>JAWDJD010000005.1:209267500-209967500 GCA_035047305.1 Bradypodion pumilum | reverse complement strand
GAGGGAAGCTAGAGAAAACATATAATAAATTCTATAAATGGAATAGGCTTTTTTCTGTTGCTTTTTTATTGGTTTGAATTTCATTGCCCTTCCAAGAGTGGTGTCACCCACACAATTTCATAATTTGCCAAAATGATAAGAATCGGTTTACCTTGTTGCAGAATTGCCCCAGGCTCCATGCTTGTCCATCAGAATGTTGATAATTTTCTGTATCAGCTGAGTTGCTGTCACATGATCTCGATACTTAGCTGCTCTTATCAGATGATCACACATTTTCTCATCCTCCCGCTTGTCTGCAGAATACTGAGCGCACAGTGACTAGTGGGGTTGGGGAGAGAGAAAGAAAAACAATTTAGATACTACTACTACTAGTGTAGTCGGTTGTAATGCCAACAACGAAAAAAGCATATATATTTCCACTTCAGTGCTGGATTTCTTCTACAAAACAATAGCATCCAGCTTTCCACAAAACATCAGCTATTGATCCCCCCTACCCATTGTACTCTCCCCTTTCCATTCTCCAGAGTGCTCAGAACCTCTCTAGACAAATCTGCAGCAGCACCAAGGGCTACAAGGAGATACCTTGGAGTTGTTATTCAGTGAGAAGTCTGCACATTGATAGACGTCTTTGCTGCGACATTCCACACATGCAAATAGACCTGAGAAATCAAGTCCCATTGCATGCAGTTTTTAGCCATTAAGATACCACATCACCCGCTGGCTAGGTGGACCATGACATGTGCCCTCCGCTTTCACCTCGCTTAAGGGATACAACGGAGGACGCTTTGGTGAAATATGGAAATTAAAAGAAGGAAAGTAATGTTGTGCAAGGATTGCTGCACCTGCCCTACACAGGACTGATCCCAGCATTTCTCCAAATGCTAGAAGAGTACGAAGCATGAAGGAGAAAATGGTCTAACCATGGGAGGGAAACCTGATTAGACTAGAATGAAATTTATTTTAAAGACATACTGTTTCAGCGGACAAATAATGTGTTTTCATAGAAAAGGCAACTTAGAAAAAGGGAGAAGTGCCCTTTGGCTCCCCGAGAATCATAAGGCTTCTTGGGAGAAGTAGTTCTTTAGGATGCACCATCTATAGATCCTAATAAGCAGGAAGACCACCCCTTCTAGGGGACCCTTTCAACTCCTTAGGAATGCATGGGGGCAGTTCTCTTGTTTCTGAAAGGAGAACCAGGACTCTAGAGGCACCCATAAAGGTAGACAACACTGGTTTGTAGACTCCTGTTTGTGGGCTGCATCTCCCCAGATTTTGCCAAGGGAGTTCTAGGAACTAGAGCCCAAAACACCTGAAAGTCTCTACCCTAAAATGTACTTTATCAAACAAAATTATAGTTCTGATCAACACTACAGGATATTTATAAAGTGACCTTATGCATGCTTACTCAAAAGTAAGCCCTTGACAGTACTTCCTGATAATGACATGCAGGGCTGCAGTGTATCAGTACACTTCTCATACGATAAACTGAGAATTCCACAGCAAATACTGCACAGGGACATAAACAGAATAATAAGTTCAACTGCACTGGTTACCTATAGGTTTCTGTGCCCAAATCAAAGTTCTGGTGTTAACTTACAATGCTCTAAATGATTTAGAACAAGGATTGGCAACTTTCTAAAGTTGGGAGCTGGGCCACGCTCCCTCAGACAGTTGAGGGGGCCCACCATAAACACTGCTGTAAATGTGCAGCTGCTGTAAATGTGTCTGCCATAAACATGTCCGTGGCTGCTGTAAACACATCCGCAGCCACGGTAAACATGGCCATGGCTGTATCCGGTGGCAGCAGCAGTGATTGGAGCAAGGCCGGGGTGGATGATTAGGTGCCGCGGGCAGGATTCGGCCTACAGGCCATAGGTTGCTAACCCCCGATTTAGAACCTTAATACCAGCTGGAATCCGTCTTTTAGAGTAATCAAGACCAGACGTGATTTTCCCAGTTGGGAGGACTTAGGACACTTACACCAAGGGAAGTTGATAAGACCTGCACAAGGAAATGGTCCTTTTCAAGTAGTGGCCTTAATTTTGTGGAATGGCCCCATCTCTGCTTGCTTTCCAAAAGCTAGCTAAAGCCGATTTAAGGAGGCATTTGGGAATTTGCTGCCCTAAATTATTAGAGTATTTTTCTCTGCCAAATAATATTTAATTTTGCCACCATTATTGTCATTCTGGTGTGTTTAACTGATTTAATTGGGTGTATTTATGATGTTCCGGTATTTATATGGCTTTATTATTATGTATTTATTGTTTTGTTGTTTGTTTTCATTCCTCTGTATTGTTGGTGCCCAGAGTAATGATTTAATGATTAGACGGGCAGGATATAAACTGAAATAATAAAAACAATCAAACAATATGAAAAGCAATATAACAAAAAAAACACACAACTAATATAAAACCTGTCTTTTTTTTTAAAAAAAAGACTTCTCTCTGCAAATACTATGTTTAAATCTTCAAAAAACCCTACTATACCAATTTATACTAGCTTAAAAACGTTGTCACACTCCAATCTAACTGGATTCAATAGACATGTACAAAATAAGTTATTGGTCACTTCCTATTCTAACCACTATATCTAAAAATTGGGAGAAGCGCAAAACATTTGGTATCACATATGCAGACTAACTTCTCAGAAGTATGACTACTGATACAATTATTGAGAAAAATAATATCTGGACACCACACTTTAAGTTACTTCTCCTGCAACACACACTCTGGTAATGGGACTCAAGTGGCTCAAATGCTGACTGGAAGGCAGCAGGTCAGCAGTTCGGTTCCCCAAAACTGCAGGATGGAATGAGCTCCCGTCTTTGTCCCAGCTCCTGCCATCCTAGCAGTTTGAAAGCAAGAAATTGCAAGTAGATAAATAGGGAAGGTAAACAGCATTTTGTGCATTCCGGTGTCTACTCATGCCTGCCACATGACCACGGAAACGTCTGCAGATGCAGGCAACGCTGGCTGTTCGACTATGAAACAGAGATGAGCACTGAACCCTAGAGTCGTATACGACTGGCTTTCGAGCAAGGGTGACCTTTACCTTTACTAGAGAAAAGTACTTTAATTGTTGAGAACCTACATCCTTCCACATATAATAATTCCATTTAATTAAGTTTTGTGCTGATGCTTGAACTGACAAACTGTGGTTTTTTGTCACCTAGCAAACAAGAATCTGAAATCATGTTTTGAAATAGGCTTTCGTTATTTCTGAAATTATAGATTGGTATAATGGTTGCATACATACAGCTATTATACCAAATAGCAAGATTTACAACATTTAATTGCCAGTTCTAGCAAGCCTGTTAGTATCCAGGATGGGAAACCTTTTACCTTCCTGATGTTTCAGTCTACAACAGTCCCCTGACAAACATTCCACATTACTGAAGACAGGTATCAAAATATGACACAAATCATAACACTTATTTAGGCCTAGATTTAGAAGTCAGCCTAGTTTAGTGAGCTTGAGCCACAGAGTCAGGGACTGGACATAAAATTATCCACTATGTCCTGTAAGAGAAGAGCCAGTCTCTGTGTGGTGTCGGGCATACTACACAATCCCAGAGCACCTCCAGAAGAAGGGAATGGTAAACTACTTCTTAGACAGCATTATAAGGCAGAATCCCCTTGATGACAAATAATTATTGCCTGGAAGCCTGTTGAAATGACCTAGTGTGAGAAAGATTAGCCGGCAACACAAGGTTGCCATTACTAGAGTATGCCCAATTGTGGTTCAAAAATATCAATCTTCAAGGAAACTCTTTCTGAGCACCTCACTTCCATGCAATGAAAGAAATTATATAGGAGTCAGAAAAGCCATGAGACAGGAGGAAGGCATTTTTAATTACCAACCCACCCACCCCCCACTAATTTTAACATCATCACCTGCCACAAGACCTAAGTTTTGTAACAGGATTTCAAGCATTATTTTATTACGACATTGACTTTTGTAGATGGTACATCGTTTAATGATGGTGAGGGTACATTCCACAGAACCATAAACAAGTAACCCTGTTAATCTAAACTATCATGGGATGTGATTAAAATGTTTGCTGTAAAAGATGAACACGACTAGACCAGCAGAAAACGCTGTTATTGGAAAAGAGAACAAAAGAAAGGAATATACTGAAAGTTACATCATGAGGGAAGCAAGAAGCGTGTTTTGTCCTCCAGTTCTGCAAAATATCCTTTCCATTAATCATTGATTCAGCCAAAGTAACAGAAACATTGTTCCCTAAGGCCCATCTCAATTCTCTTCTATAGAAAAAGGTTTGGATTAGGGGTTCCCAACTTAAAGTCCGTGGACAGGATCTGGCCCACAGTGCCATTTAATGTGCCCCCACCCTCCAAGAGCATTCGAAAAACAAAATGGCCACCTCTTTGAAGCTGTTGGGACACAATGGGTGCCCCCATTGTGCAGGCAGACCAAAATGGTCGTCTGGCCCTGGAAGCTGACTGAGAGAGCGTGACCCATCCTCCTGCTTGAAAACATTTTATACAACTAGCTGCAAGGTGAGTGCAGTGGGGAGTCAATGTCCTCTCACTGACTCTTATTGTAGACTAGCATATTTTACCCGGGCAGGTTTGAGTTGTGCAGCCCAGCAGAGGGGTGTGTGTGTGTGTGTGTGTGTGTGTGTGTGTGTGTGTGTGTGTGTGTGTGCGTGCGTGCGTGCGTGCGTGCGCGTGAGCGAGTGAGAGAGGAGGCTGCAGGTGAGGAGGCTGCATCCGGGTGCGTAGGGAGGGAAGGGGGGGAGGTGTAAGGTTTCCCCCTCCCCCTTTCCTTGCTTGAGGTGGTTGGGAGGGAAGCAGGGAAGGGTGGGAGTCAGAATTTTTCTGTATCCCCCTTTTCCGGTGTTGGGGGGGTGGGAGGCATTCCCCCCTCAGCTGTTTCGAAGGTTGCTTCATGTAAACCTTCGAAACAGTTATTTTGGGGGAAAACAAAGACAGTAGGCAGGTATTCGTGAGGGAGGCGCTCTCCCTGGTGGATGTCTGGCTGCCGCCTTTCTATTAACCCCACTGCTGTTTCGTGTTAGTCCCTCTTCTTCCCGACGCTCAGGGGATGAAGGCCGGTGGTGGCGTTGCCGTGGATTCGGTGGGGCTGGTGTTCTAGGGACGGTGAAGCGCTGTGTCCCCCTTTGGTGGCCTTGCGCTCCCGCTGCGTGAGGCATTATTTTATTTTCTGCATGCGACACTTTCCCGGCCTCCTTTGCGCTCACGTCCCTCAGCCTGATTAGCTGAGGGGTGGAGCGGTGCAAAGGATGCTGGGCCTTGTAGGTATTTTTTTTGTCCGGTTTGTGGGGTGATTGCCCTTGCGGCGACCCTCGGAGGTAAGTGTGGCCGGCTCTGTTTGGGATGGTTGCGCCGGGTGTGGCCGCTATTGCCGGACACGCACCAAGGTAGCCTTTCCTTATAGATAAAGATTTCTTAAGCTACAACCAGAAAAGAAACAGTGCTAGATCATAAAAAAATCACCCCTTGAGTGTTCTTCTTAATATTCTTTCACACACTTGGTTTAATTTGTGCGTGCTAAGACAAGGTTTAAATAAAAATTAATTTGTTACAATGGCAAGATGTTCTGCTCTTTCATTATTAGTCACACCAGCATAAGATGATCATATTAAAGAGTGACTTTTATGAAGTTCCATATGAAAATAATTTGTTGTTAAATGAACAGCCAAAACACATTAAAGGGGAGAAATCCATGTGACAAGAGTGGTGGGGTGTAAAATTCAAAGATTTCTGCAATAATCCAATGGTTTTCCCAAGCCCACAAGGAAAAGGTTTTATAACTATTACTGAGTATTAAAAAGTTGATCTAAAATAAACTTGGAAAATAACATCAGTGTATCAACTATTTATCTTCAGTATTTTTCCTTCCTCAAGTAATGATGTAATATTAAGCCTTCCAAGTTTTTTAAAAACAAAGCTAATAAATTTTTAGAGAAACTAGATCTTACCTTAAAATCACTATGAAACATTTCTCTCATCAGTATTGTTAAAAAGACAAAGAAATTCAAGAGAAAACCAAAACACACCACCAAAAAAACATATTCTCGCTACCTCTACACTTTTTAAATAACAGGAACACATTCTTATGTTCTCCTATAACATCGTTTGCACTTGACCTTTAACCTTCAGTTTAAAGTCTGACTAAAAATGCCACCCAGGGAAATCTTCCAAAGCTCCTGAATAAGACTTAGAAAAATGAAAGCTTAAAACCTCAATAGCAAACAAAAGTCAACCAATGACAATGTCTGACAGCCACCTTCAATTCTGAAGTGATGCTTCTGTCATCCAACGACTCAAACTATTGATTTCTTTCAGCATGAAAAAGCCTAAGCCAATGAAATAGATATAGCAGCAAACCCCCTCCCCCGATAATAGCCATCAAGGTTAACACAGGCAGAACACTTATCAAGGTATCTTTTCTATTTCTCCTTGTTTTAATGGACTGGATACAATGTATTGGCTTTTCATCTCTGCAACCTGCAGCCTCCATCCACCCCATCATCATTTATCCAGCCTTTAACAGATCTGAGAATCTGCATATAAATTAACTGTCTTTTACACTATTAGTTACAAAACTGTTGTGATCTCATTGCAATGTATTGTCATTTCTAAGGGATCCTGCATATTAACATAATAATTTTCCTTAAAACAGCTTTTTGAAAATGACCTGCCAGAAGAACTAGAATCATATGTCTACTTAAACAAAGACAGCAAGATCATGCATTGATAGATCTTGATATATTTTGATATGACACTGAGAATTTGCTTACAAAACTCGGTGCCAGCAATAAGAATGGAGAAAGCACTCTAGTCGCTCTATTTCTGATTCAAGTACAGTGGAACTCCTGATAACGTCCGATCCTGATAACGTCTAATCCACATAACGTTGCATTCGTTATGCACGTGATGCTCTGGATAATGATGCAAAAAGGCTAAAAATCCACTTTATGCGGAGATACAGTTATAGGAGATACCGGATAACGACGGTTTTTGGACATCTTTGTGACTTTATCTGGAACATCTCCCATAGGGACCGCATAAAGTCCAAATCCGGTTAACGACCAACTTGTGGAACTGAGTTTGGACGTTATCAGGAGTTCTACTGTAATTCCATACTTGCAGAGACTCAGCCAAAATGCTATTATCCAAGTTCAGAAGAAAGATTTTCAGATATTAAAAGATCTCAGAGACTCTCCCCCCACCAAAAAAAAAAAAAAGTTCTGGAAAGACAGAGAATGTTGACTAGGTGAGAGGAGAAAAACACTAAAAATCATATTTGGGGGGGGGGAGCATTGGAATGGCTGGAAAGGAGAGGAAAAGTGCGTGTATAAAACAAAATGATAGAAGGAACCAATTCATTGCCTGAATTGGTCACAAATGAGAGCTGCCCTCAGAAATCTATAGAGACCTAAGAGATTTTAAAGAGAGATGTTTGGGGGCATGTGTGCCCACCACATACAGTACCACAAACTAAAGTGGAAAGGGGGGGAGAGAAAATGATGAAGGAAACATAGAGACAATGTTGAGAATATTGAATGACTACTAGAGACAGAGGAAAGGATAACTAGCATCAAGTAACAAGATAAGTGGATAGAACAAAATAGGTGAAACATCACACAACAGCATGTTATTGTTGAATCCCCCTCTGAGAAGGTATGTTGAGTTCCTAATTGCCGTGTTCTACTTACTTTCATGACCACAAAGAAACAAAAGACACAAAAGAGCTTTCTAGCTCCATTTTTTTTAAAAAAATGTATAATTCAAGGTGAGATTTAGTTACCATATTTTACGGACAATAAGATGCACCTGACCATAAGATGCACCCAGTTTTTAGAGCAGGAAAACAAGAGGGAAAAATTCTGAACCTGTACTTTCACCACCAACCAATGGTGACACTGCAGAGGAAATGGGCGGGCACGCAAATTGCACTAAAGCAGGGAGCAATGCACTAGGCTAGCCTCTTGTTCACCCTGCAACCAGGAAGCATTGCTTTCCCCCTCTATTTTGACCATGTGTAGCAGGGAAACATGGAGCAGGAACAAGAAAGGTAAATGAAACCCTTTCTTTTTATGCATAGGTTTGGTTTCCCACTTAAATGCATTGGGAAAATACAAACAGAAAAGCTGATTGATCTCCAATGCATTTAAATGGGAAATTGCGATTTCCGCCCTCTTGTGGCCACCTATGGTAATGGTAATGGTAATATGGTGCCCCCCCCCCTTCATTCTTCCCCGGCCGGAACAGCTGTGGGGCGGCGGTGGAGGTCTTCAGGGCAACAACCTTGCTGGACAGCATTTGGACTATAAGATGCACTCTCATTTACCCCCTTTTTTTTGGGGGGGGGGGAGTGCGTCTTGTGGTCCAAAAAATACGGTATGCTAAGTTAAAGGTAAAGGTCGCCCTTGCTCAAAAGCCAGTTGTATCCAACTATACGGTTCAGTCTTCATCTCTGTTTATAGCGAAAGAGCCAGCGCTGTCTGCCTCTGCAGACGTTTCCGTGGACACGTGGCAGGCATGCCTCAATACCGGAGTGCATGGAACACTGTTTACCTTCCCAATGAAGTGGTGCCTATTTATCTACTTGCGATTTCTTGCTTTCAAAACTGCTAGGTTGGCAGGAGCTGGGACAAAGACGGAAGCTCACTCCATCGTGCAGTACTAAGGAATCAAACCTTCCAGTCATTGAGTTCAGCGTCTTAATCACTTGAGCCACCACATGCTAAAGTGGCTGCTTTAATTATGATTTTCTTACTGAGAAGTATAAATTGCATAGGAATAGCATTGCAAGATATTTAAGAATAGACTCAAAACCCTGGACTAGACTAATGTTGCAAGATGCTAAAATGTCATAAAACAGTATAGAAGCTGGGCCACTAAGCCTGAAGCTTGTTGATGTCTTAAGATATAATGCCTATATGTGAAATATAATAGTTTTAGTACATAAACAGGACACTGAGGCTACTACAACAGATAAACATACAGTAGGAGTCTAAGACATCACTCTATAAATTATTGCAGTTTCAATGCTTATATATATGAAGTAAAGATCAACCAGTTTCTACAAAAACTCTCAGAATGATTTCAAAAATAATGATCCTATTAATGCAACATTAAAAATAATTGTAGTTGGGCTGTGTCTTATGTTTTAAACTCTATTTACTTCTCAACAAAGCTTGAAGCTGATTCATAATTTAGTTGATAGTTCACAACTCTTCAGTCATTTTTCTCTTACAACTATTTATTTTCACTTCCCAGCACATGTATAATACAATTATGAAAACATTGCTATATCATTGTTACACATTTTCTCTCTGACATTTATGTCAAACTTCCCTTTGTCTTGTCACTTGACAATTTAGGGAGCATTCTCTTTAAATCACTACAGGGATAAACCTGTTGATGTTTTTCTTTCATAATCCTAACTTACTTCCTCTTTCGCCGCCATCAACTTTCACTACTCCTATGTATTTGTATCTACTCTTTCACTAAAGCTTTACAAATTTCTCCAGGGAGCTAGTCCCCAGCTACTGAACTCAGCACCACTCAGAATAAAATTAATGTTTTCTCAAAAGAACATTGTTTGTTCCTAGGCTTTAAGTTTAGTCAGCGTAATTCTTCATATAAATATTTCCATAATTTATATGCCACTTTTCTCCTCATAAGGGACTCAAAGGAAGTCATAACAATTAAAACCATGGCTTCTGAGGAGACAAGGGAGTTCATGGCTTCCATGGCAGCCATGGGCCTGACTCAGGTAGTTCGGGGTCCGACCAGGGGCAGTGGTCACACGCCAGACTTAATTTTCTTGTCGGAGCAGTGGCAGAGTGATCTGAGATTACAGGATTTAGTCATCTCACCTGTGCCATGGTCAGATCACTATCTGGTGACTCTTGACTTTCTGGGGGTGACGATTCATCGTAGGGAGGCAGGGCCTATTAAAATGGTCTGCCCTCGGCGACTAATGGATCCAGATGGATTCCAGAGGAAACTGGAGGATGTTCCTCTGGATCGGATACATAATTCACCCGAGGCGCTTGTCAACCTGTGGAACAGGATGGCAACAGCAGCCTTGGATGAAATCGTGCCACTGGATGAAATCCGTGCCCGTGGGGCTAGATCATCCCCGTGGTTCACGGATGAACCGCAGGAACTCAAATGGGCAAAGAGACGGCTAGAGCGCCGCTGGGTGAAGACCCAAGATGACTCCAATTGGACACTAGTTAGAGATGCTATTAGGGCCTACCTAGTGGCGAAGGGAGTGGTGAGGTGGCAATACTTCACCACTCTTATTGCCTCCGCTGATAATCGCCCAGCCTCCCTGTTCCGGGTAACCAGGTCCCTCCTCGGTAGGGGGAAATTGGTCCCCCATTGGCTAGGTTCGGCAGAGGACTTTGCTGACCATCTGGTGGAGAAAATCGATCGGCGTGGATGGGGAGGGTCGCGGGGGGGACCGGAGCACAGTCTTGCTGTACGATCTGGGATCGGTTTGATCCTGTTGTCCCTGATGAAGTGGACAGGCTCCTTGTAGCTGTGCATGCCACTACATATCCTTTGGACCCCTGTCCCACCTGGTTGGTGAAAGCCTCCAAGGTGGTGACAGGTGGCTGGGTCGGAGCGATAATAAATGCATTATTATGGGAGGGGGATTTTCCTGCACCACTAAAACATGCTTTGGTGCGCCCCCTCCTGAAGAAAATATCCCTTGACCCAGCTGTCCTTAACAACTACAGGCCGATTTCCAACCTTCCCTTTCTGGGTAAGGTTTTGTAGAAGGCGGTGGCATGCCAGCTGCAGAGTGTCCTGGAGGAAGTGGATTATCTAGACGCCTTTCAATCAGGATTCAGGCCCGGGTATGGTACGGAGACGGCATTGGTTGCACTGATGGATGATCTCTGGCGGGAGCGGGATGGGGGTTATCCATCCATCCTTGCTCTTTTTGACCTCTCAACGGCCTTCGATACCGTCGACCACAGTATCCTTCTGAAACGGCTCAAAGGACTGGGAATCCAGGGCACAGTGTTGTCCTGGTTTTCCTCTTTTCTGGAGGGCCGTACCCAGTCGGTGTGGTTGGAGAGTGGCTATGGATAAGTGTTATCCAGGGAGCTACCATCTTTGGTAATGGATGGGGCTGTTTTGCCCCAGACAGACCCAGTGCGCAACTTGGGGGTCCTTCTGGACTTGCGGCTGCTGCTAGAAGAACAAGTAGCGGCTGTGGCCAGGAGGGCTTTTGCCCAACTTCGGGTGATTCGCCAGTTGCGCATGCTCCTGGACCAGGGCTCCTTGCTTATGGTCACCCACGCTCTGGTCACTTCCCGACTAGATTATTGTAATGTGCTCTACATGGGGCTGCCCTTGACGACCATTTGGAGGCTGCAGCTGGTCCAGAATGTGGCAGCCCGGGTGGTGATGGGATGCGGACGATATGCCTGCGCCTCACCGCTACTTCGGGAGCTGCACTGGTCACCAGTTTGTCTCCGGGTGCAATTCAAGGTGCTGGTTTTGACCTTTAAAGCCCTATATGGCAGTGGGCCAGGATACCTTAGAGACCGCATCGTCCCAAGAGTGTCTGCCCGTCCAACCAGAGCGGACTGGAGGGGCTCTCTGATAGTGCCATCAACTAGGGGTGCACATCTATCCAGCACCCGAAGGAGGGCCTTCTCCGTGTCCGCATCAACTCTCTGGAACCTCCTGCCAACAGATCTAAGACTTCAAAGAGAATTGCTGCCCTTCAGGAAAGGATTGACGACCTGGCTGGCAGGGCAGGTGTGGGGTCCTAATGGGAATACGGTCCCTGTCTGCTGGCTTATGTAAACAATTAAGAACTCTCTCTTCTTTTTTATAGTGGGTGAGATGGGTGGGTGGGATATGGGTCTTTTAAAGTGTTTTTATGTGTTTTTAGAACTTGTTGTAATGCCACCCTGAGTTGGGTTCTGCCTGAGTGAGCGGCATATATAAATATGACTATTAAATTAAATTAATTAAATTAAATACAATAACAAGTATCAAATACCATAAAAACTATATTAAAATACTATTAGTAAGGTAAAGGTTAATGTTTCCCTTGCTCAAAAGCCAGTCGTATCTGACTCTAAACATTGGTAAATATTAAAAATAATTTTAAAAACATTTTAAAAAAAATCTAGATTTCAAAAATGGAGCATTCTGTGATTGCTCCTTAGAAGGTCAAATATTGAAGATGAAGTTAAAGTACTTCAGCGCAAAATGGACCCAAGGCTCAACAAGGCAAGCAAGTCCACATAGAATGCCACAAAAAAACAATTCACCGGGCAGTGGAGAGTCTCGGGGGGGGGGTCATTTTGTGCGGCGGCGGCAGCAACTTTTCTGCCTTCTGAGCGGGTGGGACTCAGAAGGCGGCCGCAACGGCGGCACTTGTTTCACCTCCCTGGGCAATGGAGAGGCTCAGGGGAGGGGAAGTCCTCAATGAATGCCGCCCCTGGCTCACAAGTCCATAACGGGGTCAGGGGGAGAAACCAGCCCAGCTGAGGCAAAGAAATGTCCCTTCTGTGGCCTCGCCGTGAAGACGAGGCTCACCTCAGCTCCTCTTCCCTCCCCTGACCAGCCGGGCAAGAGGAGGGGGCCGAATGAGAAGAGAGGATTCACTTTTACTGTATGTATTCTTGATGCCGGGAAAGGTCGAGGGTAAAAGGGAGAGGCAGAGAATGAGATGACTAGATGGCATTGTTGATGCAACGGGCACAAAGCTGGGCGGTTTGAGGAGGATGGGAGGATAGGGGTTCCTGGCATGGGATGGTTCATGGGGTCGCAAAGGGTCGGAATCGACTGTGCGACTGAACAACAACAAATGCCCCACACTTATTGTTTAAAAAGCCTACCTGAAAAGGAAAGGCTTTGCCTGACAATGGAAGGGTAGGAGGGAAGAGGCCAATTTGGCTTCTTAGGGTGTTGCATTTTAAAGCCTGGAGGCAGCCAGTGAGAAGGCCCTCTCTCATATCTTCACCAAACAAGCTTGAGGTGATGTTGGAACCAAGGGTAGGGCATCTCTGGAAGATCTTCCTAGTAGGGTCATACAGAGGGGATCAGATCCCTTAAATAGCCTGGATCCAAGCTGTATAGGGCTTTATATGTAAGAATCTGCATTTTGAATTGAATCTGGAAACAGATTGGCTGCCAGTGAAACTGTTCTAATAAGAGAATTTATATGTTCCCCCGTAACCAGCACCAATCTGACTGCTGCATTATGAACCAGTGGATGTTTCTGAACACTTTTCTAAATCAAACCCACAAAGAACATGTAGCAGCAATCCAGATGAAATATATTCATTCCAAGACTTGTGTCTCTGAGGCTAGATCAGACATCTCCAAGAACAGGTACAGCCGGTGCACCAACTTTAAATGTGCAAAGTCATTCCTGGTAACCACTGAGATTTGGATTCTCTCTTCCTCATCCTTTCAAAGTCCTTCTCAGACTACTCCCTCAGACTGAATTTTCAGACACCAAACTAAAAAAACCAATCCTGCTCTCTACCTATCTCTCTACGATAGACTGCCTCACAAACACAATCCCCCTCCTTAGATAGTTTATCTCCTAACTAATCAGTGCCATTCTTACCATCATGTCATTGCCTCGCTCACTTTCTTCCATCAAATACAGACAAACCCAAAAATTTTAAACAATATATTTACCATCATAACATAAACAATATATTTAAATATAATAGGCATCACAACTATAATAAAGGAGCAGCATATTACGGACTGCAGTGGCTCAAGTGGCTAAGACGCTGACTGAGAAGCGGAAGGTCAGCAGTTCGATTCCCGAGTACTGCAGGATGGAATGAGCTCCCGTCTTTGTCCCAGCTCCTGCCAACCTAGCAGTTCGAAAGCAAGACATTGCAAGTAGATAAATAGGGACCACTTTGGTGGGAAGGTAATAGAGTTCCATGCGCTCCGGTGTCTAGGCATGCCTGCCACATGACCAACGTCTGAAGAAGCAGACAGCGCTGGCTCTTCGGCTTTGAAACAGAGATGAGGACTGAACCGTAGAGTCAGATACGACTGGCTTTCAAGCAAGGGAAACCTTTACCTTTAACCTATGCTTTCATTATCACTACTTTACTCTTTGTAAGATCTATCGCTAAGACATTCATTTTGAAAAAACTGTATTTTTAGACGTTTTTCCTCAAATCAATAGATTATAATCACCACACCAAAACATATTTTCATAAAATTCGAATACTTTTCAAAGGCTCAAATCCAGAGATGATGATGCTAACTTTAATTTAATTTATTTAATTTAATAGTCATATTTATATATGCCGCCCACTCAGGCAGAACCCGACTCAGGGCGGCATTACAACAAGTTCTAAAAACACATAAAAACACTTTAAAAGACCCACACCCCACCCACTTTAAAGACCCATATTGTTTTGTAGTTGGCTGAGGGGGGAACTATTCAGAATAGTATGAGATGTGGGGAGTCCCATGTGAACTTAATTTGATTTTGTTGACACATCATCGTCACCATCAGCCACCCAAATTTGTTTTGTAGTTGGCTGAGGGGGGGAACTATTCAGAATAGTATGAGATGTGGGGAGTTCCATGTGAACAATATGACTATGGAATATATATATATAATTAGCAGATTTTGCCCGGCGGTGCCGGGCATTTTAAAAATGTGTTGGACAGTTAAGTTTTTTTTTTGTTTTCCTGAACAAATGGTGCTGGGCTGTGTTTAATGGTTTTTAAAGGTTTTGTGATTTTGTGACTTCGAGGCGCTGCGTCCGCCTGTGGCGGACTTGCGCTGTCAGTGTGTGTTCATTTTTTATTTTTTGTGCGCCAGCTTCCTCAGTGCCGGGGTCTTTAAATTTGGTTTTGGAGAGTGAAGGGTTTCATTTGTATTCTTGAACAAATTGTGCTGGGCTGTTTTTAATGGTTTTTAAAGGTTTTTTGATTTTGTGGCTTAGTGGCACTGCGTCCGCCTGTTGCGGACTTGCGCTCCCAGTGTTTGTTTTTTTTATTTTTATTTTATTTTTGTTCATGCAAATTTTATTTTGATTTATTTAATTTAAAAAAATTTAATTGCAAATTTAATTTGGTGTTTTATTTTTTGGTTTGGTGTTTTGGGTTTTTTGAGTGAAAAGTGATTTATGGTTTTTTTTGTATTTTTTGAGAGTAGTGTGTTTATTTTTGAATGTTGTGCTAACTTATTTTTTGCATTTTTGAACTTTGAATTTATCTTTGCAGTGGCAATGTTTTTGGATGTCTTTTTTCTTTTGGCCTCTGGGTGGGGGTGGTGAGCTTTGCTTCCTCTCTACCATTCTCCTCTTCTGTCCTCTGGGTGTCGCTTCCGGTAAGTGTTACTTCCTTTTTGTAGGTCATTCAAGTTCCTGTCGCCATGAAGTGAAGACGTCTTCATGGTAAGCTCTCTGATTTATTTATTTATTTATTGGGGGCGCTGTTGTTTTTTGTTGTGTGTTTTTTTTGCATGTGTTTGTGTTTATTTTTTACAGGTTAGATTTTTGTTTTTGACTGTTTTTGATTGTTTTTGGTTTGTTTTTTGATGCGTCCTTTTTTTAGGGGGGGTGCCTTTTGTTCTCACGGGCCATGCTTGGTGGCCCATGGGAAGGAAGGGCACTTGCGGCGGGGGTGCCTTTTCTTCCCATGGGCCATGCTGGGTGGCCCGTGGGTAGGAAGGGCACTTGCGGGAGGTGCCTTTTCTTCCCATGGGCCATGCTGGGTGGCCCGTGGGTAGGAAGGGCACTTGCAGGGGGGGTGCCTTTTCTTCCCATGGGCCATGCTGGGTGGCCCGTGGGTAGGAAGGGCACTTGCGGCGGGGGTGTCTTTTCTTCCCATGGGCCATGCTGGGTGGCCCGTGGATAGGAAGGGCACGTGGGGGGGTGCCTTTTCTTCCCATGGGCCATGCTGGGTGGCCCGTGGGTAGGAAGGGCACTTGCAGGGGGGGTGCCTTTTCTTCCCATGGGCCATGCTGGGTGGCCCATGGGTAGGAAGGGCACTTGCGGGGGGTGCCTTTTCTTCCCATGGGCCATGCTGGGTGGCCCGTGGGTAGGAAGGGCACTTGCGGCGGGGGTGCCCTTTGATCCCATGGGCCATGCTGGATGGCCCTTGGGAAGGGAGTGTTGTTGCGGGGATGGTGCCTTTCGTTCCCACGGGACATGCTTGGTGGCCCGTTGGGAAGAAGGGCAGTTGCGGGGGTGTGTGTGGGGGTTGCTTTTATTTTTGGCGCGCTGGCTGGCCCTTCGAACGGAAGGGCAGCGGCGGCCGGGGGTTTTGTTTTTACTTGTGTTTTTCGCGCGCCGCTGGCCCTTCGAACGGAAGGGCAGCGGCGGGGGGGTGGTTATTTTTTTCCCCACGGGCCATGCTGGCTCACCCGTGGGGATGAATGGCAGCGGCGGCGGCTTTTTTTTAGCTTTTATTTTTCGTGCGCCGGCCGCCTCAGCGTTCTGCGCGCTAATGGCGCGTAGGATGCTGGGGCTTGTAGTTTTGGCTGCGCGTGTTTGGTTTCTGCAGTGGCTTTTCTTTTGCGGCTTTTTTTTGATTGGCTGTGGCGCGTTTTCGAACGTTCCTTTTGCCACGCCGCTCAGCCTGATTGGCTTTGGCGTGGCACGGTGAAAGGAACTTTGGGAAACTTTTTTTGTTTGTGACTGGGGGGCTCCTGCCCCCGGGTCGAAAATTTCAACCTGACAGTTACCTGCGAACCCCGTTCGGGCGAGTGAACAGAGGCTCGGACGGGGCTAGTGGGGCCTGGTGCAACATCCTTTGTCACATTCCAACGGTTAACGCACCATTTTATAGGTATAGATATAGCCCATTATAGTTTATGTTGCAGTTAGCATTTTCTATAAATTATTCTGTGAAAATAAACTACAAAATTATTATTATTATTATTATTATTATTATTATTATTATTATTATTATTATTATTATTATTATTATTATTATTATTATTATTATTATTATTACTAAGCAGCTACTATCTTCCCAAGAAAGAGTAGAGGAAAACACCTAGGATGTGAAATGAAGGTCAAGACTGCAGCATATTCAGAAAGAAAAATAACCTTCAAAATAGCATTCTTCCTGGCCAAGAAAAGGGGGAAGGGGGAGGAAATAATAAAATTTCAAAAATATACATATATTTTTGGTAAGACCCAACAAGAGATGCATCCATAATGTCTGTACATCAATAAAACTGGAAGAAAGTTTATTGCCAGTAGTAATCACTTTCATCAAATATTACTCCTTTCTGTTCAAATACATACAGAGTATCTGGCAGAAGAAAACTGTGTTAGCAACAACATCAAATTGTAAATGTGTTTACAATAACTGAGTTAAAGCTAACCATATTAGCTTCTTCGCCCTAGCGATATACCATGCTTTCACCAACTCAGTCAAGTTAGATTACTGAAAGGAACACACATTCTTATATTGAAAGGAATACACATTCTCTGTGCCTCTAACTTATGCATGCATAGTATGTATTCTTGTTTTAATTGTGGGTGAGTATATGTAACAACATTTGTTTGAATGATTCTTCAGCTATCTTCTTTTGAAGCAGTGAGTTTTGTGTAAATAGGTTCATACTGTAATGGCATAGCAAAATGCCTGAGCGAATGAACACCATGTGAGAGAATTACTTGTAGATTGAAAGTTTCTGACTATGAAGAAGTAGAATGGACACAAGTTACTAAACTATTATAATTTGGAGGTAAAATAGCAAGGATTACATTGAGCAAATTAAAACAAAATAGGCCCCCAACAGCCACTTTTGTCTCTTAAAAATGCATTATCATAGAACAAAAAGATACAAATGATAATCTACAACAACAGATCCGCAGCCAAGATAGGCTACACATGAATATTAATACAGACTATTTCTTGGAGTTCAGTTTTCTCTAATTTGTTTTGGCCAATGACCTTGCTGAGACACCTACATAAAAGTGAAACTTGGGTTTAAGTCTGGTCTTCCCCACATAACTACAGAAAATGTAGAATGTATATGTTTGCTAATATATATATATAAACCAGAAATACTAGGAAATCATGAGTAACAACAGAAGATAATTAAATGGAGACCATATTGTAGAAATTTTCATAGATACTTACAAGATACTCATTTCATTTCAAAAACAATGTTTATTTTACAGAAAATCTAAAATGAGAACCAGCTTCAGAATCACTTGACTCAGAAAAGGAGTACAACAGAATAATAGCAGCAGTGGATGAAGGTGATCAGCAGAAGTACCTGTATAGGCAATACATTTCACTCCATTGTTTTCTAGTAAACAAGTGCCAGTTGGGGGGGGGATGTTTTAAAAAATATTGAAGTGTGTGACCTATAGCTGACATAATCTTCATCTACTCCTTGAACTACAACACAATGTTTAAAAAGCAGTCTGATGTTTATGCCCAATGAAGGCCTGAAAACAAGGGCTTGCTTTATTCCGGAGGCATGTATCAAAGTAGATCTCACCAAGCAACAGAGGCGCATCATCTAAGGATCTTTTTCACATTAAGAATCCTATTAGAAAGAAAACACTAAAAGGTAATTGAATTTCCCTCAGTTATCTTCATCTCTGTCAGCTCCTGCTACAATAACTTACTCTCCAGAGCACAGATAACTCAATTCTGTCCAGCAAGCATATGTTATGAATCTCCAAAGCAAACTTGTCTAAATCATTCTGGTCTTCTATCAAGGTTAGCTGTGGATATGAACTCTGACAGAAAGCAAACAAATTTGTTTTTATCTTTTCAATAATTCACTTCTTCATGGCTTGATAGAAGAATCTAAAGACATTTATGTTTCTAGTAATTTTGGCATTATAAATACTGACTCAAGACTGACTGGAATTAAAACCTGCTTATCCAACCATCTTGTTATTAGGGGCCATTCAACAATTATGTGATCCTCGAAGGGGGGAGGGGGTCTGCCATCTGAATTACGGAAAATAACGTGGGGGTGGGGTGTGTGTCAGGTCAAAGATTATGTAATCTATTTGGAGTTGTTGAGGTTTTGAAACATGGCACTTTTTTAGGTTTAAAAATCTCTGGGAATTTTGATCCGATTTGGGAAGATGATCTTGATGTACCCCTGGCAGAAGACGACAACGACTCGTAATCCTTATAAAGAAGATAGTAGAAGAACACTATCAGAACTTACCTGACATCCTCATTCCTCCCTGCAAAAGAAAATCTCTTCACAAAGGGTGTGATGCATCGAGAATCCTCACTGATACATTCTGCATTAGGCACCAATAGTGAAAAGTTCTAAAAATTAGAGTTTTGATACAAAAGCTCTGGATTATGTAATTTTAAAGGGGGGGGGTCGAAGCGAAAATTACGGTCGGATTACAGGGCTGTGTGCGTCAATTTTCCCCAAAAAAATGGATCACGTAATTGTTGAATGGCCCCTTAATACTTAAAAAATAAACAATGACAATTTGACAGGCACTGTAAAAGCCTCCTCTGGGTGCCTATCAAGCAAATCATTTCTTGGACTTACATTTAAATAATGTAAGACTATTATTATACAATGTTTAATATGAAACCACTGTAACTATGAAAGTAGTAAAAAGACTAGTTTTCTTTCTATCAGAAAATGGCTGAGCCTTAACACAGGCTGTTAAATTGTGTATACAATAGAGTAAAAACTATTTCTTAGAATTACTATTCTAAGCAAAGTGAAACTAACTATTTTGAGACATATCATCTTAAGAAAAAATAAACCAAAGGTCTGCACAATGGCTCTTGGCTGCCAAATGTACTGTCAGGGGTATACAAATGTAAAAATAAGAACAGGATATACAGAGGGGCAGATCTAGAATGCAGCTTGTTCTCTGCATTACACCAATTTATGGTTGTTTTCTTGGTTACTAGTCCTGTCTGCCTCACAGACCAAACATTACCTGAAAACACATTCAAAGTGAGCAGCTGTAGTTTCAACTGTGTTTATTCATTCCTCTTTTCCTGTCAACTAATACATTCTATGAGCTATCAGGAAACATGTTCCAGTTAACTGCAAGTTTATCATTAGCTAAAGTGTGATCAAGAAATAAATGAAATTATCTTTCAGAAATAAACCACTGTTCCATCTGTCCCAGTGTTATCGATAGCACAGGTTTGTAGCTGAATCTTCTTTCTTCATAATGGATTTAATTTAGCAAAAGAGATATCTCCTACTTCTTTCTTCACACATTTTTCCTCCAGTGTAGAAATTATTTCTATATTTTTAAAAACTAAGTTGAGTTTAGGCATATATCAAGATCTTGAGAATGTTTTGATTCACAGAGAAACTATGGCTGCCTTTTCCAGTTTTCATTAAAGAGAAGTACTCTATGTTTTGAAATCTAGTTTCCATGTAAGTTTAAGATGATGTAAATTAAACCTCTTCAGACATTACATTGTGTTATAACATAAAAACAGCATCAGATCAAGATGTGTCCATGTATAGTCTTAGACTATTCAAGTACATAATTAATGCATAGATCCAGTGTTTTGAAATACAATTAAAATTCTTACAAAAACAGTTTAAATAATTTTATGTGGAAAAGGTCTAGATCAGTGATGGCTAACATTGGCACTCCATGTGTTCTTTGATTTCAATTACCAGAAGCCCAAATCAGCATTCCTGCTCATCAGGGCTTCTGAGAATTGAATTTCAAGAACACCTGGAGTGCCAAGGTTAGCCATCACTGTTCTAGATAAAGTAGTAGAATACTATTAACAGCAGAAAAAATGAGCTGTCCATCTAATCAGTGAAGCAATGGTATGTTTGCATAAAAACAAAAGTTATCCATTGTAACTGTTGTGCCACTCCAATGATTATCAGGCAATGAACTAAAAGAGATGTATATTTCATCTCCACAGGACTGTCTACAAACCCTTGATTCTTTGATGTAACAAATGAAACCTGCCCACTATTTCACAAACACAAAATGACACTGTAGATATTTAACAACATCTCTTTTTGCTGGAATGGGTAACCAGCCCTAGATGAAGTGCAGACAGCTTATTAAACATTGAACAGCATGAATTCTCAGGCTATCACAGATAATCTTTACAACATTGCATTTGTCCAAGACAAATGCACTTTCAACTTCTCAAGTGTTTTAAAGCAGAAATGTATAATATGGAAACCCAAGTAGCAAGCATGACTTTAAAAAACAAAATGTGATACATAAGGCAAAACAAGTCATTTTAAACAGATTTAATGTGTTTAAATATAACACATTTCCTTTTTTGACACATTTCATTTTGTTCTGTATCATACGGAGTGAGTAGCCATATAAAATTTATAGTACCATTTCAAAACAGGAATTAATGTAGTTAATGGCTTTTGGTAAACTAATTTGTGTTGTTATTTCTTTTTCTCAATCATTTCTTTTACTTCTGTTTGGTTTTTATTTCAATCATTCCTTATATATTTTAGAATAATAAAATAATTGAGATAGAAGGGACTTATGAGACAACAGGGTCAAACCCTTTCTCAATGCAGGAATCCAAATCAAAGCATATCTGTCAGACAGTTATCCAATTTTCTCCTGAATGCCTATTTAATCTATAACATTTTTACACTTTAGCAGAAAAAACTTTCTACATTTCATTTTTGCAATACATACATTATCGTCAATGTTGGTTCCATATGCCAGAACATTTGCAATGGAAAACTGGGTATTACATAAGGGCCCATAACACCATGGCCATCAAAATGCTATTTGCAGAACACATGTTAAGAACTTGTTTGTGAGAAAGCAGGTTTCATACTGTCTGCATTATCATGTGGGAGGGAAATCCAATGTTAAAAAAAGCATGATCAGTAGCCATTACAGATTCTAAAATATAATTGTTTAAATGCAAACTCAGAGGTAGTTAGTTCTAGATCCAACATACTCTACCTACACCTGAGTAGACAGCATTCTCCTCATGAACATTACAACAATTCTGTCCCAGTGGCAAACTCAGGTTCTTATAAGGTTCAGGCCTTCACTGAAATCAATGTTCAAAAGGAAACTTATAACTATGTAAGTTTCTTCATTGGAGAAAAAAACACTATAAGTGAGTTAACATAAGATTTTCACAAGAAAATTTCAGTTATATATAACCACTCATTGCTGCAGCTTTAGTTGCCAATAAGTGATATCATATGTGCCTTGAGAGTTATACTACTTATATTTTGCAGAAACAAAAATAGATGAATTTTCAGTCTGTGGCCATGCTGTAAAATGCAGACTAAAAAGTTCTACAACTTATAGTACAGCAAAAAGTAACGTTTTCTTCTATGTGAATTTCACATGAGCTTGAAATAGGAGATTCACAACAAACACTAACACAATGCTTAGTATAACTATAGAATGGTCCACCAAGCTTACTTATAATCATGTGAAACAAAAACAAAACAAAGCATCTCTAAAGTTTTAAACTTGATTCAAGAACAGGAAAGAAAAAGAGTTGGAAGCTGCAGAATTTCACAGTAATAATTAGTAAGTAATGTGGGTAAAGTATTAAAAATGAAAATTCATATACGGTGAAATTATCCTAATCTTTAACACGGTATACCTCGATTGCCTATGTTTCAATTTACAACTCCAAAATATATCAATCAACGTCCAGTGATCCTTGCTAGAGCATGTATTTACCTCAAATTCAGCATGCCTGTGAATATCTTCAGCTCTTTGTCTACTCAGGATAAATTCTGCTTCATTTGCTACTCTCACCAGATGATCCTTCATTGTTTGGCTCAGTAATCTGCAAACAAAAGGTAATCAGGACAAATTAGTAAATTACAGATGTGAACAAAATATAAATTGTAAACCTTTTTCAGATGAAGCCTACTGATGCCCAGACCTAGTAAGATGACCCAGAAGTAGAAGTTTAGATAGGAGCAAGGAGCTCTTTCATTCAGACAGAATTCCAAGACCTGCAGCTAATCTATATACCTTTACTTACACATGAAGAGTACCTGCTTCCACTATAGTGAATGGTGATCATCAAACAAGAAATGTATATATCTTAACTTACACATGAAAGGTTACCTATTTCCACTATAGTGAATGGTGATCATCAAACAAGAAATTTCTTCCTAGAATGAAGTAGACATCTAGATGCATAACCAAATACTACTGTTATGTCCAGCCCTTATAAGCACCAATCTAGACAATGATGAACGAAACAGCAACAAGTCTTTATTCAACAGTCTTTTAGAGATGAGTTTACAAGATATTCTGGACTAAGAGATGGCTCTACAATCCCAAAGGAATCAGTCCCTCTGGACTCTTGCCGTAACTGGCAAATACTAGCTAGCCTAGAAGCGTAGCATAATGGAGGGACCCAGGCTTAGCGCGCCTGTGGCTACCTGTACAGAGTGGGAAGTGTAGTCCGGTCCAGCCCTACCCTTGTTTACTTGTGGGGCTTATATAGTGTCTCCTCGGTGGTGGCTCCTTGATACAAAGTAGCAACCTGCCGGATAACCGTAACTAACCAATCATAACAGGGAATATATGTACGTAACCAATGGAGAACAGGATCCAAAACTGTACCCAAGCACAGGACTTGGATTAGCACATTTAGTTTTAAATAAGCCCTAAGATAGATAATGCTGTGTTACATTGAATTTACAGTGAAACCTCAGTTAACGTAATTAATGCATTCTCTGGGACGTTTCTTACAGTGAAAATTACTTTAACTGAATTTCTCAAAGGAATGCATTGAATGCAAATTCCCATAGGAATGCATTGAAAACCAAAATACATTCACTGAGACTCAGTTTCCCATAGGAATGCACTGAAAACCAATTAATCCATTCTGAAAAAAATTCCGTAAACCAGGCCACTATTTTCTATGGATTTCTTTTTGTTATGCACTTTTTATGTTAACCGAGCCGTTTGTTAACAGAGGTTCCGCTATATTCCAAATGCTAACCAGGTAGAAGCAAAACTAAACAAAAATAAAATATACAGGTAAAACTCGGAAAATTAGAATGTCGTGTAAATGTTCATTCACTTCAGTAATGCAACTTAAAAGGTGAAACGAATATATGAGATAGACTCATTACATGCAAAGCGAGATAGTTAAAGCATTTGTTATAATATTAATGCCTATGGCTTACAGTTTATGAAAACCTCAAACCCCCCCCCCCAATCTCATGTACCCTATAATCATTACATAATCTCGTGTATGCTGTATGCCATGATCACTACAATTATAACGAATTATGACATCTCTCGCTTTGCATGTAGTGAGTCTATCTCATATATTTGTTTCACCTTTTAAGTGAAATGGACATTTGCACGATATTCTAATTTTCTGAGTTTCACCTGTATATTTTGTTCAACTTTTAATAGCACAAAAGAAAGACAGTGGTCTCCTTGGAAGCATTATTCCTGTGTACTCTCTTTTATCCAATTCTTTTTTTTTCAAATGAGGTTTTTTGCTTTACCTTGTAAAAAACATTTGTAAAACCAAGAGAGGTTAATATGCCTTTGAACCTCATCTCTGTATAGAAAATGCAGTACAAAATGTAACTGGCTGTGTCTTTTATTTCACTATCTTCAGAGATAAATCTGAGCCATGGTTTAGCTGTGGAATGTGTGTGGAGTACTGTACTTAATCTCAGACATCGAAAACTAGGGAATCTCATAGTTAAGAAAATATAGCTTGCAGTTTCAATCTAATCTCCAGATAATAGTCTCATTTTGGACTTTATGAATACTGTCTAATTAGACTAATCTGTTATCTCTTAATTCCACGTTGTATCTTCTCAATGTATCTTTGAATTAAAAATACAATTTGTTGCATGTTTTCAAGTCAGAACTGACTTAGAGTGACCCTAAATCGGGCTTCAAGGTTAAGTGAGATATTGAAGGTATAGTTTTACCAGTTCAGGGATCCCAGGAATTTCCATGGTAGAGCAGAGATTTGAACTCAGGCCTTCTGAGTCCTAGTCTGCCACTCTATCCACCATACCACAAAACAAACACAATTGCTCAAGGAATATTTAAATGCACATAAAAACTGAAGCAACTTTTAAATGATTTATCATCTTTTAAATCTGATCTGGAAAAGTAGATTAAAGAAGGATTTTTGGTCATGAACAGGTGCCAGTGTACAGTGATACAGGGCTTTATACAGTATTTGAAAACACTTTGAGGAAGAAAGTCAGAATTTACAAGTTAATATAACATTAAAAGGAAAGGTCACCCTTGCTCAAAAGCCCCAGTCATATCCGATTCTAGGGTTCAGTGCTCATCTCTGTTTATAGCCAAAAGGCCAGCACTGTCTGCATGTGCAGACATTTCCATGGTCATATGGCAGGCATGATTAGACGCTGAAGCACAAAGAATGCTGTTACGTTCCCATCGAAGTGGTATGTACTTATTTATCTACTTTTTAATTTCTTGCTTTTGAACTGCTAGGTTGGCAGGAGCTGGGACAAAGACGGGAGCTCATTCTGTCCTGCAGTACTCGGGAATCAAACTGCCACCTTCCAGTCAGTGTCTTAGCCACTTGAGCCACTGCAGTCCCTTCTAATGTGAGTACAACAGAACAATTGAATGCAACCTAGTAAGCTTGTTTAAGACTGATCTTAAAAGTTGCTGCTCACTACAGAAACATGAGGCAGAGACAGGAACTCATTTCATGGTGCAGCACTTCGGTCTCAAACTGCTGATCTGGCAACCTTCCAGTCATCAAGTTCACATCTTAACCACTAAAAAATGGATTACTTTGGCTTAATTTCAATTTAATTCTATGTTACAATAAAGGGGAGGGGGCTGCAACCTCTTCTGATGGCAAAACGTGCTCAAGTTGGGCTTCTTGTCTGCTGAAACAGGTTTTGGAATGCCATAATTTACAACAGTTTTCTCCAAGAAGTAAGCAAGGAATAGTGTTTCCCAAACTTTGATTTTTGGACTTCAATTCCCAGAAGCCTACGTCAATTTCCCAAACCACTGATCAGCCAATGTACTGACTGAGGCTTCTGGGAATTGAAGTCCACTTGTGTTCCATGGAACTTAGTTTGAACCTTATTTTATACTATTATTTGACTGCTACAAACTGAGAGCAAAAATGTCACTTCTTGTTTATGGTAAGCACATGCTTTATTAGTTTTGCATAATTAGCTTTGCTGCTTAGTGGGGCAGTATTATTACTGGATGTTTACATTTACTCTATATTGGTGTTAGAGTGGTAATGATTCTAATAAATGACACTGCATATCTAAGTTCACAGTTCTTGTCACTTACTTTAAGTTATTTTAGAACTATTGATAGATGACTGAATTAACTGCACAATGTGTAAAACTTTCTCCATGTGTTTAATAAAACATCTTTCTTCACATTTCCAAAGTAGTAGGTAAGTAATATAATTTTAAAGCAAGAGGCTATACTATTCTATACCATTCTATACTATTCTACTTGACAGTTCGATATTTACAATTTTGTATACCTTATATACAATATATTATGTGTAAACATGTAGAGGACAGTGGCTATATTCAACTGAATATACTGTGGTGGCTCAGTGGTTAAGAAATTCGCCTTGTTAGCTGGAAGGCTGGCAAGTCAGAAGTTCAAGACCTGGGTACTGCATGATGGATTGAGCACCCATCTCTGTCCCAGCTCTTGGGGCAATTAGCAGAGTTTCTTCTGCAAAAATCCTTTCAATCCAGAATAATTTCTGACACAAAATTATTATTAACAGATTAAGTAGCTAGTAAATCTGATACTTTTCAGCTTCTTCTGAAATATTCTCATCCAAATCCCTTTAAAATAGGCTTTAAACAAATCTGTATATGCAAACATCGATTGAACCGTGCTTCTTTCCTTATAATGCTTAAAACAGCACATTCTGAAAATTTATCAGTTCTCAAAAGACCATTACAGTATTACATTTTTTGTGTTGTTGATCTGAGACCCTTTATTAACATGAGATCCATTAAATCAAACACACCTCAATGGTCTTATAATTAGCTAAATAACTAGGTAAGGAAAAATATATAGAGAAACTGATTGATCCTTCCTAAGCTAAGCAAACTACAAGTTGTATCGATTGTCATACACACACCATTATGACTACTGAAAAAGGCAAAATATCAGAAAAGAATATTGACAGATTCATAAGAATTTAGCTATCTTAAAAAGTATTCAGAATACTATTATTGAAAAGAAAATAACATTAGAAAATCTGGAATGTCTGATTTGAAAGTGCTTTGTAGTGAATAACTATAAAATAATGGTAATAACAGATAAGGTAAAATTAAACATCAAGAAATTACCTTCCTTCATTGACAAGCTCAATGAAAGCTAAGCCTGCATTTTTCTGTATTGAATTCTGCCATTCCTAAAATACAAAAAAAAATTGAAAAAGTAGATGAAATCAGAAGATTAAAAATATAGGAAAAGCAAATTCATATTAAATCAATTGAAACAACTAATTAGCAGCAATTTGTTGACAGTTTAAAAAGCAACAGAATAAATGCTACAAGATACCGACTTGAGTGCAATTTCATATACATAGCTATAACACCATGGTTAGTAGTACCATGCACAAAGTCCACAAAGTATTTTAACTGACACATAAGGTACTCAGCCAAGTCAGCTATGGATGGCACCAAACATCCTCTTATAATCCCTGCTGTTACTTCAAAATAGTTTGGAAAAAGTGAAGGATTTGATCTACAACATGTTTAGGAAGCTGTGTAATGGTGTCTTCAATGGAGAGACACCCCACCCCCTTTGTTTCTCAAAGGTTTACACCTAGACAACTGAATTTAGATGCAAAGCTTTGATGTTGAGAAAGGTTGAGGGCAAAAGAAGAAGGGGACGGCAGAGATGGTATTGTTAACACAGGTGGCACAAAACTGGGTGGGTTGAGGAGGATGGTGGAGGATAGGGGTGCCTGGCGTGCGGTGATTCATGGGGTCGCAAAGGGTCAGACTCGACGATGCAACTGAACAGCAACTACTACAACTGCTGCTGCTACTACTACTAAATAGTACAAGACTTGCTGTTGTTTTCTGCTATGCTGACCCTAAATCATGTAACAATAATGCAGTAAACTTTAATTGTGTATTTACAGTGACATACATTTGGGAGATATGTCCTAGCATGATCATGGGCACAAAAGCAGTCATTAAATGTTGTTCTTCTCTCACAATGACTCTTCAATTGCTTTAGCATTCCCTCACAAAATATTGCCACTGTGTATATGTTAACTGGCTGGATAGCTCAGTGGTTTAGGTCTCTGGCTATGGAGGCTGATTGCCTACTGTGCCTCCCACAACAAGAGCCAGTTTGTGTAGTCATGGGCAAGCTGCACAATCTTAGGGCAACCTAGAGAAAGGGAATAGAAAACCACTTCTGTGTATTCTCTATCAAAGCAAAGCCATCACACTTATATCACGCTTAGTGCACTCTCTGGGCGGTTCACAAGTTAATTAGCATTTTGTCCCCAACATGCTGGGTACTCATTTTACCGACCTCAGTAGGATGGAAGGCTGAGTCAACCTTGATCCCTGGTCAAGATCGAACTTCCAACCTTTTGATTGCAGGACAGCAGTTTACCCACCGCTCCACCAGGGCTCAAAGGGTCATTGTAAGACATGGTGGAACACAATTATTATTTATGTGTACAAATATAAGCAATTTTCCCCCCAAAATGACACTCTGCCCATGTTTATATCTGCAAACAATAGTTTTCATCTGGAATCATACATACTAAAGTGAATCACATAGTATAGTAGTACTTCAAAACTTAATTACTAATGACAGAAGTTGCCAAAACAAAAAAGAAAAAGTATTTATCATGGCTCTATTCATAATTATGTATATCATAGACAAATATCAAAGAAGGCATTAGTCTAAACAAATTTTTTATAAGCCACAAAAGAGTATTTCCCTAAGCACATTTTAATAGTCAAGGGAAGGAGGACAGAGAATGTAACAGCATTGTCTTTCATGTTTAATTCAATATTTCAACACTGCACATATACCCTGTACTGCAATTATACTCACAGAGCTGACTGCATTGTTATGTCAAGATCTTAGTTATTCTTCTCCCTAAGGTGCTGATGAAAACATGTTAAAAGCTTCAAAGTCTACCACTAATGTAGCTGAATAACTGCAGAACACATTTCAGCACTTTTTAAAAGCAAAGACTACAAGAGATTGACCAAGTCAATAACTTCATACTTGCAGTAAGATGAGGTTAATTGACCACTATTTCCGATGCCTATAAAATGCTTACTGTCTAGAAAGCATACTTCTAATGTACACAATCATAATGTGCTCTATAGCAAATCTATAATAAATGCTTAAGAACTGGGGGGGGGGGAGATACATAGATGCTAAATACCATTATGTGTCAAATCCTAAAACATGCTTATAACTTGAATGGAGGCAAATTGGAACAATGGGTGACACTACGCAGATTTTGACCTGGAATGCATTCCCCAGCTCAGGATCCTCGGGGTCAGTTCCAGAAAGCTGGGGTTGAAATCTGTAGATGAGCAGGCAGCAGACAAGAAGGTACTAGTCACTTGATAAAGATAGAAGGCTGTAAATCTGCCATTTAAGTGAGGTCTGTTCTATTCAAAAACTTCATATTTCCTGACAATTGTAGACCTAACACTGCAACAGTCTGTTATTTGTTTTGTTTCAAGTGAGCTCAGGGCTGAACTTTCAGATATGGAATCACAGAATTTTTACAGATAGAAGGGGTGTTGTGAAAGTCATCCAGCACAACCCTTTGCTGTGCAAATTAAGAAACCTTGCAATGTTGATATCCTTGACAAATGGCCATTCTTAACTCATTTTGCAGTAAGCGAGAATGCTTCATTGACTTCACTACTTTTACCTTATTTTTTTCATATTCATCAAAGTATGTTCCTTAAATGTAATTTGAATCTCTGGAGAAAATGAAAAACTGGTCCATTTTCTGGCTAAAATCCAGTCATACAAATGGTACAAATTTTAGAAGCCAATTTCTACTAAGAAATCCCCATAGAATGTATCTATTCCATGCTGAGTTGTGCAACAACTTATATAACAGATAAAGTCAATTGATATTTCAAAAATTCCAAAAGTTTTGCTATTTGTATTACTGTGCAACAGAATGCCAGGCATTCTGCTACAAAGCCATTGATTGTTATTGTGACATCACAAAGTCAATCAATACAAGTTACATTCCTGAATTAGAATTAAGCCTAAAATAAATCGAGACATACTTTTGAGGTCCACCTTTCAAATGGATTCAGAGTTAATTATCTGGAACCTATGAATCTGGGGCGCTACATTGTTTCTATTTAGTCTTGGACTATCCACACGCATTGTATTCTTCAAAGGCAGTCAGTATGAACTCTGGACTATATGCTGCAGATTTTCAGCAGAGTGCCTTTGTTTTCCTTATAACCAGAGTAGATTTCCCTGTTGTATTGTAAAGTCCAATTTGTTCATTCCCAAATCAAAAATTTCATGTTCTACCAAGTGATCTTAGCTACCCAGTATGCAGAACATCTCCTCCCCTCCATAGACTTAGATTCTCTCATGCTGTGTAGCATTATTGGACAGCAAGAGATCTCCAATGGTTTAGGTCTTGGGCGAGTACTTCAGAATCATCCCATGTCATTTTCAGGATCTTTAAATCTCCCATGAAAGTTCTTTGCCATGTATTTCAAGGGTGTCTTCATTGTCATTCGACATTAGGAGAGGTCCAACTGTTTACCAAAATGGCCACCACATGCATTTTACAGTTTGCTTGGGCTTCTGGGAATTGAAGTCCAAAAAAAATGGTGGCTGCAACTTTATTCAGCTCCTGTGCACCCCAGGGGCATCCGAGAAAGGTAGCAATCGCCCGAAAAAGGTCATCCAAACCTCACAGAGGCTTCATGAAGGTAGGAGAAAACTTCATCCTTTTTGAAATGGGTGAAAAAGCCTCCGTTGTGATGGAGTCTCCCCCATTTTGGGCTCTCTGCTGCCTGTGTTGCCTCTGTGTGGCTCGGGGTGGGGGGCTTATCCAGGCTGTTTCTGACACCTGCCGACCCACCCAGGCAGTGGGGCAAGGCAAGATGCAGGGGGGGACCCTCCTTCTTTGGCTACATGTTTTGCCTTGCCCCACCACCTGGGCAGGTCGGAGGACATCGAAAACAGCGCAGATCAGGGGCCCCAACCCTACCAGAGGCAGCCGGCTCTTTCCCCCCCCCCTCCATTATCCAATCCATGAATCTTACAATGTCCAAACTTGTGGAACCAAGTTTGGACGTTATACAAGGTATTACTGTAGACATTTTTTAGAATTATTATAAATTTTTAAGACAATCAGTTTAAAATAAAAGTTGAATTGGTATGACAATCTATGCATGTTGCTCTGCAGAAACAGGTTTAGCCAAGGTATCTTCTCCCCCTGGATCAACAAAGGAGATTTTATTTCAAATCAGAGGTGATAAAAGGTTGCATAAATTTTACCAATCTAAAGTTTGTAACAGATGATCATCATTAAGCCCTTATCAAGCCTTTACGTACTGAGTTGTACAAATGTGTTCTATTAGTACACAGTCTGACTATTTGGCAACTTCAGTTCTCAAGACAAATGGCAGCTACTGCCCTCTGAGGTCTGAAGTCAAGTCTTCTGGGAATCTCAAAGCCCAAATGGAAAAAAGAAAAAGAGGAGGGAAACGCCTGTTCATTAGAGTCTGCTCCAGGCTAAAACTTTCAAGGCCGCCATAAGTACTATATAAGAGCTAATTATTTTTATAAGACTTTAAAACTACAGAATGTGTCCAGATGTAAGCGGTATGAATTACATCTCTGCTACATTTACATGCAAATTGCATTTTGGTCAAAATGTTGTTGGCAAAATGCAACATAAAGGGAACCCAGCTCTTCTGTTAACGTTATATTAATAAAGTTATCAATACAAAAAAGAGCTCTGTTATGTTGCACTTTAGATGAAATTGCAAGTAAAAATACACACTGGTACATAAGGATACATGATGACACACATGCTTATTGGCCATACAGAGTTTTGTTGTTTGATCAATATGTATGGAAAGAGGTGACAATCAAGAGCAATACTTATAAAAGAAAAGACATGGAAAGTTTGAGCATATTCTATGATTCCTGAAGACTATTCCTGCATCAAAATTAATAAATACTAAAAACAGTACTCAGAAACAATCCATTGTACTGTAACAGATAAAACTATTCGAAAACAAATTGAGATTTACATCCAAATTGTTGATCAGTAATGAGGTTTTTTAAAAAGTTCCTTTAACTGTTCATCAGTGTAAGGAAACAATTACTAGACTCGTAAGATTCCAAAAGTTCTTATATATACACAAATTCTATAATAATTTTACCCCTTATAAGAAAAAAAATGAAAACATCTATGCCAACTAACTCAGAGAAAGGAAAATGCAAAGAAAACAGATTGAGAATGATTTATATGAACACACAGTGCTGAAGTTAATTACAACTAACCCAATAAAATAGTGCCTTTATTATTGTACAGCAAGTAATAGCCTTAGACACAGAAAGCAGAGCTCTTTCTGTTCTTTTTTGCACGCTCACTCCCACAGCACACTACATTAAGAATTAAATAAGTTGTAAATATGCCATACAGAAATAGCAGTTTTAACTAAAAGCAGAAGACTTCCCTGCTGTTTAACCATTCAGTGTATTCCTTTCTTGAGCAGGCTTCCTATAAACTGGTGTTATATTGTTGTGCAGTAAATACCTGAAATTACTTTATAATGAGAACTTAGTTTCAATACTTAAAGGGAGAATTCATTTCATAACAAACTTCTGTATCCCTTTAAATTATGAACTACTAGTTCATTTTTCAGAAGAAATTTGCAGAGGTTTCGTAGTGCTAAAGCATCGATTGGAAAAAATGACATGTTTTAGATGTTAACTTTATTGATTCCAGCAAAACAGCTTTATTAAAAGACAGATAATACACATTGTGTGCATTAAATGTACATACAATTAAGCACAAAAGTCAACACATCTGAGGATTTTTGCAATCTGGTGGTAGCATACTGTACTCAAAAAAATAAATCAGAATACACTAGGCTACTAACTTATATACCTTATTTTGGGTACACAGTCAAAAAACATATAAAGCATCCAAATGACCCTAATAGTGAATAGGAAAAATTGCTATCTGGGACATGGTTTTTATCACCATATACACTTACAACAAAACTACTGTATTAAATTTAAAATTATCCACTGTGTATTATAACTTTGAATTCATCAGCCCATACTAAATAGGTTTATGAATCCTAGTTTTCAAAATGGATCCCAGAGAGCAAAGATGACGAATACATTGTATATTCTCATTCATGAGCAAGGGTAAAAATGCTTAGGCCGGGTTTCCCAAACTTTTCAGGCCGTGGGCTGGTCACGTGGTTCCTCCCACTGGAAGCAGAAGCAAAACGCGCCTGTACATGCCCAAAACGCTGCCGAAAATGCACCCGTGGCTGTCATAAATGTGTTTACAACAACCGCGGGTCATTTACTGCAATGTTTTGTGCATACCCGGGCACGTTTTACTTCCACTTCCAGGAGCGTCGAGGGCAGTGCAGGCCAGATGATTTGGTGCTGTGAGCCAGATCTGGCCCACAGGCCGTAGTTTGGGAACCCCTGGCTTAGGCAAACAGGATTACTCCACTGTATTTGCTAAGAGACCAGTCACCTTGACATTCGCAAAATGTTATGCAGGCCAGTAACTTTTGCTGGCCTGCGAAATTTTTGTGGAGATTTAAGTTCCTCGCTGTTGGCTATGCTACTTGAGATTTCTGAGAGTTGAAGCCCAAAATCAATGAAAGGCTAAATATTAGTCTAGGGCTAGGCAACCATGCCAGCAAGATACACAGCAAAGGGAGAGAATAGAAGCAAAGTATCAACAGCTCTTATTCATATCATAAGTTCCAGAAGGTGATGTAAATTCTCAAAATTCAAGATTCGAAATGCAAAGTATTAACAGCTCTTATTCATTTCATAAGTTCCAGAAGGTAATGTAAATTCTCAAAATTCAAAACCTAATCCGGTAGACGGTTTTTCGTATTGATTTCTTCATCAGAAAGATTTTAACATTTCAAATAGCATCAAAATGTCCTCACATTGCTTGCTTTTTTCCATGCCTATAGATGTCTATAGGCACGAAAAGAGCAAGTAATGTGAGACCATTTTGATGCTATTTGACGCTATTTGAAATGTTAAAATCTTCCTGATAAAGAAATCAATATGAAGCTGTTGATACCTTGCTTTTTGAAGCTTATGAACAATTGGATTTTTGGATTTATTATCTTTGAAATTTACAGACTGGTTTTTGGATTTCTTACCTTTTGGAAATATATGAAAAAAGATGAACATTATGAATTAAATTAAGAGTTGAATTATTGACAATAAATGGACTACCACTGGTAAGATTTTGGATGTTTGCCTCAAATGGTTGCTTCTAAGTGTTGGTTCATTTTTCACCGTTTGGCCCGTCAGTTTGAATGTATAAAACATATGCAGAAGTAGAGGGTGTTACCTTTTCTTTAAAAAAATCATTGCGAGCTTTCGTGATTCATTATCACTTTGTCAGGCAAGCATTCAAATGTTCATGGCATGATGGTTTGCCAGGCACTGTCCTTAAAAGCAGCAGTTGAGTTGATGTTTCACCCCTATTTTTCAAACACATGAAACCAGGCCACTACTTTTTGCTCACCCCAAATGGCTCTATTGAGGCTGTAGGCAGAGCATCAACTCAACTGCTGCTTTTAAGGCCATGAACATTTGAAGGCCACAAACATTCGAATGCATGACTAAATAAGTCATCATAAATGACGAAAGCTAGCAATGATTTTTTTATTTAGTGATCCAAAAAAAGGTATCGCCTTCTACTTCTGCATATATTTTAGAGAGAGTGACTGAAATCCTGTTATGCAGATCTCTGTGTGCAGTAATAATGACAGTACAAGTAGTAGCTAGTGGTAATGTCATTCCCATTGTGCACGCAGAGCTGCACAATAAAAGTTCTGCCACTGATTCATTTATTTAAGAAAATTCGAACCCCACCTTTCACCTTTAAAAAGTTCTGAGAAGGATCATATTAATTAAAAAGATAATTGAAAAAATTAAATGAGCAACAAAATCAACAATAAATATAGATCTAGTCTGAGGGTTAGAAAGTAAAATTATATAAATAAGGGAAAAGGTTAAAACCACCCAAGTGCCTGGAGAAATAAGTTTATCTTGTTCATTCAGCAAAATGCTTGAAGAGTCCTGTTCACAACTATACCATTTTCACATAGTAACAGTGAACTCAATGCTGAATGTTAATCTTTATGTAGCTTTTCTGTATGGACTATTAGCATAACAAGAGGAAGGAATCAACAGGCTTAGGGGAACAAATCTTTCTAATAAGACCAAATAAATAAATAGATATATTAAAACTTAAAAAAAACCAAGGGAAGAACTACCTAAACTGTCCATGAAACACACTCTTATCAGGTTAGTACCTACCCTTCCCTTTTAAAAATGGACTAATGCAATGAATATCAAATACACATCAAAACATGAAGTAACTAAGTGAAGGTGGTGGGACACTTGTCTAAGTGATAGAGCAAATCTGATCACAACTGGAGTAGTGTGGATACCTGCTCCACATGGAAAGTTGAGATGCACTGAACAGATTAATTTGGTTGAACCTGTAGGGTCAATTTGGACAGATATGGTTGGCAGGTTCCATGTAAGTAAATATGGTATGAAATGAGTCATAGGCATCTGAGATATCTTGACGATGGCAGCAGTGGTAGGCTTCAAAAAAAATTACTACCACACTGTGGGTGTGGCCAGCTCTGTGGGTTTAGCCAACTCTGTGGACATGGCCAGGTGACTCGGTGGGTGTGGTTAAACTGCTGTATTTTAATGTGAGCTTTTGTGGATCGAGTCCATTTCATCAGACCATTAGTTAGCATTACACTTCAATGCTCTAATTTTCCTTTAAAAAGTAACTGCAGCAGAGTAACTGCTGGCTCAGCCTCACCCCACTTGGGGCGCCCAGACCCAGCAGCAAGGATGTTGGAGTCGCGTCTGGAGTGGGGTGAGAGGAGGAGGAGGAGGTGGGCAGGGCCAGCCTATTTTACTACCGGTTCTCCCGAACCTGTCCGAACCTGATGAAGCCCACCACTGGATGGCAGGCAGTCCCTGAGTAGTGATGCTGAGGATTATGGGATCTTTGCGTTTCGTAACAATCACCTTTGGGACAACTCACCTCATTTACTTATATTTCTGAGTCCCAGGATGGGTAACAGAACAAGTTCTTCTTACACTTTAGTTGACGGAGTCTAGACAAACGGACCAATCTTCTCCTGGGGATAGAATTGCCTCACACGTTACTTATGGCAGGTCAGAGGTTTGCATTGCAGCTTAGCTGACCTGCAATGTGACCCCTCTTGAAGATCCAAATGTATACTAATAAATTGCTAGTACCTCCCTCAAAGTTGCCCTCTTGCAAAAAAAAAACAAAAAACATTTGAAGTAACTTCACCAAAAGTTATAATTACTGCTAAAAGTACACAATTTGTGTTGTATCCTGGGCTTTTTACATTGCTGTAGCAACAGCCAGTTTATACCTTTTCCCCTGTTCCAGCCCCCTTTGCTAACCTTTCAAATTAAACAGAAAAGCTGTAAAACAGCAGGCTCTCAAATTAAAGCATACTTTATTTTCTGGGGTCTCCACACTTATAGGTTGACTTCCTGTCAGGAAGAGCTCTATTTCACTGCCTAGCCCAATCAGCAGGGAGCACACCGAATTAAGTGCCAGTTGATATTACTTTGTTTTACATTTACCACCCATGAGAATATTGTTCAAAGATTCCATTTGAAAGCCAGCATGTTATCATCCTTTTGACTAGACTGCCAAACCACAGGGTGTGCTCCCTTAGCACAAAATTCACTTTAAATGGTCAAGCAGTTTTAAGTCCTAGTGTGCAGGTGAAGCAACAGGATGCCTTAAAGTTTGTGGGAATGGGGAGTCTCCTACTCCTCTGCCTAAATTATGATCTTTTACTTGTTAATGTCTGCAGCAGGATACTGTAATTTACAAGTGCTAAACTGGTTTTTCAAAAAATAAGCCTTCTACTTGGCCCATGAAGTTTTTATACTTTTGGATAATGTAACTGTGTCACTTCGGGAATGGTCATGAAAATAAAAACTAAATCTGAAGTAAAAAAAAGGCACATACTGGCACATTCTACAAATAACCTACTTGTATTTATCTTGTTTTTAAAGTTCTCCTCTGGGGGAATTACAAAGGTTTTCAGAGGTACAAGAATTCTTGCATTGGGTCTTCAGGTCTCTACCCATAATCCTCAATTAAGTACATGTCATCAAGTTAATTTTGAGTTTTCTAGGTGTAGGGTACTCAGAAGAAATTTACTATTCATCTGGGGCGACTCTGGGACCATGGAAGAGAGAGATACAGTGAGGAATCAAATTCCCAAATCTTGATTCAAAAGGCAAGTACTTCATCTCATCAAGTCATCTAGCTATCTCTCTATATTTTACTAGTCAGGTTGCTCTAATAGGGTTTTCATTTTACTGAACTAAAATAAACTCAGAAATTATTGTCTGGGGGAAACTCTGGTACCACCAGTCTGAAGAAACAGCCAAGCTTTTGGTTGTTGCTCCTTGATGCTCCTGAGTGATCTCTCCTGAGTGATCTGGAACATCACACTAAGTTTAATGTTTTGTTCATTAAATTATAAATTCATATATAACAGACAAATGAAAACAAAGGACAAAAAGAGATGGATGGACAGACAACCATGTGAGGCTTAAGAGGATGAACAAGATTGTTATCTAAAGCAACATCTTCCATTTATTAGGCTGCTATCACAGAATCATAGAATGAGTTGGAAGGTGCCTAAGAGGCAACTGAGTCCAACTCTATGCTCAATACAGGAATCCAAATCAAAGCAGATCTGACAGATTGTTGTCCAATTTTCTCTTGAATGATTTCAGCATTGGAGCACTCATCACCTCCTGACATAATTGGCTCCATAGTCATACCACTCTAACAGTTAAGAAGTTTTTTCTGATATTCAACCCATATCTGGCTTACTGTAACTTGAACCCATTATTATGTGCCTGCACTGTTAGATGATCCTGCCCCTTCGCTTTATGACTTTCTTTCAAGTATTTGAAGTGCCGTAACATCTTCCTCAGTCTCATTTTCTCAAGGCTAAACATGTGAAGTTCTTTCAGCCTCTATTCATAAGGGTTGGTTTCCAGTCCCCTGATCATCCATTTTGCCCTTCTCCAAACTTCTTCCAGTTTGTTGGCATCCTTCCTAAAGTGTAGTGTCCTAAACTGGACATAGTACTCCAGCTGAGCCCTAACTAGTGCTGAATAGAGGACTAGTACCTCACAGTTTTGGAGGCAATATGCCTGTTAATGCAGCATAAAACAGAATTTGTCTTTTTTTGAAACCATATCACATTGTTGGCTTACATTCAGTTTGTGATCTACAACACTTCTAAGATCATTTTTACTCTAAGTATTACTGAGCTATCATCTCATAACTGTGAATTTGGTTTTCACTAAGGATGGAACTTTGAACTTTTAAGTGTTAAATTTTATTCTGCTGTTTTCAGCCCAGCGCTCAAGTCTATCAAGATGTTTTTCCATTTTGTTTCTGACTTCCAAGGTATTAGCTATTCCGTCCAATTTTGTGCCATCAGTAAATCTGATTAAGTGTTCCCTACACTCCCTAATGCAAGTTACTAATCAAAATATTGATGAGCATCAGGCCCAGGACTGAGCATTATGCAACCCCCTCTTGTTACTTATCCCAGGTCATCAAAGAACCATTAATAAGCACACTTGGTTGGTGTATGATTCTGTAACCAACTGTGTATCCACTTGACACTTGTGCTATCCAGGCAACACCTTGCTAATCAGAATATCATGGACACTTTGTCAAAGGCTTTGCTGAAGTCAAGATATATTATGTCTACAGAATTCCCACTGTCTACTATGGAAGTTACCCAATCAAAAAATGAAATCAGATTAATCCGGAAGGAATTGTTCTTGATAAAGCCATGTTGGCTTCCATTTATTACTACAGTACATTGTTTTCAAGATGCTTGCAGAATGACTGCTTTATAATCTGCTCCAGAATTTTCCCTGGGATTGAAATCAAACTGACAGGTCTGAAGTTCCCCAGTTCCTCCATTTTGCTCTTATTGAAGATAGGGATAACGTTAGCTCTCCTCCAATCATCTGGTAGTTCATTCATAATTCATGATTTCAAGATGACAGACAATGGTTCTGACATCTCTTCAGCCAGTTCCTTCTATATCCTTGGATGCAGTTTATCTGGCTCAGAGGATTTGAACTCAATCAAAGTAATAAGGTATTCCTGGACTATGTATCAATCTTAAACTGCAATCCTGCTCTATCCCCTTTGTATTTTTGTACATTATACTGGAGAGTTGTAGACTATCTTTGGGGAAAGGCTGAGATGAGGTAGGAAATTACCCTTTCTGCCATTTCTTTATCATATGTTATCATTTCCCCATCCCCATTGAGTAGCTGAGCCACCGTTTCCCCCCCTATGCCTTTTGCTATGCACATACCTGAATGCCTGTTGCTTTTAGCATCTCTTGCTAAGCTCAGCTTACTCTTGTCTTTTGCCTTCCTAACAATTCTTTGCTACTTTTCTGTGCTCTTGGAGATTGGTCTTCCTTCTATTTCCTATTGTTGCGGCCTGGGGTCCTGGGTGCGAGGAGGAGGAGGAGGAGGAGAACAGTTGGCTGGCCCAGCTGCCTGCTCCAATCTGGAGTCAGAACCCAAAGAGGACCTGTTGCCAGTCCCTCAGCCTGCTGCCAGCCCAGATCAGGACTCTGAACATGAGGAGATGGATCTGGCACCAGCCCTGCAGCCAGCTGTCAGTTCGGAGCTGGCTCTTATGGCCAAGCCAGGCAAGATGATCAAGGCTTGACAGAAGGACCAGGTGGCAGCACTCTGGAAGACCATGCAGTGCCCAGCAAGTCTGAAAGGACCAGGGCTCTTTTAAGACAAGACCTGCAGTTGAGGTGAAGGAGGGCTAGATAATGCCTCCAGAACCAGCCCTCAGCTGTAAGCCCTGACTCTCCTTAAAAGGAGGGACTTGCTGGCAAGCTCTTATCAGAACAATCCATCATGGACCCTGACACTGTGTTACCTGGACCTCTGATATTGGAACTTTGAACCTCTGCCTGTAACCCCAACAACAACTTTAGATTATCCCTGCATCTATAGTTGCTACTGAACGAAGACAACGACTCTGCCTACACCCTCCGAACTGAACATAAGAACTCTCTCCTGCCTTTGGTGCAGCAGCAGCTGGCTAAACGGCTTGGACAGTGTCCGGGCCATAACATCTATATATGTTCTTTTTTGTTTTTAGCTCCACTTCGGGATTTTTGTGGAGCCACTTTATTTTATTTTATTTTAAAAAACAATTTTTTTTTGCTATCTTCTGCCTTTCTTTCTATTTAGCAATCTTACTTACTTGGTTACTTGGTTGATCCTTGTTTCACACGTCAGGTTGATGTGGTGGATCAAAGCATCATTTTCCAATCAAGCGAGAAAAATAATTTAAATTTCATATACTGTAGCAAGAACACTCTTAGAGGAGCCTTGCTATTTTAAACTGTTACATTTTTGTTCACATTATCCACCCTCCTTGGCTTTACTTTAACTAAGCAGCAGGATCAGTGAGAGACCACATACAACTTTCACAGGTATATAAAATAGGGGAATCATCCAGCTGAGCATAACTAGTCATATGTTTATTGAATCACATTAACTACATCGATTCTAAAGAAGCTATTTAGCAACATGGACATGAATAATTTTCACCCCAAGCTCTCCCACTGAAGCCCATTGCTAGTTCTGTTGCAACCAACATGACCAACATGGTTAGAGAAGGAGTGCCTTGCTTCATCCCATCCACCATGTGAGCAGTAATATCTTGAGAGAAGAGGTTTCTGCTATACCAAAGTAGTAACACATACAGTGCACCCTCGATTAACAAAACGTTCGAACAGCATCATTTTCGATTAACAACGCTCCCAATTTGATTATTCAAATAACGACAAAAAAGTAACATCGTTATTCGAGGATCCACTATCTGCAGTACTGTATACAGTATTTACAGGGTTCTTATTTGTATCACTGCTTGCACGGACAAAGTGATGATGAAAGGAATGGGGCTATACGCTCTCCTCTATGTATGTTGATGGCACTGGATATAGTTACAATTAGTGATAACAGTTTTCTTGGTATACTCAACTAATTTGGGAAATCAACTGACCATAGGAAACAAAATTTCATCAAAAAGATTTTTGCAATATAGACACACTGAAAATGACATACACCTTGACTTTTTGCTTTCAAGACAAAAAGAATAAAGAATTTTTTGTAAACATCTATGGAGGAATCAAGGATTTTTCTGTACTGTAAGTAATAGGTGTTCTCCTCTAAATAAGAAAAAGTAGCAGTAGAAGTAGGAGTTATTGATTCTGCCTTTCATGGTGTGTGAAAACTCTTCATTTGTAAACATTTTAAACTTCAAAATGTCTGTATACAAGAAAATTGAACACCAAGTCTTCTGTATATAACAGATCATTGGATTTGAACTTGAAGGGCAGTTTGTTGGCGTAATTTTACTTGATACATCTGTGCCACAACTTGAGGATACAAATAAAAAGTTGCTGCCAGAAATAACATAATTAGGAAACAGGCTGGTTCAGATTGGGGTACACACCCACAAACAATAAGAACAACAACTTTGTCCCTGTGCTACTCCACAGAAAAATATGCTAGTACTGTACGATATAAATCAGCACATGTCAAGCACGTAGATGAATGAATCATGTAGGATTGTTACTGACTACCTAAAACCTACCCCTACAGAACCAGTCTATGATTTGGCTGCCTTTGTCCCTCCAGAAACGCATAAAAAGGGGCTAGTAAACAATGAATAAAATAAAGTAATACAGCACTAAACCCACTCACATCATGGATACCAACCCACTAGACATCAGCAAAAATTTAGAAACTTGTCTGAACACCTAAAGTTCTAGATGTTAAAACAGAAAAGACTAAGGTAAACCTACGGAGAGCAAAAACAACACACCTAGTTGAATGGATCAATATCAAAGTTTCCGTTCCACCCAGACAAAATTGAGGCTGGGACTTCTGGAAGTTGCTTAATAGACTTTGAAGCTACACAGGAAGATCAAAGAATAATCAAGTAAAATGGAGGTACTTGGATAGAGGATAACATTTCTATGAATGTGGATAAATCCAATAAATGTACCATTTAGGTACAGTATGTGCAATTTAGGGCCCACCGCATTTACAAAAGAAGATCTATTAAATGGCAGAGATAATGCCAATGAAGTAGCCTGTTTCGGGGCAAAATTAATCTAATTATGCAACACCCTGATATGAAAAAAGAATGAACTTGCGGGATGTTACAAGTGATAGACTTTTGAAAGGTTTACTGCCAAAATCTCAGGCACAAGTCCCTCCTTCGTTGGCAAGCCAGAACAGCAGTCAGCAGCTGGAGATTGAAAGAGAAATCTATTCATGTTGGTATTTTGTTCTAAAAAATAATTTTGCTGACAACAGCAAAAGTACATGTAGCTTCCTTTTTTATCTCATATAATAATAATTTTGAGTCAGAAATTATTCTGGGTTGAAAGGATTTTTGCTGGAGAAACTCCGCTCAGGGGACGCCCGAATGAGGCTCCTTTCATGTCACCAAGATCTTTTCCCACCGAAGTGGTCCCTATTTATCTAACTGTAATTTCTTGATTTCGAACTGCTAGGTTGGCTCAAACCATCATGCAGTACCCTGGTCTCGAACTGCCAATTTGCCAGCCTTCCAGCTAACAAGGCGAGCTTCTTAGCCACTGAGCCACCTTAGCTGGGCAAGTACTCGAGACACACTAAGGTAAAGGTAAAGATTTCCCTCGCTCGAAAGCCAGTTGTATCCGACTCTACGGTTCAGTGCTCATCTCTGTTTCAAAGCTGAAGAGCCAGCGCTGTCTGCTTCTGCAGACATTTCCATGGTCACATGGCAGGCATGACTAGACACCGGAGCACACGGAATGCTGTTACCTTCCCACCGAAGTGGTCCCTATTTATCTACTTGCAATTTCTTGCTTTCGAACTGCTAGGTTGGCAGGAGCTGGGACAAAGATGGGAGCTAATTCCATCCTGCAGTACTCGGGAATCGAACTGCTGACCTTCCGCCTCACAGTCAGCATCTTAGACACTTGAGCCACTGCAGTCCGAGACGCACTACTTTATTACATTCTATGTATATATGTTCTGTACTCAAGGTCACAATAGATATTTCTGTTTCCTGAATACAGGTTTCCAGAAATATTGTGTTCTTTAGAGAATTCCATGATTATCCATTGGGAGGGGAAAGAATTCTCATGTGGAACACTTCATTCTCCCTTTCTTTTTCTTCTTCTTCTCTACAAATGTCTAGAAATTAAAAGCCATGAGCCAAGAACTTAACGCAATTGTTTCAAAATACTCTGAAAATATTTTTTTAATGCTACAGAATAGATAAATTGGTACAATCTTCTCACAGTGACATTTCATACCTACCACCTGATTTCCTATGTGGGAGGAATACTGCAGCTGGAATTCTAGTATGTGTATCTTGCCCTAGCTAAATGCTGCTAATTGATTACGTCAGAAGGCAAATCTCAGTTGTATAAACGGAATGCAATTCAGACATATCTCAGCATCTTGTCAATTAGCTTTAACAAGTTACACAAATCTTACATGATCAATAGTTTTATCACCTGAAAATAAAGAGAACAGGAAACATTCCAGATAACTCTTTTGGATCACATAATATTTCAAAATACTGAATTTTAATAACCTTCAAAGCCATATCTTGGTTAACAGATCTGATAAATAAATAAATAATCCTACACAAGGGTATAAACATCTATACTGTACATACAATTCTACTCAATTTCAGTAGTGTTTTACTCCAACTACAGTTTGACCATAACTTACAGTAAAAACAATGACACAATAGAATAGCTTCATACATATTCTGGACGCAATGCATTTTAAAATGAGCACCAGATTAATAATTCCGTTCTTTTGGGTCATTTAATTACCTGGAAAGGAAGCTGGGCTAGACTAGATGGTGCTTCTAGTTTCAATGTACTGTATGCATTTCTGATAAATGGGAAAAGAATAGATGACCTGGCAGAAGGCTCAGACAATAACATGTGATTTACAGGACATAAATGCAGCTACTATAAGATTTATCTGACAGCCCTCTACGATAGTGGACTGTTGAGTATCCGATGGAATGATTTCTGGTCTTGAAAATCTACTACTGAGTAGCCGTACACATTATTTATTTATTAGATGTTTTGGGTTGAAACCATTTTTAAATGATGCACTTCACAATACTCAGCCATAAATTTAGCTTTAAACTCTAGAGGGGAGGGGGGTGTTATTGGAATGTATGTCAGACTGAATTAGGATGAGCAACACAATGCTTTTATAAAGTGGCCTTGAATACAATGCTGATTCTTTCAAAAATGATATTAATGTCAAATAAGCAGGAACACTTCTCAGCAAATATTAAATGCAGAATTCTTTTACACTGTCTTAGACTGATATGAAGGCAAGTATCCAGTCTCAGGATTTGGTGTCAACTAAAACTGCTTTTGGATGATAAAGATACTTTTCTACAGCACCTCATATGCCTCCTGAGAAATCTGTACATGAACCAAGAAGCAACAGTTAGGACAGAACATGGAATGACAGAGTGGTTTGGAATAGGAAAAGGAGTAAGACAAGGCTGCATTTTGTCACCATGCCTATTCAACCTATACACAGAGCACATAATGCGGAGTGCAGGGATGGAGGAATCACAATATGGGATTAAAATCGCTGGGAGAAACATCAACAATCTGAGATATGCAGACAATACCACCCTAATGGCAGAAAGTGAGGAAGACCTAAAGAATCTCTTGATTGGGCTGAAGGAGGAGAGTGCAAAAGCTGGCTTGAGACTCAATATCAAGAAAACCAAGATAATGGCAACAGGCCCAATCAGTTCCTGGAAAATAGATGGGGAAGAAGTAGAAGCAGTGACAGATTTTACTTTCTTAGGATCAAAGATCACTGCAGATGGGGATTGTAGCCATGAAATAAAAAGGCGACTGATTCTTGGGAGACAAGCAATGAGAAACCTGGGGAACATAGTGAAAAGCAGAGACATCACCTTGAAAACAAAAATTAGAATAGTCAAAGCAATGGTATTCCCAGTGGTAATGTACGGATGTGAGAGCTGGACAATTAGGAAGGCTGAACGCAGAAGAATAGATGCCTTTGAAATGTGGTGTTGGAGGAGGGTTTTGAGAGTCCCCTGGACAGCGAGGAGAACAAATAGGTCAATCTTAGAAGAAATTAACCCTGACTGCTCATTGGAAGGTCAAATAGTAAAGAAGAAGCTAAAATACTTTGGACATCAAATGAGAAGGAAGGATTCACTTGAGAAGGCATTGATGTTGGGAAAGGTGGAGGGCAAAAGAAGAAGGGGGAGGCCAAGGATGAGATGGCTAGATGGCATTGTAGACACAATGGGCACAGAGCTGGGAGGGCTGAGGGGGATGGTGGAGGACAGAGGCGCCTGGAGAACTATGGTCCATAGGGTCGCAAAGGGTCGGAACCGACTGTGCGACTGAACAACAACAACTACATTGCACGAGATTTTAAGCTAAGTTAACAACCCTATCCTAAACAGCTTCACAGTTGCACACACAAGAAAGAAAGAATGGAACCATTCTCAAAAAGACTGGACATATAGTTGGCAGCAAAATACTTGTTTTGACTCCAATATGATAAAAATATTGAACAAATGTAGTTTTTCTAATTGTAATAAACAATATTTATTTTCATGGAATTTTAAAAAGTAAATCAAAACTTGTAGTAAATACATCTGAGGAAAATATTTATAATGATTAAGTACGATCACAAAAGGAATTAATCAAAGCAATGCTATAATTTAGCATCATGTCTGACAAATTTGTAAAGTCCTAAATCATACTTACAGATGTTTCCTTGTAAATATACTGTATTATTTATGTGATTAAAAACTAGTTTTTGACCTGATCTTTCGATCTTTGGCATTCTATCCTCTCCATCTCTTCTTAAAAAATTAATTAAAATTTTAGCAAGAGGGTCACTTCACTTCCCACCCCATCCTGGTCCCACAAAAAGAAAAAAATCAATCAAACTCAACTCCATCTCCTCCCAGTATCTATAAAATGTCAAGATGAAATTCAATTTCATATCTTTCAAACATTGATGTAGCAACAGACAGTTTACCTCTTAAGAAAATAAATCACTTCTGTGACTGCCATACTGACCTCTCTGAATTAGGAAAATTCAGAGTGAAAAATGTAATTATCACACCAGATCAAATCTATATACATCTGGAGCTAATTTCAGCCCTATTTCTTACACTACTTTTACACAGTCTACAATGTACAATATCTACTCTTTGTGTGGAAGTTATTATCACTTCCAAGTAATGTGTTATTTGTTCCAACTGTTTCCTGCAAAACAATATTCTTAATTGCTACCATCTCAACTAACCCTTCGTCATTTTCTACATTTGATTAGATTACCATTAAACACCACTGTGACATGTATGACAAATAGGCACATTAGAGCATGTAATTTACTTTATTTTAGATCACATCAGCACCTACGCAGTCCAGTGTGGAGAACCCTGACATAAGCAATATTAAATTTACACTTGCTTTCCTTTTTAAAGGCAAAGAAGACAGCAAGGAAACAAACACTATTAAAGTTAAAGAAATTAAATTTAAAATACACAGTTCTACCATAGTAATTTTTACATACAGAGTACTAATATTCTCAGGAAGATCTCAAATACAGACCAGCTGCTGTGTTTGCTTTTAAACATTGGCCTATTAAAAATGCTGCCTTAAAAAACAAGATAAGTAAAAACTCTAGTTATTTACTTGGTTAAATAAAAGATAACGAGAGAACACATTTCCCCCAGAAATAAACATAATGTAAACATGGTTCTGTCCACGTTGCTGAATAATAAGCCTACTAGAACTGCTCTTCACTAGTTCATTGTACAAATCCATTAGGTGTAATCTCCAGAAGTAATTGTTTTTATTGCACTTTATTGTCAATGCAGGTTATTGATTTTTCACACCTTCTATGATTCTTTCATTTGTATTCATGAAATGTCCATCAGCACAACCTAAATACATTTGGCAATATAGGCACTAAAATGAATAAATCGATGTAAAAAAACATTAATTTTGCATTATCCTTATTCGTCAGGCAAGCAAACCATAAGGGCTCTTAAAGAAGGTCAAAGGTTTTGAATGGGTCAAAACCCTTGACCTCTAGACCAATAACCTTCTCATTAAAAAAGGTTATTTTAAAGTTTTAAGTAGGGGAATTTACTACCAAGAAGGTATCATTTTTTAAAAGCCAAAACAAAAGGCGCAGAAGAAACTTCCTATATAATTACAATTGAGAAAAATAAGAGATGAGTAAACTAGCTACTTGATCTACTTTGTTATTTGTTGACAACTCTAATTTTTCACATTAGATTATCTGTTAATCTCAATTAAGTGAGACATTATTTTTCTGAGCATCAGAAATTCTGAGTTTCACAGATCAGAAAACCGTTAAAATAGCTGACAGCTGTGACTTGCTTTTTCTACTCAAATACTTCAGATATGTCAAAGACAATTAGTAAGGAGGCTCATGTATTTTATAGACTTGTTTACTAATACAAAAGGCTAAAACCCACCAATTACCTTAGATTTGATCCATGTATTATTATGCTTAGAGTAAATTTATCAAAACCAGTGAATCTTGAGACATGACTAACTTAAGCAGCAGCTCTTTCTACTTTAAGTCTGGATTCAACATATAATACACGTAATATTGAATCTATGTCAAACAATTTATCTTATGAATTTACCTGTTAAATAAAACTAGGTGATCAGCTGTTTGTTTGTGTATATTGCATTCTGTTATTGTTATGTTCTGTTACACACCATCAAGTCAGAAGGAACTTATATTGGCCCTAATGGGGCTTTCAAGGTAAGTGAAATTTCATTTGTATGCCACCCACTCAGCATACACCAACTCAGGGCGGCTCACAGCATATCAAACAAAGATGCAATACATTAAAACAATAAAGTACAAAATATCACATGATAACATATAATAAATACAATTAATACTAAAAGTCAATCACAAGGTCCTTCCCGCTCAGCGTTTCCAACTGAGCCCAGGGCTCAACGCCCACGACCGGCAGCTATTAAGGAGTGGTTTTATCAGTGCCCACTGCAGAGCTGCGGAATTGAACCCAAGTCTCCTGACTCCTAATCCAGTATTCTATACACTACACTGGGTATTATTTTGATATATATAAAAAAAGAGGAAACAAGAATTTAATGGCAATTAAGCTGCAATAGAATCCTGCAAAGCACCCTTCCCTATTCTGGTAGCCTACGTACATTTTGGCCTAAAGGATGATAATTGGCCTAGCTCATTGGAGATTTTAGGGATTGTAATCCAGGGCATCTGGAAGGCACTCAGTTTGGGAAAGCCTGTTGAAAAGCACTCATCTTCAGGTAATGGACAAGATTCTCAATCGGCTTCTGCCTTAGTCTAGTAAGCCTGATTTCACCAGCACCATCATTATCTCACACTCACTCACTCACTCTCTCTCTCTCTCACACACACACACATACACACACAAAGACAACTATATATATATAGTTGTCTTTTTGAATAAACAGGTGAGGTAGGAAATATATATGGGAAAGAGTTACAGGCAGCTAAAATACATATGGGAAAATAAAAGTAAGTCCTATGTTACAAGATGAGGTAAAAAAATGGGTCCAAAAGGTCAGCATAATATGCTCTGAACATAATTGCAATGGACTGGTTTGTGCGTGCATGTGAGCACATGCGTGCACATGTACGTACTGTGCATATAATAATAAAAGCAAGCATACACAACAATAACAACTCATGTTAAACTCGGCAGTAACTCACCTGAGAACAAAGCAGCATGACTAGCTCCACAACAGAACTGCTAGATTTCATGCACACAAGACCTAAAGGGTAAAGGGGGAGAAAAATCAAACTTACTGATTTAGTATGTCACTTGCATTTTGTATCTTTCAGTAGCTATTGAAAATTCCACCTGAGATTTTGTTTTGCTATGCTTTATCTTATGGAACTAGAAATTGTACAAGTTCATTTTGCTTTAGCATCCAAATTGGTATTATAGCAGTATAAAATGAGCTGAAAGCAAGTATCATTTATATCACTGCCAAAGAGAATTTTGATTTAAAAAATCATGTTTTGACTATATTTAATTGACATTACACAAATATTTGCATTTCAAGTTAATAAAAATTTATATAGCATATGGTATATTGATTTATAGTACTTACATTTCTTCACCTTGGAACGGATTGATCATTATATATGCAGAGAAGGGAAATGGCTCTATGACCTTTGCTTTCTCCATTGAGCTCTCTCCCTTTAGCCCTCCAGCTATCAATCAAGTTTCCATTTTGTCTCATGGCAGCAGACATCTCAAACACTCTTATTAGTACTTTGACCCTTCACCTTCACCTAAACCTTGTGGGGAGGGGAGCATTAGCAGTAACCTATGCATTTGTGATTAGTTTATAAACTAATTTGGTTATTACTAGCCATTCACACTTCTTCCCATTTCCTTCTTATATTATGAGAACATATACTCATGACCTAAGATGGTGGAGGTTCTTCTCACTAGCCCGTGCTTTAATGCATTGAAAAGTGATCTGTTGTTTCTATTAGGGATCAATCAATACTAAAGCCAGTATTACAAATCTAAAAATATTAGACATTCATTAGATTAGAAAAATGTACAGGCCAACACCCTGTTGGGAAAAATCATGTATGTAACAGCAATTGTGCTGGTGGATTTCTCTGCTACCCATCTGGCTGTCACATGATTAGTAGTGCAATCAAGGGCAACTGGGCCTGCAACACAATGCCCAGAAAATAGCACACACTATTTGTGGAAGTGCCCATTTCATTCCATGACTACTACAGGTAGCCACAGACAGTACAACTGAAACTTCAATGAGACATTTCTCCTAAGTACAGTACAGTGCTTTCAAATAGATAGTCCAACTGCAAGCACTGTTCTTAAGAATGTTCATGCAGGACCTACTGACTCTCAATGCACTAGATTATAATCCACAGATATGTTCCATTTTATTAGAATGTTTTGCCAAACTATATTCAGAAGGCAGTTGCAGTAAAAGTTTGATATTTAATGCTAGAATTGCTGGATTTGTTTGGATAGCCTAATGTTTGTCCTTGAAACAAGGATGAAATGGCACCTCAAGCATTTTATATCAATTTAATTAATTAAATCTACAGTCTAAGAAGGATGAACGTCATTTATTTATTAATTCATCTTATAAGTCATCCTCTAAGCACCAGAAGTACAAATACCGTATATACTCGAGTATAAGTTGATCTGAGTATAAGTCGAGTTACCTAATTTGGACCTCTAAAACTAGGGAAAAAGATTGACCCGAGTATGTCAAGGGTGGAAAATGCAGCAGCTGCTAGTGAGTTTCAATAATAAAAAAACATGAAAATACAGTAAAATTAATTAATTTAAATATTTGTGTGGGCATATTTTTGAGTGTTTCCGGTAGTTAATTCTTTTCTTAAACTGTATTTGCACCACCAAACAGTGGTGGCACTGCAGGGGAAATGGGTGGGCAGGCCAATTCCACTGAGGCAGGAAGCGATGCTCTAGCCTAGCATCTTGCTCTCCCTGCAACTAGGAAGCATGGCTTCCCCCTCCATTTTGACCACATGGTGTAGGAACAAAGGCAAGAAAGGTAAGTGAAACCCTTTCTTTTTATGAACAGGTTTGGTTTCCCACTGAAATATATTGGGAACATACAAACAGAAAAGTTTTAGAATACAAGAAATTGATTTCCAACGCATTTAAATGGGAAATCGTAATTTGCGCCCTCTTGTGGCCACCTGTGATAATGGGCCGCCGAACTTATGATTTTCTTTCCCCTCTCCTGAAGCCGAACTGCACCGAATCCAGCATTGGTTTTGCATTCTCGTGGTTGTTGACCATGTATGTCAAATCACCTTTTTGGACATCATTTTGGTATATATGGTAATACAAATTGTTATGTAATAAAACACATTAATTAAATGGACATCATCTCTTTTATAAAATGTCTAAAATACAGAAAAGATGGTAGAATCTCATCTTATGATCAGATTGTGTTACAACCCTTTTCCGCAAACAGTCCTTAAGAGTGGATATACATTATATATTCCACAAAGTTAAAGACTATACACTTCAGTAATCTACAGCCCTGCTAAGTGCAGTCAAAATGAAGTACATATTCAGAGTTCTGATGAACTCAGAATTTCTTTAAGATGGTACATTTTCAAACAAGAGAACCACAAGTTGTATTTGGGAACTCCAACAATGAGTAAAGTGAATACATAAGGAGTAAACTGAATACATGCAAGCATCCCCCATCATTTGCATTATCCGTACGCATGAAGAATGACTTTGAAACAGGTGAACATCTGGCATCCACAAAAGTTCTCATCACAATTTCACCAGTGATCTTCCTCAGGCTGATTCTAATAGAGTCCTTTCTTTTTACACATCGTAGAATGTCTGAACGCAGCTGCATTCATTGCTATAATCACAACACAAAAGGCAGCACAACCGCTGTAACCTTATAGAACACTAATCTTGGTATTTATCGTAAGATGCCAGGTAAAAAACCAGAAACAAGATGTGTATGTAAAAAACTGGCATCGAAACTGATAATGATAATAACAATGAATACTGTTAGTGGATATATGACTTTTTTTAAAAAAAAAACCATTCAGGAAAGAGGTATAAAACCGTTTAAACCTAGCTGTCTACTTCACAAATCATTTCTGCCTTCTAAAGTTCTTCTTGAATTCAGCCCTGCAAAAGACCACCATCTGTTTGCTCAGCTATAAAGAAAGCTTCTTTGTAAATAAGTCTCAGATGTTCAAGTGTATTGTGTGTTTCCTGCTCTCCTATTTTCTCTAGAATCTAGTTCTCCCTCTCATGTTTTTCTGCTCTACAAATTGCTGCTCCTGAACATTTACATATACAGTGGACCCTTGTTTAACAACGTTACTTGGTTCCCCAAGTAGCATCGCTATTTGAATGACTTTTTTGCCGTTATTCGAATGGTCACGTAGGGTGCGTCAGTAGCGTCATTAATCGAAAATGACACTATTCGAACGTGTCATTAATCAAAGGTCCACTGTAGTATTTCTACTTTCTTTAACTCAGCAAAATACTGAAGTGAATTGGTTCTTAATATTTCTGGTCTAAAAACAATAAAGTAAATTATGCAGCTCAACTTTTATATCTGGCTGCCTAATGCTTTAAAACTTGTAGTGTCTCTAGAAAATCTAGATATTCTCCAGATTGACAAGCATTGCCAATAGCTTCAGTTGGTTAAGGAAACTCTGTCCCCAATCCACTTTATCTATTTAAGGAAAAGAATGGTTACAGTCCAGGTACTTCTCTAGAGGGAATTTTGAAATTGTAATTCCAACATGTGGCTCCTCGGCCAGATACCTAAACAACTGATCTAACTTAAGAGAACTTGGTAGTTTGGGTACCTATATGATGAGTCAGAGATTGGGAGTTGAGTTTCCCACTGAGTTTGACTCTCAGGAACAGAGTCTATGTAGAAATGGGCAAACGGGCAGTCCTAGGGCAAACCACTTCTGAGTACTCTCTACTTAGAAAATCCTGGAAAGGATTATCATAAATCAGAACTGACTTGACAGCACACAGTTATTTTTATCCTAGAACTTAGGCACACTAAAATCCCTTTGATGGAAAAAAAGGCATTCTTATCCGAACTAGAGAATTCATCTTCTTAAATAGAGTGCTATGTTCTAATGAAGCTGATGAATACCATAGGACCTTGCAAAGAAATATACAATGAAGGCAGTGAAACTTTTCTAGATATGTCGTCGATATAATGGCAAATGTCCTGTTGTATAGCTCTGTCTACATAGCAGGAAGGATGTGCTCATCAGTGACATACTTTCTTTTGAGATTTTGGGATGTACACAGCTTGTACACAATATGCCAAATTCATTCCTGAAATTGCAAAAGAAAGCTTTTAATTGTAACAACTGGAGAACATCATTTCCACTGTGCAGTCAGATCCTGGCCAATTGGAATTCAGCCAATATCATTGCAGCAGAAACTAAAAGAGAGAGAATAGTGGTTCAACTAACCCAGGAGTTCTCAACCTTTTTAAGCCAGGGGCCAGGTCACACTCCCTCAGATAGCTTTGGGGGCTGGATGGCCATTTTGCCTTTCCTCCACCACACGGCACTTCCTGGTGGGGTGGAGGCAGTGGGGGGCACATGAAATGGTGCCACGGGCCACAGGTTGAGAATCCCTAGACTAGCCATACGAAGTGGACGAAGAAAGACTGCAATAAGGAAATGAGGGATGGAAGGAGTGACTCATCACATTGTAAGAAACTGCTGCAAGTAGCTGAGAAAGGAAAAGGGGCCATAAGCACCTTTCTTGTAGAACCCATTCATCTTCAGCTGCCCCCATGATAGGATAGTGACTCAAGCAGCTTTTGATGCAGCACAAGCACGTGTTGCCAACACAAGCATTCAACAAGTATACAGAAACATCTTATACATGAATGAAACTCTTTGGATCCCTCTCAATAGTAGTTGGAGGTGGGTGGGAATTTAATGGCTATGATAAAATTCATAACAGCATTCTTATACAATTTGAATGTTACTTAAGTTGTCCGCTCCATCTTAAAAGAAAAAAAATTCAACATTCATCTTCCGGTGTCAAATTACATAATCTTTCACTTTAAATATTTAAGATTAAATTAAAGCATTAAAAATGAAAACTTACTTGTACCTTCTATCAGTAGCTCTTGCCCATGGCTACCCAAAAGTGTACGAGACAGAAAAGGAGCAAAATCCACAAATATCTCTCTCAGAAGAGGGGCCGCTTTTTCCAAAGCATGTTCCAGCCGCTCTGTAATACTAGAAATACATTTTAGAAATGGAAGAAATTAAATAAGAGAATAATGTAAGGAACAAAACATTCTACAAGGATAAAAAATATGCATAGAGCAGTACAAAATGTATTAATTAGAATGGCTGAACTAGTGACACCACACCACTGTGTTTAATTTCTATTTAAGCTATAGTAGCAGTGATAGCAATCTAAAACTTCCTCCTGACCTCAAATGAAAGAGCACAATGCTGGAAGAAGTGTAGAATGAATTCTATAATGAGTTAAATAAATAGGAAAGTGATATACCCCAGTTCAAGAAAGTCTTTGAAAAAAATACCTCATATTAGAAGCAGAATCTTCAGGCACAGAAGAAACTGTAGGAACAGATGGTAATCTTGAATTTGAAGATCCGCTGCCTGCAAAATATATATATTAGTAATACATTACATAAATTAGTAATACATTACATAGCATGTGAATGTATGAAGCTGTCTTAAACTATATCAGACTGTTGATCCACATAGTCCAGCAATGTCTACCCCAGGGGTTCTCAACCTATGGCCCATGGGCCGGACCCAGCCCATGGCACCATTTCATGTGGCCTGCATCACCACCGCCACTGCAAGCAGATGCATTTACAACAACTGTACATGCACCTGCGGCTGTGGTAAACGCATTTACGACAGCCGCAGACACATTTTACGGCAGGGGGAACCACCAGTCTGGGCTGAAGTACAGCTGCCCCAATATGCACATGGGAGCAAAACCATTTCTATACTCATTATTATACTTATTTGCTTTACACAACTCACCCTACTTTTCAAGTTTCCCAGGCACTATTGCATATAAATACTCTTTGGATGAATGCATGAAATGTATTGAACAAATGTGTTGAACAATTGCTGTAAAAGGGTCAGCTTATTAGAAATGGAAATACAAAGTAAACAATTTATTTTAGCTTAGCAGCGAGTTTTAAAAGTACTTATTTTAACCAAAATTTAGAAATGTCCCAATATGGTATAGGTTTAGTGTACAGCATAGTGTGGTCAAAGCAAATTTCATTTCATTTCATTCATTTCATTTAGTATTTATACCCCGCTTTCCTCGACCCAATGGGCAACCCAAAGCGGCAAATTTAAAATAAGCACATTATTTTTCAAGTGACTCTGGCAATATTCTATATAAATACTCTTTCTTTGAATCAATGAAATGGTTTCTAGCTGAGTTTTTTCCTTTAAAGCATAGCTTTTGTGCCTTTAGGAAAAAAATGACATTTCAGGAGTATGTTTTCATCTAAAGCACTTAACATGCAAGTTAAGTGCAGTAGCTACTTCAAACATGTGGAAGCAAAGTGACTTATCTCTCTTATCCTTTCACTGATAAACTGGCTCCTTCAAACTGACAGTTTTACAGACATTCGCAAGGACATAAAAGAAAATGCAAATAGATCATCTGTCTAGCACCCTTCTAGTGAAAGCTTATTGTTTATTCAAGGTCCCCAAGGGTCTAAACAAATAATGTCCCTAGCAATAAACTGTCCTTAAAAGGAAGTGCTGTTCCCAAAACACGTGCATGTCTTTGAATGTATACACGCAAAGAAAAGTGATACCTACTGTGCAATTTAATGACAAGGTCTCCGTTTCTAGGGAGAAAAGGTTTGATCCCCCCTTCCCTAACACAGTCCAGCAAACCTCAGAAACAAAGGACTTCTTTTTGAAATTGGTATCTAGTTAAGCAATCATTTAGCTCAGTAACTGAAAAGTTTCTGGGGGCAATAAGGGATTCCAAAAGAGAAAGATTTAAAGAAACATTTTTACTTTAAAAAGAACCTATTCCATGTTCTTAAACTGTATATTCTGATATGTATTATTATTATTAAAATAAAAATAATCATGTTCCCCTTATGCTGGGAACTGATTGACATTATTTTGCTGCAAAAACCAACCATGCAAAGGACAACATTATGAAATAGCAATGCTTAACTAATTCTATAAATGCTTTGCAAAACCATTACATTTTATTGGCTCTAAAATTACAGATTCAGGTTGCCAAAGATGTGTAGATAATACATATTTGCTGCATGTTGATCAGGTATCTCATCTTGATACTGCAATTTTGTTAGATAGATACTTTACCTTTCCAGCACTATGTTTAGTACTAGAGAAAACTATCATTTGAATTGTAATAAATAGTAAAAAATGGAGGATGGTCATAATTTGGTGAATGTTGACGCCTTTAGTTCTACACCTGGCATTGCCAGGAAGCAGAGCCAATAAAGATGTCTGTATAGGATGCTGGAGTACTTTTGTGAATAGGCAATAGCAGACCAAAAGGGCCAAAGTTCACACTCAGCAAAACACTTTCATTTGACCCTTCTTTGGACAGGTGTAGAATATTGATCAAGGACAAATCAGTCTGTTTAAAATATTCCAAATTCATTTCTGAGCTCCTTTTAAAAAAATATTTTTGGAAGTTGCCTTTTAGTCTGCCCTACTATCAGGGCACTCAAGAAAAGCTACATGGCATTAATTTATACATATCAGGTACAGAGGTACACAATGGTTTTAATATAACAGATAAGTTTACCAGGGATCTCCTGTTATTACTAGTTGTAACAAGCCACATTGATTTGTAAACTTATCTGTAGTTATACCAACCAACCATTGTGTACCTCTGTACCTGATATGTATAAATTAACGCCATGAAGACCCACTTATGTCTGACAAAGTGGACTTGATCCACGAAACCTAACATTAAATTAACACCATGAAGACCCACTTATGTCTGACAAAGTGGACTTGATCCACGAAACCTAATATTAAAATACAGCAGTTAGTCTTTAAGGTGTGACTTTTTTTTGTCTTTTTGTTTTATTTTATTTACTCTCTGATATTTTAATATGTATTTAATATTTTAAAAAGTGAAATAATTTAACTAGTCCTTAAAGTATTGCCGTGCTCTGTTGTTTATGCTGTTTTAGGTTCACTTTCTATAAAATTTGATTTATTAAGAGTAAGTCTGATTAAGAGTTAGTCTTTAAGGTGCCACAACTTTTTTGTTTGTTGTTGTTGTTTGTTTTATCTCTGATATGGTGGCACAGACTAACAGGACTACCACTTCAAAAATCTTAATATATCCAGGTATAAGATGTCATACAGGATTTACCGTAGTGAGATATACCGTAGTAGGATGTTTGTCTAGCTGGACATCGCGCTACAGTAATGGAGTAGACCATACAGCCAGCAACTCAATGCTGAGTGTTGGTCAGTGGAAAATAATCTGAATCCCTAAAAAGGCCAATGGCTACAGGCAGATGAGCCCCTTTAGGTGGGGTGATGGTCTCCTTAGTGGAGGAAATGCCACTGGAAACCATCATACTGGGCCCAACGGCAAAATGAGCAGAGGAGGAACTCTGATTCTCAATGGTCATGGAGGCGGAAGAGACAATGCCAGATGGACTAGCTGTGAAGGCGCACTTTGATAATATCCTCAAGGCTGCGGCCATCCATTGCAGTCCCAGTGTTAAATCCTGCATGTCTCATTTCATATGTGCTTCAGGAGATGGCTCTGTGATCATAGTGTGTCGGTTACTTCATAGCTAGTTGGGATCCACTTTAAATAAATTCAGCCAATGGCATTTTTCCTGATCCAGGAAAAAATGCATTCTCATATACGAGTTGCAACCGAAGACAAAGATAAGATGTCAAGCAAAACACTTTGCTGTTTTGTTTTCCATAACTTGACTCTCTTTCCTTCCACTTACCAGGAGACCCTCCCGTTACATCTGAAGCTTGAGCAGAGTCTGAAGAAGAAACCACACTGACAGCATTTGTGGGCACATTAATTGTTGCTGTAGATGATGCCACTGACTTCTTCGGTGCCACAACAACACTCCTATGGGAGGAGAATGTTATTGACCTCTTAAAAAAAAAACTCCAAACCATTTAGGTTTGATGGTTCATATACCCAATAGCCTAAATCTTGTTTCACAGTTCCACCTGTACAATGGGAATGACGTAGTTCTCAGTGGCAGACTGGCACTAATTAATGTCTTCCTTTTATAATTTGAAGTGTGCACAGCTTGCATACAATGAGATGAAGTTGTGTACAACCTGAAATTGAAAAATGAAGCCTTTAATCAGCTGCAGTCTGTTGGCAACAATGACATCATTGGTGTTGTGAAGGCAGAACTGGAGCATTTTATAATTTGCTAGATTTTTTTTTATGAACAGTATGGCACACATCCTATAAATATCAATATTTTATTTAACAATCAAAAAGAAATTCAAGCAAAATAATCCACTTTAAAATTTGCTAGTCATGACTGGAGGCAGTACTATTTACTTTTCCTTAGGATGTTGATTTCCATTGGAGCTTTTTTTTATAAGAAAGCATTATATAAAGGCAAACTTTACATAATCCAGGCATGCCCCCGCTGCTGCTGCCAGACCAGCTTCACCTCTCCACCCCGGGGCAGGTTCGGAGGCAGCAACAGCTGCAGCGGGGTGCGCCTTGATAACCTTGCTCCAGTCTCCCCTTCACCTGTTGTTGGGCTGGAAATTGAGGTTTGTTGAGGATGTCAAGCTCTTGCTCCATCAGGACCATAATGAAATGATTATAGTATGTTTTTTGTAGATATTGTTAATTTACCTAGTATATTGTACATTGGATTCTGTAATCTCTGACATTGTTATTTTTTTAAAGATATGATTTGTAAATGCTTTATATTATCTATACTGCTTTGTATTATTTATATTGCTTTGTATTATTTGTAAACCGCTTTGCATTCCCTTAGGGGAAGAAAAGCGGTATAGAAATTTAAGTATAAATAAAAAAATAAAAAATTAAAACTAGACAAGTCTACCAATGTCTCCTTAGAACTTCAGTTCCCAGGCAATACATTACAAAAATTAGTCATGAAACCAATGGTCGAACTTGTATATTAATACACAATTCAAAATATACCCATGTATAGGCTTTGGTAAAAGAATTTTACTTTTATGATATTGAAATATCATTATGACAAACCAGTTTCAATTAAACAGTAATGCTTTATTCCAAACACTTAAAAGGCCCAGTTAAGCATACATTAAAGACACTTTTAATTGCAAGTTAGCGCCATAAACATACAAAAACCTAGCTAATGAGCTAAACAGTACAGCTGATATATTGTACACTCCCAGAGCAGTGCTTCTTTTTAATTACCTGGGGTTAACTATAAGCCAAAAGTCTTCAAGATTCAATTTATTTAATCACATCTTCTGTTGACAATGGTGTAAATGCAGGTTGAACGTATTCCCTTAATAGTATTAAAGAATGCAGTTTCTAAATAATATACATTAAAACAGTTTCCAAATTCAGATATGATAACATAATAAGTTTTAAATACTTCATAAATTTAATTTAAAAGGATCTTTTCCTTGGTTTATGTTTAGCTTAAGCCACAGCAATTATTATAACACTAAGTTGTATTTCTGATTAACTAACCATTCTGTAAAAACTGTGAGCATGTACTCACCATAGATGTTGTAGTGTGCAATATATCATTATAAGGGTGACTGCTAATGCTAACTATACACTAAAATATGGAAGCAATAGCCACCTGAGCCCCAAGACAAGGGATCATGTTTAAACCAAGAATGCACACTAGGTTGAACTGAACAACTGCTTTGCACAGACAGCATATCTACCTGAATTTTAGCTCTGATTTTTAAAAGGATTTTTTTAAAGAAAAGACATTACTGACATAAATATACATATAGCACGAGTGTCACCACTTATTTAGGTCATATACAAAATAATGTTTTAAGTTAATTTGAAATGAACTACTAAGAAAAATCAAATAGGTACAGTAAAACCCCGACTTACAAATGCCTTGAGTTACATAAAATTTGACTTACATAATGATTCTGTGCTAAAACCATGTCCTGATTTACACGATTTCCTATGGATTTGCTTCGAGTTACATAAAGATTATTTTTCCTATGGCATTGTATGACATTGAACTGAGAAAGTTACAGGCTAAATTAGAAGAATTTCTGGAATGATTTAGAATGGATTGGGCAAAATTAGTAGACATAATATTGCTCTAAAAGCAACCATCAAAATTTTGTGTATTGTGATGCAGACATTTTAACTCCTAAATAAGCTCATATTGTCAAAGTGAACATTGTCTTCCAGTGACAAGAGGATTATTGTGATCCACTTAAACAATTTTTGAGATATTAAATGGCCATGTCTTCTAGAAGATATATAACAAAATTAGTTCCTCTCTGACCACACATATTATTATATATTACTTTTCACAATGTGTATGATGCTGGCACTGCTTTTGGGGAGAAGGGATTGTTGAAGAAAAATCAGCACAAACATTTTACAAAAGCATCTATAAATGACAGCTCACTTCTGTCATACTAGGTTTCAGAGTGGAAACTACATCAGCAATGAGATGGTCCCTCAATTTATCCTTTCTACTACTTGGGAATATACTGAATATAAGAAAAGGGGTAGAGAAATGGACCTAATTTTCATGCAGTACAACACACACAGCTTAGTATAGTAATACCACAATCCAACTGTCAAGTTTGAATAGCAACACTCTGGACAAAAAAAAAATATTTTCTATGCCTGTCAGGACAGAAACACGTTGATAATCTATATCTATAAAACAGAAATCTGGGTTTGTATGTGCTCAAAAGGCTCCCACACCCCTGGACCAATCTCACTGAAATTTGCCACATACATACCTTGGCCTTGCAAGATCAGCACTGTGGGTGTCACAAGCCCCATGTGGGAGTGCATGCCCCCAAAATTGGGAAAAGGAACAGAAACTACAACTCCCATGGTGCCTTGGGCCTTGGGCGCCCTCAGCGGTTAATACCGCAGAGAGGGGGGAGGGAACCTGGCGCAGTGGCGGTTACACTGTGAGGTAAGAAGGCCCGGTGTGTGCGCAGTAAGGGCCTCTCTCACTGCTGTTGACACCACGGCCGGGACTGGCTCCCAGTGCCTCACTTTCAAGGCTTTGGGCCTTGGCTGCCCCGACCGGTTGTTGGCACCGGGTGGTGGCCAAGCCTACAAGCTCCCCACACCTGGAGAGGATGTCGGAACAGACGGGCATGGTGATGCCGCAGACCCTGGACAAGTAAGAAGTGGGGGAGATGGGATGGGGGTTGTCCGTCCTGTCCTGTCTGGCGGGGCTGTTGTTGTCCAAAGGGGAACGGGAGCCTTTCTCTCTCTCTTTCTCGCTCTCACCGAGGCTTGGGAAGGCCAGGCGATGGGATGAGGCTGAGGCGGGTGGGGGAGGTGCCGAGCGAGGCTTTGCCAGGCCCGGCTGCAGAGTAAGCCTCACGTGGGGCCTGAGGGGACAAAGTGTGGCCCAAAAGGCCTTTGAGGCCTACTCTGACCCATCAGAGCAGGCCTCGAAGGGACGGAGCAGGCCTCAAAGGAATAGAGCAGGCCTCAACAGGTCGGAGTAGGCCTCAAAGGTCTTTTAGGTGGCGCTTTGTCCCCTCAGGCCCCATGTGAGGCCTACTTTGCCGCCAGGCCTAGCGAGGCCAGGTTTCTTCAGGGGCGGTGTCTCTGGCCCATAAACGTACAGTTCTGTCAAGCTGCAGCCTCCTTTCATGGAAGGAAGGAGGACACGGCTTGACAGCGGTTTGCATTTTCCGCTGGGACACAGTAAAGCTTTCTCCAGCAGAGGCATCTCAGGCCTATATACTTAAAGTTCTGTCCAGCAGGTAAACTCAAACCGCGTCCTCCTTTCTGCAGCGACAGGAGGCCGCGGCTTGACAGAACTTTAAGTTTATAAGTTTACGGGCCGGAGACACCGCCGCTGAAGAAAGCTTTACCAGTGACGTGTCCCGGTGGAAAATTCAAACTGCTGTCAAGCTGCGTCCTCCTTCCTTCAACGAAAGGAGGCCGCAACTTGACAGAACTTAAAGTTTACAGGCCGGATATCCCGCCGGGCAGAAAATTTAAACCACGGAGGAGATGGCAGTGGAGAACATGGCAGCTGAACAAGGAAGGACATTAACATACCCAGCAGAGACACAGAAGCACATATCATACACAAATAACATCATCAACCAACAAGCAGGTAGTCCGAGCATAGCAGGTAGTCTTTTATATTCCACATATCCCAAATTAATATAAAGTTCCAGGAGTAATTCCCAAAATAGTAGGCATGTTAGGTTTTCCCTCAACTTGAAATAATTGGAAGGGGGGGCAGGGCAGAAAACAAAGGACACTCCACTTCCTCAATATATGAAGTGCATAAACTAACATGTTACCCATCTGAAATAATTTCCCCTTCTGCTTTTATTACAAAAATAGGGAATAGCACTGTTCACATAACAATTTATATTGCCATGGTCAAATGACTGGTGCAATAAACTGATGGATGGATGGATAGATGGATTACAATATATCATCAACATGTGGAGGGGAGACATAGGTGACTTTTTTGCTCTTGACTTCTAAATATTCTGGGCCTGATCAACAACTTAAATGGAACCTCTGTCATGAAGTCACAGTCACCATACAGAGGTGGCACCAGTGAGCACAGTTAAGGCTCTTCTCCAGTGGTGGGCATCAGCAGGTTCACACCAGTTCGCCAGAACCGGTAGCAGAAATTCTGGCTGGCCCTACCCATCCAAGTTTTGAAATAAAGTAGTCCTAATTCGTGTGCAATGCAGGGCTTTCCCCCTGGCCATGCCCACCATACCACGCCCACAGTGTGGTAATAATTTTTTTTGAGCCTACCACTGCTCTTCTCCCTAAGCAAAGTGTAGTTTGAAGAGCTCTGGCGGCACAATCATTAAATTGCTGTACCGCAGCCAAAACACTGAAAGTTCAATCTTGACAGGGTTTGAGGTTGACTAAGCCTTCCATCCTTCTGAGGTGGGTAAAATGATGACCCAGTATGTTAGTGGCAAAATGCTAATTAACTTGTGAAATGCCCAGAGAGCGCACTAAGTGCTATGGGGCTGTATATAAGTGTAATTGCTATTGCTAGTTTGCAAAAATTATGGAACAAGAGGCCTATAGATGCAGTGTTAAATGCAACTCTTACTAGTGAGTAAACCTAACTTGATGCATGTATTGGACTGTGCTGCTTAAGAAACAATGACAGAGAAAGAATCTGACAATTCGGGGGAGTAGAAATCAAAAACAAAACTAAAACTAAACAAGACCAAAATTAGACCAAGACCAGGTTTGAGAGAAATTAAGTGTTAAGGAAAGAATGAGAATCAAGGATATAAAATTAAGACACAGAAAAGGGACAACCCTGTAGACATGGTGATGGAGTAGTATAAGAGTGTGAAGCATTCTTCTTCCACTTACTGATGAACAATGAAGGGCCCAGGGGGACTTTTTACTTTAACAACGGTTCCCAAGGTTGTGTACATGCCTCAGAGGGAGACATCAACCCCAAAAAGTCTAAGTCAGTACACTGGCTGATCAGTGCATTGGGGAATCGACTTAGGTTTCTGAGAATTGAAGTCCAAAAACCAAAGGTTGGGAAACACTATATTGTACTATAGGCATCCCTGAGTCCCAAAGGGTCAGATGCAATCTGAAACAGGCATCTTATGAACCATATGCAGGGGGTCTGAAGCAGCCCTGAGGGTGCAGGGGAAATCTGGAGACAAAAGCTGCAGGGGAGGGGTAATGATCTACATGGCTAGGCTGAGCTTGCATGGGGTAACATTTAAAGAGTCCCTAATTTTGACCTTTTACTTCTCTATTAACAATTCTTGCAGATGTTAACATTTTCTGAACCTGATAGTTGCCTGCAAGCCACAACAGCACTCAGCAAATATTACATGTGTATAGGAATGTGCACACACAAATGTACAGATGCAGTTGCACACACAAGATTCCACTTTGTATTAGAATATTTCAGGTGAAGGCTGGCCTTTTGGAAAGTAAAAGGTCAATCATTGAATAATGAGAGTTTGTGCAGCACCAGAAACAGCATATAGGCAGTTCAGAGGGGTTTAATACTTACATTAGGTCAACACACAATGTAAACCTGTTTTAATCATTAATAAGCAATGGGAAATATGTTGCAGAATGTTGCAGTGTATTTAATTAATTTTTGTTTACTTGACAGTTGTTCCATTGCTAAACTGAGATGAGAAATGATCAAAAGACCTACGTTACAGTTTGGTGGGTTTTTAAAATTTTATCACCCACTCTTTCAGAAGATAAACGTGTATTTAGTGTATGCATTTACTGAGCTTGGAGACTGGAAGGTCGGGCTTCAATACCCGAGTACTACACGACGGATCTTGGGGATATGAAAGGAGCATCATTAGAGCATCCCCTGAGCAGAGTTTCTCCAGCAAAAATCCTTTCAACCCAGAAATTTATTTACTTATTATCACTATTCTAAAATGAGCTCCGATTTTGTCCCAGCTCCTGCCAATATAGCAGTTTGAAAGCAAGAAATTGCAAGTAGATAAATAGGGACCACTTTGGTGGGAAGGTAACAGCGTTCTGTGCGGTCCGGTGTCTAGTCATGTCTGCCACATGACCACGGAAATGTCTGCAGAAGTAGACAACGCTGGTTCTTTGGCTTTGAAACAGAGATGAGCACTGAACCCTAGAGTCGGATATGACTGGCTTTCGAGCAAGGGAAACCTTTACCTTTACTAAAATGAAACATGTAAATCTGACTGTATGCTTTTAAAAGTAGTTTTCACTTGAACAGCACAATTAGTGCAACTTCTTCTCATTTGTTTGAAAGGTTTAGAATGTAATTAGGACTGTTCATCATTCTTCACGCAAGATGTAGTAACTTACCAGTTGAATTTATTTTATTTTATTTAACAGAAACACTTCATCACAACTGAGGGAATGGACTTGGCTCAAGTTCACATTAAAATCTAGCAATTAGTTTTTAATGTTTTTGTTGTTGTCTTTTGTTTCTCGTCTTGATATTTATCAGGACTGTTAAAATGGCAGTAACAAAAAATATTTTGTTCTTAAAAGGTTACATAGGACAAATGCTGCAAATAGACTGCTAATTCAGTGTCTCTACTAAGTTAATCAAAGAGTCAGACCAGGCCTTGAACTTTTATCAAGATAAATCCCTGGCACCCACTAATCACCAGATTGGATCTTCACATAAGATAAGAGAATAATTTTTGGCATGGGAATGAGCACACACACCTTGTTGTTTGCAACAACCCACAGCCTGGCAGTCTTTCAGCAAGGTTTCACTCACGTAGCTGTTACTGTATACTCTCCAGCTATGGCTGGAAAGTTGATAATCCTTAAGATATGAGGAGAGTTTTGATTTCTGACACAACATTCCTGAGATAAATGCAGGATCAGAGAAATGCTTTGAAATTCCCAAAGATACTTTGCTGTAAAACTGGTACACGAGGAAAAAACTTTTAACAAGGTGTCTTCACCCCGTTACCCCCCAAAAAATGAAAAACATTAACTCTCGAGGCTTTGTGTTCTGCAGCAGACAATACATTAAATATAAACCAGACACAGTAAGTTCCACAGAGCATCCTGAAGTCTGTTTCTCCAAAGTTTCCCACTGTAATGTTAGTATCTTAGTTTGTCCCTGGAGATGAAAACCTCTTTTCGAGTGTAGCTCCAGTTTCCTGAATAAGAGGTCATAACCTATTCCACCCATCCTCACCCCAAGCCCATAACCAACTTTCACATGTCATCTGAAATAAAATACTTTTCCCCACTAAAAAGAAGGCTAGACCACCTTAAAATATGTTTTATAAGCCTTTCGTTTTTACATTTTAATATTTTTAATGGAAGAAATTCTGTACACACTAACACTTTGAGTTCATGTGAGATTCCCCACCCTCCCTAATGTCTGATGATTTAGCAACCAAGTAGCTAAATGCCAGATACCCATAAGACAAGTGTTTAATGTACTGTAATATTAAAATTAAACTTAACTATAATTTGTGAGAACAGAAAAACTAACAAAGTGAAATATTAAATTGTGACATCACTCAACTACAAATTTTTACCTTTTTATGAGCATTAATATATCCACTAATATGATCTGTAAAATATATTTCAGTCTCAAGTCAATGACTTCATATGACCTATGATATATTAGACTTTGCAAGTAACCGATGTCCAGCACATAGAACATATTGTTTAGAAAAGGGATCCGATTATAGGGAAGTGATGACTACAGGTGCTGACTAATACATCACATAAGGGAGCAATACATCACATAAGGGAGCAACAGAGAACTTCAGGGTGTGGGTTAGGCGTATGGTACAAAACTACTACATCACTGGACTAAAACTATTGTAAGCCGCCCACGGGACTGCGGTGGCTCAAGTGGTTAAGAAGCTGAACTCGACAACTGGAAGGTCAGAGTTCGATTCCCGCATACTGCATGATGGAGTGAGCTCTTGTCTCTGTCCCAGGTCCTGCCAACCCAGCAGTTCAAAAGCAAGAAATTGCAAGTGGGAAGATAAACAGCATTGAGTGTTGAGGCATGCCTGCCACGTGTCCACAGAAATATCTGCAAACGCAGACAACACTGGCTCTTTGGCTGTAGAGTCGGATATGACTGGCTTTCGAGCAAGGGTGACCTTTACCTTTACCTAGACCGCCCAGAGCGGTGCTTTTTCCAGATGAGCAAGTGGATGGATTTGTGTTCTCACAGTACTTTCTTATGCACCAGACAATATTCCACTTTACTTTAACTAGTGTTCTAGCCAGATCAGAAATTTGTGGAATACAATCATAAACTTTGCTAAGAGGCATCCACACATGTCTGTTACATTCCACATCGCAGGCAGTTAAAAAGAAACTCCAGTGTCCCTATTGCCTATTACCTTTTTGCCTGTGATATAGAAAACATACCAATATTTAATTACAATTTCTAATTCCATAGTACTAATTCTCGATAGCACAAATGATCTTTGGGATTTTACAAAATATATCCTGAATAAGAAATAGACTGAGACCAAATTTTCTTTTCTGGTTCTATAACTTTGAACTCCCAAACTTTTACTCTACTCTTCTGAACTCAGCATTTTACAATCACTGATTACTTGCTGTTGGCAGCAACCTCAGCCCTTCACACAGTAAGTTGATCTTCTCCACATTGTTTCCAAACTGGATGACAATAAGGTAATGCATAAAGTGATTTACTCCTAAGTCACAAAGTAAACTAGAACTTCTATATTAAATTTCTTTATTTCATACTGGCTGAAATCCTGCTGATGTTTGCATAACTTGCTGTATACCATCCTTGTGATCAAGATGCACTTTGGGATACAATCAAGCAGATGTGGTTAACTGCAGCAAGTTACAAAAATCTTATATAATAGCTAGTAGGGTTCTGGCAATTGCTTTGTGTATATAATTTATTATAACAACAAGGTTAAATGATCACGAATTCCCAGTGATTTATATTTAATTAAAAGAATTTTGAAAGCTGTTGATATGTTCTCTGGTTTGGATAATGAAGTCAATTAAACTGTAATCTACATTTTATCCAGATAATTTTTAAAACATACTTAAAATAACAGAAACCTGTTTGAGCCATATATTTATTTTCAACAATCAGTTGAATAAAGTTCAATTGGGAGGTATAACTTTATGCTTTGAGGGGAACATGGGACATGAAACTCAACTTCTCTGGGAGTGCATGAGAAGAGCTGGCTGAGAAGGCAGGGGCCAAATCAGCCAAGAAGAAAGAGACAAATAATTCCTCCAATTTATTTTCTGTTAGAGAGGACATCAAAGCAATACTAAGGGGAGTTAACACCTTGAAATTATCTCTTGTCATAAAGAGCCAGACTAATTCATTCCCTGAAGTCATTCAGAAATTGAGGAATGATTACAATTGTGTGGTGGAGGGGGCCAAAAAATGATTTTATCTCAGTATAATAACTTAATTTAATTTAAACATTTGTATTGTCGCCCCCTCGCCGAAACGACTCCGGGCGGCTCACAATAAAAGCATAAAAGACAATAAAACATCCATAATAAAATCATTTAAAAAAGCATCCCCATTAAAATCCCACCCACCCCATCTGTAAAAAGAAGGAGGATCTTATACAAGCCAGCAGGCAGGGGTCACACCTCCATCAGTGCCCCACATCTGCCCCACAAGCCAGGTTTTAAGGGCAGCAATTCTGTCTGCAGCCATAGTTCTGTTGGTAGGAGGTTCCATAGGGCTGATGCGGACACAGAGAAGGCCCTACTTCTTGTGCTAGAGAGGTGAGCCCCTCTAGCCAATGGTACAATTAGAGAGTCCCTCCTGTCTGCTCTGGTTGGATGGACAGACATTCTTGGGGAGACACGGTATCCTGGTCCACTACCATGTAGGGCTTTAAAGATCATCACCAGCACCATGAATTGCACCCGGAGGCAAAATGGTAACCAGTGCAGCTCCCGGAGCAGTGGCAAGGCGCAAGCATAACTCCCGTACCCCATCAGCAACTCGGCAGCCACATTCTGGACCAGCTGCAGCCTCCGAATGGTCATCAAGGGCAGCCCCATGTAGAGCGCATTGCAGTAATCTAGTCTAGAGGTGACCAGAGCATGTGTGACCATGAGCAAGGAGCGGGTGCAACTGGTGAATCACATGAAGTTGTGCAAAAGCCTTACTGGCCACGACTGCCATCTGCTAATAATAATTATATGTCAGAAATTATTCTGGGTGGAAAGGATTTTTGCTGAAGAAACTCAATAAATGTTAAATTGTTTATCTCAGTAAACATTAAAATGTTTATCTCAGTCAACATTAAAATGGATTTATATGTTGATTAGAACGACCTGGAATGAGTTATTTAATATATAAAAGGGATTATACATTAATCTACTCAGAAGGCTCAGGCTCATTCCAAGTAGGAATCTTTGTCTAAGGGCGTAACCTGTCTCCAAGAGAAAGGCTTTGTTCAACTGCTGTCTATGATATGCCTGAAAGGATGCATTCAGTGTATGCCAAAAAAACAACACTGATTCTACGCTAAGGTGAAAATATGCTTATTTTCCTTATTTTCTAGTGCAAACTCTTGAATTGCCTTAGACTGCCTCTTTATTTTGCTCCAAGTATTTCTGAAACCTTTTGTGATTTTTTTTTGTAACATTTGTCTTTTGAACTTTCTTCCTTTTAATAAAATACACAAATCTCTTCAACTAAATGACTGGATTTTTGGCTTAGAGAGTAGATAGTGCTAAGATTAGGTCTTGCTTTGCCCAGCTACTGGAAACTCTATTTTGCAAATAAACACATTGGTTCTATGTGTGTAGCCTTGCAGATTTTTTGGACTCCCTGAAAATACTACCAAGTCTAGAAGACTAGAATGTAGTGAGCAATCTGGCACTAGGTTGGTATCATAGGTTTCTTCCCAACTAACTGTTCCCAATCCACAATAGGAAGGATAATGTTGCTGAATGGATATAACAGAGAATCCCCATGGCCCAAAGAATGCCACACACTGGTTTGCAGGCATTTCAAAACAAGTCCTTTTTAATACTTTACTCTGCTTTGATTAATCTCCTTGTTCTTCCATGTCTTAGGCCATGAAACTGCCAAAATGAAGGCACCTTTTGGTGAGTTCATTCTGCAGTTCCTTTCACTTTACCCAGTATGAGAAAGATTAGCCGGCAACTCAAGGTTGCCGTTACCAGGGTACGCCCAATTGTGGTTCAAAAATACCACTATCTTTGAGGAATTTTCTATATGCTGCCAGAAACTCAGATTCTTAAAATGAAATTAATTATGCACAATTTTACATTAAATTAGATTAGCATTTAATACTCCTTACCTGTCAAAGGACCGAAACTGTACTGGTTGTTCAGAAGCATTGTCTCCAAGAGCCCCAAGAAAAGCTGGTGGAAGAATACCAGGATCCACTGTGGCCCCATCCGCAGGAGTGCTAACCAAGCTTCTTAGGATATCTTTTACGTTGACATTTTTGGCAGCTTGTACAGATGATGCTGTTTTACTGTCTTCTTCACCCTGTGCTTCGCCTCTGCTCTCCTGAGGTCTACTGACTTCTGAAGAAAGGGTAGACAATACTTCACTGATTGCATCTGGACCTGCACTCATACAATGTGTTTCTGGTACTGAACCAGCCTCAGAATTGTGCCCTAATTCAAAATGTGCTTCCTCTTCAATACCAGAATCTCTTCTTTGGACAGCCACACCACCTTCAAATTCATCTGCAGGTACCGAGGTTGAGCTGGCAACAGTTGCAGGGGAGTGTTCTGCATCTTGAAAGGTACATAAGACACACTTGCATTAGAAATGTCTTTTCATATCAATGTTTTCCTTTTCATACCAATGTTTTCCTTTTCATACCAAGGTTGATGACTAACAAGATACTTTTAACTTTTGACTACATATATAACTTCTTGTTTCATATATCCAGCATTAATCAACTTAATTTTAATCTGTTACTTTGTGTTAAAATTGTGATAATATGTATGACAGGAAAATACTGGCATAGAAACCGGCAAACCACTTCAGGAAGTTTGCCAGGAAAACTCTAAGGACTAGAACAAAAAGCAAAGCAAAGGGGCAAAATAGATGAAACAGAATGCTTAGCCCACTAAAGAAGAGGGGGGTGGGTGGGTAGGACAGTGGGAGGAGGAATATGGTGTTGTAAGGAACAATACTGCATAGGGACATGGAATGTGAGATCTATGAATCAAGGAAAGCTGGAAGTGGTAAAAAAGGAAATGGAAAGACGCCCTGAGTCGGCCTGTGCCAAGTAAGGCGGGGTATAAATCAAAGAAACATAAACAAACATAAACAAAGAATAAGCATTGACATCTTGGGAATCAGTGAGTTAAAATGGACAGGGATGGGTAAATTCAGCTCTGGAAACAATAATATTTACTACTGTGGACAAAAATTCCTCAGAAGAAATGGAGTACCCATAATTGTCAATAAAAGAGTGAGAAAAACAGTAATGGGATGTAATCTTTAAAATGACAGCATGATTTCAGTCAGAATCCAAGGCAAACCTTTCAATATCACTGTAATCCAAATATACGCACCAACCACTGGTGCAGATCAAGCCATAGTTGATCAGTTCTATGAGGACCTACAACACCTCATAGAACAGACACCAAGAAATGATGTCCATATTATCAAAAAATAAATGGAATAACAGGCAAGTTTGGTCTTGGAACACAGAATGAAGCAGGGCAAAGGCTAATAAGAGTTCTGCCAAGAGAATGCACTGGTCATAGCAAACACCCTCTTCCAGCAACACAAGAGGAGACTTTACACATGGACATCACCAGATGGCCAACATGGAAACCAGATTTATTACATACTGTGCAATATGTGACCTCCATATAATCAGCAAAAATAAGACCTGGAGCAGACTGTGGCTCAGATCACAATCTCCTGATTGCAAAATTCAGGCTTAGACTAAAAGAAAATAAGGAAAACAATTAGGCCAGACAGGTATGACATAAACAACATCCCTAAGGAATACACAGTGGAGGTGTGGAACAGATGTAATGGCTTAGACTTGATAGACAGAGTACCAGAAGAATTATGGACAGAGGTGCGGGATATCATACAGGAGGCAGCAAGGAAAACCATACCAAAAGAAAAGAAGCGCAAGAAAGCAAAGTGGTTGTCTCATGAGGCTCTTAAAAGAGAGGAAAGAAGGAATGCAAAAGGCAAAAGAGAACGGAAAATTTCAACCAATTGAATACATAATTTCAAAGAAAAACAAGAAGAGATAAGGAAACCGATGAACAATGCAAAGAAACAGAGGCAAACAACATAAGGGGTACGCCTAGAGAGCTTTTCAAAAAAAAAAGGGGGGGGGAATCAAGGTAACATTTAAAGCAAAAATGACCAATGATAAGGGACAAAAACGGCAAGGATTTAGCTGAAGCAGAAGAGATTAAGAAAAGATGGGAAGAGTACACAGAGGAACTTTACAAAAAGGACCTCAACACCCCTATTAAGCACAATGATGAGAACATTGAACTTGAGCCAGGCATCCTAGAGAGTAAAGTCAGAAAGGCCCTAAAAAGCACTGCAAACAACAAAGCCAGTGGAGATTATGGTATCCCAGCTGAATTTTTCAAAGGCCTAAAAGATGATAGAATCAAATTATTGCATTCTTTATGCCAGCAGATTTGGAAAGCACAATGGCTACAGGATTGGAAAAGATCAGTATATGTTCCAATCCCAAAAAAGGATAATGCCAAAGAATGTTCAAATTATCAAACAATTGCGCTCATCCCAAACGCTAACAAGGTTATGCTCAATATAATACAGGATAGACCTCAGCAGCATGTGGAGAGAGAATTACCTGACATGCAGGGTGGGTTCCGAAGAGGCAGAGGGACTAGAGACCACATTGCCAACATACGTTGCATCATGGAGAAAACAACGGAATATCAGAAACAAGTCTACTTCTGTTTCATTGACTACACCAAGGCCTTTGACTATGTGGACCTCAACAAAATGTGGCAAGTAATTAAAGAGATGGGAATACCAGAACACCTTATATGCCTCATGAGAAATCTGTACAAGAGTCAAGAGGCAACAGTTAGGACAGAATATGGAATGACAGAGTGGTTTGCAATAGGAAAAGGAATAAGACAGGGCCGCATTTTATCACCCTGCTTATCCAACTTTTACACAGAGCACAATGCGCAATGCAGGGTTGGATGAATCACAATTTGGGATCAAAATTGTTGGGAGAAATATCAACAATTTGAGATATGCAGATGATACTACCCTAATGGCAGAAAGTGAGGAAGACCTAAAGAAGCTGCTGCTTAGGTTGAAAGAAGAGAGTGCAAAAGCTGGCTTGAGATTCAACATCAAGAAAACCAAGATAATGGCAACAGGCCCTATCAGACCCTGGAAAATATATGGGGAAGAAGTAGAAGCAGTGACAGATTTTACTTTCTTAGGATCAAAGATCCCTCAGATGGTGATTGCAGCCATGAAATAAAAGGGCGACTGATTCTTGGGAGACAAGCTATAAGAAACCTGGGGAACATAGTTAAAAGTAGAAACATCACCTTGCAAACAAAAATTCGCATAGTCCAAGCAATGGTATTCCCAGTGGCAATGTATGGTTGTGAGAGCTGGACCATTAGGAAAGCTGAGCACAGAAGAAATGTGGTGTTAGAGGAGAGTTTTCAGAGACCCCTGGACAGCGAGGAGAACAAATAAGTCGATCCGAAAAGAAAATCAACCCTGACTGCTCATTAGAAGGTCAAATAGTAAAGATGAAGCTAAAGTACTTTGGACATCAAATGAGAAGAGAGGATTCACTTGAAAAAGCCTTGATACTGCGAAAGGTGGAGGGCAAAAGAAGAAGGGGGTGGCCAAAAATGAGATGGCTAGATGGTATTGTAGATGCCATGGGCACAGAGCTGGGTGGGCTGAGGAAGATGGTGGAGGACAGAAGTGCCTGGCAGGCTATGGTCCATAGGGTCACAAAGGGTCAGAATCGACTGTGCGACTGAAAAACAAAGAGGTTCATTTTTTAAAGTGATGTATAAATAAAATAATATATTTATGATAATTCACAATGAAGAAATAACATAAAAATGATAGCGGAAACCATAATTTAATCTACAATTCCTAAATTATCAGAATACTTCATCACTTGGAGGATGCTGAATAGGCTGCGGGTCAGAGTCCTTAAATGTAAGACCAACATGCTCAAGTGGGGGCTGCTGGTAGACAACAACACCTGGTGTGAACGTGGAGAGATTCAGAATCCAACTCATCTACTGGACAACAACACATGGGGTGAATGTGGAGAGATTCAGAATCCAACTCATCTACTTAATGCCAGAAACATGCACCGATGAGGACTTAAGTTTGGTCAATGACAAAGCCAAGAAAGTGGCATCATTTTGGCAGTCCAGGGTTTGATCAAGACATGAAAGAAGAATCAGAATACTTAGGAACAGTAGATTAAATTATGGTTGCAGTCATACCTATTCAAATTCATTGAGACTTGTCCTGTACTAATTAACTGGACACAAGACCTTTTTGTTCCAAAACATTACATTGGCTGGGAGGGGAGATTACCCGAGTCAAACTTTTCTTGGGGCAAGTTTTATTGCAGCTGTTTTCTTCTCACTTCTTAAAACATAGTACAGTTCTGCAGGTGTGATACAATACTTTCATCACAGATATAGTACTGTGTGATGCTGCAACAAACGTAAGCCTGAAACAGCCCATCCTAATCAATGAAGGTTGAATATTACTCCACCCAACAGCTTCATATGCAATTTTCAATTGATTGTTAATATTCCTCCACATCTCCCCCAATAAAAACAGAATTGTTAAAGCAGCTCATATATATGAAACAGTGAACCATCACTTTTGAAGGAGAACAGTCCTTTCAGAAGATTAATGCTAACCATGTTTCTTCACATCTTTAGGTACACACAAGGAAAGCCAAGAAAAATATTAAAAAAATTAATGTTCTGGACAGAAAGCAGAAGGTTTCTTTAAAAAACAAATTTTGCATGATTGCTCTCAAGTATCCCTCAGGGCTAGTAAACACAGAGTATTTAAAAATAGTAATTAGAAAATGTTTCTTAAATCAATTTTCAAAACTGTTAAATTAAGTCTAAGGAATGTTTGAACCTGTACTTCAAAAATAGCACAAATTTCATGATGTGTTCTGTGAATCCGTTGGACTGCATGTTTATCATTAAGAGCCGCATCAGAGAATCAAATGGAAACTATGACCTCTATACAAACTGGATATATATTCAGATACCAAATGCCACCATGTTCAGCAAGGATTACTCTCAGGTGAGAATGTGAAAATTCCAAATATAGTAACATAAATCACTGACCTGTTATTGGTGCCTTGAGGGACTGAACAGATTGAGTCTGCCTCCTTTCATCCTGAGGTTCCAGAATATCTCTGTATTTTGATACCATGAGGACAGAGATAAAATACACTACAGCCAAGGCCAAGAACTGTGCCTGTTTGCTATCCTCCTATTAAAAAAAACAACCCTAAAAATCAAACTGCCACAGATTAAGTTGTTCAAGTCAATCACTAAAACAGTTGATATGTTCCACTTATCATTACCTCTAGATAACAGAGTGCAAGGCACATAATAATGGGCTCAAATTACAGGAAGCCAGATATAGGCTGAAAATCAGGGGAAAACCTCTTAACTGTTAGAGCAGTATGACAGTGGAACTAATTACCTCTAGAGGTGATGAGTGCTCCAAAGCTGGAGGCATTAAAAAATTCATCTATTAGATTTGCTTTGATTTTGATTTCTGTATTGAACAACTCAATTATTCTATGATTCTATGAACCTTTAATTACTGGGACACTCAAACATGGCCAACTTATACTCTACTTCTGCAGACTTCTGCTGTAGACATGTAATTATGGAAATTACCATAGTACATTCTTGTTAATTAACAAATTGTCATTCACAATCTTAATTGCATATCAGTGGTGTGAGCTGGTGTGCACAACAAGGAATACAAGTCATATCTTATCAATTTTAGCAGCAATTCACCAACACATGTAGCGCTATTGCATTTATACCAGCATAAATCCATAATAGGATACTAGCTAGTGAATTATACCAAAGAATCTTGCGCCACTTCAGATTATGGTTTTGGATGTTCTGCCACCTGGAGAAAGATCTGAACAAATAAAACTACCATATCAGGGACTAGCATGTCTAACCCAAGCTTCCTTATGTTGTAATGAAATTCTACATGACTAGGGTTTATAATAATAATAATAATAATAATAATAATAATAATAATAATAATAATAATAATAATAATAATAATAATAATAATAATAATAATAATAATAATAATTCATTTAAGCCATGATTATCTGCTTACTCAATAAGGCCTATTATATTTCAAATTCTTCCCTGCATTCTTACTGTAACTGAAGATCACAAAAATGGGGTTGGAGGCCTCAATATCCCACAGTGGCTTTGAAGATAACTTCTTTCAGGAGCCTGATCAGGGAACTGTGTCTCTGTTAATTCTGTGGACCCCTTTGTGGGAGTAGATTCCACAGACTATGGTATTCTTTTCTGAAGCATTTAGTTCAGGAGTTCCCAAACTATGGCCCGTGGGCCAGATCCAGCCTGTGATGCCAAATAATCCAAACCACCCATGCATGCACAAAACACTGCCATAAATGCATTGTGGCTGCCATAAACACATTTACGACAGCTGTGGGTGCATTTATTACAGTGTTTTGTGCAAGTGCAGGTGCATTTAACTTCTGCTTCCAGTGGGAGGAACCATGCTCAACCAGGGGTCTGACGCACGGTGCAAAAAGATTGGAAAACCTGATTTAGTTAATATGGGATTTACCCAAAAGCTCAAAAAATGAAGTGTTGGCCAGCTATTGTTTAACTGCTTGGGTAGATATCTCACAGAATATCTCAGACTCTGTTTTATTCTCTAGGTCATCCTGCACTTTGATGTCAAAAACTATTAATATGTAAATTAAATACTGTTGATATTCATGTTCATTCCTCTGTCTGAAAAGCAAGGCTTATTACACAATCCAAAAATGAGGATGGCTGGTAATTTTATTAGACCGATAACATAAAAAGAAGAGACACTAGCTTTTGAGGACTTTTCATTAGGTTAGATATTATAGCTGGGCAGCTACAGAAAAAGCAATCCCCAAAATCACAGCCAGACTTTAAAACACATTTTAAAATGGAGCTTTGTAGACTCAGTTTGTGGTGGCAGGTTTCAGGTGTCATCCCTGACAATGCATATTTTAATGCCCTTCCCAATCTTGATAGGCAAGGGGGAATTGAAGGTTTATTTATTCCTGTAGGATGGTCATCAAAAGCCATGGTTTGTGTCCCATGCCTTGCAGGTCTTAGGTTATAGGACATAGGTTTGCAACCATTAGAACAAGGCAAAGGCTAGATTAATACATTTTTCCTAATCTTCAAGGTTTATAGTAAAGTCTGCATTGATCTATTAAGCTCAATGGACTTTACTGTTTCCTCTGTGGCATGATAAAGAACATAGGGATTCTCAACCTGCCCAAGGCACCATTTCATGTGGTCATACCAACCTCCACCACACCAGGAAGTGCCATGTGGTGGAGGAAGGGCAAAATGGCCATCCAGCCCCCAAAGCTATCTGAGGGAGCATGACACACACCCCCCCTTAAAAAGGTTGAGAACTCCTGGTATAAAACCTTGGCATGAATAAATTTGTGTGACAAGAATCATGGCAAGACAGTGTTACAAAGTTGAAACCATCTGCGACAATAACACTTTATAGGGAACTTAAGCCTTTCATCTTGACCCAAATGTATGATCTGCTATTTTTACCCAGTGTTATGATTCTACAGATTCTGTATTAGATTTTGACAGAATAGCAAACTGCAAAGACAATGCTAGCTCAGAAAATCAAGTGACAAAAAACAATAAATGGGGGGGTGGGGGTTTGCTAACTTACAATATCTCTGAAGACAACAGCACGAAGCCGGTTAATATCCATATCCTGCAGAAGTCTATCAATGTCTCTTATCGGAGAAATTCCTCCAGTAACAATATCAACCGGGCTCTGTTCAGAATAAGACCATGTTACCCATATTATTTGTAAAAATGATATGAATGGACATCAAACGACTATTACTTCCTCTGTATTACAACAACAATGATGTAATGAATACCCTTGTTTTGTATACATTATTTTGGCTACAGGCACTAAAGCACATGACAAAGGATTATACCATCTGAAAACTGAGGAAAGAAACTAGAAATATTTAGAACATACAGTGGCCTCTTCTCTCCTCCCTTCCCCAAAACTGACAGCATTTATAAGATGAACTATTATGTATCCAAGTTCGAATAAATGCTTACAGTATTCAAATGCTGTATTTTTCTATTTAGTCGTGAAACTGTTATAAATAAATCCCCGGAGACTTATCCATCAGGTGGAAGATAGCATTATCAACATGTGCTTACATTTAACCAGTCTGGCCAGGTTATCCTGCTATGGTAATAGAGTAGATTAGTGATGGTGAACTTTAGCAATCCAGGTGTTCTTGAACTTCAATTCCCAGAAGCCCTGATCAGTAGGAGAGCTGACGGGTTTCTGGTAATTGAAGTCCAAGAACATCTAGAGTGCCAAGGTTTGCCATCACAGGAGTAGACCATACTGCCAGCAACTCAACACAGTATGTCAGGCAGCGGGTAACTAAACTTCATCAATACTGGCCTGGGGCCATGAGGACTTTGTGTGCCAAAAGGGCTCAGGACCAGAAAGTGACTCGTGGAACCGGATCAGTGGTATGGGTGTCATGATGAGATGCAGAAGGCAGATGAAAGGCCACTGCATTATATTCTCAGGACAATCTTCATAGCTGATCACCATCAGGATAGCCAATATTCAGATTCGGATACGGCAGAAGAAGAAGTTTGCATTTAATGTCAGAAGATACTTGCCTTTGCTCCAGACCTTCCAGCTACTATCAGGCTTTGTGCTGTTCTCTGACACTTAACATTATCTCCACTGGACTTCATTAGTGCCTGCTGCTGCTGGCACTCCAAACAATTTCTGACTGCCACTGCACACACTAAAATGAAGAGAGAGAAAACACATTTGAAAATATGGAGCACTGCTGAATGTGCATGTCTACTGCAGCAAACGTACAAATTATAGAATTTTTAGTAAAACTAATCAAAGTAGAGGGAACTCACCAAGTCGAAGGCACTGTCGTAATATTCCACCAGACGACATATTCTTCTCTGATTCTATCTCAGTAAATCCAAGGGAACTTGCAAATATTAATACATCCACAAGGCTGATTAATCTCTGGAGGAATGCTACAGAAGCTTCTATTGATAATCCTTGAGTTGGCTCAATATTTTCCAATTCATGCTACATAATGAAACAATGAAAACAGCCTTTATTTATTTCTCAAGAGTTACTTATATTAATTATGCATCTGAAGAAGTGATGTAATAAAAAATTATATAAAATACAACTGGTGTAAGACTTGTTTTTGTATGTTTTGTGTTACTTGACCATGAATCTAATATGATGGGGATTGCAAGAATGAAAATTTCTAAAACACAACAGGCTTGTATGTAAACATTCCTCTTATCAGCAACTATATAGAGGCAAACAAGATAACTTTTGTTAAATGGAAAAAAACTGGTTCTTTCCTAGTGTGCAAAAATGCAAAGACACTAGATTTTTTTTATGACAACAGGAGAGAGGAGGTTAGTAACGTTTGTAAGCTCATTTACCATATTTTACGGACCATAAGACGCACCTGACCTTAAGACACACCCAGTTTTTAGAGTAGGAAAACAAGGGGGGGATTCTGAACCTATACTTTCACCACCAACCAGTGGTGGCGCTGCAGGGGAAATGGGTGGGCAGGCCAATTGCACTAAAGCAGGAAGCAATGCTCTAGGCTAGCATCTTGTTCTCCCTGCAAACAGGAAGCATTGCTTTTCCCCACCAATTTGACCATGTAGCAAGGAAACATGGAGCAGGAACAAAAAAGGTAAATGAAACTCTTTTTATGCACAGGTTTGGTTTCCCACTTAAATGCATTGGGAAAATACAAACAGAAAAGCTGACTGATCTCCAATGCAATTAAATGGGAAATTGTGATTTTCGCCTTCTTGTGGCCACATGTGGTAATGGCCCTTAAAATATGTTTTTCCCTCCCCTTCTTTCTTCCCCAGTCCGGAACAGCTGTGGGGTGGGGCCAGCTGGGGCTGTTGTAAAATATCATTATACAACAGCCTTACTGGACAGTATTTGGACTATAAGACGTACCCTCATTTCCCTCCTTTTGGGGGGGGGGGAGTTAAGTGCGTCTTATGGTCCAAAAATATGGTAAACATCTGTGGAAAGGCTACCAGTGGTAAACAGTGGCTGAAACCCTATTCATAACATAAGGCAAATTGTAAATTTTTGGTCATTTCAGTCTGATAAATAAAGTGCCTTTGATGCAGTCTCAGAGGGGAATGTGTATGAGGCTGGCTTGGCACATTTTTGCATGTTCCTGAGAATCATAATGGTTACTTTGTTTACCAGAGAGGAATGGACAGAAAGGAGTGATTTGGATGACACAATGAACAGGATTTCAGCCAGTGTGAGCACAAGTTCCAACAAGATTACTACATTAACTGCTGCCTATATGGATTCAATGGCAAACTACACCATTACATATTTTTCTGTGAGGGTATCCTCAGACACAAGAATAGTATATTAATTAAAATAATAAAGACATCTTTATGTCCATGGTATACAGTGAAAGGGAAGAAATTGTAGCCAGATAGTCCCTGTGCCACAAAGCAAAAACACACAAATGTTTATTATATTCAAGTTGACTTAAACATGCAGAGAATGAAAAGGAGAAGGGAGCTTGTTAGGGGATGTAAGTTTTCGCCTTACACCCTAACTGGTTGCAAGGCATATTGTGTCTGTGATGCCTTTAAGACCCTACTGCAGGGTCACACAGGCTCTGGGACTTTCCCCTGGTGTGCTCCATGGGCCAGTGTATTTAGTTCAGAGCAGGATTGCAGACTTCCAGCTACAATGCTCAACCTTCCTCTGCTGGCAGTCTGGACGAAGATTCCTGCGTCTTCCAGAACCTGCTATGAGGACTGAATCTTTGCACTGATCCCATACCTGTCAAGTTTTGGGAAATTTCTGTCAAATAAGGGAAATTTCCCAGCCAAACAAGAAACTGGACAGTTATGCTTCTCCTGTGCTGGCCTCCAGTCTAACTCCAGTCAAATTGCAGTCTTAACTAATATGGGATGACGGCAGGAAAGAGTGTAAAATACAGGGGGGTTGACAGAAATTTCCCGAAACTTGACAGGTATGTGATCCTGATGATGGCTTTTGCCTGATATGCCATCTGTGCTTGCTGAACAAAGGACTACTTGGGGTAAGCCTCCACTAGAGGACAGAAGCTGTAGAACTCTTTGGCTTTGTCTGTGATTATAGCTTGCATTTACCCTGCTAGACTGGACTGCTACTGAACTGTATGGACTTGTATATAGCACAAGTGAACTGTCTCAGTGAGGTCAACTGAGCAGCCCAAGAGAATATATCTGTTTTGTGTTACAGTTGTTGCACTGTATATACTTGCACCTTTTTACTTCCTGAATAAACCTACTTTGAGTTTTCTTCTGCACCAAGATCTGTCTGTCTGTTTTTCTCACAAAGGACCACCTTGCCAGGTACAAACCTCTTGCTGGCCACTGCATACCACTCTGCTAACCGTTTACATCAACAGAGCTAGCACATAAGTAGGAAGAGGCTATGATTATTTTAACTTCCAGTATGTGGTTTGGTTAATTAGCATAGAGATATTTCTTTAAAAACTGCCACTATTTTTGCTTCTTGAGAGAACTGAATCCTAATGGCCTTGGCCTTCCCTTTGGGCAGGGGTTCTCAACCTTTTTAAGCTGGGGGCCGGGTCACACTCCCTCAGACAGCTTTGGGGGCCGGACAGCCATTTTGCCCTCCCTCCACCACACAGCACTTCCTGGTGTGGTGGAGGCGGTGTGGAGGGCACATGAAATGGCATCATGGGCTGCATTTGGTCCGCAGGTTGAGAATCCCAGCCTTAATGTGACAAAATCCTATACTACACATTGGACTTTGCTGGAGCTCCCAAATCACTATGGATTATTTATAGAAGATTTACCACAAGATAATAGTAGCTGTGTTACATAAAGAAGAGTGCATCTAAGTGGTTGTCTCCTTAAGGAGGAAAGAATTGGACCAGAATAACAGAGACACAGCTTCTAACTAGTGGTAGATTCAGCTGCAAATAAGGACGCTGTCATCTCAAGCAGGCCCATGGTGGAGAGAGAATCTACCAGGATGGGTGGGTGCACGCCGCTGCTCAAAGCCCATACCTTAAAGGGAAACACTATCTCGGCATTTTCAGCTTCAGTTCCTCTCACCAGTCTCCACTCTGTCCGTGGGAGAAAGTCCAAAGCACTTTGGGCGGCTTTCGCAGCTTCTCCTGAAGCTGCCCGAAGATCTTCAGACTTTCTCCCATGGAGCAGAGCGGGACTGGCAAGAGGAAGCGAAGCAGAAAATGCTGAGGTGGTGTTTCCCTTTAAGATATGGGCAATGAGCAGCAGCACACTCCCGTCCATCCTGATAAATTCTCTCCCCACCACATGGGGCTGATCTCAAGTTCATATTAAACAGGTTGTTTGGTGCTACCTCTACTTCTGTTTCCTTTTCAGCAAAGCCACTAACAAATCCACTAGAACATTAGTGTCAGTTCATTATAATGTGAAGCACATGGACAGGCACCATTCTCTAAAGCACCATTCAACATTAGAAACTGAATTTCTTACCGTGGTAGATGTAGCAGCAGAAAGCAAAGGTAATATGCCACCACAAGCCATAATCATATTATCCAGCACTTGAGAGATGAGATGAATTGTGTTATGTACAAAGATGACATTGTCACTGCTATTCACAAAGTCCATCACTGTCTTAGTAGAATGGCTGGCACAAAATAAAAAAATATATTAAAATGTTTCTGGAAATATATAAACTATGCTGCACTTTTAGAAAGTATTTATTTTCTCACTATTTTACTATATCAACCAAATACCTCTCCTGCAGCTAAGAACAAAAAACAACAACTCCCAAAACCATAGTATCCTAAACTGTCAATGCACCTTCACTCTGACCTGAAAATGCCCTTTCCTTATGCTTCTAATCTTCTCCAGAACACAGACTGGCAACTGTGTCTAAGTGTGTGGTGAATAATTATTTATTATTATGAAGTCTGATTATCTACTGCAGCAAAAGACACTGTATAAATCATGAATGTAAGTTTCCCTCGAGATATAAACTAGATCTGAACTCAAGTCTCTTAAAAGGAAATTATCTTACACAAGCTCACAACTTCTAAGCAAAAGAATCTCAAGGATATAAAACATAAGGAAGTTTAATTCCACTTGCACCAAGTGAACACATTTGCTTCCATGGTTTAGACTGGGGTGCCCAAACTACGGTCTGGGGGCCGGATCCAGGACCCGATGCCAATTCATCCGGCCCATGAAGCCGTTGTTTCTCCTAGAAGCGACGAGGGCTTTGTGGGCCGGATGAATTGGTGTGGGGGTTGGATCTGGGCCCCAGGCTATAGTGACTGGCTCCCTGAACCACATGACTGGCCCACAGCCTGAAAAGTTTGGGCACCCCTGGCTTAGACCTTCACTATGGCATATGTATCATCTATAATTTAGTACCCACAGTCTGTTTGTTTTATATTGCATCACAGCAGAACAACAGGCAAGTTAATTTAGTACAGTATTTCTTTCTGTTCCTATACACAGTTCAGTATAAAGATGTGATATATACACAAAGCCCACGCATTTTTATCTGTTCATGGACACACAAAAGACTGATTGGTGCTGCATACTTTGAAAAATAAAGATGTGCTATTAGTTAAATTTAAATTCTATTTGCTGAAATCTTATCACATATCATAAGTCACTCATAACTACCTAATCAATAAAATTTAGAAGAATCCCCACTTTCAATGAGCCTATTCTAGTTGCAACTTATTATGTTAAGGCATATCAGGAAGCAAAAACAAAAACATAAACACTGCAACACTTTAAAGACTAACTGCTATATTTTTATTGTGAACTTTCGTGGATCAAGTCCACTTCGTCAGACAGAGGAATGAAATAGCAAAGCATGAGCTTATAGACACCAAATACAGTCATAGATGATTAAATCAAAATGACATCATCATGCAAGTCAATACAGCTTCCCACAGCTAGCAGTGATAGATGATCTACAGATATGGTTGTTATTCAGATCTGCTCTAACTGTCCCCTATTCAATTTTAAATGTGTGGAATTACAAAACAAGCAACTGGCATTGAATGCTAATAAATTTAACCTCTGTGTTGCTATGTGAGCACATCTCATATAGATCATCTACCACTGCCAGCTGTGGGAAGATGTATTGATTTGCATGATGATGTCATTCTGATTTAATCATCTATGACTCTGTATTTGGTATCTATAAGCTCATGCCTTGCTATTTGATTCCAATATCTGAAGAAGTGGACTTGATTCACGAAAGTTCACAATAAAAATATAGCAGTCCGTCTTTAAAGTTCTGCAGTGTTTTTGCTTTTGCTTCCTGAAACAAAGACTTAATACGGCTACCATTCCAAATAATTGCTGTTAAGCAACAGAATTTCAGTCTTTAGTTTTGAAGACTGTTCTGGAAAGCTCACTATGTGCTGTATTTCTAGAATCATTCAAAATCATATAAATACAGGAGAAAGAAAAATCTATCATGTACTGCTTAAGATTTGGTCTCTTTTCAGTCACTCTAAACAGCTTCTGAACTTTCTTGAAGTGACAGCAGTGTTCATTTAAACTTGAAAAGGGGGGATGAAACTGAGAATCAGCAAAATGACAGTGGAACAGTTCATATCTGAAGAGGAAAAGAAAAACTTGAAAGCAATTGCAGCTACTGATAAATTTTGGCGAACAGGAGTCCAATTTTTTTTAAAAACCAAACAAACAGGTTTCATAGAACATGTTTACCTTCTCCACATCTGTACATCTGTTTCTATGGAAAAGAGCAGGTCAGTGAGTAGCCGCTGGTGCATGGCTGACCACCGGAATTCAGGAATACGAAACATAGTAGACCTAGAATCCCTTCTTTGTCCATCTGATGTAGCTCCTGTGCTTTGACCTGACGAATCTTGTTGTCTAGACATCTTCATGAACAAAAGAAACATTAACAATCGTTGACGGTCAAGCTAAGAGCTGAGATCTAACATTAAATTATATTTAGGAGAGGTGTCATTTCTGCTCAAAAGAGGTGCTTCTGGGTTGATTTTAGCTTTATATGTTATTATATGCGGGTGGTGCCTCTGACACAAATAAAGAAGATATTTAGGAGAAATATACATACCTGACCAAAAAAAGGACAGTTTGTAATACTTAAAATCACTAATTCTAAATAAGTTAAGTTTTGAGGTTAACATGTAAGATGTTAAAATAGGCATCTAATTATACCAATTACGCACACTATGGAGCAACTGCACCACTATTTCTATCAGCTAAAAGACAAAGAAGCAGCAGCTAGACCTTACCAAATAGGGTGTATATACTGCTGCTGACCATGCTCTCCCTCCTTTGAGGAAGTATTGTGTATGATGGCGGTTATCCATTGGAAGGTATCTCTGCAGAAGGGAAGCACTTAGGTACATCACTCTTAAACCTTTAAATTATTTAGCATCATTGATCTGGATATAATGAATGAGTGATATAAGTGATGCAAATCTTGTAAATTTTAGTTTTAATATATGAAAGGACATTTTTACATATATACTTAAGAAACACTTTATTTACAATTTGCTGATATCTGCAATTTTTAAATTAAATATATAAACTACAGAGAAAACTCGGCTAACATAAAAAAATCCCATAACAAAAGGAAATCCATAGAAAACAGTGGCTCAATTTATGGATTTTTTTCCTGGAACGGATTAAATGGTTTTTTCAATGCATTCCTATGGGAAAGTGTGTTTCGGTTAATGTATTTTGGTTTTCAATGCATTCCTATGGGAATTTTGGTTAAAGTAATTTTCACTGTAAGAAATGTCTCAAAGAATGCATTAATTACGTTAACCAAGGTACCACTGTACATTAAATGTTTATAATCGAACTGAGTTTTTTAGATCAACAAAGCAGTGTTAGTGATATAAAACCTACCTCAGGAATTGACCTAAGAGGCTGACTGACTTCTAGACTTGTACTGGACTTCAACTCCAATCTTTCGGTATCTGATGCAACACTGGAAACATCAAGTTTTGCAATTTTCTTGTTTGAAAGTACCAATGTTTCTGATGTATGTTGTTGCATATTATTTACAGTTGTTTTTGCCTGGGGATCGTCAGTATTTTCTTTCTCTGTCTTTTCCAGAGCATTTGAAATTGATTGAGCTTTCTCATCATTTATTTCAGAAGCACTGATCTGTGGCAAAGAATCTGGTTCTGGTTCTGTTTCCACAGATGCCCCATTGCCTTTAGACTGTAAAGCGTCAGAAACGGGTTCTTCTGGCATAACAGTTGCTGCTAATGTCTCCTGGCTTTCTCCCAAGGGATGGTCTTCAGCTGGCTTAGGAGCACATTCATCTGAGTTAAAGGGTAGATTGCTCTCCTCTTTTAAATAAACAAAATCATCTTCTTCCTCTTCTACGTCTGGCGTTAGCTTCTCTGGGCTTTCAAGCATCTCTCCTTTAGCATTTTCTAAAGGTAACTGTGTATCAACGACAGCTACCATTTCATCTCCATGGTCTTTTCCAACAGTTTTTAAAATGCCTTCTGACTCCTGTTTTATAGTTTCAGTTTGACAGTCCATGCAAGGAGCTTCACTAACATCAGGCGTTCTCTGACCAATTTCTATTTCAGTTCTTTTCTCCTCGTTCAATTCTAAATTTGTTTTGGTTGATTCTTCAAAACTGGATGATCTATCTTTTGCTGTCAAAGTACTATTTCTTATACTATCATTTCCAGCCTGATTTGCAGAAATACCAACTTCTTTTATTTGCCGATGTGGATGTCTTGTAACTTCAGCATCTTTACTAATACCTGAGATAGTTCTAAGCAGTGTTGATGGACCAGCATGATAATCTTCTGATTCTTTTTGCTGATATTCTGTGAACATCTGAGAAAGGCTTTCTTTGTGCATTTCATAAGATACCTTTAAGGAGAACAATTTCAGTTTAGGGATTAAAGTTTAGAACAAGAATACTCTGTAAATTTTATTAACAAATTGAAAGAGAAAGTATGCAGAGCCATCTTTTATATACTGTATGTTGTTATCTCTTTGCGCCACAAGATAGTTAGAGTTGATCTTTCAAATAACTATTTAACAGAATTCCTAAATTAGTGTTTCCTGACCTTTGGTTTTTGGACTTCAATTCCCAGAAGCCTAAGTCAATTCCCCAAAGCACTGATCAGCCAATGTACTGACTTAGGCTTCTGGGAATTTAAGTCTCCCTGTGGGACATGGGCCCCACATTGGGAACCACTGCCCTAAATATTATCTAAGCACTTAAAGTTACATTGTCATTTGGTAAGAGTCACTTTTACTGACATTTTGCTAACAAAATTTAATTTAATCCAGGTTTGATGGCTAAAACTTGTTTTAATTTTGAAAGTAGCCTTGAAATATAGCAAATACAAGTACTGTGCAGTATACTATCAGGTCATTCAAATTGCACAATTACAGTGGAACCCTGACATACAAACGGTTCGACTTACAAAAAATTTGACATACAAATAGAAATCCTGGCTAAAAGAAATTTGACATACACATTTTAATAGGAAAAATTCAATATAATGTACAAAAAAATTTGGTGACATTTAGCGGCCTCTTCTGGTAATGCAATGTGTTTTTGACATACAATTTTTTTGACATACAAATAACCTTGTGGAATGGAAAAAAATTGTATGTAGAGGTTTTACTGTACTACCAGACTGATTGAGAAACCAAGACCATATCTGCTAACTCTGCTATTGTACTTGGGAAGTTACGCTGGCATGTAACTTTGAAAGTTAAGCAAAGACCTGACACTACTGTATTTAGATTATTATTAGACTGATAAATATATTCAAGATCTCCAAAACCAAGATTAACTCATTGTTACTCACTTATTCAGTCCTATTCATATAGCTATACTGGATATAAAGTAACTGAAATAGGACAAATGCTTGCATATTGTAAGAATATACTAATGTCTGAGGTACTGTCATAAAACCAAGTAAACTTAAATTTTTATAAATTCATTATTTTTATGCCATATATAATGAAACCTCTATACTATGGTAATAATTCAGATGACATGCAGGAGACATGATAATGTCAACACGGTATGACAAATTTCCCTGGGAAGTCTCAATTACTCAGACTGAATATACAGCCACCAACATCCAAGAAAATAGATGGTATGAAAGTAAAATAAGAACTCTAGGTAGACACCTACCTACCCTGATTGAACGTGAGGCAATAGCCATTTGTTACGCAAAATTCAGTATTTCGCTCCTAGTTGCTATTATGCATTCATGCACTACTCTTTAGCTGACTTGCCCTGTTCTATGTAAGAAACATATTTTTTCATTCATCTTGACAAAGGTGTGATGAGTTGAGAGATTTATAACCCAGATTTTTAAGATTCATTTCCTGAAGCGATGTGTAAAGTTTCTTCATCAGCAAACCTGGCACCTGCAGCATTAAATATTCCCTTAGGCAAATGGTTGCAGGACAGTAAGTTTTGTCAAATAAATTCATGGACACCTCCTCATTCAGTAACACATCATACATCATTCATTCATTTGAATCTTCATGAAAAGTATTTGCCTCACTCAGCCTCTTCTAACCTGGCAACCTTCACATGTACTGGAATACAATATCCACCATCCCCTGTCAGTTAGCCCACTAGGCATCATGACTGGGGATGACAGGAACTAGAGCCCCCAATACATCTGGAGGCTTGTTCAACTGGTATACAAAACAGGGAGAGTGTATATAGCATGCAGCATTTATATCTTCCCTTAGAGAAAAGGCAGGGACTGCAGTGGCTCAAGTGGCTAAAACATTGACTGGAAGGCGGGAGGTCAGCAGTTCAATTCCCGAGTACTGCAGGACGGAGTGAGCTCCTGTTTTGGTCCCAGCTCCTGCCAACCTAGCAGTTTGGGCACATTTTACTTCTGCTTCCGGGAGCGACGAGAATGGCACAGGCTGGATGAATAGTAATAAACCCCTTTGTATGGATTCATGGGGGCTTGGGCTTCTGGGAACTGGAGTCCCAGAACATCTGGAGTGCCAAGGTTCGCCATCACTGTCCTATGCCTTCATATCTGCAGATCCATAGTTTGGATTGATTGGCATCAGGTGGATGCCAGAGTTCCAAACTATCATAGTTCAAAACTATGGATCTACAAGTGTAGATCAAGAATCTACAAGTATAGCCGCAACTGTATGGAAAAATCAATGGCTATATCAGACAAATATCTGATGCCAATCAATTACAGTAAGCATTGTGGACAATGTTCCCAGTGTTGCTATATGGAGTCAAAGCTTGGACATTGACTAAAGCATCTGATAAGAAAATCAAAACTTTTGAAATGTGGATCTACAGACGGCTGCTAAGGATATCATGGGTTGACAATGTGTCTAATGTAGAAGTGTTGTACCGGATGGATAAAGAACAATAACTGTTTTAAACCAGTAAACAAAGAAAGTTCCAATACCTTGGCCATATCATGAGGAATGACATGAAGTATAGAATACTCCAACTCGTTATACAGTACAAGGGAAGATCCTTGGAAAGAGAGGCCTTGGACATAGACCGACTTCACGGCTAAAGAACCTGAGAGACTGGTGTGGAATGTCCTTGGAAGAACTGTTCCGAGGAGTTAAAAAACAGGAAGACTATTGCCATGATGACAACCAATATCCGGAATGGATATGGCACTTGAAGAAGATTTATGGACAATTGCACTCAAAATCAAACCTTACACATACACATTAGCATACTATTTTGAATCCTGTAGTGTTTCCCAACCTTTGTTTTTTAGACTTCATTTCCCAAAAGCCTAAATCAATTCCCCAAAGCACTGATCGGCCAATGTACTGACTTAGGCTTCTGGGAATTGAAGTCCCCCTATGGGGTGTGGACCCCACATTGGGAACCACTGATGTAGAGTCTACCTTTCTTCCTTGTTGTTTCTATACATTTATGCTTTTCATTCTTGCCTTGTTTTTGTTATGTGCTGTGAAGTCTGACCTATAGCAATCCTATGAATGAGAGATCTCAACAGCCCTCTTCAACTTTTGCAAACTCGATCCTGTGGGATCCCCTTTAGGGAGTCAATCCATCTTGCATCTGGTCATGCTCTTTCCCCCCTGCAATTCAACCTTTCCCACTATTAATCTCTTGCTTTCTTGTGGTGTGCCCAAAGTAGGATAACCTCAGCTTGATAATTTTTGCCTCCAGAGATAGTTCAGGCTTGATTTGCTCTAGAACCCACTTTTTATCTTTCTGGCAGTCCAGGGTCTCCGCAAAGCTCTCTGCCAGCAACGTAGTTCAAAAGAGTCATTTTTCCCCTACCAGCTTTCTTTACTGTTCAGCATTGACAGCCATACATTGTGCTTTACCACTAGCTTATAACTCCATACCTGCATCACTCAATCTTGTCTTTTGGGAAAGCTTACCTGTATACAAGACCCTTCTGAAACTCATTTATTTAGCCTAAAATAAAGCCTTCCCAAAGGTAAATATTATTAAGAAACTGTTAAAAGCAGACAAACTGTGATATTTGCTGAAAATGTGCCACAGCTTGGAAGTTACTGTATAACATTGGCCAAATGCATTTCACATGTACTGTACTAGTATCTCATTTTATACTTCCCTCTAGGTGTTTGCAAATGTGAAGCTGATAATTCACAATTAATTGGAAGATATGTTCTAAATTAGAAAGCTAAAAGGCCATTCATTAATCTTCACCCTCATTTGAAGCCTAATCTATAGTCATTTGCAACATTTGAAAAGCTCCTCTATGCACTACTAGTTAAAGAGAGTTGCAAGCTAATAAATACAATGCTCACCTCCACCATTAATTTTAACTTAATTTGACATTTAACATTCACTAATTGCTAGACAGAAAGATTAGAATGCACTATATAAAAGGTTATAGTGACATATTTGGCACTAGAATCACAGAATACTATGATGAAAATTTACCTATTTAGGAAGATTCAGAATTTGCTTTTCCCTATGACCTTGTGCGCATCGCACAAAGAATGAAATCAAGACTTAAAGAGAAAGGAGACTGGCCGTTCAGCTGTGCAACACAGCACCTTTTAAGAGGTTTTTCCTGGAAATTAGCTGCTGCTAAATTCCATCAATAAGCTATTCATAATTCCAGCAAATGTTACCATTTTTTATCTTAACGAGAGCTTTATTGACCTGTTTTTCCACCCTCCTAGGAGCAATGTTAACAGTTCAGGCCTGGAAACTCTCCACACCATTCAGAAAACAAATCAACGTCAACTGGAGGCACCAATACCTGCTGATATCAATCCCAGGGAAATGAATCAGTCAATGAGGAACAGAAGTACTGAACACACAAAAACCTTTGCACATTCTGGCACTTCACCCAACATAACAAACCATTTAGCCCCCACTGATAAGCTTCTTAAAACACAGATCAAAAGACTTTACTAAAATCAAGCAATCTAGCTTAGCAGCCAAAATAAAAAAGGAAATATTTTAAATGTTGCATCAAAATTTTCAAAATGATAAGACTTATTATTCATATTTTTAAGTGGTTATTATATTGCTGTAAATAAACACAGGACTAAAATAACAAAGACTATACTGTAGTTTAAGAAATACCTGTCAGAAGACTGTAGATTTTGAATCTGTTTCATAGATCTGAGCGGATCACTTGCATTGGTTGCAAATGTCACTTTTTACTCCCCATTTCCCTCTGTCACTATCTTTATAGTTGAGGTATAATGGGTACCTCAAATACAGTAATGTCCAATTCTTTAGGAGGTCTCTTTCCATTGCTAGTCTCACCTGGAATTTACTGCTCATCTGTGGTTCTATGTAGCCACAGTATGTGCAGTGGCCTCACACCAGTAAACAGATGGTCTAAACCAGTTAAGCATAAGCTGTTGGGCTCAGCCTTCAATAACTTTGTGGGACATGCATATCCCAGCATGTGAAGAACAGGGTTCACATTCTCAACTGCAGTAGGTGCAGAAATCAAGGTTGCACAGGAAGGCAGATGGAATTCATGACTCTATTAGATTTGTGGTAAAGGTAAATGTCACCCTTGCTCGAAAGCCAGTCGTATCCAACTCTACGATTCAGTGCTCATCTCTATTTACAGCCAAAGAGACACCACTATCTGCATCTGCAGATGTTTCTGTGGACATGTGGCAAGCATGCCTAGACACCAAAGTGCACAGAATGTTACCTTCACACCAAAGTGGTACCTATTTATCTACTTGCAATTTCTTGCTTTTAAACTGCTAGGTTGGCAGGAGCTAGGACAGAGACAGAAGCTCACTCCGTCATGCAATACTTGGGTCTCAAACTGCTGACCTGCAGACCTTCCAGTCATCAAGTTCAGCATCTTAACCACTGAAGCCCTGCAATCCCAGTTTTGTGGAGAAACTAGAAAATTCTCTGAAACAGTCAAAACCATCTAAGCCTTTAATTTCACCCCTCCACAGCTTTGAGAAATCACAAATTTTGCAGCATTTTCAAAATTAGTTAATCAGACAATCTGAAATTAGGGAGAAGGCAATTGTGAGACTGCCACAAATCCAATTAAAACTTCCACTTGCGGATCAAGGTCTTTCCCTTAGATATTACAATGAAACTATATGACTGATATATGACTCTATGAGCCAATGAGGATACAGTTAATGGACAAAATGATGATGGGACATTCTCTTCGCTTGGATTTAACTTTTGTGAATGACCCTTCTTATCCACATTGGGCTTCTGATGCAGTTGAACAATTTCTCCTAGTGGTAAGGAAAGTGTTCTTTTTCTGTTTCCATCCTTAGTCAGTGCTGTATGGGCTAGGCCTTTTTATCAGGATTCCTAATTGCAGGATTTTGTAAGCACTTTTTGCTAGTAAGGATGCACGTAGATCCAGTGAAAAGCTAAACAGAATTTGGGTGCACCTTGAACACATGGTGGGATAAATCTCAATATGTGCAAGGCTAAACGTCTGCATGGGACTAGTGTCATTCATGGTGGTTGACAGTTTTTCTGAGATTGAGACATTAATTAGATCCCCTATTTTACTGTAAATATACAGTCAGTATGTTTACAGTTTTAGATGTTCAAACCGTAAAAATGAATGAATTAGTCCCAGTTCTCCACAGTCTATAATAGTTAGATAAAAAGAGTAACCTGCTTCATTTTGGAAAAGCATTATAGCAATGAATGACTGATGATAGTTATTTCACTTAATTATTAAATTACCATTAAACCTGGAATTCCTTCAATGCACAAGCGTAGACCTTGGTTTCAATAATGAAGACTTAGCAGCAGAGTTGATAGACTTGACAAGGGAGAATACTTGTATAACTATACGTATTCCTGTACATAAGAGATTAATATGATCTTGATAAGAATTATATCTGTTAATTTTTATATGGTTGCTACTATAGGAATTCTATCACTTCTCCTTCACATCACTTCCGAGGGGCAGGCCGCATACGGGGAACATGGGACCGATGGTTGGTATCGGTCCCTCGTTCCAGCCCCCCAGGTACATCTCTGGGTCCTGAGCAGCTGATCCAGGGTGACCCCGCCCTTAGGCTGCTGCTGATGAATGCCAGGTCAGTCTGCAACAAGCCCCCCCCCCTGATTCAAGATTCCATTCAGGAGGGGCGGGCTGACCTGGCATGCATCACCGAAACCTGGCTGAGATCAGAGGGTGGTGTCCCTCTGTCAGAAATGTGTCCAGCTGGTTTTGGTATCTGGCACTAGCCAAGGGATGAGGGAAGGGGCGGTGGCGTTGCCATTGTAGCCAGGGAGTCCTTGGGAGTCGCCAGGGCCACGGCTCCACAAGTCCCGGGTTGTGAGGCCCTGCTCCTGCGGTTGAGACCTAAGGGTCAGTTGGGAGTCTTACTCCTGTACCTGCCTCCTTGCAGGGTAAGAGACTCCCTGCCTGAGCTCCTCGAGGCCATCTCCGCGTTGGCGTTGGCGTTCCCTAGGCTGATGGTTCTGGGGGACTTCAATTTGCCTTCGCTGGGGACTGGTTCAGAGGTTGCTCAGGAGTTCATGGCTTCCATGGCCAGGTAATTCATGGCCTGACCAGGGGCAGTGGTCACACACCGGACCTAGTTTTTTTGTTGGAGCGGTGGCAGAGTGATCTGAGACTACAGAAATTAGTCACTATAGCTGTGCCATGGTCAGATCACTATCTGGTGACTCTGGACTTCCTGGGGGCGGCGGTTCACCGCAGGGAGGCAGGGCCTATTAAATTGGCCCGCCCCCGGCGACTGATGGATTCTGACGAATTCCAGAGGGAACTGGGGGATTTTCCTCTGGATCGGCTACACGATTCATCCGAGGCACTCGTTGGCCTGTGGTACAGGATGACTACCGCTGCCTTGGATGAAATCACACCACTACTGCCTCTCCAAGCCAGCAAAGACAGATCTTCCCCATGGTTCACAGAAGAACTGCGGGAGCTTAAACGGGCAAAGAGACGCTGAGAGCGCCGCTGGGTGAAGACCCAAAGTGATTCCGACTGGACACTGGCTAGGGCTGCTATTAAGACCTACCTGGTGGTGATGGGGGTAGTGAAGCAACAATACTTCACCGCCCTCATTGCCTCCGCGGATAATCTCCCAGCCGCTCTGTTCCGGGTTACCAGGTCTCTCCTTGGCTGGGAGGGGCCGGTGCCCGGTTGGCAGGGTTCGGCTGAGGTTTTTGCAGACTATCTGGTGGAGAAAATCGCTCGGATTCGCTCAGGGTTTAATCCCGGCGTGGATGGGGAGGGTCCGGAGGGGATCAGAGCTCAGTCTGGCAGTGTTATCTGGGATCGGTTCGATCCAGTTGTCCCTGAGGAAGTGGACAGGCTTTTTGCAGCTGTTCGCACCACCTCCTGCCCTTTGGATCCCTGTCCCACTTGGTTGGTGAAAGCCTCCAAGGGGGTGATGGGAGGCTGGGTCGGGGCTATAATAAATGCTTCACTGCAGGAGGGGGTGTTTCCTGCACCTTTAAAACATGCTCTGGTGCGCCCCCTCCTGAAGAAACAATCTCTCGACCCAGCAGTTCCAGCTAATTATAGGCCGGTCTCCAACCTCCCTTTCTTAGGGAAGGTACTGGAGAAGGTGGTGATGCGGCAGTTGCAGGGGGTCCTGGATGAAGCGGATTATCTGGACCCCTATCAATCGGGTTTCAGGCCTGGATATGTTACTGAAACTGCATTGGTCGCACTGGTTGATGACCTCTTGCGGGAGCGGGATGGGGGTCATCCATCCATCCTGGCTCTTCTGGATCTCTCAGCTGCCTTCGATACCATAGACCACGGTATCCTTCTGGAACGGCTCAAAGGTTTGGGGATCCAGGGCACTCTGCTGTACTGGTTTTCCTCATTTCTGGAGGGTCCAGCGCTAGGCCCCTACAGTATGGGGTGCCTCAGGGCTCAGGGCTCTATCCTCTCCTATTTAACATATACATGAAGCCGTTGGGTGAGGTTATCCGTTCCCATGGGGTAAGGTATCATCAGTATGCTGATGATAACCAGTTATATATCTTGGCCCATGGGGACCCCAGTGATGCAGTCAATGACCTATCCAGATGTCTGGAAGCGGTTGGGGTCTGGATGGGGGACAACGGGCTACATTGAATCCCTCCAAGACTGAGTGGCTTTGGATAGGGGGTCCCGCGTTATCCAGGGAGCTGCCAACTTTAGTCTTGGATGGGGCTGTTTTGCCCCAGACAGACCCAGTACGCAACTTAGGGGTCTTCCTGGATTCGGGGCTGCTACTAGCAAGTCAGGTGGCAGCTGTGGCCAGGAGGGCTTTCTCACAGCTTCGCATCATCCATCAGTTGCGTTCCCTCCTGGACCGGGACTCCCTGCTCAGGGTCACACATGCTCTGGTCACCTCCAGGCTAGATTATTGCAATGTGCTCTACATGGGGCTGCCCTTGTCAACCATTCGGAGGCTGCAGTTGGTCCAGAATGCGGCAGCCCAGGTGGTGATGGGGCACAGGTGTTATGCTCGTGCCTTACCATTACTTCGGGAGCTGCACTGGCTACCAGTTTGCCTCCGGGTGCAGTTCAAGGTGCTGGTTTTGACCTTTAAAGCCCTTCATGATAGTGGGCCAGGATACCTTAGAGACCACATCGTCCCAAGAGTGTCCACCTGTCCAACCAGAGCGGATCGGAGGGGCTCCCTAATTGTTCCATCTGCCAGAGGGGCCTGTCTCTCTGGTACACGGAGGAGGGCCTTTTCTGTGTCCGCACCGGCCTTGTGCAACCTCCTGCCTGTAGAGTTGTGGGAGCAGATGGAGCTGCTACCTTTCAGAAAAGACCTAAAAACCTGGTTGGCGGGGCAGGTGTGGGGCCCAGATGGAAGAGTGGCCTCCGCCTGTTGGCTTATAAATTAAGCCCCCATTTCTTTTAATTGTCAATGAAGGCAGTTTTTTAATGTGGGTTTTTTAAGAGGAATGGGGTAGGTGGGTGGGTATGTTGGGTTTTAATTGGTTGTATTGTTTTATGTTTTAACTTGTTGTGAGCCGCCCAGAGTCGGGTTTACCTGATTGGGCGGCATATAAATTTGAATATAAAAAAATAATAATAATAAATCAATTTCAGAAGCTGTATAAGCCTCTCTTATAACTAAACAATATTTTAAATATAGTTCTTCTGAGAACTATATTCATGAGAACTGTGGTGGCAATTTCTTGAAGAACATGTTGCAGTCCTAACTTGTTTATTTCATTTGAAAATGATGTATGTGGGCTCACATCTGTGACTGTATGCCTGAGGTGTCATCTCATGGAGAAGTAGATTGCATTTTGGACTGCTTGTTGAGTGGTCTGGTGTAGTCTGTTTCACCGTGAGCAGGCGTGTGGGGAATTGTGCTTCAACTTTATTCTGGTCTGTCCACAAGTTGTACTTTCTTGGACCAGCATTAGGGCTACTGCTTTTTGAGGCTGTAATTTTCTAGCAGCTGGGCGGCTTTAAGGAAGATCATTTCCTGCAAAGTGATGCTTTCCAATGGGGTGAGGTTGTGCATTTTTATGCCATCTGATTGCAGCTTGAGTCCCCTTCATCAGCATTTAATATTGTGTTTGGCACATCACTTCCGAGGGGCAGGCCGCATACGAGGAACATGGGACCGATGGTTGGTATCTGACTCTCGTCCCAGCCCCCCAGGTACATCTCTGGGTCCTGAGCAGCAAAAAAAGAATGTTAACCAACTCTCCAATTGAAAAGCTGTGTGACAGCTGTGTTTATGCATGTGCGGCATGCTTTACGGCCGATGTTAACGCATCCGCTTCCACTTCCAGGTGCGGTGGAGGCGGCGATGGGCCAGAAGGAATGGTGCCGTGGGCCATAAATTGGGAACCCCTGCAATAAAGAAACCCAGCAAAGGTTCTGCAGTCCCTGACAATTTCAATTATCAACTATGTGTAATCTAATTTTACCTGAATAAGCCTGCACTGATACTTTTTTAAATAGTGTGTGACTTAGCACTGCGCAAACAGGACAGAATTTTGTAACTGAATATACTTAGCTACTAAATGGATGACAAGTTGAATATTTCTTCAACTCTTCTTCCTTCTGATCCCTTTCTATTCTCACCAATGACATGCATTTGGGTAATAATTCTTTGTACTACTGAAACATATGATTTCCCCATATTTCTCTATCCCCAGTCCCCTGCACATCTCAGAACTTTTGTTCAGAATTATTCTTTCTAAAATATCTTTCTAGATTCTCTACTCATGTTGCAACTTGCTACTGTAGATCTCTAATGATCCCTTAATATTTTCATAGGGAGTTATGTTGCTGCTTCTTACATTTAAAAGCATTCAGGCTGACCTCTCTGTATTTGTAATATTTCATCTTTTTTATTCTTGTCTTCCAATCTCCATTTGTCCCATTCCTTTGCATTTCTAAGACTTCCCATTCCTTTCTTGGTCTCCCCCCCACCATCTTTATCTCCCACTCACTTGAAATGCCATTTCTGTTTAAGTGCTATTCCTCAGCTGTTTTCTCTAATGATGAGCATGTGATATTTTATTTTTATTTTATTTTTTAAAACTTAAATTAATAAATAGTTATGTAATTTTATGTTATGTACCTATAGATCTTAATACCAACTAGCATTAAGAAACACCTCATACAAAGCATATTTCCCCCACCTTATGTTACCACTGCCAAACATAGACACTTACAACAAAACATAAACAAAAGTTGGTTACAACAGTAACGAGATGTCTGAGGAAGACTGCTGGAGTGATTAGAAGGGATAATATCAGGAATGAGGTATAAGGGAAAGAACTGGAATAGAACCAGTATTAAACTACATACAGAGACAACAAATAAAGTGGTTTGCCCATCGGGAGAGAATGTCTTGGAAGTCCATACCTTACAAGGCATATATGGAAAGAGGAGAAGGACAAAGACCATGAGGCAGACCCAGAGGAAGGTGGTGGTGTAACATCAAAGAAATATTGCAAAAACACCAAATAACGCCAGCGGAGGTTGCTAGAAGTGCCAGAGCAAGAACTTTGTATCTTCCTCGACACACAAAGGGATAAAAGGGGAAGCAAAAAAGAAGACCTCTAGCTTTACCATGTACCTTTAGATCTATTGAGGATATATTTAATGATATTGTTTTCTTCCTTAGTTTTTAATAATTTTTCCACTCCTTTATGATCTAAATTGTGAGGTGTGATTTACATTTTGGCAAAGCACTTAGTATAGTTTGGGTGACTATATTAATTTTAAGAAATTAAGTTGCCTTATCCAAAGATATACACAAATAATCTGATATCCACAAGACGATGCATGCATTCCGATTCTGTATTTCACATAGCCTGGGGGGCATTAAATTTGTTTTAGGATAACTAAGGTACATGTATATATAGCCTTAATACTTCTACTCTCATATTAGCTCCTCCAAAGAAAAAGAATCCTAGTTCCCCTAAGACTGATTTTCAAGGCCTTTAAGGTAAATTCAACTATAAAACTATCCACTAGACAATGAAGTCACCCCTTTCTTTTACTTTAAACTCTTCAACAGTTCCCTATATATCAATCTGGGCTAACAAATCATTTTTGCCGATATTCTCTTTCTAATATGTCTGCATCTGCAAGTCTGGGCAAGTAAAGGAAAGAGCAATATAACTCAACCTAATTTTATGGACATTAGTTTTACTGAGAAATGCTATCTGGCATCTTTCTGAATACTATGTCTTTCCACAATATTAAACAGAATACCCCTCTATCTATCCCTTCTCTGAAAGTATGACAAATAAATCTCTATTTATTGTTTGGATTAAGAAATGATGTAGATTTAAGTATCAAATAGATATTTTAAGCTACTATAGGCATAATGAAGTAGTATTTTAAATATACACTTCTATGTAATATGAATCGGTATAGATCAAGTTAATGTGTAATTCAATAGATGTTCCACAACCTCTCCTAATGAAAATGCAATTTTAGATAATCATTGTTACTTTGAAACATACATTTTATTTTTAAGAAATTGGTTACTCATAAAAGCAACAGTTTTAGAAAAAGTAAATGTCACAGTTAAACCTCACCTTTCAGACCATTTTTAAAAACATTACAATAGAAATATATTCAAAATACTTCCCCTAGCCCTATAATCACCCATTGAAATGCTACCTTGAATACACAACAGTAACTGTTAGTACCTGCAGTATACAGGTATAGAGACTAGGCTGGATATTAATATTAAAATGAATATGACTACTACAACTAAGGCCAACCCCAATTTTATCTATTAAGTCTGGAAAACAGAGGGGATAAACCCACAAAATTTTAAAACATCTTTGAAAACCTCAAAGCATCACAATGGGATTCAGCTTTAAGGGGATTATGCACACCTTCAATTCCAGAGAGCAGAAGAAACCAATGTAGTGCAATTATGCCACAAAAGCCATCACTGCTTATAAAGCGCAGTGCAGCTGTTGGAGAAGAGAGCTACAGTGACAAACAGCTTCCCTGCTACAAAGGTGGCAGGAAATCTATCAAACTGGACAATAAAATTGCAATTGAGTTTCTTTGGCTTTTTATAGCAGCTGCATGTATCCTGATGAGCAGCTCTGCAAGATCTTTTCAATTTTGCAACACCAGTTCTTTAGAAACTAGTTCTTTCTCAGAACACAGTACTGTACTGTATATTGCTGGTAGATTTCAAACAAAATAAAAACCATTACATCCATTGAGTTAGCAATGGGCAAATTTAGAACATTAAAAAAACTCTTCCTGTAGCAATGTTTAAGAAAAGATTATCTCAGCAATTCCAGATTGTACAAAAATTTCCAAACATATTCATTGTTCACATTAATTCCTGCCTTTTCTTAAACATATGAATGCAATTTAAAACAGGATTAAATATGTTAATAATAATAATAATTTTGTGTCAGAAATTATTCTGGGTTGAAAGGATTTTTGCTGGAGAAATTCCACTCAGGAGATGCCCGAATGAGGCTCCTTTGAAGTCCCCAAAAGCTGGGACAGACGATGGGCACTCAATCCGTCACACAGTACCCAGGTCTTGAACTGCTGACTTGCCAGCCTTCCAGCTAACAAGGCAAGTTTCTTAACCACTGAGCCACTGCAGCCCATTACCATTAAGGTTTCAGGAACTCTTGTACTCACAGTGCTATAGAAACACTTCACAGAAAATAACATTGTACTAAGGAAATCCCTTGAATTAATTTGAAATTAGGGTGAATTAACTATCTCAGTTCAGCTAGTCTGTAAACTCTATTCATATCCTCATCGCTCTCTTCATGCACTCATCAACAGCACAGTCCCAGGTTCCATCTGGCTCCTAGATTCAAGTAATGTCCAGACAACATTTGTGTGCCATAGCCCATGAAGAAGAGAAAATAGAAACATCCCAGCTTGCTCACGACATTTTGATTTTTAAGAGAAAGGGCAACATGACAACTCTCTCCTCCCCCCCTACACACAAAATCTCACAGATGGGGACAACTGGATGACAATCAAATTTTACCACTGGCACAGACACAGCATCCGCCATTATATCCGAGAGCAGCAGGCTAGTTTAGGAGGTGGAAGATAGGTGGTGTGCAGCACTCTCATATCTGTCTTCCCAACTGCTTACCTCACTACAAGGCTATTAATATCCGCTGACTGAAGCAGTGATCTCACTGTGCTTAAACGGTAGGGCACACCTTACACTGCAACTCAACAGAACAGTGGATTTGGGAGGAAAGCCAACAGCTCAGCGTGGAGAGCAGAAGGTTGCTGAGTGAACCCGGATGTGTGATTACCTCATAAATATACTTTCCTCCTAGTCTAGTGGGACAAAGAGAATTTTAAATATCTTCTTCAAGCTGCTGCTAGGAGTTTTAAATTCAGGAATTACCAGCAGAACATGGAGACAACCCATGAGCTAGTGAGAATGCCAAAATAATAATGGGGACTCTTGGTATTAAAACTTCATGAGATGGCAGTAGAACAGTCTGAAGCAGAAACAGGTTTAAACAATCAAATATGTATGATTGAAACAATCACACATATGTATAAAACAGGCAGAGGACAATTTTAAGAACAAAAGAGCCATGTGCTTAGGAAAACGGAACCCTCCAAATTATTTGACTTATGCTCCATCCCTAAAATTACTCCCAATGTCAAGACTCCTGGGGGGGGGGATTCTGGCAACAGAATTTGTAGGGCGGAAGCTGTAGGAATAAGCATATTTCTTCTCTCCGCACCTGCAGACTATCTTTGCTCTCAAAAATGGTTCCCACTTCAACTTTTACACAAAACTAGGGATGGCCAATATTTCTGAAATGGAACTCTGACTACTATAGGTAGTCTCAGTCTCAGAAGAAAAAGGGATATTAGACGAAAGCACAGGATGATTCAGGAAGCTAGTCACAAAAGAGGAAGTACTGTAGTGAAAAATCTGGATTGCAAGTCAGGAAAAACAGGATAGAACTATAGAAAATAATGTTTGCTGGCAAAGGCTCATTATAATTAAATAACAGAAGGAAAAAGAATTAAGATTGGCAAACTGTAATTATCTACTAAAGCAACTAATAACATGAAAGAACATCAGATATTTTGGTTACATCTACTCTACAAGGTTATATCTTGTTTTTCAAATAGCATTATTTAACATGGGAAATGTACTTTATTGAAACCCAAGTGTTTTACCTTGCTCTAGTCCTATATGCATTCATAGAAGTGGCATGATTATTTCTATGCCTTGACACCGTTGTACATTCAGGGCTTTTGGGGCCCTTTGATTGTTATTTCCTTCCTCAAACTTTCACCCACAGATATTTCAATACCCATGCCAATCATGTGATCATAAATGACCCAAACGAGTGTAACACTTGGCTCAACATTAAATGAGTCATAACATAAATCAACAGTAACCTGATACAAGCACAAAGCATACAGGTTTGAAGGTTTGTTGTTGCATCACACTAGGAGAGCACCTTTTTACATGCCTCTATAAAACATTCTTTTCACACATTTTAAATTATAGCTTCTGAAATTCAGACAGCCTTTAAATCTGAGTTCAAATGTCAAATTTTGTTTTACCTGTACAGTACTTCAAATGTTACAAGTGACTTTAAAAATAGCAGAGGGCAGAAGCTTCTAGCTATCAAATACTTAATGCAAAATACTGTTTTCCAGTCAAGCGATTCTCTTGTCATTTCCAAAATGCAATCACAATCTTTGAAAAGACTGCTGTTTTACCTTTTGCTTCTTCTATGAGTTTAGTTGCCTCACCTGATGCAAGCCCTACAATCACCAACATAGTTGGCAAATTCTTATATTTGGTCTAAACTGTTTACATACCAGACTTCTCATGATCCATGCATTGGTATCCTAGGAAAGAATATACCTTCCTTTTTCTTAAATCACAAGTGCCTATGTGGAAGCTAATGCAGAATTATTTGTCAGCGTCTGAGACAACAATACGGGAAGCAGCAAAGGAAATACAACGACATCCCAACTTCATTCTAAAATCAGCTTCATAATTGCAGGTGGGGGGTTTAAAATATTCTTTTCCATGACAATATTGTTGTAGCTACAGAAATTTGGTAAACTAGATTTGTTCTGTTACTCAAAAAGAAACAATTTATCTGTCTTCTTTCTTTCTCTTTGTTTGGATGGGAGGTAATTTTGCTCCAATTTCTTCATTATACATCAGTCGTTTGGTTCACAGCCACTTGGTGTTACAAATGGGTATCACACAGGTCTACAAATAGATTATGTGCGCCACCTGGTGTTTCAAACTCACATAATTCCACTATACACACATTTTACAGTGAGGTGTATAAAACACACAAGCATTAGAGAGTATAAGATTCGTCATTGCAGAATGCAACTACTGCATCAACTACATTAAAGATGGACATAAGGGTGTGCAGGTGTATTTAAATATTTTTTAAAAATCAAATTACATTTTTAGGAAAGGTGAGATCTTTCTTTATTTCTTTCTACTCATTCATCTCATTCATTTCTGTTCCCCAAATTCACTGATTTGGGGGCCGTTGAAATGTTGTTTTAAATAAAAATATCTCTCTTTTATCTCCACAACTTACCTTTGAGTGTGTGATTGCTAGAGTGTCTACCCAAACACGCCAGCCACCCCATTCATATTTGACTGCATGATAAAGTAAAATTCGAAAAATGGCATACACCATTTCAGTTATCTTCTGCTCCTCAGATGTTCTGGGGTTAAAGCAGCAAAGGGAAAGCATCCATTCTTGCCATACAGAGCATTGCAATAAACTCCTGCAAAAAATGTTAACAAATTGTTAAATTATGTCTTATAAGCAAGCACGCTAACCTAAAACTAAGGAAACAAACTGAAGTTTTAAAGGTCATAAATCCAGCATAAATTGAGCATAATTAGAATTTTTTTGTTCAAATTTCTCTATATTTTAATTGAAAATGTGTGAATGCATTTGAAACTTAAGTCCTGTTGCAAGAACTATATTAGCAGCACACAGACTGGAGAAAAAGACATTTATCTAAGGCAGTGTGTTCCCAACCTTTGGTTTTTGGACTTCAATTTCCAGAAGCCTAAATCAATTCCACAAAGCACTGATCAGCCAATAAACTGATTTAGGCTTTTGGGAATTTTAATTTAATTTAATTTAATTTAATTTTCGCACTTGTATGCCACCCAATCAGGGAACCCGACTCAGGGCAGCTCACATGGTAAATAAACAATATACACAATATACAATGCACAATATACACACAAGTTAAAACCAGTATAAAACAATTAAAAACCCTTAAAAACATAACAATATCCCCCCCGATCCACAAGTGTTTCGCGGAACATAGTTTGGGAAACGTTGATCTAAGGTATGTTGTGGACAAGTTGATTTATGTCATCTGCTTACCTCCTATTGTCTCTGCTGCTGTTAAAAAGCTTAATCATATCTGAGAGGAAGATTCGCTGGACCTCTAAAGTTTCTGGACAGCGGGGAGAACTGCGCAGCAAAGTTGCAATAACTTTCAGGATCTCTACAGCAAAGGTAAGAAGAAGGAAATCAATATGGAAAATAGACCCGGTTTCATGCCATTCAGTAGCTTCAAATTAAGCAAGGTCTACACTGTGTTGTAGTGAAAGCTGAGCCAAAAAACCAGGAATTACATCTGGATAAAAATAGTGGCTAAACTCAAATTTATGCAATGGCTTGTACAGTGATATGAACAACTATATTAAGGAATGGGAGAAAGTATTTAGCATTTCCACTATTCAGTCAAAATGGCCTATAATGCTATAAGTTTTATGTTCCTAATAGAACACACCCTGAAAACTTAACTCAACCACTATTCCAAGTACAGTATTCATATCTGGATGGAAGACAGATATCCTGTTTGAAACATACTCCAAAATGTCTGTCTGGCTAGCATCAACCAAAACAACCAGTAACGAAACTATCCTATCATATTCTTATATTTTCAAACATCACAGGATAACATTGGCTCTAAGCACTCATCATATCTGGTAACCCCACAGAGTTGTTTCACTACAGCACCTGTTACACCTTCCCCATTCTGACAAAGAATGGTGTATGTAGCCATTAAGTATTTTAGAACATGCTAGTGTGGAAAAGCTTGATTTTTTTTAAATTAAGTTTAGTCGCCTTCATCTCTTATAAACCTTTAGGGCAGCATTTCTCAAGGTTTTCAGGTCGTGGGCTGGATCATGCCTCCTGGACAGCTGATAGGGCCAGTCACATGGTTCCTCCCACCCGGAATCTGAAGTAAAACATGTGCCACACATACACAGAATGAATTTATCAGTGTTCTGCGCATGTGCGGTGCATATTTTACTTCTGTTTCTGGGAGGGATGAAGGCATCAGGGGGGCAGATGAATTGGTGTCAAGAACCAGGTCTGGTCCGCAGACCATAGGTTGTGAATGCCTGCTCTAGGGAAAGGTGAGAAAGGTAAAAACTAACCATTTGATTTATTCTAAAGATACTCAGTTCTTTCAATGCACAGCAGTCGTCACCTTGAATCTAGAGCAGGGGTTCGCAACCTATGCCCTATGGGCCGGACCTGGCCCATGGCGACAAATCATCCAGCCTACGGTGGCAACCCCAGAAATGGACACACTTACGACAGCCGTAAATGCACCCGCACCTGCGCTGTGCACCTGTGCCCTGTCTGTGCAAATGCGCCTGTACCCGCTGCGGTTTGCAGCAGCATTTACAGTGAGGGAACCATGTGTCCGCCCTGCTCAGTTGTCTGAGGGGATGTTGTCTGGCCCTTGGCACGAAAAGGTTGAGAACCCCTGATCCAGAGCATAGTTTCCCAAACTTTGGTTTTTGGACTTCAGTTCCCAGAAACCTAAGTCAATTCCCCAAAGCACTAGTCACTCAATGTACTGACTTAGGCTTCTGGGAAGTGAAGTCCCCCTGTGGGATGCGGGCCCCACATTGGGAACCACTGATCTAGAGTTCACTATTCTGAAAGAGAAGAGGGTTAGCAACTACCTAAACAGGTCTTCCCAATAATCTGGTTGACCAAGACCAAACACAATATTAAATGCTGATGAAGGGGACTCAAGCTGCAATCAGATGGCATAAAAAAATGCACAACCTCACCCCATTGGAAAGCATCACTTTGCAGGGAATGATCTTCCTTAAAGCCGCCCAGCTGCTAGAAAATTACAGCCTCAAAAAGCAGTAGCCCTAATGCTGGTCCAAGAAAGTACAACTTGTGGACAGACCAGAATAAAATTGAAGCACAATTCCCCACACGCCTGCTCACGGTGAAACAGACTACACCAGACCACTCAACAAGCAGTCCAAAATGCAATCTACTTCTCCATGAGATGACACCTCAGGCATACAGTCACAGGTGTGAGACCACATACATCATTTTCAAATGAAATAAACAAGTTAGGACTGCAACATGTTCTTCAAGAAATTGCCACCACAGTTCTCATGAATATAGTTCTCAGAAGAATAGTATTTAAAATATTGTTTAGTTATAAGAGAGGCTTATACATAAAATTTATATGCCGCCCAATCAGGTAAACCCGACTCTGGGCGGCTCACAAGTTAAAACACACATAAAACAATACAACCAATTAAAACCCAACATACCCACCCACCTACCCCATTCCTCTTAAAAAACCCACATTAAAAAACTGCCTTCATTGACAATTAAAAGAAATGGGGGCTTAATTTATAAGCCAACAGGCGGGGGCCACTCTTCCATCTGGGCCCCACACCTGCCCCGCCAACCAGGTTTTTAGGTCTTTTCTGAAAGGTAGCAGCTCCAACTGCTCCCGCAACTCTACAGGCAGGAGGTTCCACAAGGCCGGTGCGGACACGGAAAAGGCCCTCCTCCGTGGACCAGAGAGACAGGCCCCTCTGGCAGATGGAACAATTAGGGAGCCCCTCCGATCCGCTCTGGTTGGACAGGTGGACACTCTTGGGACGATGCGGTCTCTAAGGTATCCTGGCCCACTATCATGAAGGGCTTTAAAGGTCAAAACCAGCACCTTGAACTGCACCTGGAGGCAAACTGGTAGCCAGTGCAGCTCCCGAAGTAATGGTAAGGCACGAGCATAACGCCTGTGCCCCATCACCACCTGGGCTGCCGCATTCTGGACCAACTGCAGCCTCCGAATGGTTGACAAGGGCAGCCCCATGTAGAGCACATTGCAATAATCTAGTCTGGAGGTGACCAGAGCATGTGTGACCCTGAGCAGGGAGTCCCGGTCCATGAGCGAACGCAACTGACAGATGACGCGAAGCTGTGAGAAAGCCCTCCTGGCCACAGCTGCCACCTGACTTGCTAGTAGCAGCCCCGAATCCAGGAGGACCCCTAAATTGCGTACTGGGTCTATCTGGGGCAAAACAGCCCCATCCAAGACCAAAGTTGGCAGCTCCCTGGATAACGCGGGACCCCCTATCCAAAGCCACTCAGTCTTGGAGGGATTCAATGTAGCCCGTTGTCCCCCATCCAGACCCCAACCGCTTCCAGACATCTGGATAGGTCATTGACTGCATCACTGGGGTCCCCATGGGCCAAGATATATAACTGGCTATCATCAGCATACTGATGATACCTTACCCCATGGGAACGGATAACCTCACCCAACGGCTTCATGTATATGTTAAATAGGAGAGGATAGAGCCCTGAGCCCTGAGGCACCCCATACTGTAGGGGCCTAGCGCTGGACCCTCCAGAAATGAGGAAAACCAGTACAGCAGAGTGCCCTGGATCCCCAAACCTTTGAGCCGTTCCAGAAGGATACCGTGGTCAAGGGTATCGAAGGCAGCTGAGAGATCCAGAAGAGCCAGGATGGATGGATGACCCCCATCCCGCTCCCGCAAGAGGTCATCAACCAGTGCGACCAATGCAGTTTCAGTAACATATCCAGGCCTGAAACCCGATTGATAGGGGTCCAGATAATCCGCTTCATCCAGGACCCCCTGCAACTGCCGCATCACCACCTTCTCCAGTACCTTCCCTAAAAAAGGGAGGTTGGAGACCGGCCTATAATTAGCTGGAACTGCTGGGTCGAGAGATTGTTTCTTCAGGAGGGGGCGCACCAGAGCATGTTTTAAAGGTGCAGGAAACACCCCCTCCTGCAGTGAAGCATTTATTATAGCCCCGACCCAGCCTCCCATCACCCCCTTGGAGGCTTTCACCAACCAAGTGGGACAGGGATCCAAAGGGCAGGAGGTGGTGCGAACAGCTGCAAGAAGCCTGTCCACTTCCTCAGGGACAACTGGATCGAACCGATCCCAGATAACACTGCCAGACTGAGCTCTGATCCCCTCCAGACCCTCCCCATCCACGCCGGGATTAAACCCTGAGCGAATCCGAGCGATTTTCTCCACCAGATAGTCTGCAAAAACCTCAGCCGAACCCTGCCAACCGGGCACCGGCCCCTCCCGGCCAAGGAGAGACCTGGTAACCTGGAACAGAGCGGCTGGGAGATTATCCGTGGAGGCAATGAGGGCGGTGAAGTATTGTTGCTTCACCACCCCCATCACCACCAGGTAGGTCTTAATAGCAGCCCTAGCCAGTGTCCAGTCGGAATCACTTTGGGTCTTCACCCTGCGGCGCTCTCAGCGTCTCTTTGCCCGTTTAAGCTCCCGCAGTTCTTCTGTGAACCACGGGGAAGATCTATCTTTGCGGGCTCGGAGAGGCAGTAGTGGTGCAATTTCATCCAAGGCAGCGGTAGTCATCCTGTACCACAGGTCAACGAGTGCCTCGGATGAATCGTGTAGCCGATCCAGAGGAAAATCCCCCAGTTCCCTCTGGAATTCGTCAGAATCCATCAGTCGCCGAGGGCGGGCCAATTTAATAGGCCCTGACTCCCTGTGGTGAACCGCCGCCCCCAGGAAGTCCAGAGTCACCAGATAGTGATCTGACCATGGCACAGCTATAGTGTCTAATTTCTGTAGTCTCAGATCACTCTGCCACCGCTCCAACAAAAAAACTAGGTCCGGTGTGTGACCACTGCCCCTGGTCAGGCCATGAATTACCTGAGTCAGGTCCATGGCTGCCATGGAAGCCATGAACTCCTGAGCAACCTCTGAACCAGTCCCCAGTGAAGGCAAATTGAAGTCCCCCAGAACCATCAGCCTAGGGAACGCCAACGCCAACGCGGAGATGGCCTCGAGGAGCTCAGGCAGGGAGTCTCTTACCCTGCAAGGAGGCAGGTACAGGAGTAAGATTCCCAACTGACCCTTAGGTCCCAACCGCAGGAGCAGGGCCTCACAACCCGGGACTTGTGGAGCCGTGGCCCTGGCGACTCCCAAGGGCTCCCTGGCTACAATGGCAACGCCACCGCCCTTTCCCTCATCCCTTGGCTGGTGCCATATACCGAAACCAGCTGGACACATTTCTGACAGAGGGACACCACCCTCTGGTCTCAGCCAGGTTTCGGTGATGCATGCCAGGTCAGCCCGCCCCTCCTGAATGGAATCTTGAATCAGGGGGGGGGGCTTGTTGCAGACTGACCTGGCATTCATCAGCAGCAGCCTAAGGGCGGGGTCACCCTGGATCAGCTGCTCAGGACCCAGAGATGTACCTGGGGGGCTGGAACGAGGGACAGATACCAACCATCGGTCCCATGTTCCCCGTATGCGGCCTGCCCCTTTTCCAAAATGAAGCGGGTTACTCTTTTTATCTAACTATTATAGACTGTGGAGAACTGGGACTAATTCATTCATTTTTACGGTTTGAACATCTAAAACTGTAAACATACTGACTGTATATTTACAGTAAAACAGGGGATCTAATTAATGTCTCAATCTCAGAAAAACTGTCAACCACCATGAATGACACTAATCCCATGCAGACGTTTATCATATTGAGATTTATCCCACCATGTGTTCAAGGTGCACCCAAATTCTGTTTAGCTTTTCACTGGATCTACGTGCATCCTTACTAGCAAAAAGTGCTTACAAAATCCTGCAATTAGGAATCCTGATAAAAAGGCCTAGCCCATACAGCACTGACTAAGGATGGAAACAGAAAAAGAACACTTTCCTTACCACTAGGAGTAATTGTTCAACTGCATCAGAAGCCCAATGTGGATAAGAAGGGTCATTCACAAAAGTTAAATCCAAGCGAAGAGAATGTCCCATCGTCATTTTGTCCATTAACTGTATCCTCATTGGCTCATAGAGTCATATATCAGTCATATAGTTTCATTGTAATATCTAAGGGAAAGAACTTGATCCACAAAAGCTCACATTAAATTAGGGGTTCTAAACCTATGGCCTGCGGGCCGGATCCTGCACACCATTTCATCTGGCCCACACCCTCACTCTCGTCGCCTGGGAACCCCTGCTTTAAGCTGACACAATCTTTATCCCTCTTTCTCTCTTTTTCCCCTGATATACCTTTATCCAGAAGAGTTCTTCCACTAAAGGTAATTTAAAAATAAGGTTTTTCATACTTGCTTTATTCGGCAGTCATACCAACTTAATTTATAAACACAAACATAAAGAAAAGGAGATACAAACCATACCTGCCAAGTATCCCGTATTGGCTGGGATTTCCTGTATTTTAGTGTTCATTCCTCCCCTTTCCCACCACCGTCCTGTATTTTGAACGGTGGGGAAAGGGGTTCTGCGCATGCGCAAAGGGTTCTGCAAATGCACAAATGGGTTACTGAGCATGCGCGACTGCGCATGCGCAGTAATTTCCCATCTTACGGAGCCGTGCTTGACGGATATGATACAAACTTTCCAGCAAATTCCCTATATTCTATTAATTTATACCATTACATATATACTTTATGATTCATCTTAATGAGCAAAATGCTTACGAGGATTTTGTATTTTCACTGTTGAATCTGGGTCAGGATGTTGCTTGTGTATCACTTGAGTGCAAATCTGTTCAATAAGAATCTAAGGAAAATAGGACAGGATAGCATAAGAATTAAATATTACATTTACTTGAGAAAAGTCTTATTCTAGATAGATAGATAAATCTTTACTGTCATTGTCCCCTTGCGAGAACAACAAAATTCTAATGGGTATTACATAGCTTTTTTTAAAGGTTGAAGGCCAGCCATCTTTGTTAAATTATGATCTCTAAAATGATCTCCACATACTGTATAACGTTCTTATCTCTTGCATTTCTCTAACAGAACTAAGAAGAGGAAGTAATATAATGAACTTTAGATGCATATCAAGCGTGTAGAAATACTAGCTTTTCAACAAAAAAAAGTACTTGAATATAGGCTACTCTGTATCTTTCCATCTTGTTTCTTCATTATGAAAGAAACAATTATTCTGCAACATAATGGCATTCCCACGGCTACTTCTCTCCTGACCTTAGGAGGAACGATACTCACAAAATATACCCTCTTATGGGTATCACTCCTCTTAAGATCAGGAGAGAAGTAGTTGCGGATGCCAAGAAAACTAAGCAAGAGAATAACCCTCAACATTCTCTGAACGGATAGGAGCTGCAGATCCAGGAAGAGCTTTATGGCAAACAAACATTCTTGAGGGCACGCAAAAGCAAATTAAAAGATGGAGGAAGGAGCTCATTTGACAAGGAACAACAAGGAACAACATTAAAGGAGGTTGTAGCTGAGGAACTCAACTTTCCCTACATCACTTGGAGGACCCTGAATAGGCTGAGAGTCAGAGTCCCTAAATGCAAGACCAACATGGTCAAGTAGAGGCTGCTGGTGGACAACAACAATCTGGAGAGACACAGAATCCAGCTCATTTATTGGTCTGTTGATTACTGCCAGAAACATGCGCCGATGAGTTTGGGCAATGACAAAGCGAAGAAAGTGGCTTCATTTTGGCAGCCCAGCGTTTGATCGGGGCATGAAAAAAGAAGAATGGCACTCCCTTTTCTGAAATAACAGAAAATTGAAAAAATTGAAAATCTCAGTAACACCTATGCTATAGCCTAAAGCCCTAAACGCTGTCTTTTCATGCAAATACATGAAAAGGGATATTGAAGTCAATAACTAGTGGTATTAACACTACCGGTTCACAATTAACCTGTATATCTTAGGTAAAGGTAAAGGTAAAGGTTTCCCTTGCTCGAAAGCCAGTCGTATCTGACTCTACGGTTCAGTGCTCATCTTTGTTTCAAAGCCGAAGAGCCTGCGCTGTCTGCTTCTGCAGACATTTCCGTGGTCATGTGGCAGGCATGACTAGACACCGGAGCGCATGGAACGCTGTTACCTTCCCAGTGAAGTGGTCCCTTTTTATCTACTTGCAATTTCTTGCTTTCGAACTGCTAGGTTGGTAGGAGCTGGAACAAAGACAGGTGCAAATTCCGTCCTGCAGTACTCGGGAATCGAACTGCTGACCTACCGCCTCCCAATCAGTGTCTTAGCCACTTGAGCCACTGCAGTATATCTTACTGACCAGTTATACAATGTAATTCTACCATGTTAAATATCCAGAGCCAATTGTGAATATGACAAAGAAAACCAAAGTAATGACACACTATTTTATCATGATAGTTGTGCCCTCAAACAAAACCAAGATTCAATAGTTTAGTTCAATATACAGTACCAATATAGTTGTGGCTTTCTTGTCCTCACCTTATATCACTGCAGCCTACCATAATATGAAACACCTTGTTCAGAGGCTCTTTCGGCTGGTCAAGGCAGGTTTTCAGGATACATGGAGGACAGAGATTCTGGCAGGTTGCTGGAGTTTGCCCAGAGGCCAGCAACACCCCTGAACCCTGCCCAAAACGTACAATAGAGTCAAGTATTTTTGTACTGACTCTATGCACTTATCTCTGGTACTTTTCTAGACATTCTTATCATGAAACATGATTCTTACTAATATTTTTTGCCCAAGGACACACTGTCTTCTTTTCCCTGAAGAATGAGGTTTATGATGCAATCAGTCCATACTTTGTTTTTCAAATATGTAAAATAACTTTTTATCTTTATTGAATGACAACACATACGTACATCACAAACAAGCTAAAATGTCATTTAAGTATATTATTATTATTATTATTATTATTATTATTATTATTATTATTATTATTATTATTATTATTATTATTATTATTATTATTATTATTATTATTATTATTATTATTATTATTATTATTATTATTATTATCATGGCAGAAATTATTCTGGGTTGAAAGGATTTTTGCTGGAAAAACTCCACTCAGGACACCTGAATGAGGCTCCTTTCACGTCCCTTCAAGATCTTTTTTTCCCACCAAAGTGGTCCCTATTTATCTACTTGCAGTTTCTTGCTTTCAAACTGCTAGGTTGGCAGGAGTTGTGACAGAGACGAGCCCTCAATCTGTCATGCAGTACCCAGGTCTCGAACTGCCAACTTGCCAGCCTTCCAGCTAACAAGGCAAGATTCTTAACCACTGAGCCATCACAGCTCTGCCATTTAAGTAATATTCTGCAACATATCACCACAAACATACAGCAAATTTACAATTTCACAAAATTAGAAAGATCCTGTTTTAATTCTAGTACCTCAAACAGCACGTTGTATGTGGTCATGGTAATTAAACTTGTTTGGAGATTAAGCCTCTCAGCCAGCAGAGAGAACAATCCATGTCCAAGCATGATTTCAGCTTTCCTCCTGAAAGTAAATGATAGATGAAATAAAAACAATATGAGTAGTCTATGGCCCTAAAAGAGTCCCTCTTGGTTCAAGTATGGCTTAGACCAGGGGTGCCCAAACTACACCCCATGGGCCAGATCCGGCCCCTGATGCCAATTCATTCTGCCCATGCCACCCTCTGTACACAGTTTGGGCACCCCTGGATTAAGCAGAGAAAATGGCAGTTTAAAATCTATCTCATCCTTTTGCAAACAGATTGCAATGCATGTTTTACTTCCACTTCCAGTGGGAGGAATCACGTGACTGGCCCTGATGAACCACATGACCAGCTTGTGGCCCAAAAGGTTTGGGCACCCCTGGCTTAGACACCAGAATCCTCCCTCTTTCTTTCACTGTCCTCCATTCATTTATTTTTAGCTTGTGTTACCTGGGTTTGGGTATATTTTATTATAAAATGGAGATGAAACCTTGTTGTCATCGGCTGCTACTCATATCCGAGTATATTTTTTTCCTGAAAGTCATTTTCTCAGTTGATAAATGTGTCTCTGGCAATTCCATAAATTGATCCTGGCATGAAACATGTGGCTACACACTCTGCACTGAATAAATGGTGGAGAGCATGGTTGAGTTTGACGAAGCTTTTGTGTTTGTCGCTTAGCCTCTTCATGTCTGTGGCGTACTCCCAAAGTGACTGATAGCAGCAGAGATGGTTTGGCGCCAATGTGGGCAAACTATGACCACTGCCTCCCAAGTTTTTGGGTTTATACCTGACACCTTCATTGTTCACCTTCAGCTGATTCTTAAAGCACTTCAAAGGTGCTTTGTGAGGCTACGTTCCCCATAAAGAACTTGACGAGGAAGCCTGAAACCGTCCATACGGCAAATATGCCCATCCATCTAAAACGATGGCCTATGATGGAAACTTCAATGCTATTTACATGTGCTTTCTCAAGAACTGCAATGTTGGTGACATAGTCATTCCACTTGATGCTCACAATGGACCTTAGCTTCTGTGAAAACGCTCAAACTTTTTGATGTCTTGGTGATAGAGTGTACATGTTTCACAGCCATACAATAATGTAGAGATAACAATTGCTTGGTATACCGTAAGCTTGGTCTGGATTGTTAGGGATGAGCCCACTGCTATGGTTTTTCAGAATAAGATCTCCGACCGACTGTTTTCAAATGTATCGCATTTATAAATAAGTGAATTGCTACAGTTTAAAGTTCTCCCAAAATATTACAATTATGATTTCATTAAAATGATTTGAAGACAATGTTATGAATTTGACACTGACATCATGTTTAGACAACCAGATGCTGGCTCAGTCGGTATAAATTTTACAAGCTCCGTGTGTACAAAACAAATCCTTTGTTCTTCCTTTGCTTTTCCTCTTGAGCAAACAAGGTAGCCAAAATTAACAGAGAATTACTATGGTTAATGGCTTCCAAGCAAGCCAGAATAAAGAGCCTAGGAGCTCATGTTCTGATTTATCTGGATGTCATTAAGCAAAATTTCCTTTTAAAAGAAAGCTATGACTACCCATCATTTCCTGGTTGGTTTTCCAGTTACACAAAGGCAAGAGTGAAGTAGATACAGCCGTTTCAATTGTCTGAATGTATTCAGCATCCAACACTAGTACGAATTATAGTGACAGAAACATACAGGTTGTGTTTTTAGGTCAAACACAGAACAAAGAAGCAGTTACAGTGCAACACAGTATTTGGCTGTTCAAGTGTGTGGGAACTCATACTTACTTTGGTGCCAGATGCTTCAAGAAGTAACCCAGGACCTTCAGAGCTTGTACCCTGATCCCTTCACTTTTTGATGCAAGAAGTTTGTACACAACTCTAAATGAAGGAGAAGAAAACAGTTTTATTTTTTTAAAGGATGCATTTTGTAAGCAAATAAAACATGTAGGTCCTGATCACTGTGTCATACAAACAGAGTCACAGAATCTGAACAGGTCACTCTCGATTAAGAGGACAACTACCCTGACAAATAATATGAGAAGTGCTTTGCGAATGAGATGGTCAGATTCATATTGTATTCAATTGGACTTTTGGTAACTGAAGTCCAAGAACACCTGGAGAGCCAAGGTTGGCCATCACTGGACTACGCAATGTACAAGTCAACTCAACCCTATTCTGTACATTTTTCATCTGTTTCCTGCACTAGTGCTAAGGCAATTGAGCGAATTACTGAAGAAAAAACAAGAAATTGGAAGAGAGAGAAGTTATCAATCAGCCTAATAGAGCCCTGGTGGTACAGTGGTTAAACTGCTATACTGCAGCCAGAATATTGTGAGTTCGATCCTGACCAGACCTGCAAACTTGGAGGGCCAGAACAGATCTACTTCAACAAACTGCAGACAAGGCTGAGTGTCAATCCTCCCCTCCCTCTGCTAACTCTTGTGTAATCGGCTGAAGAGAATTCACCTGGGGAAACCCAGCTTCTTGGGTGCAACTTCACAGTGGATATACAATGATTTTAATCCGTTCCACAGGGCTCGTTGTTGTACAAACAATTGCTATACGATGCATGCATTGTATAGCAATTTTCCCTATGGGATGCATCGTACAACAATTTTTATTTTTATTTTTTTGCTAAGTCATTTTTCCCATTGAAAAATTGTTGTCCGATTATTTTCCATAGGGCAAATTGTTATGTGGGATGCCATTTCCCCAAAAAACCTAATTGTTATGAGATTTCGTTGCTATACGGGGCAATTATTGTGTGAGGTTCCACTGTACTTGCATTTTCTTTGCTGTGTAGTTGCACTCTAACCTAATTTTTTAAAAATGTAATGGGAACTACAACAAAATTTTGGCCAGATGCTGAATAATGTGTAGAGGGATCTTATTTCAAAGCGACAAGATATACATTAACAAAAATAGATTGGGGAAAATTATAGAGTATTGCCCTTTTTTATATTCATTTCATAGCGGATCACAGAGAATACAATCTGTTGCAGAAGCCGTATATTTGCTACACATTCCTTTCAAATGTTGGCCCTTCACCCAATATATAGTGTAAGAAAACACATTTATTAGCACTTCTACATTCCAAGTGACAGACTAAAAAGCTCTTAAAAGCCTCAGTTTCTGGTGAGGGAGAAACCTATGCGAACAGTAATATTTGGCATGTGTCCCTTGCTAGTCATTTATGACAGCTTTCAGAAGAAAGGGGGAAACGAATGCTGTCATCCGACATCCTTTTCATTTCACTCGCACACAGTGCTTGAAATTATTACACAAAAACTCACAAGGTTAATGCTATACATGTTATAATCATAGCAGAGCAGCCCTGCATGTAATATTGTAGAAGCAAGCGTAGTGCTCACCCATGTACATCACATGGTTCACTTTTATCTTCACAGTAATAGTTCCATGCTTAGTTTTTAAACATTGTTTTTAAATGCTACTCAAGTGTTTTAAAAGTTATCATTTTAAAACAAATGTAGAGTAAAGTTGGCTACCATCAAACACTCTTTTGTCACTATAATTAAAATGGACAACTTGTACACCAGGGTCCCCCAAACTACAGCTCGTGGGCCAGATCTGGCCAGCGCCACCAGTGCCACTCCCAGAAGTGGAAATAAAATGCTCCCGTGCATACATAAAACGCTGTCGTAAATTCCCCATGGCTGTCATAAACTCATTTATGACAGTCTCAGGTGCATTTATGGCAGTGATATGCAAGGGTGCATTTTACTTCCACTTCCAGTGGGAGGAACCATGAGACTGGCCCATTCAACCATATGACCAGCCCGCGGCCTGAAAAGTTTGGGCACCCCTACTGTACACATGACTGAAGATCCAATGTTAGCAAATGTTACACAAAAACAGAGGCTGATGACCCCGTGCCTCGCCCGTGCCCGGGGGTTGTGCTGTTTGGTGCCAGGGACTTGGCCGTTGGGGCGGGGGGGGCGGATATCACCCCCCCCCTGGCCAGCCTAGGACCTATGGCGGCTGACTTTAAACTTTGGACGTTTTGTACAATTCGTATTTTATTGTAAGTTATTTTATTCTGTATTGCTGTGAGCCGCCCAGAGTCACGTTTGCTGAGCTGGGTGGCATATAAATGTAAATATTAAATTAAATTAAATTCCTAAAACCCCGATAAGAAGCTGTCACTGTTCCATCTGACTTACAATGGTGGCATAGTAATAATTCCATGCTTAGTTTTTAAACATCGTTTTTCAATACTACTCAAGTGTTTTAAAAGTTATCATGTTAAAGCAAATACACAGAGTAAAGGTGACTACCATCAAACACTCTTTTGTCACTATAATTAAAAAGAAAACTTGTACACCAGGACCCCCCCCCCCAAACCTCAGCCTGTGGGCCAGATCCAGCCAACGGTGCCATTCCATCCAGCCAGCACCACCAACGCCACTCCCAGAATTGGAAATAAAATGTACCTGTGCATGCGTAAAATGCTGCTGTAAATAACCCGTGGCTGTCATAAAGTCGTTTACGACAGCCTCAGGTGCATTTACAGCAGCGTTATGCACGGGTGCATTTTACTTCCACTTCCAGTGGGAGGAACCATGAGACTGGCCCACTCAACCACATGACCAGCCTGCAGCCAGAAAAGTTTGGGCACCCCTGCTGTACACATGACTGAAAATCCAATGTTAGCAAATGTTATGCAAAAACAGCCACCGACGACCCCGGGCCTCGCCCATGGGTTGGTTTTGTGCTGTTTGGTGCCAGGGATTTGGCCGTTGGGGCAGACATTGCCCCCCTGGCCAGCCTAGGCCCTGGACTTATGGCGGTGAACTTTGAACGTTTTGGACGATTCGTATTTTATTTTATTGTAAGTTATTTTATTCTGTACTGCTGTGAGCCGCCCGGAGTCGAGTTTGCTGAGTTGGGCAGCATATAAATGTAAATATTAAATTAAATTAAATTAAATTCTCAAAACCCTGATAAGAAGCTGTCACTGTTCCATCTGACTTACAATGGTGGCATTCAACACAGATTTTTACTATGGTTGTGCACTTTTCTTCACACAACTTGGTGATCTGTTTCGTCACTATCCCCTCCCCCCCGCCCAGTCCTTCATTAGCAACCCAGACCACATATTATTCCTGACTGTCCTTTAATCTCTTGGTTAATTTTTAAGGGAAGCAAAAGAGGAGCAACATTGGATGTTTCTTTGGTTCCAACCCATATTCTTTGCAGGATGGGGGAGATTTGATTCCATACCATCCCAGCAATACGAGGGGCAGGGTACATTGACAGTAATTTTCTCTGCTAATTTTTTATGCAGAACCATTCTCGACAGGTATTGCTTTTGTTCTTTACATGCATTACTAGAAGCTGCATAACTGAGCCATCAGCAGCAACAAAAATAATGTTTCACCTAAGACACAGACAGTGTTCCAGGAAAGGTATCTGAAGTTATTAAGCTTCTGCATATATGGTTAATCTGTAGGTAGGTAATGACCAAAGAATAAACATACAATTACTCATTCACAACTACATATTCACAATTCTGCTGCTAGTCCAATTTTTAACACCTGTAGTACAATGAGTGACATAGACTTCTCTATTTCAAGAGTACATAAAGGGGCCTGACTAGAGCTCTTCAACTCTAGTGTCTTTTATTTCTTGCCTGTTGGAAGCGCAATCCCACAAAGAAAAATTTCAAACTTTCACTTGATTCTCAAAGCAAATCTGCACAGAGGTGCAAAAAATTGAATCTGCTCCTTCTGTCTGCAACGGATTTGAAAAATCAATGGGCTGAGACAATACACTCAAATGAATAGAGCTGAGTCAGCAAGTTTGCATATATCTGGCTGTCCAATTACAAGATTACCCAATTCCTTTCTCATTTTGAAATATACAATGTTGCTCATCAACCCGGCTTCTTAAAGATATGCAGAACTTGCAAAATTACATTGAACCACTTCAACATTCAAGCAACTGAAACAATTCCCCTGCTCCTCTGCAGATGAGTAGGGATATTGTTTAATTATTTTTAGCCTCCAAGTAATCATCATGTTGGATCAGATAGGAGAGTTAAAAAAAATTCCTTCTTATCACCAATCAAAAATAATAATTAAACAATTCCCCTATCCTTCTGTAGAAGAACAGTAAATAAAGTTCATGTCAGAAATTATTCTGGGTTGAAAAGATTTTTGCTGGAGAAACTCTGCTCAGGGGACACCCAAATGAGGCTCCTTTCATGTCCCCAAGATCCTTGTGCAGCACTCGGGTATCAAATTCCAACTTTCCAGTCTTCAAGCTCAGCATCTTAACCGCTAAGCCACCGCAGAACTGTACTGTAGGTAAACACACCTACTAATCAGAGCTTTTGGGAATTGACGTCCAAGAACACTGGGGCACCAAGGTTGGCTACCCCTGTGCTAGGCATTACAATCACACTGGTTGAAATATATAACACCTCTAGGTATTACGTCCACACTGGTGTTGTGGATGGATAGTTCTATACATTTTTTATCTTCTGTGCTTCTTTACTTCGAATCCCCCCTCCTAAGTAGTATAAGTAATCTGTACTGCAGAGAGGAAGAAGCCATGAAGTATTTAATATCATTAGTCAAAAACTTAGCCACATGAGTTTTTCAAGAGGATGCAAATGAAATGATAGCTGCTATGAAACTAGAACTCTTATCACACTCATACGTCATAATGCTACCTTTGATCTTAAAGATCTCAGGCAACCTGATGAGACCAGGATAACCAGATGTAGCATATGCTCCAGGAGATCAGGGTGGGACACTGTCTCTGATATTATGGAAATATTAAAAACCAACAAGTTTATCAAAGTGCCCTTTATATATCAAACATTTTTAAATGTTATTCTTTACGTACATTTTCAGTATCAAGAACACTTAATAGGCCACACAATTAGTCTAAGAATATAAAGGAAGGAGACTTGTCACAGGAAATTTACATGAAAGCAACAGTGAAATGTGTTGAACATTAACAAAGGAGAGGAAAATAAGTAATCGCACAGTATGTTAGTTTCAACGACTTGTTTGGTCTGTGCTAGCTAATAAAAAAAAGCAATGTCCTTTGCCACATAAGTAAAAACAAAGAACCCTCATATGCTATTCACTGTTCTGAGTGTTTTATTAGTTTCCTCCACATACTGTATTACCATACAAATGATCACAACAGCCAGCACCACAAAAAAGTAGCAGGAAACAGAGGGAGAAAGAAATTATGAACAAGATCAGGTGACTCCTGAGGCAGGAAAACCTGTAATGTGCAATATGATATAACCCAAGGTTAACCATAAGTTGTGACAAAACATACTAAATAAGAATACATTTTATATAGCAAATGAATTACTGCTCCCAAATCCGTTCTAACAGTAACTCTCTTATTTGAAGGCATGCTTGCCTTCTCTTCTGGCATCAACTATGAATTCATTTTAAGTAAGAAAAGGCCCGACACAGTGGCCACCCATGGAGCCGTAAACTAAATGATGACATTTTTCAAATATAAGTGGAGTATGAACCTCCAGCTAGGATGAATAGCTTTATGTACCAATGGGAGAAAAAGAAAGAGTTAGCACACTGTGTTGGCTGAAGGCAGGTCCCAATTTTAATAAAGCACATCAAAGAAATGAAAACAGCTTGGTACTTAATGAGCAGGGACTTGAGAGTAACAGACAAATTTAGGTGGAGGCTGGTTTGCAGAATAGAAGCTTGGGGAGAATAACAGCATCAGGGCTTTGGTTAGGAAAGGAACTGAAGCATCATTGAAATGCATGGAATCTAATGGTTGATGATAATGTAATGCTGATAAATTACTTGTATATAAACCACCTTCTTGTACTGGTAAACACAGTAGAGTAATAGTGAAATGTCTAACCATTCCATATGTATGGGTGATGTATGAGTAGTAATTAATTTAGCCATTTCAAATAAGTCTAAACTAATCTTGAGTAAAAATGTGGTTACTTGTGTTTATAGCTGCTACAAGCTTATGGATGGCTGTTCATGGATGGCTGCTACAAGCTGTATGTACAGTTAACAAAAAAAGCCTCCATGAAGACAAATGATTAAAGCTACCATCCAAAATGCTATTGCATAGTTACATAGGAAGAAAAGCAATGCCATAACTAACAGTAGCAAACTGCTGCTAATTAATATATCCCCATTTGGATTTCTTACCGCATGCCAACTGCATTGCTAAAGGTAAATATGTTTTAAAGAGTCTGTAAATGTCTATAGGGCTCTTAGAATATATGTTTGATTGTCAGACCTTCTGACTTAGTTTAGTACAAAATCAGAAATTCAAGTGGAAACTCTTTAATCAATGGTAATTCACCATTGCAATTTAGGCCACTTCCTTTCTAGTGCTGTAATGATACAACAGGATTTTGGCCACTAGGATTAACAGCCAGTTGTTCTAATCCAGAAGTTATCAATCTTTTTAAGATGGGGGCCAGGTCACGCTCCCTCAGATAGCTTCGGGGGCCGGATGGCCATTTTGCCCTTCCCCCACCACATGGCACTTCCTGGTGTGGTGGAGGTGGTGGGGGACCACATGAAATGACGCCACAGGCACAGATTGAGATTCTCTGTTCTAATCTCTCTGGTTCAAGAGACTATTTGATTCACATATTAGGTCCAATGAATGCTCCAGATGGATAAGCAATGCATACCTCGCACAGTAAGGTCAGCACTTACTATGAGTATTTGAAACTCTGGGAACAGTATGTTCAATATAGTATTATCTTCACATAAGAACATAAGAACAGCCTTGCTGGAACAGGCCACAGCCCATCCAGTCCAGCATTCTGTCTCACACAGTGGCTCACCATTTTCTTCAGGGTATTCCCAAGGAGATGCCTTCACCTGCTTAGGATTCCCTGGAAATGGCATTGAGAGATATCCTGCCTATCTCTCCAACCCCGAGGTTGTCCTTAGGTAGCCATAATTATAGCCATTGATAGCCTTGTCCTCCATGAACTTGTCTAATCCTTTCTTAAAGCTGTCAAGGCTGACAGCTGTCACCACTTCTTCTGGCAGGGAGTTCCATAGACCAGTAATCCTCTGGGTGAAAAAGTACTTTCTCTTATTTGTTTGAGAACTAGTACCCAAAAGTTTCGAGTGTCCCCTAGTTCTAGTGTTGTGCGATAGGGAAAACAGTTTTTCCTTATCTACTTTGTCCACACCGTGCATGATTTTATAAACTTCAATCAGGTCACCTCTTAGACGCCACATGTACCTTATAATTTGAATGCATTAAGTAATATAATAAGCCTTTCACAATGTGACTACATTACAAATATACATTAATGAACAAGGCATAAAACTGACTGAATACAGGGAAATTATATCATGCAGCGAAAAATTTGCAAGACATATAGAAAGCCAAATGACTAGTAAATCAAATAAAAGTTTCTTTTTATCACTGTTATTTCAAATGAAAGTTTGCTCTTACCGTAGCCCATTTCTGTGATCAAAGGCAGGGATCATGGAACTAGGGTGCTCTGACATGAGAGCAACAAGAAGTTGTAGGACATCTATTAAATTGTCATCCTGTTTAAATATAGAGGGAAATAGACATTCAATCAATATCCAAAATTACAGTTTAATTTTAGTTAACTTTTTTGTTCTAATATCACCTTTACACTGGCCAGAATCATACTGTCAACTTCTGCCAGCATACTTTTATCAATATAACTCTCGGCAGCAAACTGCCACAAGTAAAGAGCTGTACACAGTGGGAGCTGTATAGTTCAGTGAGTTAGGTATCTGGCTGTGAAGTTTGATTTCCCACTGTGTATCCTAGGAAAAGTACAAATTTGAGTAACCTTGGGGGTTACTATTTCTCTTAGTCCTTGGATGCTTCCAAAAGATGGAATGGCAAACCACACACAAATACAGTAATACCTCATACAAAGTCTGCTTCGTACAACATCGAATTCATACAACATTGCCTAATTCCTTGAAAAAAATTGCCTCATACAAAGTCGCTGTGACTTTGTATGAGGAATTGGGGGTTTTCCCAGGTTGCATTGTGCCTGGGCAGTATAAATGGCAGGACACATGTGTGCATTGCTCTTGTGGGTTTTCCACGAGGTCAAGAGTGTTTAGGAGTGGTTTTGAGTGCGGCTTTGGATTTTTTGGATTTTTTTTCGTCAGAATTTTTAGAAGGATTCCTGGGATTTTTGCAGCATTCTTCAGGTTCATGGACAATCAGGGTTGTGTGACATGTTTTTGTAATGTATTTAGCCTTTAGACAATGATTTCTTAAAGTTTTGTTAGTTTCCTGTCTGTTTCCTTGACTTTGCGCTGAAGTCTGTGCTCTTACAGTACAGTGATACCTCATACAACATCCAAACTTGGTTCCACAAGTTTGGATTTTATACGGATTTGGACTTTGTATGAGGCATACAACGTCCAAATCCTTGCCGCGATGCCTCGTACAACGTCGTTTCCATAGAGATACATTGTACTGTAACGACACAGACTTCAGGGCAAAGTCAAGGAAACAGACAGGAAATTGGCGGAACTTTAAGAAATCATTGTCTAAAGGCTAAATACATTACAAAAACATGTCAAACAACCCTGATTTTAGAGGACAAACCATACAACAAGTTTTTAACTTTTGAAAACTTTATGAAGTGCAGGTTTAAAAGTTAACATGTCCCATCATGCAGCACAGTGTTAATCTGCAGCCATGCTGCCGATCATCCATTTTGTACAAGCTACTGTAAACAATTACTGGATGGAAGCAAGGACAAAATGGATGCCAACATGTCCCATCATGCAGCACAGTGTTAATCATCCAAACAGCAGCAAACACCAAACAATTGCCCACCCCACCAAACAGTGCTCCCCCAAAAAAGACCAACATAAGAAAAATTATGGAGCATGCAATCTGTTTTTAAAAACCACAACAGCAAAACACTCCTAAACACTCTTCGTCTCGTGCAAAACCCACAAGAGCAATGCATGTATGCGTCCTGACTTTTATACCATCCAGGCACAATGTAACCTGGGGAAAACCGCAATGCCTCATACAAAGTCGCAGCGACTTTGTATGAGGCAACTTTTTTCAAGGAATTAGGCAATGCTGTATGAATTCGATGTTGTACAAAGCGGACTTTGTATGAGGTATTACTGTACAATGTATCTCTATGGAAATGATGTTGTACGAGGCATCGTGGCAAGGATTTGGACGTATGAGGCATCACAGCTAGGATTTTGCATGCCTCATACAAAGTCCAAATCCATATAAAGTCCAAACTTGTGGAACCAAGTTTGGACGTTGTATGAGGTATCACTGTACTGTATAGTTAGAAACCCTGGAGATGATGAGCATAAGTCAGAATCGGCTTGACAGCATATGGTGATTACTATTAAGAAATTCATCTTCTTTCATGTCCCAATAAAATACTACACTGCCAAAATGAAGCCACTTTCTTGGCTTTGTCGTTGGCCAAACTTAAGTCCTCATTGGTGCATGTTTCTGGCAGTAATCAGGAGACCACCAAATGACCTGGATTCTGTATCTCTCCTCATTCACGCCACGTGTTGTCCAACAGCAGCCCCCACTTGAGCAAGTTAATCTTACATTTAGGGAGTCTGACCTATTTAGGGTCCTCCAAGTGATGTAGAGGAGGTTGAGTTCCTCAGCTATTAAAAAATGAAATGGGCCCTTTCTGTCAGGCACTGATTTCAAAATATATATGACAATTCATTGCTGATATCACACCAATGGGCATTGCTAATAGGATTCCTGCTATTAAGTACAGTACATAAGAACATAAGAACAGCCTTGCTGGAACAGCCCACAGCCCATCCAGTCCAGCATTCTGTCTCACACAGTGGCTCACCATTTCCTTCAGGGTATTACCAAGCAGATGCCTTCACCTGCTTAGGATTCCCTGGAAATGATATTGAGAGATATCCTGCCTATCTCTCCAACCCGGAGGTTGTCCTTAAGTATCCATAATTATAGCCATTGATACTCTTGTAAAACCTCTATTTATGTAAAAAGTATATAAATCAGGTTTTTACTTAACTCGAAGCAAACCCATAGGAACAATGAATTTTTACATAACTCGAAACAAACTCATAGGAAAAATGATTTTTTTCTTAACTCGAAGCAAACCTATAGGAAAATGATATTTATGTAAATTGAAGCAACCTGATAGGAAAAATGAATTTTTTACGTAACTCGAAGCAAACCCATAGGAAATTACTACTACTACTTACTTTATTATGGAAATTGTGTTATGTAAATTGGGACATTTATGTAAATGAGGACATGGTTTTAGTGCAAAAATCATTATGTAAGTCGAACGTTATGTAACTCGAGGCATATGTAAGTCGGGGTTTTACTGTATAATGAAACCAATTTATTGGAGATAAGAAAGAGAGTGGAAATGTTCATATATGGGATTTTTCTTTGGGAATTGCCCTGGCAACATGCAGAAATCTAGACTGGACGTAGAATTCAAGGATTAGGGCCAAGATTGTTATTTTACATTTCAGTAACCACAGGATACATCTGTCCTGTCAGTTAACATGTGAAGCAAATTTACAATGAAGAAAAATAAATAAAATGAAGGGGAAATATAATAAGAGGGAACCAACCATTTAAAAAAATCACATCAGGACACCTTAACTAGGAAAACAACCAAAATAAGCCTAGTAAGAGGGACTGTGGTGGCTCAAGTGGTTAAGAAGCTGAACTTGATTAGAGTTGCCATAATTCTCTCCCACAAAACTGGGACAGAAGTATACTTGACAAAAATGAGCGGGTAATCTGCAAAATAGCCTTTTTAAAACAAACATACAGTAATATAATGACAGCTATAAAACACTTTCACATTAAATATATCAATACATAAATGAATTTATTTACAACAGTTAATTCTTATTGTAAGATGATGTTGTACTTCTGAGAAGTCAACTCTTAACATCCTCAGTTCCAGGAAACACACTGGTTACACTTATTGGGCTGTGGTGTGAAGCGAGGACATTAAGATTTGTCTCCAGGTATACTCCAACTCCAATGTGGCAGGAAATCGCTCGTTTGATGGCGAGAGTTCGAATTTATTTTAATGGTGTGTTATAATACACAATCAGTAAGTTTTAAAAATCCGGGACTTTAATATGATTTTAATTGAACTGGCCGGGACATTTTTTCCAACCTTGAATCCGGGACAATCCTGGTTTTCCAGGACATATGGCAACCCTAAATTTGATGACTGGAAGCCCAGCAGGTCAGCAGTTTGATACCCGAGTACTGCAAGACGGAAAGAGCTCCTGTCTTTGTCCCAGGCTCCTGCCAACCTAGCAGTTCGAAAGCAAGAAATTGCAAGTAGATAAATAGGTACCACTTCAGCGGGAAGGTAAACAGTGTTCCGTGCACTCTGGTGTCAAGGTATGCCTTCCACATGTCCACAGAAATGTCCGCAGACAGAGATAGTGCTGGATCTTTCACTGTACACAGAGATGAGCGCTGAACCCTAGAGTCGGATACAACTGGCTTTCGAGCAAAGGCAACCTTTACCTACGGCCAGTGAGAACCTGAAATGTGTTGGCATACTGTTAAAGAGCATCAAGATTATTTTTGGTCCTAAGTACAGAGATTAGAACATTTATTTATTATCACAGACATAATTTTGAAAAGAATCGCATAAACTGAAGTTACTTAGACTGGGACTATAAACATTGGCAGGCACACCTAACTCTTTTACAAAGAAAGAAAGGAAAAAAGCTTTGGGACCTTTCAAACAGAAACCACAATTACCGATGCCACATAGCAAACATTTTTTGAATCTTAAGGCATATTCAAGGGCAAAGCTATAAGTTTTAAAAACAATGTTTTGTAAAGAAAAATCCACAGGGAATGCATGAAACTCTTAGATATGCTTAAAGTAGTTCTTTGGATCCCAGCCATTCACTATACACCAGCTTAAGACCCCAACAAGTTTGATATATAAGTGAGGAGGGATGGAACACTGATGTCAGGAGAGATCCACACAATTTTTGTAGTTCTGTTTCTATAAATTCCACTTATGTCAATGAGTCAGCCATGAATAACTGAGTGCAAGGCTGCTACTGCTGATTGTAACGCTAACCCTGAAACCGTTTGCTGGGAAAATGTCAGTACAACAATTTGCGGATAAGCGATTTGATGATCCGATCTTAAATTTGTAGTGGGTGGGGAATGTTTCAGGTTTCTTCCAAAGTTAAACTATTTTTTTCCCTTTTCCACAAACAGAAACCAGTCTTAGGTTTTACATTTTCAATAGGATATACTGCAAATATAATTTGAAAGGGGGAAAAGCAGCACTAATATGCAAAAACACAAATGTCAAGTTACTAACATAAAAATAAATTGCAATTCTGATACAGATGTACATTGCAATTTAAAAAATGAAAATAATGTGGTCCAAGTGGTAAAGTGGTATCACAAGCTGCTTACTTTACAGATAGCAATTTTGAAGGAATGTAAATCTATCCTTGAGATTTGCTTAATCTTTGGATGCTGCTTAGAATGTCGCCTCCTGTGTTTCAAAGAGGCAACTTTGATTTCTAGTGCCGTCTCATAGGAATAACATAAGTATAGAGGAATATTTGAGGGGAAGGAGAAGAATCTATACTTCTTGAATGAAAATTCATTAATTCTTTATTCTGCCCATTTCAAGCAGCCTGAAAGAAAATTAGTTTGGTTAGATTTATGTCCCAGGCTCCCAACTCTTTGATGTTACATCTGGCATCAAGCATTTTGCCTGTGCTAAAATATCAAGCTATAACTATTCCAACAGTAACCAACATTTATTTCCAATTATGTTTACAAGCTTTGCTTTAGGTTTATTAACATTTTTATTTTTAAATTCACATTTAGAAAGCATTATTTTATTTAAAAGACAAAATAAGAGAAAAATCACTTAAACCATGCACAACAAAATATATGCAGCTTTGCCATCTGTTCCCTCTTGCATCTGCTCAATGAACTGAATAGGAAACTATCAAAACCTGCTATGCTAATGAATTTCACAATATTGAACAATCTCCTTAAATTATTTACTCACTATTGATATTTTCTAACAACAGTCAATCTCATGCTTCCCCCACCCTTCTTCATAGTAGAAGATATTCTTGTAGTAGAAGATATTCAAAAGCTTCTTTGAAGCAAAATCATTCAATTTAGATTACCTCATGAATAGTGAGGAGATAGTTGAGGATGCCCTGGAGTTCATCTTCCTTTACTCCATGATCCTTAAACGATAAAGAATAGAACAACACAAAGAAATCACTCATAGAAGAACATAATATGAAGAGTAAAAACCAAAAAATTAGCATATTTGCCAACATATAAGACACATCAGAGTATAAAACACACTCCATTTTTCCAATGTATTTTAAGAGTGGAAGTGTATTTATTTATATGCCAGTAAATAAGGTATTTGCTGGCACATTACTGTATATGCACCTGAGTATAAGATGCACTCTGTTTTTTCCCCCGGTGTATTTTAGGGGGGAAAGTGTGTTTTATACACCGGCAAATACATTAAGTACCTTAAAATTAAATAGGATTCATGTAAAAATCTAGATTTGCATCCAGAAGGTACCAATCAACCAGGTACTTTTGTTGAATAGACTTTATGGATCCTCTGCGGAGTCTATATATACACTTTGAGTAAATCCTGTGGATATCTTTTCATTAACAAATTCTTCCTTCATTTCTACAAAGCCAGGCTCTTTCTTTAATACTGTATGTTAGCAAGAAAATATAGTATTTTCTTGCTGCAAAATACTTGCTTCTTTGAACACAGTTCTATCTTTCCTATTATTTAGTCCGAGTACCCCCAGAACAAGGAAGTAATAAACTACTTTTGAGTATTTTGTATTTAGAATCTGGTGAGGGTTAACATAAATTAAAGGTGACAGCATATAATCTTATCTTCAGTGGTGGGATTCAAATTTTTTTGCTACCTACTCTGTAGTCATGGTATGGTGGGCATGGCCAGGGGGAAAGCCCTGCATTGCACCCAAATTAAGACTACTTTATTTCAAAACTTGGATGGGCGGAGCCAGGCGGAATTTCTGCTACCGGTTATGGCGATCAAAGATCCTTTTGACTCTGCATGTGCTCTTAAGCAGAGCTGCTGCTGAGGAGAGCCAAACAAAGGAAGTGAGCACTGGTAAGTTTTGCAGTAGATTGCAAACTAGTAACAAAGGAAGAATATAGTTTTACTAGGTAGAAAGGTAGTAAACGTGTACATTTTTGAGGCCCAGAATACTGCACTTGTTAAAATGGATTCTGAGGGAACAGTTGTAGTTACCTGCAATACTTGTGCCATGTTTGTGTTCTTGCCAAAGCATATGGAGAACTACACTTGCAGCAATTGCAAGCTGGTTGCACTACTAGAAGAGAAGGTCCAGCAGCTAGAGGCCCGCATATCTAACCATCAACAAATTAAGGAGCTTGAGCTGTTCTTGGACAGAGCGGAGCAGACTATGCTGGACAAAGAAGAGACAGGGCACAGTTCTGAGGGAGAAGGCCCTTCACTAACTCAGGAGGGAGATGTTTGGAGGAATGTGACTCAAAGGAGGAGAAGAGTAGGGGATCACTCTGAAAGTCTGAAATTACAGAATAAATTTGAGGCTCTATCCCTCATCACACCTGATGAGGAACACACAGAGGAACAACTGGTTCCACCTGATGATCTCTCCTTCATCACATTTGATGAGATCCAGGAAGATAAACAACAGGAACAAACTGAGGTTCTCTCCCTTAATATGGTTGATGAGGTGCATGTAGATGAACAGATTGCAGGAGAGAGGCTCCTTGTACTAGGCGATTCAATAATTAGAAATACAGAGAAATGGATTTGTGATGCACATGATAACCGTATGGTGACTTGCCTGCCAGGTGCAAAAGTTGCAGACATCACAAGAAATCTAGATAGATTGTTAGAGAGAACTCGGAACGAGCCAGTTGTCATGGTACACGTTGGTACCAATGATGTTGGGAAGGCCAAGCGGTCTGTCCTGGAAGCCAAAGTCAGGTTGTTAGGAAGAAGATTGAAGTCCCGGACTTCCAAGGTAGCATTTTTAGAAGTGCTGCCTGTCCCTTGTGCAGGACCTACCAGGCAGGCAGAGCTCAGAAGCCTCAATGCGTGGATGAGGCGGTGGTGTCGAGAGGAGGGTTTCAGATTTGTCAGGAACTGGAGAACATTTTGGGACAAGCCAAATCTGTTCAGGAGGGATGGGTTGCATTTGAACCATGATGGGACCAGATTGCTGGCACTCAGCATCAAAAAGGCTGCATAGCAGCTTTTAAACTGATAACTGGGGGAAAGCCGTCAGGAGCTGGGCAGCATCCGGTTCGGGAAAGTGTGTACTTGAGTAGTGAGGAGGATGCAAAATTTACTGAGCAGAGCGAGGAGCTAGTCACTAGCATTCTAGCAGAAGGATGCAAGAGGCAGTCTAACAATGCAACTGGACACAAAAGACTGTGTCAGAAAAGCATATATAAATGCTTGTATACAAATGCCAGAAGCCTCTGGAACAAAATACGGGAGCTGGAATACTTAGCAATAGATAAGAATATTGATATTATTGGTATCACTGAAACCTGGTGGACGGATGATAACCAATGGGATACAGTTATCCCAGGCTACAAACTGTACAGGAAGGATAGGAAGGGGCAAATGGGAGGTGGTGTGGCCTTGTATGTCAAAGAAGTGATAAAATCATATGAACTGGAATATCTAGGTGATTTGGAGTCACCATTAGAAGCTCTGTGGGTAAGAGTACCAGGCCACAAGGATGGTCTAACAGTAGGCATATACTATTGGCCTCCGACCCAAACTCTTGAGGGAGACTGGCAGTTGGAGAATGTTGTAAAGGAGGCATCCAAGAAGGGAAGCCTGGTTATAATGGGGGACTTCAATTACCCTCACATAGACTGGGTGAACTGTTGTTCAGCACATGATAAAGAGATAAAGTTCCTAGATATGCTAAATGATTGTTCCCTGGGACAGATGGTTGAAGACCCAACTAGAGGTACAAGAATCCTTGACTTGATCCTGAGTAATACTCAGGATCTGGTGCAAGATGTTAATGTGACTGATCCAATAGGGAACAGTGACCACAACTCAATTATGTTTAACTTGATCATAGACCGCAAGTCACTGATAAAATCTAACACAGAGACCTTAAATTTTCAAAAAGGAAATTTCCCAAAGTTGAGGAAACTAGTAAAAAAGAAGCTGAAAGGGAAAATTGAGAGAGTCCAAACACTCCAAGAGGCATGGAGGCTGTTTACAAAAACAATAACAGAGGCTCAATTGGAATGCATACCCAAAAGGAAAAAGGGCACTGCCCGGTCCAAGAGGACTCCGATGTGGCTTACAGGAGCTGTTCGGGAAGTGATCAAGAGCAAGAAAAGCTCATTTAGAAGATGGAAGGCTTGTCCGAATGAGGACAGCAGGCAGAAACATAAATTCTGGCAGAACAAATGCAAGGCAACAATCAGGAAAGCAAAGCAAGACTTTGAGGAGCGTATAGCTAAAAATACTCAGAGAAATAACAAAGACTTCTTTAAGTACATTAGAAGTAAGAACCCAACTAGGAAGGCCATTGGACCATTAGATGACAATGGAAGGCAAGGGGTTATTAAAGAGGAAACAGAGATTGCAGAGAGACTCAATGAATTCTTTGCTTCAGTATTCACTGAAGAAGACAGAGGCCACATGCCCAAAACAGAGCCTATCTTTGTAGGGAGGGAAACCGAAGAATTAAGCCAGATAGAAATAACCAGGGAGGAGGTCCTTGCATGTCTTGTTAAACTAAACACTAACAAAACACCAGGACCAGATGGCATCCATCCACGAGTTCTCAGGGAACTTAAAGATGAAATTGCTGATCTCCTAGCCAAAATATATAATCTTTCCCTCAAATCAGGCTTTGTGCCTGATGACTGGAAGGTAGCGAATGTAACACCAATTTTCAAAAAAGGATCCAGGGGTGATCCAGGAAATTACCGACCTGTCAGTTTGACATGTGTCCCAGGTAAAGTGATGGAAACCATCCTAAAAGATAGAATTAATAGGCACATAGAAGAGAAGGCGCTGCTAAAGGAGAGCCAACATGGCTTTTGCAAGGGCAAATCATGGCTCACTAATCTGTTGGAATTTTTTGAGTGTCAACAAGCATGTGGATAAGGGGGATCCAGTTGACATTGTTTATCTGGACTTTCAGAAGGCTTTTGACAAGGTCCCATACCAAAGGCTCTTGAATAAACTTACCAGTCATGGAATAAAGGGACATGTCTTGTCCTGGATCAGCAACTGGCTAAGGGACAGGAAACAGAGGGTAGCACTAAATGGACACTTCTCCAGGTGGAGGGAAGTAAAGAGTGGGATCCCCCAAGGTTCAGTACTGGGACCCTTGCTTTTCAACCTCTTCATAAATGATCTAGAGGTAGGAGTAAAAAGCAAGGTAGCCAAATTTGCTGACGACACTAAATTATACAGGGTAGTGAAAACTGTGAGAGATTGTGAGGAGCTCCAGAGGGATCTCTCAACACTGGGGGAGTGGGCAAAACAGTGGCAAATGAGTTTCAACATTAGTAAGTGCAGAGTGATGCATGTTGGGGCAAAGAACCCCAATTACATTTATAAACTGATGGGGTCTGAACTCTCTGCGACAAACCAGGAAAGGGACCTTGGTGTCCTGGTGGACAACTCAATGAAGGTGTCAACCCAGTGTGCCTCAGCAGTGAAAAAAGCAAACTCAATGCTAGGGATCATTAGGAAGGGTATAGAAAATAAGTCAGCAAGTGTCATTTTGCCTCTTTATAAATCTATGGTGAGGCCCCATCTAGAATACTGTGTACAGTTCTGGTCGCCATACCTCCAGAAGGATATTATGGAGCTGGAAAAAGTGCAGAGGAGGGCAACCAGAATGATTAGGGGACTGGAACACCTTCCTTACCATCTGAGGCTGCAACGGTTGGGCCTCTTCACTCTTGAACGACGACGTCTAAGAGGTGACCTGATTAAAGTTTATAAAATCATGCACGGTGTGGACAAAGTAGATAAGGAAAAACTGTTTTCCCTATCGCATAACACTAGAACTAGGGGACACTCCATGAAACTTTTGGGTACTAGTTCTCAAACAAATAAGAGAAAGTACTTTTTCACCCAGAGGATTACTGGTCTATGGAACTCCCTGCCAGAAGAAGTGGTGACAGCTGTCAGTCTTGACAGCTTTAAGAAAGGATTAGACAAGTTCATGGAGGACAAGAGTATCAATGGCTATAATTATGGATACTTAAGGACAACCTCCGGATTAGAGAGATAGGCAGGATATCTCTCAATATCATTTCCAGGGAATCCTAAGCAGGTGAAGGCATCTGCTTGGGAATACCCTGAAGGAAATGGTGAGCCACTGTGTGAGACAGAATGCTGGACTAGATGGGCTGTGGCCTGTTCCAGCAAGGCTGTTCTTATGTTCTTATGTAAAGATCACTGCAGATGGGGATTGTAGCCATGAAATAAAAAGGCGACTGATTCTTGGGAGACAAGCAATGAGAAACCTAGGGAACATAGTGAAAAGCAGAGACATCACATTGCAAACAAAAATTAGAATAGTCAAAGCAATGGTTTTCCCAGTAGTAATGTATGGATGTGAGAGCTGGACAATTAGGAAGGCTGAACGCAGAAGAATAGATGCCTTTGAAATGTGGTGTTGGAGGAGGGTTTTGAGAATCCCCTGGACAGCGAGGAGAACAAATAGGTCAATCTTAGAAGAAATTAACCCTGACTGCTCATGGGAAGGTCAAATAGTAAAGATGAAGCTAAAATACTTTGGACATCAAATGAGAAGGGAGGATTCACTTGAGAAGGCATTGATGTTGGGAAAGGTGGAGGGCAAAAGAAGAAGGGGGAGGCCAAGGATGAGATGGCTAGATGGTATTGTAGACACAATGGGCACAGAGCTGGGAGGGCTGAGGGGGATGGTGGAGGACAGAGGCGCCTGGAGGAAAATGGTCCATGGGGTCGCAAAGGGTCGGAGTCGACTGTGCGACTGAACAACAACACAGGGTGGGTTCCGAAGAGGCAGGGGAACTAGAGACCACATTGCCAACATACGTTGCATCATGGAGAAAACAACGGAATATCAGAAACAAGTCTACTTCTGTTTCATTGACTACACTAAGGCCTTTGACTAGGTGGACCTCAACAAAATGTGGCAAGTAATTAAAGAGATGGGAATATCAGAACACCTTATATGCCTCATGAGAAATCTGTACAAGAGTCAAGAGGCAACAGTTAGGACAGAATACGGAATGACAGAGTGGTTTGGAATAGGAAAAGGAGTAAGACAAGGCTGCATTTTATCACCCTGATTATTCAACCTTTACACAGAGCACATAATGCGCAATGCAGGGTTGGACAAATCACAACCTGGGGTCAAAATTGCTGGGAGAAACATCAACAATTTGAGATATGCAGATGATACTACCCTGATGGCAGAAAGTGAAGAAGATTTAAAGAAGCTCTTGCTTAGGTTGAAAGAAGAGAGTGCAAAAGCTGGCTTGAGACTCAACATCAAGAAAACCACGATAATGGCAACAGGCCCTATCAGTCCCTGGAAAATAGATGGGGAAGTAGAAGCAGTGACAGATTTAACTTTCTTAGGATCAAAGATCACTGCAGATGGTGACTGCAGCCATGAAATAAAAAAGTGGCTGATGCTTGCGAGACAAGCTATGAGAAACCTGGGGAACATAGTTAAAAGTAGAGACATCATCTTGCATAGTCAAAGCAATGGTATTCCCGGTGGTAATGTATGGTTATGAGAACTGGACCATTAGGAAAGCTGAGCGCAGAATAGATGCCTTTGAAATGTGGTGTTGGAGGAGAGTTTTGAGAGTACCCTGGACAGCGAGGAGAACAAATAGGTTCATCCTAGAAGAAATCAACCCTTAATGCTCATTAGAAGAACAAATAGTAAAGATGAAGCTAAAGTACTTTGGACATCAAATGAGAAGGGAGGATTCACTTGAGAAAGCCTTGATGCTGGGAAAGGTGGAAAGCAAAAGAAGGGGGCAGCCAAAAATGAGATGGCGAGATGGTATTGTAGATGCAATGGGCACAAAGCTGGGCGGGCTGAGGAGGATGGTGGAGGACATGGGTGCTTGGCAGGCAATGGTCCATAGCGTTGCAAAGGGTCGGAATCGACTGTGCGACTGAACAACAACAACCAATTTGAACATGTTTTTAAAGCGGTGAATAATTAGACCAATATATAATAAAGAGGCAGGAGGCGTAGCAGCAGCAACAACAACAATAATAATCATCATCATCACCACCAGTAGCAGCAAAAACTAGTGGTTGCAAAAACAGTGTCAAGCCTGAAGCCTAAACTGTGTCTTGTCTGTCCTACAAAACACCACTGTACTTTGCAGTCCGAATCTGTGTTGCCAGCCTCCAGAAAGATTCTGAACAAGATTAAGCCATCCTTCAGAAGGAGGATGGGGCCAGTCTGAAAGAAGTCATATTTCATTTATTTGTTTGTTGATGAATTTCTAACCTAGTTTTTCTCTGTAGATATTTAAATCCTTCTCAAATCCTAAAAATAAAAATTGAAAACAAAGTACAGCTTCTAGTCTTTCAAGCAACTAATAAGTATCATATTTAGCCATGAGTAAACCTAGCCAGGCTAGCAACAGGGCACCTTTTTTGCAGCCTATAGAAAAGTCCAAAGAGCAGCATTTCTAGCAAACCAGACAGCAAACTTATATTTCTTGAAGCAAGGAGGTATACAGCTTTACTGAGATTAAATTTTAAAGCACTATCTTTCTCTCCTATTGTTCACTCACTTTCTTATCTCCTCCTCCCTGAGATATGCCCTGTTCATAGCAAAAACTTCGCCATTTTACATACAATATATGAACCTTTGCACCGAAAAAGACAATTGTAAAACACTGTCTCAGTTTATGTATTCCTTACCTTCATCACCAACTGCTTAATGAACATCAACAAAAAGGCTCGTAAGGAAAGAATTTCTTTTTGGTTAGGACGAGGTCCATCTTGAAAAGAGACACAATAGTTTGCACTATATAATCCTACATACAATTATAATGAAATTACAGTAATGCCCCCATTACATGCTAACACACAAACATTGAGAAATTCAGTTTGCATTTTCAAGTAAACAGAACATTTCAATCACTGCTTGAGGGTTTTTTTTAGTTCAGTTGTAAAATGTTAACTGAAGCCAAGCTAGGAATCTCAACCTAGAATGTTTTTACCCAAATGAGCTCCAGTTTAAAGGACGGATAGCGACATAATGTTTCCTTTCCACGTGGAATGTATTCAATTAAAAAACAATCACATATATTTTGTAGGAAAGAAGCATTAAACATAGACTATATTCATGCCCACTCTTAATTTAGGCATATATCCAGCAAAAATCCATTGGTGCTTCACATTCCATTGTAATATTTTCCATGTGTATTTCCTCCACATGGAGGCAAACACTGACCTTAATAAACTGCTTTAAAACACACCCTTCTAAGTTGGTTAAATTTTGGTATCTTGACCTGCATTTTCTTTAGAAGTGTCACAAGAGTTTACAGGATGTATTACCCAGAAAGTTGCAAAGGCATTCATTTTTATAAAATCTTAATATAGCATGAGCACCTAATTTTTTTTACTGTATTTGTAAAATGGTTTTCAGACTTCACTGTGTAAATAAGGTTTACAATAATTAATTACAATGTGAATAAAATAAAATAAAATAATTCTGATTTAAAAAGTGGTTGGCAAAAAGGTTGTAACAAAATAGTTTTGCAAAAGAGGAAAGGAGGCACTACAGTTTGGTTCAATGACATTTTCAACTACCAGAGGAAATTCTGTTAATGAAGTGCTGCCCCACTGAATTCTGACTATGTATTCTGTTATTTCTACTGCAAGGAAGAGTAACCCAATACCCCACACTATTCTAGACGATCCTACAGTGCCAGTGTGTGACTTGGATGGGGAAAAGTGGTAGTAACTGAGAAAGCCCCACAGCAATGTTGAATTTTGTTTATTCTTCTTTGGATTCAAACTTTCTAGTCTTTAGTGTCAACACATGCTCCATATATATGTCTGCTTTGTTCCATCCTGTTTCATCCACCTGCCCATGGAGTGGATGGTAAAGCAAACCCCTCAATTTGGCTATTATTTGTATGTCTAAGGAAAAGTATAAATTGGTGTGGCAGAACGAAAAATGCCCATTGGACAGCCTGCATGCTCTCCGCTGTCCCTCTAGAGACTTTGAATCAGTTACGCCTCACATTTTCTGTCTCCACAAGGGTACCAGCCATTTTTGGACTATTTTGTTGCAATTTTGCATATCAAAGACAAGCAAACATGCTTAATAAAGAGAACAGTAGTTTAGAATGTTGCTTTGTCAATGAAGAGCAGGAATGTTTACACATACCTATGCCTTTGGGAATAATCCCACTGCGATCCTGAGGATTCACCACCCAGTAGAAATATTTCAAAGTATGCATTGCAAGAAGAACTGTTCCAACTCGTCGAATTGCATTGTAGATGTTAGCTGTCCCAACGAACTCAGTAGACAGGTAAGTGTACAGGATCAACTGAATCTGTGTTACCCAATCAAGAAGAGAATAAATTAACCAAGATTTCACACACATGGAGAACCAGAGCTACAGATAAGTAGAAACTGAATAACTACAGCTCTAAAAGATATACCCATTCACCTAAGTATGAAGATACACAGAATTTAGTGAAGATTACTGCCATACAGATCTCATAAGACTGCACATCCCTTGACTGAGAGAGTACCCTTATTGTCCTTGTATCTGAATACCACTGATTCACACACAATATTACATTATTCCAAAATATTGCAAACATAAGCTTGTTCAGGCACACAGAAAATTACACCAATACATGAATAATCGAGAAAGACACTTTCAAGATCTTAAAAGCCAGGCTTTAACAGGTGCTAAGGTACACCGTCCTTTTTATATAGACAATGTAGAAACATTTTACCTTGGCTGGAGTATGAATCCATATTGCAGGGTTAAGAAGAATATGATCGCACAGTTGCTTGAGCAAGGACACTCCATGGTGCAAATTGCTCAGATACTTAGCAAAAGCAAGGCAGAGATCTAGAACAGTTCTGCTAATGTGTGCTTTGGAAGACTGCAGGAAAAAAAAGAGAATGTGTTCAACACATCGGAAACATTTAATATGATCAAAAGAGCAAACACAAACAAAGTCAAAATAAGGGGGAAAGTAAGCAAGTTTCATTTACCTTTTCAAGACTGTATCCAATTACAAGGAAGCCCTTACAAGAAAGCATTTGTTCTTGCATAGCAATTGAATTCTTCAGCAACTCCATGATGAAAGCCAACAGAATGGAACTGAAAAGCACATTAGGTTGTATTACTGGTTGGATAACTCAGTGGTTTAGATATCTGGCTGTGCAGCCAGAGGTTGGGAGTTCAATTCACCACAATGCCTCCTGCAATAAGAGCAAGCTGCATGCTCTCTGGGTGCCCCCAGAAGAAGGGAGTGCTAAACCACTTATGTGTATTTTCACCCTAGAAAGCCCTAGAAAGTGTCACCATAAGTCAGAATTGCCTGACAGCATACAATTACTATATTACAAGATGTTAGGATTGGTTTTTAATAGTAGGGTTGCACAGTGTTGGACCTACAGGTCTCCTCAACCGAGCACCATATATTAAAAGAACATCCGATACTGCTAAAAAAACAGAATTTGTGCAACCTATTATAATTTCTATCTATGTAAGTATAATCACTCTTTGGTGATTCCTGGACCCTAAGAAGCACAAGTGAGATGAGTGTGCTGATTAGTGCTGTTCCAAGAATTGTTGTTTAAGTACTACTGGAAGACTCTACACTGTGAGCTGCATAACCTTATGCAATTTATTTATTATATATTTATTGAATTTCTATCCCCCCCCCCCCCCCCAAATCTGGGTGTTATCCCACTCTGGGCGGTGAACAAACAGAAAACAAATAACAATACCCACAGCAAATTAAAACCCACCACCAACAGATACATCATAAACTAAACTAAACTAATTGCCATCTGAGTACATCGGGAATGAACCTAACTGGCGAATTTATTGATAAGGGAACAATGCACTGAAAGGTCTCCTTGAAGAAGAACGTTTTTAATTGTTTTTAAAGGTTACCAGTGATGGGGCCTGGCATAGCTCCACCAGTAGTGTATTCCACAGTGTTGGTGCTGCCACCGAGAAGGCTCTATTTCTGGTTAAATACTTTCGAGCCATCCTTGGGGTAGGCACCTGGAGCTGCACTGACTGTGGTGACTGGGTGATGTGGAGAGTTACTCTGAGGGAGAGACATTCCAACAGATAGCAAGGTCCCAAACCATATAGGGCCTTGTATGATAACATTAATACCTTGTATCTGGCAACAGGTAAAAAAATAATGCATGATCCATGATTTGCAGCCCATATTATGATACATTTAAACATATGATTTGCTGTGGGATAATCATGTTTTTTTAAAATGTGCAATCTTGGCAATGGAAATTCTAAAGCAGGGGCGGCCAAACTATGGCCCGTGGGCTGGCCCCAGCCCGTGGTGCCAAATCATCCAGCCCGTGCCACCCTCACTGTAAAGCGGAAGCAGACGTGCTCTGGGCCTAGGCAAACGTGCCCATGCATGTGCAAAACACTGTCATAAATGCACCCGTGGACACGTTTTACAGCAGGAAGAACTACATGACTAGCCCGCTCAACCACACGACCGGCCCATGGCACAAAAAGTTTGGAACCCCTGCTCTAAAGTGTGAGACAAATACAAATCCTCTTTACAAAATTTGCCGTGGGTTATGACTTGTGTTTTTAGAAAATTACAAAAATAATTTATAAACTGTTACAATTATAGGATCCAGATTTTAAAAAACAGCAAACTATCTTCTGCAAACAAGTGTATAATGACTATCATCTTTCATTTTCAATTCACTCTGATTAATCGGTAATGATCCACTATGTTAGAAACTTGAAACTGCCCAGGAAAGGTCTTCGCCAAGTAACAAGGGACTTAAACTTCTATGTTGATGCCCCATTTATAGAATATATACCAAAACAATGGTGACAGGCACTGATGCTGCAAGTGTTCTACTGACAGCTCAAAACTCTTTCAATTGTGCAAGCACATGAAATAGATTAAAAGATCTGTTTTCATACCTATACAATTTTTATAGTCATGATGCTGTTTAGTTTTTAAAATAGTTTAATAAAGCTATATAAGTCAATAAACAGATGGGTTTTATTCATGGGCAGGAAGTGAGGAATGTAGAAACACAAACATCTCACACCTTGTTACTTTCTTAATTTGAATGTGAAACTCAGAAACATACAAGCCTAGCTAGAGCTATTATAGTGAAATGGAGTATTACAAATACAAATAATATACTGTCAGCCAATCACACTATAAAAGCAAGGTGAAGAGTTTATGTTGCTACATTTTAGGGAATTTTAAGTATTACCTTCTGTATGTATTTTTAACACATTCCCCCTGAAATAACCAGACGTTCCAAGCAACAGTATTAAGAATACATTATAACAGATGTATTTTATAGCCCATACAAAGAAATATCATTAGTTGTTTGAACACACCCAGCCTTTGTTTTTGACATTCTCACAGTGAAGTAGTCTGTATATACAAAACATCTTTCACTGATCAAGCTGTGGGCCAGGAAAATAAACTTTTTTCTGGTTAGAACCAGCAGCTCTGTAAAAAAATAACCTCTCCTGGACTTTGACAGGAAAGAATTTATCCCTGAGTAGGAGATTTTCCATAACCACCACCCCCCGCCTTCCATAAATTACATAGCTATTGAATGATGTACACATTTGTGTAGAAGACCTGGTGCCAGTAATCTTGACTTCATCTCAAGGTCTTCTCTGCATATGATTTAACCTTGAAAATATAAATAATGTGCCCAGTGCTAGAATATAATTGCATTATTTGAGTATAATTTTCCCCGATAAAGCTAAACTGGCTGTTGTGACATCTTTACCTTGGCTATATTTAGATGTGCATGCCCATCATTTAATGTGCATTCCACCTCCAGCCTGCTCTATTTATCTAGACAAACGTCTCCCAACCTATCATAGTAACAGCTGCTACATAGTCTTATTAAAAGGTCAAGCACAGGAATTCTTCACCACTGGGGAGAGCATTGTTTTTCTAGCTGTTAGACATACCCCCAAATTAAAATGGAAATTTGAATAAAGGCTCTTACCAAACAGTTGTGTCAGGCTGATCCAAAGAATATTGCTTATAGTCCAGCTGTGCAAACAGAGGAAAAAGCACCTGCACGCCTCCAATTGAATGCATTGCACTTTGGATAGAATGGGTTACGACTGCTTTTACATCCTGTTAAGGCCAGATTTCAACAAATTATAAATGGATATTGCTTTTGTGTGATTACTTCTAAAAATTCACAACACACACACCCCTGAATGCTTTGGTGGGATCTCTATAAAACATGTTACATTGTTGATATGATACATAATGCAAGGGAGTTTGAACATGTGTGATAAGGTGAAAAGAAAAGACGTTAAAGTAACTGTGCAGATGGAAAATCTATCAGGCATTAAAAGTAATTGGCCTGTTTATCTGGGGGGTGGGGAGTAGAGATGTAAAATTTCTGGAAATTTTGAAGTTTGGAAAAAACTCCGGGGTTTTTGTTTGTTTGTTTTTGTGTGTGTGTGTTTTTTGGGGGGACGGACAGACGGACGGACGGATGGAAATTTTCAGATAAATTGAAAATAATCTGATACCATACATATTTTTTTAGAAATGATTTATAAAATATTTGAAGCCAGCCTTATCTTAAAATATTTTATTCATCATGTTAAAATAAAAAATTCCATAATATATTTTTTATTTTTTCAATTTTTCGGGGGAAAACAAAGAAGGCTTCAGAAAAAAAAAACCGGGGGAAACCCGTTTTCCACCCAAATTTTTCCTTTTTTTTCCCCGGGCCTTCACATCTCTAGTGGGGAGAGATGGAAAGAAAATTACTTTTGAGACAGAGCAGACTATAAAGCTAAAGCAAACAGATGAGCCTGAAGCCTTTTAAATGACTTGCGGTCAAAGCAGAACACAAATGTATTCAAATAAAAGAAACAAAGTTAACTCCCATTCCCCTGAACTTGAAAATAGGTGCTCTAAAATACCTGTAGCATGAGGGCATGTGGTGAATGCACAAAGATGGAACTGTTGTCTTTGGGTGAGGATTCTAAACAGAGCTGTGCGTCAGTAGCCCTTGGGTTGTATGTAAAGGCAATAGAATTTGAAAGTTTCCCATCATACAGCAACTGTTTGTGATGGTCAGCAAGAAAAAGATCACTTTCTCCCTTGAACTTAAAAGTTCCCTAGAAAGGAAGCATATTTTGTTTAAAAATAGTTAACAATGTCAATTAGAAGACAGTTGCAAAAGTAATTGTTCCTATGCATTTATTTTTCTAGACAACTTAACTATGAAACTTCAATAAAGATTCTTCGACTGAACTTCAATAAACATTCTTTTACTGAAGTGTCTTAAGAATAATGTGGACAGTCTTCTAGACACAGCTTAAACATATAGTCTCAGATTTACTATTTAGAAAGGCTAATGTATGGTATGCTTTGTAACATGAGGAAGAAGTGCCTTTTGGTACAGTTTCACTGTCACATCAGCAAGACATGACAGTATTTTATAGTGCTTTGAACTCTTAAGTTCTTTTTCATATGATGATGAACTATTTTAACATTTCATAGATGAGTCACAGCCTTTATTGAAGAACTGGTGCAAAAAGAAATTCTGAAAAGTTGATTTTTATTTTAAATGAAACACAGGTTTTTATGGAGTTCAAATTCAGCTACCAACATGTAATTTTAATTCTAGTTTGTTACACAAATCAACATCAAACTATAGCATACGGAAAGGCATTATTTGAACAAACTGTTTTAAGAATGGCCAGAGTTTGGGGCTGAGATAACATACTAAGCTGTGCATTTTTGAAGTGTTAGCCCTGTTAGTCTGTGCAAGCATATCAAAGAGTAAACAAAATAAAAATGTTGTGGCACCTTAAAAACTAACTCCTGTATTTTAATGTTAACTTTCGTGGATCAAGTCCACTTCAGCTAACATTAAAATACAGGAGTTAGTCTTTAAGGTGTCACAGTGTTTTTTGTCTTTTTGTTTTGTTTACTCTCTTCCAATTTACCGGTACTTTTCAGACTTAGACTAGCTCTTGATCGATCTCATAATGCTAAATCACTTGTTTGGTGTTACATATGAACTAAATCTCAGACGGATCAGATTGTATACATTATTATCTAAGTCATTATGTTTAATAAATGTGGGAAAGCAATTTTGTATCAGAATAGTGAACAACTGCAACATAAGCAACTATCAAAAACCAAATTTTACAAAGTATGTGACTCTACTATTCACAGTATGAAATAATTACAAAGTATAATATGTTTAGAAATCACTGCTATCGTTCTTATTCCCTCTTCTCCCTAAATAAGTCATTCACGTCTGTCTCAGCATGATAGGAAAATTAAGAGAGAGAAAGAAAAGAAGAGAAGAAAATAATACTGTAGCAATTGAAAAATTCACAAATTTGTTTCAGTGTTGCTTTTGTGGATCAAATGCTACTTCTACAGACTTTGTTTTCGTTGATTTTATTCCATGAAAGTTTACACTAAAACAAACTTGTTTGTCTTTTTAAAGTCACAATATTTTGTCCTTTGTTTTCTTATTTTCTTTTCCCCTCTTTAATTTTACTAATACTTTTAACCTCACAATTCTTTTATCTTACATTTTACTCCTATTGCTGAAAAATTATCAACTGCCTTTCTGTAATATAGGTATGTGCTGGTCAGATTTTTTTTTTACTCTAAGTTCTAAAATTCTTAATAAATTAACCAAGCAAAATTCTAGGTGCTCCTGATGGTGAACCTTGGTACTCCAGCTGTTCTTGGACTTCAATTACCAGAAGCCCAAGTCAGCACACCTGTTGATTAGGGCTTCTGGGAATTGAATTCCAAGAACAGTTGGAGTGTAAAGGTTGGCCATCACATAGACCCACATTTTTGGTCTCCTATTATTTCCTTCAGTTGGAACAGGGCCTAGTCCTCCAAAGCTACATTCCAGGCCTTCATTTCCTGATACAATATTGTTTCGTGCAAGCTGCTGGTAATACAATGTTTCTTGGACTTTACAGATCTTTAGGAGACATCCTGTATAGAACCTAAAAGAGAAAAGACTACAATGCCCATGAAGTATTGCATTGACTTCTTTAGGTTAACTACTGCAGCAGCAAATGAAGGCCTAGAGTAAGTACCTCAGAAGAATAGCTTTAGTAATAGATGATGGAGCTATAGGGGTCTGATGGTACGGGTCTATGTATGAGTCTCCTCAAATTGTGTTGGGGGGGGTGGAGAATTTTGGCAGCTGGAGTTGCAAATGGCATAATCCTACTGTAACAATATAGCTAGGGATCAGAAACTATGTTATATCAAAAAAAAGCAACAATTATCTATTGTGAGAATTTTAGGTTCATTTTCTTTTCTGCCGCACCATTTAGCGAGATATTTTACCATAGTTATGTGAAAAAACAGGTTAGAACATTTTAAAATCATTTGGAAAGCACTGCTCTTGTAAGAGTACTACAATCTTTGTAAAACTGCTAACTAAACATCTTCAGTTCCCCTGAAATCCAGAAGTAAATTATAAATACCTTGTATCCCGGACCAAGTTGATAAATAGCAAAAATCTGAGCTGCATTGAGTGCTTCATTGAAAAGATAAACAGCTGTCATTTGACCACAGAAGACTCTGTTGGCATCTGCTGTTTCTGAAGAGCCCAGGAAACATTTGTCAAATGTCTAAGGGGTGGGGAGGGACCAAAATCAAGTCAATGTTACCAGAGGATTCACAAAGGGAGGACCATACACTCCAGCCACACAAACATGGAATTCTGCAGCAGAAGAGCTACCACTTGGCTTTAACGTTATAAGGTTCTATTAGCTGCTTATGTGGAATTCTTACTGACACTAAAGTAAACAGGGAAGTTCTCCTGGCCTATTATATTCAACATATACAACTTTTATCCATCCTGTTGGGGACTAAGGAAATAAGCTGTGAAATTTGATTTTGCTGTATGGAAACTTCTTTGCCATCAGCTGTGCTTGATACCTATAACAGGATGGAATGGTCTCTTTCTAAAGCAATTCTCACCATGTTTATTACAAAGCTTCTAAGGAAATAGTGCTCTGCCTGAAGAGTTGGAGAGCTACTGCCATTTGGAAGAAATTTTACTGGGCCAGAATTTAGTACAAGACTCTTTCTGTGTGTTTAGACTTGAGATGGGGAATTTTTATAAGGACGTGCCTAATTCACATGTCATGAAAGAAACAGCCCAAATGTTAAAGTACACTAATATCTCGCATAACGACTGCATCGCATATTGATTTATTCACATAATGACGAGGTTTTTATGCTAGGGTGATACTTCGCATAACGCTAAAAACCACTAAAAATGATCGCTATCCGAGGTATTTGGTATATGAACCTCAGATAACAACCATTTTTTGGGGCAATTAGACATATAGATTCAATGCTCCAAATCTTATGAGGCCAAAGACTTGGGATCAGTCAAACTTAGACTCAGTACCTTTCAACCAATGTTTATAAAAACAATATTTTATAAAGCATTGTTTCTTCCCATATCACCAGTACTGCAGAAATAAGGAGGCTAATTCATTTTAGTCACTGTGACCAAGGCACCATGAAAAGTTGCTTAACTTAGAAAAAATGGTGGACTTTATGTTTATTTACAGAAACTGAAAATCTATTTTCTATCATTAGAGCAAAATTATTACCCTTAAACAGTCACTTCATCAGAAAAGTTGTAGAAATATTAACAAGACTTTTTAAAAAACAAATTATTCATTTCAGTCTCAACAAAAGCAATAAGATAAAAAGAACAAGAGTGAAACAGAAGAGATGGAGTCGTTCTTTACTTACATCACTTGTATTGACAAACCATATTATCTCTCCATAAGATGCCAATTCCCCATTCACATAACATCTGAGCTCACTATTCTTCCAGCGGTTATAGATATGCACTATAGAAATCATGTACCACTACATAAGAAATGTAAATTAATTAGGATAGATTTGAAATAATTTAATTTTCTTAACATAATGAAAATTGTTTAACACTTAGGGTAAGTACCCATATTAGCATATCATAATGTAATGGCCTCAATCAATATCAGGTGTGCTGCACTAGCAGATATACTATGACACAGTTAGAAAAAAGAGATCTTCAATACCCTTCCTATTCTACAAACAAAACTGAACACTTGCAATGCTGTTTACACTCTCTTGTGCAACGGCATACTCCACTCCATTAATATAATACCAATTTAAGTCACAGACCATAAAGCAAACTAACATCCTAAGCAAATATGATGTAGATATGTGAGATACCAGGATGGTACAGTTAGAGTGATACAATGGATAGCAAAACTCAGGAAACCTAGATTCAAATCTCCATGTGGTCATGGAAACTTTCTGGAAGGTACCAACTGTAAAACCATTCCTTAAATATCTCACATACTTTGAAGGCCCTATTAGGGTCTCTGTAACAGAGATGAAATTTGATGGCAATTAACAATGTGAGAGGAAAGGATTCTAACCCTAAATATTATAGGGCTTGAAACCTACTGTGTTGTTGAATGTGGCAAATCTGAGATTTCATCAATAAAGGAGGAAAGCTAGGTATTTCTTTCAAAGAAAACACTTTCAAAGAAAACACTTTCTGCATAGACGCTGAACTCACTTTCTGAAAAAGTAAACTCACTGCAAAAAGTTGATAGAAACACTAGAGTGCACTGTTAATTTAAGGAAATAGCTTTCTACTAAATTTACAGAATATTCATTATCTTTCATTATTATTAGTAATTATTTAAACATGTTTAAGCCATGCTTATGGTGAAAAATATAAACTAAAACAAAATAATAACCAAATCAGTCAAATAATGTGGCATAGAGAACCAATTTTGAGCTGGTACCCAAACATTTGTTTGTGTATCGGAAAGATATTTTGCAACTAGGATACCATGATTGAGAAATCTCTCTCACTCATTAACATATGGTTACATCCAGACTACTTAAACAAGAGTTCTCTCTCATGATCTTACATTTTTAAAGCAGCAAATTAACCCTACACATCAGGATCTTCAATCGCTTTCACTTTAAAGAGATCTCAGAATAAGCAATGACAAATGAACTGTATTCAAGAGCAAAACTCATTACTTTCTACAGAGAAGAGACCATCACAAATATATTTTATACTCCACATACTTTTATTAAATAGACACTTGCAGGATACCTAATTTGAACATAAAACACACCTTCTGTGGCTTGAAATCAAATTTCACACAGTGCTGGAAGCCTTTTCCTTTCGATTTAACTGAGGTGACAACCAAACAACCTCCCACAAAATGTGCAGAATAACCTAGTCCTTTGTTTGTTCGAAAACTGAAATACAAAATAAATAGATTCACTATTTATTCACAAGTTTCTACATACAATGTAGTTTATTATTCACAGTGACTAAGTTGCAATTAACCGAGCTACTGTACATGACATCTTTAAAATCAAACATAAATAAAACAAGTCAGAGGAGATACAAAGTAACACATGTACATACCAATATAAATAAGGCTTATCTTTGTCTACATTGATATTATTCACAGGATCCATTCTTATCCAAGTATGAAAGGTAAACCCATTCTGATAGGGCCACTTGGCTATTGGAGGTAAGGCAATAGCCTAAAAAAAGCAAGTTAGAATACATTAGTTGGTAGTCATAAAGGAAGTCATATTGGGCGTAGCATTACAAAGGATTAAGAGTCATCGTGTACAACAGACACCAAAGTTTGCTCCTTCACAACAGAGCATAATAATGAATATCCCTTGCTGTAACTTTAAACATTTTTAAAAAAATAATCAGTTATATTATACTCCATATTTAAGAAATACCTAAATCTCTAGTAAAATGGAAATTATCAAGAAGCAATATCCGCTGTTTCTAGCCTTCTTGCATCTTGTCATACCTGTCCTACGAGGGCTCAGTTATGGTCCCTTCAGCAAAAGAAGCTCACCTTGCAGGGGCCAGGAGGAGGGCCTTCTCAGTGTCTGCCCTGGCCCTGTGGAACCTATTACCACTCGAACTACGCCTCCATTCAGAAAACAGCTGAAAACATGGCTCTGCCAGCAGATATGGGGTTTGGATGCATCAACTTCCCATTCCCGATGGCTTATTTAGCCTATGTTGGTTTTGTCCTGTTCGCTTTTTACTGTGTTGGGAGGGTAGGGATTTTTTAGATGATTTTAATATGGGATTTTTAATGGGATTTTTGAATTGTTTTATTGTTGTTTTTAATTATGTTGTTGAGCCACTTGAGGTCACTCTTGAGTGAGGGAAGCAGGATAGAAATATTTTTAAATAAATAAATAAATATTTCATTTCAGACTGTCAGAAAGAATAAATTTTTTTTTTCACATAGAAAAAGAAACTCAACAATAATTTTCAAAAGATATGTTGAACACTGCCCTTCAACAGAAAACTCTTAAAGGGTGTACGTGGAGTGGAACTATTCTCTTCTCAGACATTTGGTCTTTGTTCAAATACAATATCAAAGGTTGAACAATTCCTGCTGCCCTACTTCACAGATTTGCAATATAAATCTCAACAGAGATTTCCGTAAACCTATGGTTAAATACACTGTCCAGATGATCAATAACAATGAACAAAAACATCAAAGAGCCTGGGTGCCAGGAGATTCCTCACTACATTGCTAAAATCTGCAGCTATCACTTTCCTAGCATAATACAGTACCATAAATACTTCTAGAGATAATTTATCAGTAAACAATTTGCATCTCTGAGCAGAGCTGTCTGGAAATATACAACCACAACACATTTTTATCTAACATTGTTCCTTAAACTTGCATTCTTTTGAAGAAACATTTTGATATTTTTTTCTATACAGTATTTATGTTTATTTTGCCTTCCCTCCTTCATTTAATCTAGTAGAGAAAAGTCCAATAGAGAAAACTGTTATGATACTTTTTAATAAAAAAATGTAAAAAAAAACCTTTTGTTACTAGCGGTGAATCACAACAAATACCATAATGGATAATATAAAGATTTTCCCAGTAGTTCCCCAAAAACTTTTGCAAGGAAAATCCATGACAATAATTCTTAGTTAAGAGTGCACCTTAATCTATAATTACAATATCTTTTCCTATCAATATATGAGCCATTGCCTTGAGTATCTCAGCAACCATAATGTTTTAGAAGCATTAATTGCCTCTTCTGAGAAACTGAAACCAACAACCATAGTTTATAAAAGCCTACAGGGAAGCATTAAATTTGATGTTAATCTAACAAGAGATTATAATAGCAAACTTGACTATCCAGTGGAAATTAACCAAAGGAAGTCTGCCCCGATTTCTATTATTACAATCTCTTTAAATCTGAGGCATGTTTGGTTCAAAGAAAATCAATGTTTCAGATTTATTGGATACTACCTCATCTGTTTAGAAATAAATTGGTAACTTCAGCTAAATACCAGTGATGCAATACAGCTAATTCTTCTCTGAGACATGTCATCGGTATATATGTAGTGGCAGCCCTTTTTCATTAAATGTTACAGCAAATTAATTTTGTATTTAAAAAATGCTTAATATTTGTTTATATGTATGCATTTTTAAACTACATTTCAGAAATTTAGAAATTAACTTGTCATGGTTTGATCTTAAAAACTCTTACCATTGTCAAAAGATCTTACTACATTAGCAATGAATGAAGTCTATTCTGCTGACACCAGTTCCAAATGATGGGGTCGGGGGGTGGGGTGGACACATGGTCATCTTACATTAATGTATATTAGTGTATAGGTTAAACCCATAATTATATTTATATTTTAAACAAATATAATCAATTTTCTATATATCTTTCTTCCTTTTCTTTATTTCCCTTCCTATTTCTTTCTTTCCTTTAATTTGTAATCCAAATAAAATTGATTCAAAATTAAGGGTGCTCCCATATGTATCAAATGGTGGCTGGGTGGAAAAAATAAAGAAAAACACAACAGGAATCTGAAACTACCCACATATGCCAACTGCCCCTGTTCTTCAGCAACAATTTCAACAGAACGATGGGACTTAAGCATTCCCCCTCTCTCAGCCAAATCCCTGGAAAAATATTTACCAAATGAGTATTTCTAAAAACTATAGTGACATAACAGAATACACTGAAGTCAATACTGTTCCATAAGGGGTGTAATGGCTCAGTGGTTAAGAAGCTCGCTTTGTTAGCTGGAAGGCTGGCAAGTCGGCAGTCTGAGACTCGGGTACTGCATGACAGATTGAGCACCCATCTCTGTCCCAGCTCTTGGGGACATAAAAGGAGCCTCATTTGGGTGTTCCCTGAGAGAAGTTTCTTCCACAAAAATCTTTTCAACCCAGAATAATTTTTGACACAAAATTATTAATATTAATACCGTTCAATAATCTCATTCTGTAAACAAAATAAAAAGATCCAAGACAATGGATTCAATTGTTTTAGGCATAAATATCCAACCTATGAAGTTGGAACAAATGAAGGAGGGCAAGACAGGGCAGGGCGGTCTATTTTTATAGCTTTGCTATAAGAGGTGACTACATTTTCTTTAGAAATACAATTGTATAATGATACATGTTCACCCGTGGCAAAGAAAATTTGATACATCAGATTTCCTATGCATTAAGTTTTCATAGCACTCTGTTGAGAACAGAGTTTGAAAAGGAGCTCATTCAATCAGGCAAACCATTAAAAGACATACATGAAAGCAAAAGAAATAGAAGTTTAACAGTGAAAATCACTTACTGCAGCACTTTTTCCTGGAAAGTTGAAGAAGGCATCAGGTCCATATTTCTGAGGCATATATTTTAATACCGACAATAGTTTTCCAGCATGGGGTGGCTATTTGAGGGAAGATTTTTGCATAAAAGCTTGTTCATTGTTTTAATACAATAGGCAATGACTGGCCATAATTATGATTTTGTACACTTTTAGTGCTTTTACAAATTTACATACACTACTACAATAATATTATTCTACCTGTGGTCATGTAACATCCAATTGCATATTTCTGTTCTTTATTGTATTATTTATTTAACTCTGATTTTTGAACATAATGAAGTTATATCCTATTAACAGCCACATTATGCTATCTCGGTGATAGTGACAAAATATTTAAATTGTTTGGCATGCATCATAATTACAGTCATGCATTAATTGTTTTATTGCTACCTGGTTACAACATTCTGTATTGCTCCATGTTCAAATCTTTCTGTTAAACTTAAACTCTATGTATACATTGTATGAAAAGTTAATTAAACCTCTGTCACTAAACTAAGATAACTGGTTCTTCCTAGTGCAAATTTTAACTTACCCATCTCCCTTCTTCTCCTTGAAGTTTGCTGAAATACAGTTTTAACTCCCGAACTGTTACATTGTAGCTTGCTAATACTCCAAGCATATCAACTAGTAGATCTGTGAAAATTAAGTTATAAATCTAGTGTTTAAATACAGTAACATTTTATTTTACCAATAAAGCAGCAATTTAAAAGACATTATCAGTTTAATACAGTTGGAAGTTATTCCTGTTTTAGAGACACTCACCAGCAATCATATTGTCAGCCTTATCAATCCTCTGAAGTACTTGTTCAACAAGACCAACATCTGTGCAGATCTGCAGATTTCTTATACTTTTCTTCAGGACGGCCGTAAACATGCTCCACACCTCAGCCTGGCAAGTGACATCACACTTATCCAACAAGTCGACCATGCAAGTAATGCTCTCACCTTCTTGTATAATAAAGTTCATTTCCAGATCAAAATGACCTCCTACAAGCTTCAATTTAAAAAGAGTGACCATTAGCATTCTTTCATTTTTCCTAGAATGATGTAATATTTATACTATTCAATGAAATCATTTCTTCTTGAGCACTGCATGCTTTAAAATGCTTGTAAACATTAGTAAAATGTTTAGATTAGACTAGATAACTGCTAAATTAAGTAATTAACTGAAAAACTGGGCTGTCTACACAGCACTGCTAATTGAAGTTCAATATGCATTGAGTACAACAATTTGCTTTTTGGAGACAACAATCTTAACACTGCAGGCACCAAACATCTGACAATTTCCAAGGAGATGAAACTGCCATATGGTTTCAGCAACCCACCAAAAGTTGAGGGTATGACAGCCTTACAAAGTGTTTCAATGGGCTTGGTAAGAACAAAAGGATCGACATGAACCTCTAAAAATGTTTACCCTAATCTGTTCTCTGAGGTACATTTTTCCATAGAAGAGCACAGAGGTTTTATTTTAGCAGGCAAGATGATAATGCCTACAGATCTGACTAAGGATTTTCACCCAAACAATGGAAGAAAAGATTGTGAATATCCTTAAGGTCTTTGGCTTCATTTCATGGGAAAATCACTTGTTGGGGAGGGGAAGAGGCAATTTGCAGTCACCCCCACCTAAGACAACCAACATAAAGATTAAATACTGTTGTATCAACAAAAAATAAAATGAATGATGTATAGCAGGGGTTCTAAAACTTTTCAAGTCAGGGGCCAGGTCATGCTCCCTCAAACAGTTGAGGGGGCTGGACTGGTTGTCCCCTGCCATTTATGGCTGCCATAAATGAGTCCACACCCATTTCTGGTGGTGGTGGCAGCAGATGAAGAGAGGGTGGGGGCCAAATTATTTGGCACTGCAGGCTGGATCCAGCCCACAGGTCATAGGTTGAGAACCCCTGATTTAGAGAGATTAGGAAATCAGAAACAGAGGAAACAGACGAAAAGACAAATTCTTTCCTTATTCATGTCAGATGCACCACCAGCATATAACAACATACAAAGATAAAATTAACACATTTAAAACAAAATAGAATTAAAAGGGCTAGATGACATCCACCCAATATCGGGCCACATAAACAGCATTTCCTCTGGCCAGCATAAGGTCCTCATCAGTGCACATTGAGGGGCATTGTGTGCATTGTACCATAAGGCGATAGTTTGTTCTTCTCTCCACATTCACACAGGCTGTCATCTACAGGGAAACCCCACTTCCTCAGATTAGCCTAGATCTTCCTACCCCAGCACGCAGTCTGTTTAAAGCTTTCCACACAGGCAATGGTTGTTCTTAGCCAGGCAGTAGAGAGTCATGTGGTTTGGTGATTGATGATAGCAGGTGTGTTTCTGAGGATCTTCTTTTAACCCACTCGTTCTGAGCAGTACTTTCTCGATATATTTTTGGTGGAGGGATGCTAGCTAAGTAACACACTTTTTATATTGGAGTTGGTTTTAAACATTCTGTGACCAATCTCACTATTTCATTTAAGGCCACATCCACCTGTTTTGACCTGTACCACACTGGACTAGCATACTCTCCTACAGAGTAACACAAAGCTAGCACAGAGGTTCTTCATGTGTGTGGTTGGGCATCCTGTCTTATGCCAATTATATGGAATAAGCTAAGGGGGGACACAAAAGGAGCCTCCCTGAAGATTGTAATTTATCACCTGCTAATCCTCTCAATCCAGAAGCACCTCCTTGAGTCAAGCACTTAATGAGTGGTTTTTCCTTGCAGGGGGGAGAAGGGGTAAAGTTCTCTGAAGCTATTGCTGTGATGGTCAGAGGAGGACTGAAAAGAGAGAAGGCAACTGCTCTTCTTGAACATGTAATCCAAAGATGAGCATACTGGTCATGCTAAAATTGTAGCCAAGTAACAGACATTTTCTCTATGAAGCATCTTGTACAGGCATAGAACTTATATGTTGAATTGCACAGATATCATAAACAAAAGCTGGAGCTATTACTATGCTTCCCTTATATGAGATTCCTAGTTCTTGTTTCTACTACCAAGTTCTATTAATCATCTGCAATTCACACTTTCCCTTAGTTAGTTACATTGCTTTAGATGTCACATGCTTGTTCCTCAAACTGATGAGCATGGATTGCCCTTCATTATCTCCAGCCTCTAACACTACCTGCCATCTACTCTGACAACATGTTTCATCAAACAAAAAACTGTATATAAGTCAGTGTATGACATCCATTTGGGTGTATAATGTTAGAAGTGATGATCTATAACTTAACAGAAACTAGTATGATAGTATTTTCCCATTAAAATATATTCATTCTGATATAAAATTCACCGAAACAGTCACTCTTCCTTGCTTGTCCATGAAGCCCAGCAGCTCCCATTCATTACTCAAGATCAGAGGTGTTGAAGAAATATGCAAGTTGGGAAGCACATTCTTCAACACTCTCACCATAAATCAGCAACAATGTCATGTACCTCAAGATTAGAAAGCTATAGTGATTGTACATGGAATTCAGAAAGAGAATACACAAACAACGGAATTGAATAAATAAGTAGCATTTGCCTTTCCCCTCTAAGATAAACAAATCAAGGTTTATTGTTGAAGAACAAAGATACTGCTCGACAAGTAGTGTCTTTGTTCAGTCTCTGTGCTTGTGTTGTTGAATTGGCACGTAAGTTAATGAAAGCAAAATGCATTGGCAGACTTTTTTGAACTAATGCAAAAAAGGGCAGGCCTGGTGATAACGCAGGTTTCTTAGCAGGACTGGTCACCACTACACATGCACCATCTAACTGCTTCTAGCCATAATTTTCATATATAAGCATTATTTTAATATATAAATCCCAGGAGGACTGACACTAAACCTTAGAGGACTATGTTCTCAACCTCCCGCTGCAGAACCAGAATCAGAAAGCAACCTTGTGACAAATGTATTACCTGCCGTAAGTGACAACCAAGTAATGCAAGATGTCTAACTAAGGTACCAACTCTCACAGCAATTGAAATGCATGCTCAAATGCAATAAAGGCCAAAGATTGTATTATTCATATATTTATTCATATTATAATATTTATAAATTGTTTCTCATAAAGTAAACTTCTAAGAAGTATACCAAAAAAAAACTTACTATTGTGAGAAAATCAGGTTAGAACAAATAAGTTTTCAAGAAAACCCAGAGAGGTCAGTGCCACTTTTATATGTACAGTATTAGTAAGGAGCTTGAAAAAGTGAAAGGGACTGTGGTGGCTTAGTGGTTAAGATGCTGAACTTAATGACTGGAACATCGGCAGGTCAGCAGTTCGAAACCTGAGTGTTGCACAATAGAGTGAGCTCCCATCTCTGTCCCAGCTCCTGCCCACCTAGCAGTTTTAAAGCAAGAAATTAAAAGTAAATAAACAGGTACTACTTAGGTGGAAAGATAAACAGCATTCTGGGCACTCAGGTGTTTAGTCATGCCTGCCACATGTCCATGGAAACATCTGAAGACACAGACAGTATCGGCTCTTCGGCTAGAAATGGAGATGAGCACTGAACCCTAGGGTCAGATACGACTGGCTTTCGAGTAAGGTCGACCTTTAGTGAAAAAGTGAGCACTGTGACAATGGCCCTTATTCAGAGCTTCCACAGGCCAGGTATCTAATATCTTCAGCCCTGCAAGAAGGCTATTGCCTGATAAGTACAACATCCAATCAAGTAGACAGGGCTTCAAGAACAAAGGCCAGAACTGATAGTCTGACTTCACCGCATGCAATCATTTCGTGAGCTACTATATATACAGTGGTACCTCAAACAATGATTTTAATCCGTTCCACTGGGCTCGTTGTTGTACAAAACAATTGCTATACAATGCATGCATCGTACAGCAATTTTCCCTATGGAATGCATTGTACAACGATTTTTTATTTTGCTAAGTGGTTTTTCCCATTGAAAAATTGTTGTACAGTGGAACCTCATACAATAATCACCCTGTATAGCAACGAAATCGCATAACAATTAGATTTTGGGGGAAATGGCGTCCCACATAACACTTTTCCCTATTGAAAAAATCATACAACAATTTTTCAATGGGAAAAACCACTTAACAAAAAAAAGCGTTGTATGATGCATCCCATAGGGAAAATCGCTATACGATGCATGTATCGTGTAGCAATTGTTTCGTACAACAATGATTCCCATGGAATGGATTAAAATCACTGTACCACTGTATAATTTTTTCCATAGGGAAAATTGTTATGCGGGATGCCATCCCCCCCCCACCATCTAATTGTTATGCGATTTCATTGTTATACAGGCTAATTGTTGTATGAGGTTCTACTGTACAGTACTTGGTGTATCAGAAGAAAGAAAGGGGAAAAATGCAAGACATAAAGGAAAATGTATAGTTATTGTTTCTATCACTTTATTTGGTGGGAGAGGCATTCCTCGGAACACCAGCTTCACCCTGTGCAATATTTTGATCCTTAAAAAAAAAAAAGGGATTTTCAAACTGGGAGGAAAGCTGCAAGAACATAGACATTTATTTGATTGAGTTGATAAGTCACTTTGGTTCCCTTCACCAGGGGAAAGAAGACATAAAACCAAAAAAAACTGAATATTTTCTTCAAAATAATTTACCAGAATCAAGAAAATAATTCAACTTTAGCCATTTGACCTAATTGCAACTTTTCAATAATGTTAATACACATTGTCTATAAACATCCTACGTATCATCTATATAAATAAAATGGAAAGGTACGCCCGTGTGTCCCGAATGCGTTTCCGTACCTTTTGACAGAGCCCACTGAAAGCTTGCACACGCCTACCTTTGTTGTCACAGATTGCATAGCCGGAGTCTGGGGGCCATGAGTGGGGCGTGAGCCCCACAAAAAGCAAAAAAAAAACTACGGGCCCCAGCATCCCCTGCACCACGCCCCAGCCAATCGTAAAGGCCGGAACGAACACAGGAGGGGTGGGGCAGACGCCATGCGCTCGGAGAGCAAGAGAAGGCAGTTGCCGGGTGTGTGCGTGCCTGGCTGCCACTCGCCCTTCCAGCGGCGACCAATTTAATTTAATTTTAATCTAATAGTCATATTTATATATGCCGCCCACTCAGGCAGAACCCGACTCAGGGCGGGAAACATGATGTGTGTGTTTGTGTGTATGTTTGTGTCTGTGTTTGTGTTGGAGTGTGTCTCCAGGGCTAGCAGAAAGGGGAAAGGGGAGGGTGAGGTGTGTGTGTGTGTGTATTAGTGTGTGTAAAAGCAAAGAGGGCCGGGAATGTGTTTGTGGGGAGGCCAGTCAACCACACCCCACCCCACCCCTGCGCAGCCGGGCGCCCATGCTAGTCTCATATAAATGTAATATCAGCTTAGTTGTTAAAATTTTATGAAGCTTATGAACTTGCATAAGCAGCAGTTTAGTTACTGGTGAACCAACAACAGAATTATATGGGCCAGTGCCAATCTCTGTATAAAATTACTAGGAAGAAAGGAAAGCCCTGCCTCAGTGGCTTCTTACATTTCATTTGTATAAGATAATGGATCTGGTTCTAGCTGACCATCAACTACCATGCCAACACCTTATAGACTATACATTTTGCTGTTAACTAAAGTGACCTCACCTTCACCTCAATTCTCTACCACTCATCTTTCACTTTTGGCTACATGCTCCATTGTCAGTAACCACCCATCCAAGAAGTTGACAAATTAGTTTTTCTATCTAATCTGCAAAACACAAATAACTCACTTCCTATTAGAAACAGCACATTCTTAGGGCCAGAACCAAGGCTTAAACATCTCACACGTAAGTGTTTTATGAAATTACTTTAAGAAAATATGGTAAACAGTTAAATGCAATTTGAAGTGAATTTGATATAGAGGTAATATGCAAACATATTATAGACTGAAATTAGGCCACACATCTACAATATGTCACATTAACCCTTTCTAATGGCAATTTGAAGTTGATCAACCTTCAAGACACAAATTTGCTACCAAAGACAGGGATCGCATAATCCAAGTCTGTACACTGGCTAGTTATTATCTGAGCTGCAGTAATGGCTGTGCACAGCAAAATGTAATCTCGGGAAATGTCACAGTAAGTTATGAATATCTGAGCAGCCTAATGCACCTTACTAGCCATGGAGTGTGAGACTGTAATCTTATTACTTTTTTATGGTTGTTTTTTTTTTTGAATAATGTAGCCTTTGAACTGATGTATAGTCTTTTCCTGTGCTTTAGCATGATTTGGTCTCCCATGTCATACAGTTCATTTTTCAGAACTCCCAAATTCAATGTATTTTACATCTTTGGCTCAACTTCATAAACAACCTTTATAACAATCCACTGGGTGATATAATATTTTCCTTCTCTAGATTGTGGTATAATGTGTAAGCAAACAGCAATGATTTTAAAGCAACACATTTGAAACATTCAAATACATCTTCATAAGTTTTACATTTCATTTTAATATTTGCCTTGGCTATTCATAAATTTAAATAAGTCATAAATATATCAATATCTGGATGAATTCAAGAAGAAATGACAACCTTTTGTAGTTGATATTCGTAGTCTATACAATTCCACCATTCAAACACGTTTAGCATCAACTGCACTGTGTTTCTTTCCCTACCACAATAAGGTATCTATGAAATAATATTATAATGTTCCTCAGAATCAGTCAAAAGAGATCATTATCTACCTGTGTAGATCCAGCAATAAAGACAAGGAGTGTTTGCCAGTCAGAGAAATCTTGTTGGAACATATGACACACTTCTTAAATGGGCCTGCTGGGGCCATAAAAAGTTGGGAAAGCTGCAAAACTATGACTAATTAAAAATGTTTTTAACGTTAAAATAGACTCAGAAAGGGGATGGAGAGAAAGGGACCAATGCATAAAAGTAAGAACTATAAGTAAGAACTATAAACAAATGTGAAGTAAAGATGAAGGCTGTAGGAATACTACCAAGGTGAGTACCATAGTGGTAACTGAAATGAATTGAAGATTAGCTACAGGAAGGGGAACATGTACAATGAAGTATAGACTAATGAATGCTTTTAGGCTCTAGAATGCTGTGAATGTCTTCAAGCAAATGCAAACAAACCCAAATGTGTCACTCACAGAGGCTATGAAGAAAAACAATGGTGCCATTAAGCCTCCCTGACACAGTGGTTGCAGCCAAAACTTTGCTCACAATCTGAATTCAATCCCAATGGTCTCAACTCCAAGGTCAGAATAAATGCTAATGAAGTTGTGCGAACCACCTTGGGGGTGCTCTAAACACTGTGTGACAGTATGCAAGCATTTGCTTTCAGGACGATTCTGACTTATGGTAACTTTCTCATGGTATTCTAGGTACAAAGTACTCAGAAGCAGTTTACTAGTTCCTCTATACCAGTAGTGGCAAAACTATGGGACGTGTGCCAGAGAGGGCACTCCCAGCCCTCTCTGTTGTCACACACGCCATCACTTCCTCCCTCCCCCAGCACAGAGTTTGCCCTGCCTCTCTGCCCAAGAGCCCATGGGAGTGCTTCCTCCCTCCCCCCAGCACAGAGGTCACCCTCCCATCTGTCCAGCAGCCCAATGGGAGTGCTTCCTCCTTCCAGTAGCACATACTCCCCCCCCTTTGGGTGGGCACTCGGTCTCTAAAAGGTTCATCATGACTATTCTATACCATACAGCTCACTCAAGGCCATAGAAGTAGAAAGGCCTGAGCCTGATTAGTCACAAGTAATTTAGGCTGCCACATACACAATGGGAATTCAAACATTAGTTCTCTGGCTCCACAGCCAGGGAGTCCAATCTATTGAAGGATACTAGCTCACTCTCCAAACATACATTTCAAAAGCAACTGTAATTCAACCATTAGATGGTTGTGCAGTAGTTTGGGAGACTCAAATCCTTTTACATGACTCAATTAGGGAATGGGTTCACTGCTGGCAATTTTCACATGCTTCAAGCTCCCCCATCCCTTACCCCTGTCTAGTGGGGTCCATAGGCTTTCCTATATCAAAAGGGGTCCCTGGAGAACCTTGAAATTGGATATTGAGTGAGGGTAGGAGTTTAACATTCATTGCTGATGATATCACCAGTATCTGCAACAGGATTTGAGCTTTAACGCAAGATCCATTCAGGCATAGTAACGGAATACATGAAATGCAGTCCTACTTTCTCTCAGCCTGGCCTTACGAGGTTGTTGAAGCAGAGAGGATAAATATACTAACAGTATGCTACTCTAAGCCCACTGAAGAAAAGGCAGGATTCAACATTAATGGAGAAGACATAGATGTAACTGATAGAATAATGACTAGCATATCAATTTAGAAGTATATTCCATTTCAACCAATATCAACTAAGTTAGCATGATGATCATGAAGTATTTTCACTTAAGAAAAAAATCAAGTACCTTTATTTGATAACAACAGTTCCAAAAATGAAGGAAGAGAGATCATTTGGGGCTCTTACTTTTCTTAAATATGTTATGCAGAAATACTAATGATCAAGTAACGTACTCAGTAACACAGTGAAATACACAACAACAAAACCCTACACTGTCTAAAAAAATCTGGAGATGTACTGGGTGACATCCTCCAGTCAGCATATATGCAAACTACATATGTCCAGGATGTCATGGAAACGTGTAAAGGAAGTTATTTTTTCTTAAAAGTTACTTTGTGTTAAGTTAGATCTCTTTGTAGTTGCAACATATTCACTTTCATTCTCTGTCTTCTAAGCCTCTCAGGCTCTGCAATGCACTCCCACTGCCAGCACAATTCAGCCATTAGCGCATACTTAACATAACAAAAGCCTGCCAGCTACTCAAGGGAGCTTGGGTAGGAATCCAACAGGAAGGTCTATCTCATATGATAAGAGCATCTGCGAATCTGCAGGTGCATCGGAACTGTCTTATCTGCAGATATCTTGATATTTAAATTTTGGAATAATTCGAGTACCAATGGGAGGTGTCAGGAGGCCCATGAACTGTATATAAACTCGTGGTTTCTGGACCTCAGAAGGCACTTTCCCTGATGCTAGGGGAAATGCTGCCCCATCCTCTCACGATGCCTTAAACAGCCACGCACTTAGTCATTTTGCTGATGGGGCAGAACATGCCCATAGATTAGACTTTTATTTTAAAGTGCTCATTTGTTTACTTTTTTCTGTTTTCAATATTTTACGCTATGCAATTTAACTAGCTTTTTAGAAGAAATATACCACATACTCTTTTTGTACTTTTTACTCAATTAAACACTGCTAATGAAGAATTGTTCTGGGTATCCGGAGGTCCTTTAATGGAGCGGAGCGGCCTGCCATCTCAGAAAGCCTCCGTACTCATGCTTACCATATATCCAGGCCTAAGTTACTCCTGAAGGGTACTGCAGTGGCTCAAGTTGCTAAGACGCTGACTGGGAAGCGGAAGGTCAGCAGTTCGATTCCCGAGTACTGCAGGACGGAAATGAGCTCCCGTCTTCGTCCCCAGCTCCTGCCAACCTAGCAGTTCGAAAGCAAGAAATTGCAAGTAGATAAATAGGGACCACTTCGGTGGAAAGGTAACAGCGTTCCGTGCGCTCCGGTGTCTAGTCATGCCTGCCACATGACCACGGAAACGTCTGCAGAAGCAGACAACGCTGGCTCTTCGGCTTAGAAACAGAGATGAGCACTGCACCCTAGAGTCGGATATGACTGGCTTTCGAGCAAGGGAAACCTTTACCTTTACCTAAGTTACTCCTGACGGCCAGGTAAAAGACCCTCCTTTGTCATGCTAGCCCAAGACACATGGAACTTATTTGATCCTTCACCTCAGGTTTAAATGTGGGAAGATAAAAATATTTATATATTGTATATTCAGACTTACTAGAACAGATGACAAACTCTGTGAATCTTAAAATTATCTGGAAGGGAACATCAAAAATCTAATCATCCACTGCAGGCTGTTTGGTATCTATATTGTACTAATGTTATATTCCCAGGTGGGCAATATAAAAGTGTAATAAACAAGCAGTAATGTTTGCATTCAGAGGAAAAAGCTCCCCCGGTAGCTTAGAGGTTAAGATGCAGAGAAAGCATAATTATTTTTTCAGCCTAATTGATTATTGTAGTGCTGGATTGGTTAGGAGGTAAAAAAATCTTTATTTTTCCATGTAGCACCAATTGAGAAATGATGGTTTCAATTGACACTACAAGGAAAAATGAAGAAAAACATTTTTACTCTCCTAATCCAACCAACACGACAACAAACAACTGGAGTGATATAACTACACTTTCCCTGTCCCTCCTCAGAGGAGCAGGGAAAATATTTCATTTGCCAGTGTGGTAACGTGGCTCATCAGCCACTTCACCATAAGTGGAAAGTCACTTGCACTATTTGGATGGGGCGAATGGGCCCTGTCAAAAAGTAACACTGAAACAGCAATTCCAAAGCACCTTACAAGGGGCCAATCTGATAATACTCATAGGGATTTTATTTGTCCACAAAGCAATTTTGCTTATGCACAGTGGTGGTAAACCTATGGCACACATGCCAGAGAGGGCACTACCAGCCCTCTCTGTTGGTACGCATCACTTCCTCCCGCCCCCAGCACAGAGTTTGCCCGGTCCCTCTGCCCAGCAGCCCAATGGGAGCCCTTCCTCCGCCCTTCCCAGTACAGAGCCCCCACCCACCCCGGTTTGGGCACTCTGTCTCTAAAAGGTTCACCATCGCTGTTGTAAGATATTAACACAGCCCTCAATAAGGAATAATGAGCAACTGTAATGCAGCATTCCATTTCCCTTCAGCTGACTTGTGGTCTCCAAGAAGGAACATATAAACACTGTTGTATGAATAGAATTCTAGTCATAGTTTCACATGTAATCTAGGAAATATTCTACGGTAGAGTCTGTACTATTCATAGAAATGTTGACATGTTACCATGGTGATGTCTAAGGTGTTGCTTCTCAACTACACGAAGCTACACTAATTTTCATTCAGATTCATTTTAAAATATATCTTTATCTATAAGAATGGGATATGGCCGTGCGTGTCCGGAATGTGTGTCCGCACGCATCCAGCCAATCCCGTAATGCGCCGTGTACACTTACCTCCTGAAGATCACTCCCGCAAGGGTCCGGAAGCCGAGAGTGGGGCCAACGCCCCACGAACCCGAACAAAAGGAACCTATGCTTCCCAGCATCCTCCGCACCACCTCCCCCAGCCAATCAGACAGAAGGACGCGAGGGCAGAGGAGGCAGGACAGCTGGCGCATGTATAAAAAAAAAAAGGCCGACGTGCACCCAAAACAGCTCAGCTCTGTCTGCCTTACCGAGGCAGACAGAGCCCGGGCTAAGGGAACAGTCTGCCTGCCAACCCTTCTGCCCTGCCTGAGGGGAAAATGCAAAGGCGGCAGCCAGCGATTCATCGAGGGAGGCACTCTCCCTGGCGGATCGCTGGCTGCCGCATTTGCATTTTCCCCTCAACTGTTTCAAAGGTTGACATGAAACAACCTTCGAAACAGTTGAGGGGGAAATTCAAAGGCGGCAGCCAGCAATCTGTCAGGGGAAGCGCTCTCCCTGGTGGATCACTGGCTGACGCCTTTGCATTTCCCCTCAGCTGTTTTGTGTCAACCTTCGAAACAGTTGAGGGGGAAATGCAAAGGCGGCAGCCAACGATCCATCAGGGAGAACACCACCCCTGACGGATCGCTGGCTGCCATCTTTCCATTACCCTTCAGCTGTTTTGAAGGGCTGGCAGTCACCCCACCACCAACACAGAATCCATACCTGCCCGGCAAGGCCGGACAAAATAGCTAGTTATATATACAATCACACTGGCTACATAAAAAAAAAGAAGGCTAGCAAGTATCTTTATACCTGATCCATGAGATGTACTGAAGAACCTGCTTGGCACAAGGAGAAAATATTTTATTCCCCGTTGGGGATTTCTGAGCCATTTGAAAACAACTATGTTAGTTCCATGATAGTATCTCAGAAATTATAAAGCCCAATTCTTGCAGTGAAGTCTTGGGGGAAGTTTTTCAGAAAAACTTGAGAATTAAGCCACTATTTTCACAGTTTAGTTTAAATAACTGAAAGTGAACCAGTCTGTATATTATTATAGAAAGGGACTATTCTTGAGGAAAAGTGTAGGAGGCAAACTATTTGGTAAAGCATCACATCAATGCTGAACATAAAACACAAACACTAAACTGTTACAAGTAGCAATGGATTGTAAATCACCTTATTCTCTCTATTCAGATCATTGAATAATACTTAGACCCATTCCACAGCACTAAATTTCATTGTTCATATGTCAAAACCAAAACTGAGACCAAAATAGAAACTATCTTCATTTGATAGAATTCTAGCTTTAAGTTTCTTCATCAAATTGAAAAGAATAAATTGACAATCCTTGTAGTTCAATACCACCCTGAATTGACTGATATATAACTAAATTTTGCAGTGTCTACCTTGGAAACTTAGTCCAGACAGAAGTACGCCAAAGCAAAATTTTGCTTAAAGAATATGTCTTTGTACATAAAATGAGATTTCCCAAATCCATTACATCACAGATTCATCTATGAGCAGAGGAAGCCAATAAATCATTTAAACTATGATACAGAGGCCCCTTTTAAAATTTGCATTTACCTATAGTAAATACTGCCATGTTCTTTAATAGCGTGCTAGTGCAATCTTGGCAAGCTACTGATTTATGGTTCTGACATATTTTCAAAATCAGAAATCCATCACTGTACAACCTACTAGAAAAGTCAGTTCAAGTTGCTATACTCTAAATATAAACTCTATACACTATGGAAATCACACACCAAAAACTGTACCTTATTGGTTATTTTAATTTCTGAATTATTCACCTCATTACTAGGGATATATGACGATTATTTGTGAATGTAAGTATATCAATTTACAGAATTTTTCAAAGAAGTTAGTTACTCAGCATTTCATTATGAGCAGGATACAAAAAAGAAAAGATGGTAAAATGATGATCATTAAACCTGCAAATATTATCATATACAAAAAGATCAAGAGCATGCAGGAAGCATAATCTCAAGACAAGTATGCATTCTTTTAGCATCTTTTCTAAAGAAGAATCAATCATAGCAATATAAAACAATATATTTTAGATGGTTTATAAAACTGCTCCAGTAAAACCAAATAAAGAAACTTTATTGAAATATGAGTTCCAAATTGTCTTGCTTCATTCAATGTAAGAGAGCCTATTTCTGTCATCTGCTTTTCAGCTTTCTTTTGCAATTTTAAGTGTTTATTCCATTATCCAAACCATTTTTTCTTTTAAGTACAGAATTGTCTTTTTGTGTTCTTCCCTAATAATGTCTTCTGAGTCAAATGATTTTAGTAGTGGAAATCTGTCCCTTTAAATTCTTCAGAAATGTTGTTTAAATTATATTTTGACACTACGATTCTTTTTTTCTTTAATATCTAACTCTAATATTAGATATTATCAGTTCATGATCCATGCCACAATCTGCTCCTTGTCTTGTTTTGGCAGACAGAATACAGCTTCTCCATCTCCTGCTTCCAATTACAGTATGTAGTCTACTGATTTTGGTATTTACAGTTTGGTGATGTACAGCAATCTCTTCAGTTGCTTGAAGCATGTATTTACAATAAACAGTCTGTTAGACTTACAGAATTCTATGAGTCATTCTCATCTTTCATTTCTGTTCCCTACCAAATTTTACAGCAAAATTAGGTTCTACTTTATTCACTACTTTTGTGTTCTAATCATCCATTATAAGCATGCCTTGTTTGAGCATGTGTGATCAATTTCCTCCTAGGTGTTTGCATAAAAGGTTTCAGTTTTCTACTCTTCAGCATCTGTAGTTAGAGCACAGACAACTTATGCAGATAGGTCCCCCCCCCACCTTTGATTGATAGCATTTGCTCCTACCGTGCAATAGAACCCCTAATTGTGTGTGCTGCATCTTGCCTCAGTATTAGAGCTACTCAGGTAAAACCGCATCTGCTCAGATCTACAAGAGAAAGATGCCAAGCTTAAGGATCTACAAAATGCATTTCTCAAACTACAATACCCATCCAATATGGTTAAAAAACAAAACAGGCCTAGAAGAGAAAGCAATTGAACACCACTGGTTTTCACTTTCAGCCCTCAACTAAAACCTCTCACACGCATAATGAAAGTTCTCCAACCCATCTTGGACAAGAATACTCCACTCCCCAAAGCCCATGGTGACATACCTTTACTTGCTTACAGGCAACCCCCCAATCTCAAGCAACTATTGACACACAACAGACTGCACAACAGTGAAACAGAGATGGAAACTAAACCCTACTGCAAACCTAGATGTCACCTATGCCTCCACATTTACTCTGATAACAGTATTACTGGACCCAACAAAGCCACACACAACATTACTTGTTCCTCTGGCAATGTGCTTTATGCCTTCTTTTGCCAAAATGCCCTTCTGCACTCTTCATAGGACAAACAGGACAATCCCTGCACAAAAGAGTTAATGGACATAAATCAGACACCAGGAATGGCAATACAGGGAAACCTGTTTCAAACAATTTCAATCTACAGTACATCTACTTAGACACAGTGCACAGGACTTGAAAGTTACTATTCTGGAACAGAAAAATTATAAGAAAAGGATCCAGAGAGAGACAACAGAGATAAAGTACATGCATATGCTGGACACCCATCTCTAAGGTTTGAATATTAGTCAAGGGTTTCTGGAATATTTCAAAATTGATACACCACAACTAACAGGTTGTTATATGCTGCTATACATATTGTATGTTATGTGTTGTTATTTTTATACCACTTTTACAGAAACTTCAGTAGAATTCCAATCCTCCACCTCAGTCTACCTCTCAGAACAAAGGAAGAACTTGGTGTGTGGCCTGGGCCACTCACACAATAGATGCTAGCCTGAAGTGTTAGCAAATGTGACTTGCATCAATTTACTAACCACTTGCAATTCAAAAGGGCAAAGCTCCACAACTAATCCGAATAACAGGTGTTACCAGTTGTAAAAAAAACACCACACTGATTCATATACAGTATTTATGTTATGTTAATCATTCTGTACTCCGGTACCTGATGTGTATACATTGCCATGAAGCCTCACTCTTCAGTCTGATGAAGTGGACTTGATCCACAAAAGCTAACATTAAAATGCATCAGTTAGTTTTAAAATGCCACGTTTTTGTCTTTTTGTTTTGTTTACTCTCTCAAATGCTTGGAACACAGACTAACACAGCTACCATTTCAAAAAATAATAATAATCCATCTCTTCTGAGTCTTTCATTTCAAAATAGGATATTTTGTGGTTAAAAATCTCCTTTTCCAGTTCATTTTAGCTCACTGATACCAAACACTGCGATGTTTACACACTAAATTTCTTGGTTTACAGTTTACAGCTTACCTTGACTCATACTTCTCATATTCTATGTTCCAATTGTATGTGTTGTACCACAATGGACTTTCCTTTCACTCCTGTGCACATCTTCCTTTATATATCTTTTCATCTTCAATTTAGTTGAAAGTTCAATTTAGCAAAAGCAATATTTGTTATTGTTCTTTGGGGCGGTATATAAGTATAATTGCTATTCCTTGATCATTTAAAAAGTAATGTTGTTATGTACTATCAAGTAACTTCTGTCACATACTGACTTTAAGACATAATGAGTTCCAAAATGTTCTATCACTGCCAACTGGGCTGAGGTCCTACAAACTAAAATCTGTGGTTTCCTTTATTGAGTCAATCCATCTCATGTTATGGCCTCCTCTTTCCTCCTGCCCCTCCTTCTCCATTCCACCCATCACCGTCACTTCTGACATCTGCCGACTATGAATTAATGAGCTCCAAAATGTACTATCATTACCATTACTAGCTGTGCTGAGGTTTTGCAAACTAACAGCTTTAGCTTCCTTTATTGAATCAATCTGTCTTCATGTTAGGTTTTTCTTCTTGCTGCCCCTCCCTGACTTTCCCTAGCAATATTTTGTCCAGTAAGTTATGTCATCTTGTTGTATGTAAAAGGCTCAATCTACTCTCTCTCTCTTTTTTTTTTTTGGGGGGGGGGGGCTATACAGTAGTGAAAATTCAGACTTGGCTTGACTGAGCATTCCTTTATTTGACTTTTTCGAGGTCTGTGGTATCTGTAAAACTCTTCTCCAACATTACATTTCAAATTAGTTGATTTGAGTTTTCTCCTGCAAGCCTTCTTCTACAAAATAATAAGTCTTAACACAGCATGGATGATCTTCATCTTTACCTCCATCAACAACATTTGCTTACCCCACTCCCTTTTTTCTTTTAATTTTAAAAAGCACATTTTTAGAAACTGCAGTTTGGGATATGTTTTGGGAAAACAGGTAGGCAACATGTTAGTAGCACTTTTGTGTCTAAATCAGTGGTTCCCAACATGGGGGACACGTAGAGTTGCCATAATTATCTCCCATAAAACCGGGACAGAAGTATACTTGACAAAAATGGGTGGGTTATCTACAAAATAGTCTTTTTAAAAACAAACATAATGACAGCTAAAAAACACTTTAACATTAAATATATCAATACATGAGTTTTAAAAATCTGGGACTTTAACATGATTTTTATTGAGCTGGCTAGGATAATTTTTTCAACCTTGAATCCAGGACAATCTTGATTTTCCAGGACATATGGCAATTCCCAGAAGCCTAAGTCAGTACATTAGCTGATCAGTGCTTTGGGGAATTGACCTAGACTTCTGGAAATTGAAGTCCAAAAAAACAAAGGTTGGGAAATGCTGGTCTAAATGGTTCTTCTTCCTCAGGCTGCATACTTCAAGGAAAGGATTTACTAACTGCAAGGTACCCATCAACTCTATATTCTGAAGAGCACACAAACATTCTGGGAATGCAAAGCAGACAATAGAACAATGCAATGCAATAACATTTAAGTTCTAACATAACAAAACGGTTACACGATCCCTCAGCTACTAAACATAAGTAGGGGAAAAGGGAAAGGGGAAGGGGAAAGGGGAAATACGACACAATACAGTTCATTATGCAATACAGGACAATAACAACATATCAAGCATAAACACAATATAACAATTAAATAAAAATAAACATATACAAAACATAACAGTTTACAAGGTTACAAGATATAATCAGGAAAAAACAATAATCCAAAGGAGGGGAGGGTCGGAGCCCAAGGCTCAACGACCTTACACAACTCTTAATACGAGCCGGGCTCAACGACTACGTCAGAGCTCAGCTCAGTAATGAGTAATAATACACTCTACAAAATACAAAAGAGACAAGACAACTACCGCAATGTCCTCAGCAGCCAAGTCCACAACCATGGTGGGGCCCTTTTAACCTCCCCGCCTGGTGGCAGGGGGCAGGGAGGGATGACTTCATGCGGCGGTGGCGTCTTCGGCTCCCTCTGGCCACGGGGAGCCCTTTTAACCTCCCCGCCCGGTGGCAGGGGGCGGGGAGGGACGACTTTGCGCTGCGGCGTCTTTGGCTCCCTCTGGCCACTGGGAGCCCTTTTAACCTCCCCGCACAGTGGCAGGGAGGGACGGCTTCGGGCGGCTGCGGCATCTCCGGTCCCTCTGGCCACAGGGAGCTCTTTTAACCTCCCCGCATGGTGGCAGGGAGGGACGGCTTCACGCGGCGGCGGCATCTTCGGCTCCCTCTGGCCACAGGGAGCTCTTTTAACCTCCCCGCAGGGGGCGGGGAGGGACGGCTTCACACAGCAGCGGCATCTTCGGCTCCCTCTAGCCACAGGGAGCCCTTTTAACCTCCCCGCCCGGTGGCAGGGGACGGGGAGGGGAGGGATGGCTTCACGCAGCAGCGGCGTCTTCGGCTCCCTCTGGCCACGGGTGCTCTTTTAACCTCCCTGCCCAGTGGCAGGGGGCGGGGAGGAACGGCTTACCACGTGCACAGGATATGTGTTCGGACGAACAGCTTTATTGATGATACACTTGTAGTCAGCGCATATCCTGACCTCCCCGTTACTTTTTAAAGCAGTCACAATTGGTGTCTCCCACTCTGCAGAGTCCACCGGTACTAGGATGCCCTGCCCCACCAGTTTGTCCAGTTTGGCTTCTATCTTTTCCTTTAAGGCAAAGGGTACCCGGCGTGGCTTCATCTGGATGGGCCGGATGGTTGGGTCAAGCTCAAAGTCAACAGTGGGTCCTCTGTATAAGCCTAAACCCTTTTTGAAAACCTCAGGATGTGCAGCACAAACGTCCCGGATTGGGTCAGAGTCTATTGCGTGGATGACAGAAAGCCGGATCCCCAGGGGCTTAAACCATTGAGTGCCAATAAGACAGTTCGTGCCCTGCTTAACTACAACCAATGGCAAGGAGGTGCGAATGTTTTTGAATTTAACCAAGAAATTACCCACCCCCAGGACCGGAATCTGGCAACCTTGCACATCCTGGAGGGAAGTCTTAATGGCTTTAAACTTTGGCCGAGAGGTAAGGGAAATCCTTAAAAACTCCCACTGTGGAATTATGGAAAAGGTAGTACCTGAATCCACCTCCATCTTGAAGGGGATGTCCTGCAGGCTCAGGTCTGTGAAGAAATGTTTGCTGACGATGCCCACTTGGCACGGCTCAGGCTTGGGTGACACTTTGGCAATGGACATGTTGTGGTGATGACTCTTCTTGGGCTCAGGCACTGGAGGTCTTCGCTTTCGCTGGTGGCATACCTTAGCAATGTGCCCTCTTCGTCCGCAGTTGTGGCATTCTGTGGTGCAGAAGGGGCACTTCTTGCGGTCGTGCCAGGCTCTGCAGCCATCACACATGCAAAGGAATTTATTCTCCTGATCGTCACGGTGCTCTCGGTGCTTTCGTCGGACCGCTCGGACTTCTCCCTCTGCGTCGCTGGACTCTGATGAAGAGGTGGAACCAGGTGATGCTGAGGAGGATGAAGGTGACTTTTGCTGAGCTTGCACAGCTGAGTCGGTGACACTGGTGGTGGAGTGGCGATGCCGGAAAAGCTTTATCCTGGACCGTGCGGCCTCAGACGCTACTGCCTCTTCTAGGACATCCATGAAGGTTAGTGTCTTTCTGATCATGAGGTGACATTGAGCACCTCTGTCCCTCATGCCGGCCAGCAGATGGTCCCGGAGTGCTTCTTCAATGTTGTCCCACTTGCACAGGGCGGCAGCAATGCACAGCGCGGTGGCATAGTTTGCAATGGATTCACCGGGTCACTGCTCTCTTCTGTGGATGGCCACCCTGTCTGGGAAGATCGAGACCTCTAGCTGCAGGTGCCTCCTCAGTGCAGACATGATCTCTGTGAGCGGCACCACATCCATGTCCCGTGGAAGAATGAGGTGGGTTGCCAGCTCAAGCGTCTCAGCACTGCACTGAGCAAGGAAACAGGAGCGCTTCTGGTTTCCGTCTGTGATCTTCTGTGAGGCCATTGCGTGCCAGAACCGGCGTTCATATGTTGCCCATTTCTCTGGACGCGCTGGGTCGAATGGGCCAATGTTGCTGCCTTGTGGGTACGCCATCCCACCTTCGTCGCCAGTTGGTGTTCAAGGAATGAAGAAGCAGACGAATGAAGTAGTGAAATTCAGCTCTTTATTAGTGGGGTTTGAACACAGTTTGAATGGGGCAAAACTCAGACTTATATACACTATAAACATTAACAGTAACAATAATACAACAAGCTCATTGGCTAACAGTGTGTGCACATTTTTCGATCCACTTATTTGCATAAGAATAGATACATGAGAAAAGATACATTCTGCTCCTGTCAGATTCTAATTTGCGCGCCATATCGAAATCTCACGAGACTACGCTGTCTGGCGAGATCTCGTAGCTATCGGACAGGGAAAGCAAGAGAATAGATAAATGAGAAAAGATACATTCAGCTCCTGTCAGATTCTAATTTGCGCGACATATCGAAATCTCACGAGTACGCTGTCTGGCGAGATCTCGTAGCTGTCAAACAGGGGCTCTGTTTGACAGCTAGGGAAAGTGCGGGAACATGGTGGTTTGAATCGCCTTGACAGTTAAGCACAGTTAACATACATAACAGTACCATTTTCACAAATTAAAGCAGGGGTTCCCAAACTTTTTGTCCTGCGGGCCTGACTATGCCCCCTGGACAGCTGAGTGGGCCAATCTCGTGGTTCCTCCCATCATAAAGGCTGCTATAAAACACATCCATGGTCATTGTAAATGCGTCTGTAGCTGTCGTAAACACATTTACAACAGCCGCGGGTGCATTTAAGGCAGTGTTTATGGTAGGTACAGGAGCATTTACGCATGCGCATTTTACGGCTGTCATAAACATGCCCGTTTCCGCTTCCAGGAGTGGTGAGGGCATCACAGGCCACATGAAATGGTGCAGTGGGACAGGTTCGGCCTACAGACTTTAGTTTGGCCACCTCTGAGTTAAAGGATAAAATAAGGAAGGCAGCTATTAGGGTCCTAAGCCAAGGAATGCATTGAAAGTGACAAGAGCTCCTTAAATAGTTCTAGTACAAATGATACATGACAATAACATTCTTCCCCAACCCATACACTGCTCAGAAGTCATAGCATCATTTTTGATCAACTGAGATTTCCAAATTATCTCCAAAGGCAGCACCATTAAAAGCATTACAGGTCATTCAGTCTAAAAGCAACTGACCAAACACACTTTCATCAGAAAACAAATGGAACTGGCTAAGAAGTTGACTTTGAGCTTATGTCCTGCTGGTTATACCAACCAGATGAATATCTATAGAGTGAGTCTGTTCTTTCAAGCAAAGTGCTCCAGGCTAATATCCCAGCCTTAAATGCTTGGCCAATATTCTACTAGCTGGAGAGTGCATCCGTTGTTCTCAAAGAGTCTTACCTCTATGCAAAAAGTTACTGAATATTTCCTTGCAACAGATCTGAAAAAGCACCACTGCAGACACTACAGAGTATTGCACACATGGGACAAGAGAACAGGATTCTGGCTTTGTCTTTTGCCCTTGCTCCCACAGATCACAAGATTTTAGTTTTTTAAAAAAAATCTGCTGACCAGGTTCTAAATTGTTAGCTAATCCTACCACTTGTTGCCATCTGTAAATTTGATAAGCATCACTTTCACACTTTTATGAAAGTTATTTATAAAAATACTGAAACACAGTGGGATCCGGAAAGAACACTGTGGTGCCCTACATGTTAGGAGAAGTGCAGGATTCTCTAATAGGAAGACCTTCTTTTAAAAAGGACTGTGGTGGCTTAGTCGTTAAGACGCTCAATTTGATGACTGGAAGGTCATCAAGTCAGCAGTTCAAGACCTGAGTACTACATGACGGAGTGAGCTCCCATCTCTATCCCAACTCCTGCCATCCTAGCAGTTTGAAAGCAAGAGATTTATAGAAAGTAGACAAATAGGTACCACTTTGGTGGGAAGGTAGTGTCCCATGCACTCTGGTGTTTAGTCATGCCTGCCACATGTCTACGGAAACGTCTGCAGATGCAGACAGTGCTGTCTCTTTGGTTATAAACAGAGATGAGCACTGAATTCTAGAGTCAAATATGACTGGCTTACACGCAAGGGTGGCCATTACCTCTACCTATTTTTTTAAATCCTTGCTGAAATCAGCTGGTGTTGTATCTATAGCATCCCTCTCTTAATATAGCAAATCTAAACTAAACATATTCCAAAAAAGATAAGAGACTGGTTACTTTGGTATAACTTTTTCCTGAGGAACTGGTATTGGCTCTTAATAATCACAGCTTTCTTTTTTCTGAGAACTCATTCATGGGCTAATCTGTTCTATAACATTTCAAGGTACAGTGGAACCTCATACAACAATTGTCCTGTATAGCAACAAAATCATGTAACAATTAGGTTTTGGGGGGGGGAAATGGCATCCCGCATTACAATATCTCCTATGGAAAAAATCGTACAACAATTTTTCAGTGGGAAAAACCACTTAGCGAAAACAATCGTTGTACGATGCATCGTTGTATGAGGTACCACTGTACTGATGTCAATGTAAATGGTTGGTAATTGGCTGGATAATGTTTGTTTGTGACCATTTAATTCTACCCTGTTCACGTCTCGTAGTATAACCTACTATGATTTGGCAGCCACTTCAAATTAGTGTATAGTAGTTAATGCAGTGATTTCATTAACATTAAATGCAGTGATTTCAAAATATTTTAGTTAAAAAAAGATACATCAAATTTAAAATATTACATTGAAAATATTTAAAAAATTTAATCTATCACACTGATATATATCATTTCTTGTTTGGCATAACGTCAGTATGTGCCTCTATATCTGAAGTATTTATACCCTTATGTGTTTATCAATTTAGAACTGTAATATAAATGTTGGAATGAATAGTTCAATTTCTTCGCACATTATTATTAACTCGACAACATCACTTTTATGAGTTTAAAGCAAAATTGTTCCTCTCTACCTTAAGTTAAAATGAATCAATTCATATGATTACTTCCATCTAACAATATGCCTTTTTAAAACAGAAGGGATGAGCACCACCTCATGGGCTTGGAAGGTACAGCAGTGAAAATAACAAGTCTTTGCAAGTCTTCTCTATACAGATGAATTATTCTCCAAAAAGCCTTAAAAGGTACACAGCCTATGTTATCTAATCTTACAGCTGCTTTTCATAGTTTCACTATGTTGTAAATTATATGTAAAGTTATAATATAATGTACTCAAAGGTTCACAGAGAAGTTCAAAAAGTTAGTAATGCTTGGCAAAAGTTGCATCTGTTTTAAGATACCTTCAGATCTAATTTCATCCACACAAATTTGGGAATAAGTAACTATTAAACTCAGTAGGTATTTTACATGACATGGCAGCCACAAAACACTAGCTATTTAAATGGAGAAAATACAATCATGACACTTAAAACCTAATCGTACTGTAACTTAATATTTGTTTTGCTCTTCTTTTAAGATATGTTTAAAAGTGACATTCTTATGCAATTACATTAAGCTATTTCATTATACTCTTGTTTTATACAACTATTTTAAAATGAAGAAATTTCAACTAGCTCACATTTTTAAAATACATTAACTCTAGAAAATTTAGTCAACACTAAGCCTCTGTCATAAAGATACTATTTTTCAAAATAGCAGCTGTGTAGTTTGTTTCTGCATGTATAAAAATTTTTTTTGTGGCTGGTTAAAAACAAACATATTTATTTCCTCAGACGTTATTTTTCCTTAAGCAATCTGCTTTATTTATACTATTCTAAGTATCTGATGTCCTTCAGCATAGTTACCTGAGTGACCTGAAATCTTACCCTGGCACAACAGTATCTCCGCGAACTACTCCACCAGCTTCTTTGTCAGTTCAAGTTACAAACACCTGCCTGCTGCCATGCAACACTTTGTCTAAATATTCTTAGAGGTAATGAATATAATAATGCAGGCAGTATGCAGTGCCATATGTTTATCCTTTAATGAGTGACCATAGAAATAAAACCCACCTAAACTGCTAGGAAAAGGCCCAAAAATCCATCATCTATTATCAAAACTGACAGTGAAACTGTAATGTATAGTTTTGTCTATAAAAACTATCTTTGAACATTCCCAAGCAGAGAAATGTATATTCAACTGGCAAATTTTAAAGCAAGGCATGGATGTTACATGTGGCTTCTGAATATCCATGTGTTATTTAGGTAGGTTATTTAGGTGTGTGGTCGCATGTTTCATGCCAGGATTGGTTTATGGAGGTCACCAGAGACACATCCATCAACTGAGAAAATGATTTCCAGGAAAAATGTATACTTGGATACGAGTAACAGCCGGCAATTTAGGTAGGGAAATGTTTTTTTATGTAAAAGTTCTGTCTTCAAAATTTTGTGTGAAAATATCATCTATTATAAGTATTTCACTGATACAGTTGCCAATACCCAATTATGTAAATACATGTGGACAATTTGAAGTTGTGCGTGCAAGTAGTTGTGTTACAGCCAAGGCAAAAGTGTTACCCCAAAGCACTTCTGCTATTCTACTGTACAAGTGGTCATGTCAGGAGCATGAAACTGATTGCACAATCAGATATCACAATTTCTTGTTGCTGCATGTAACACCTAACACATTTACAAACAGGCTACTGGCCAATGTATTATAATGGTGCATTTTTCTGAGTCAATATACTGGTTTGGCACTGTATATACAGTGATACCTCATACAACGTCCAAACTTGGTTCCACAAGTTTGGACTTTATACAGATTTGGACTTTGTATGAGGCATGCAAAATCCTAGCCACGATGCCTCATACAACGTCCAAATCCTTGCCGCGATGCCTCGTACAACGTCATTTCCATAGAGATACATTGTACTGTAACAGCACAGACTTCAGGGCAAAGTCAGGGAAACAGACAGGAAACTGACAGAACTTTAAGAAATCATTGTCTAAAGGCTAAAAACATTACAAAAACTTGTCAAACAACCCTGATTGTCCAAGAACCTAAAAAATGCTGCAAAAATCCCAGGAATGCTTCCAAAAATTCTGACAAAAAAATTAGATAGAAATGCAAACCACTGGAGTTGTCCAACTGCAAAAGCAATCCCATGAGATTGGATACAGTGGCTGAAATATTGTTGTAAATGGGCACAATGGTTGTATCAGCAGCATCTGATCACCGTTGATTAGATTAGAGGCTTCCTTTGATGATTCAGGGCAAAGATGACTTCATTGCATTATGTACTAGTCACATGCAACTCAAAATAATTTTAATCAGCTGTGATTTGTTACAGATGATATCATCCTTGTTGCACACACAGTTTCCTTACAGGATTTCAGTCATTAAATACAAGCACAGAAAAAGTGACTGTCTTATTCACAGTTTTATTCTAAATCTCATGGGCACAGCCCAAAGAATTGAAAACCTGTTCACTTTTAACTAAAGAGAGTCACCCTGGAACACATAACTGAAGACAGTAACTTACAGGTATATGTTTACCTATATGCATGCACCTGAATAATTTAAAACTAAACTTCAGAGGAAACATCAGGATAGTACTGAGTAAAAGAGACAGCAAATTAAATGGGAACAAATGAACTAACATTCAAATTGAAATGCAACTATGACTGGAAGAGAACTACAATTCTGTCTATAAAAGGTAAACTGGTATGCCTGTTCTAACAGAATCAGGAATCAAACAATTTTTGGCTATTTATGCTTCTCACAAGATGAGTGAGGGGGGGGGACTAATACTCTAATCACTATTAGAACTAAATGATTTCAAAAGCAGTGAACTGTATAGACTAAGACAGACAACTAATTAGGGGGAAAACCCACTTAGTTGCTGTGTCATTTTATGCATTGGCATCTCATTTCTGAAGGAGCATTCTGACAGAAAGAGAACAATTAAGCTGTTTTAAGTAGAGTCTTTGATAACTACAAGCTAGTTCATTACAACAAGCTGTACAATATATTGACAAGATGTCTTATCCCAATCCATGCAATTGCAACACAAAACAAGTAGAGGACTTGAAAGTCACAAGGAACATGGAAAGCACTATTCTTAAACTGGTTAATTGAGATCAGATGTAGAGCTACAAGACAGTCAAATCAATTTTGACAAGCCTTTGTTTATTCATTGTCAGAACTCAGCAAATAGCTACAAGCAGTGAATGGACAAAAAAACTCTCATGCAATTATTGTGTCAAGCATTCAAAATTGTTCAGAGGCCTGATTTCATATCAATAAAACACAAGTTCAGTATTATCATGGGTAAAGTTTACAACATCAAATAGAAAATAAGTGTAAAACTCCTATGCTTCCAGCAGAGTGGAAAACTGTACCACCCAAATGGGTGGTATAGAAATGTAATAAAATAAATAAATAAATATTAGATTGAAAAATGTTCTAAGAACTTCAACCCTCAAACACTTTCCTTTTTCCTTTGATGTAACTGGTTGGAACTAGAATCTGCTTCCCAAAAAAAAAAAAAAGCAGGTTAAATGGAAGAATCCCATGGTGAAAAATGTAGAGGTGATATTTCTAAATTTGTCTTCCAAGGTATCCCTCATCACATTCCCAGTCTGAAGGACAGGACATGTTTTGGTAGGGCATTAATCTCAGACCATGCAGTTCTCATAGAACATGTTCTTGCTTGAACTATCGATTAGCAGCAATATATATTACAGATTAAAGAATCTAGTTCCTTGATGTAGCTGACTCCATTTGTTATCAGTGCTTTGTGAGGTCTTTTTGTTGCTATGTGCCATCAAGATACCTCTGACCTATGGTGATCCTATAGTCACTTCAAAATGTACGATCATAAACAGCTCTGGTTAGCTCTTCAAACGCAGGGCTGTGGTGTCCTTTATTGAGTCAATCTTTCATATATAATCCCCCTCTTTTCCCACTACCTTCAAATTTTCTTAGTATTAATTCTTGCTCTTTAATCAAAATGTTTCAACGTCAGGTAAGAAGCCCTTTTCTCAAGGGAAAAGACAGTTTAAAGAAATAATCTTTCGTTGCTAAATACCAATTTTCTTGTTATGTGCCTTTATGTCAGAACCAATTTATAGTGACCCTAGCAAAGCTTTCAAGGTAAGTGAGATGTTTAAGAACTGGTTTTACTAGTTCCACTCCCTCAGTGAGTTTCCATGGCTGAGCAGAAATTCGAACCTAGACCTCCTAAGTCCCAGCCCATTCCTCTATTATCACATCTCTAGACTAAACTGTGTCAAGCCTCCATAGATAGTTACATTACTCAGATACAGTACATGACTTATATACATGCAGATTCAATCAAACTATCATCACATCCTGAGAGACAACTGAACTGAGGATAAAAGGAATGAGAAAAATACTACATTTAAAAACTGAACCCCAAAACAAATGCCTAACTCCAGTATGGCTTTTGTAAAGGATTGTGTTGATTAATCCTGTCCTTAGAGAAGCAGCTGACTTTACTTTTATGCTGTCTTTCTCCTAACGTGGAGACCAAAAACTATGCACAATTAATTAAAAGATTATTATCAAATAAACCTAAAAACACAATGGAACAGAAGGTTTTAAAAATAATTAAACAACAATATTTAAAACTATTGTTTAAATGTACTTAGCATACACACTTCAGATAAGTACGTACTAACAAAAATGCAGGAGCCCATAACAACATTCACTTGTCCAAATAAACATTTTAGCTAAAAAGAAAGGTCTTTGCCTGTGGGCAGAAGAGCAAGAGAAGATCAATCTGAGCCCCCAGGGGCCTACATTGCAGTGTCTGAGAGTAGAAATTGGAAGGGCCTTACAGTAATACTTCATACAAAGTCCGCTTCGTACAACATCGAATTCATACAACATCGCCTAATTCCTTGAAAAAAGTTGCCTCATACCAAGTCACTGTGATTTTGTATGAGGCATTGTGGTTTTTCCCAGGTTGCATTGTGCCTGGGTAGTATAAAAGGCAGGACACATGCGTGCATTGCTCTTGTGGGTTTTGCACAAGGCGAAGAGTGTTTAGGAGTGGTTTTGAGCGTGATTTTGGATTTTTTTTTTGATTTTTTTGTCAGAATTTTTAGAAGCATTCCTGGGATTTTTGCAGCATTCTTCAGATTCTTGGACAATCAGGGTTGTTTGACATGTTTTTGTAATGTATTTAGCCTTTAGACAATGATTTCTTAAAGTTATGTCAGTTTCCTGTCTGTTTTCTTGACATTGCCCTGAAGTCTGTGCTGTTACAGTACAATGTATCTCTACGGAGACGACGTTGTACGACATCGCAGCAAGGATTTAGACGTTGTATGAGGCATCGCGGCTAGGATTTTGCATGCTTCATACGAAGTCCAAATCCATATAAAGTCCAAACTTGTGGAACCAAGTTTGGCTGTTGTATGAGGTATCACTGTATTTTGTGTCTATAGTGGTACAGAGGGCACAGTCTCTCTAGAAGATCTTAAAAGGCAGGGAATCCCTTATAGTGAAATATGGTCACTTCAGACAAGCCCAACAGTATATGGTTCGACAGATCATGAGCAGCAGTGTGAATTAGATCCAAAAACAGACTGGCAGCCACGAAGCTGTAGCCACAGGGAAGTAAAAGTGTCTCTGTAACTGGAGCCAGTCAGACTGTAGGGAGAGAGACAATCAGCCAACGTAACTACTGCCTCTTTTCCTGGTGAAACCAGATCTCTGATTCATCAGTCCACAGCATGTGATCATATTTTGTTGAAGGCACTTTCTGGTTCAATGCTACTGAATATATCATGCCTGTGCCAGTAACTTGGTAGGGTTAATCTTAATATGAGAACAAAGAAGACAGGCAATCCCCATGTGAAGAGCTAAATCTGAAATGGAAAACTGTATCTATTTAATAAGTATCAGTACATAATCAGAGGTTATGATTTTTTAGTGTTTCTGATCAAAGAGACAGCACCAGCAGATAAAGATACAACTGCTCCCCTGTTCATCTTTAATTCTGGCCATGAGAATGAAAACGGGAAGGAAACTAACATGTTCCTTTGTTCAGAGAGCAAGACCAACCATTACATTGAACACTTAATCAGAGCTTCTGTTGGTGGCTGGCAAAATAACTGTATATTTTCACAAGCAAATGGAGCAAGAGAACATATATGCCGGAGCAAAGTCAAGATGCAATTAAATACATACACATAAAACGACAATATTCATTTCAAGGGCACTAGGTGCAAATTTTAATGAGTTTCTTTAAATTTACTAGTAATTAACAACATGACCTTGAAGCGCTTGCAAAGAGAATAATACTGAACAATTAGCATTGTGTACACAAGACATAAAATAATTTACAGAATCTAAATTTTCAAAACTGTTTCTTGTTATAGTCTTCAATGTATAATTACTTCCTAAACAAAACTGCAATTATTTTAAATAACTTCAAAACACCAGAAAACCATAAGTAATTAATAGATGCCACAGCTTGGCTGTGTTCTTTAGCACAATCCTATACTGCCGTGATAGCGAACCTTGGCACTCCAGATGTTCTTGGACTTCAATTCCCAGAAGGTCAAGCACCCTGTTAATCCACATGAATGGGTTTACTGCGATTCATCCGGGCAACGCTGCCCTCATTGCTCCCATACAGGCGCGTTTTACTTCCGCTTCCGGGAGCGATGAGGGCAATGTGGGCCGGATGAATCACAGTAAACCCATTCATGTGGATTCACAGGGTGCTTGGGATTCTGAGAATTGAAGTCCAAGAACATCTGGAGTGCCAAGGTTTGCCATCATGGATATACTGTATATATCTTCTGAGATATAAGACAGTCTACTATTGCTGTGTTGCACAACTATTGCACAATTTTCATAGGCTGTTGGCAAATAAGCTAGGTTCCCCCTTAAATGTAAATTGATCACATATAACCTACTTATGACAAAAGGAATGCATAAACCTCAAGTTTAATTCTGTTTTTAAAACCATACTGTCTCAATATGGACAATTATTTTGCCTCATTTTACTCAAGAGTACTGTACTGCATTTCATTATGCCACTACAACAGGGATTCTCAACCTGCTACCCGTAGGCCAGATGTGGCCCACAAGACCATTTCATGTGGCCCCCACCGCCTCTAACACATCCGGAAGTGCCATGTGGTAGAGGAAGGGCAAAATGGCCATCTGGCCCCCAAAGCTGTCTGAGGGAGCATGACCCGGCCCCCGGCTTTAAAAGGTTGAGAACTCCTACACTAGAAGAAAAGGAAAATAAAAGCCAATTCCTTATTTCTTATTTCTGTGTTAAAGAACAGAAATATTCATGAAAACATAAAACAATAAGAATACATTGTAGAAGATTTCTACAATGTATTCTTATCGTAGAAGTAGAAAAATAAAGTCATGGGACAACACAGCAAATGGGTTCCATATAGCCCCCATCCAGGGTTGAAACATGTCCAGCTCCATTTAAGAAAACAAATTAGAGGGAAACAACTTTGAAACATATTGGGTGTTCCTTGAGCTATTCTGGATTTGAAAGGGGACTTTTATCAAACTGAAAGTTGTTTTCAAAAAGGCTAGGCCTAGGTTGGTACTTCTTCTGTAACAATCTGCTCTACATTCTGTAGGAATCGGGGCCGCTAGGACGACCGTTGGGTCCCGGAGGAGACTGATCAAGTAACGATACGAGGCAGTATGGAGCGAGATCAGATCAGTGGTTTATTGAAGGAAAAACATCATCATATATAGATCAGACGGCAAAGCAGGGAAAAAACCGTCATCTGACAGAAAATCACATCACCTATTTACTCAGGTTAATGAGGAATCTCTCTTGGGGAAGTTAATTAGCGTGGGCAAACATTGACAGGGGAAACACCATTGTCTAGGGCTTAGACCGGGGTAAATATGGCCGCTATTTGCACCTGGGATTAGGCTAAACTCGGAGATGAGTGATTACCTTAATGGGTAACAGGGTCTAGAGGAATGCCTCCTCAGCAGAACCGTCGGTCAGGTCATAATTGGGTGAATCAAACCCTATTATTAATCCACCCCCCTTAATTTCTCTGCCCGCAGAGCCCACGGGCCAGGAGCGTTCTCACTGAAGTGGCCTCTGCGCGGGCCGTTCCATGCCATTGGGGCATGGGGAATCCACATCTCCCCTTTTCGTTTTACTTAAGAGCCTGACCGGCGACTCTGCGTAAGAGAGGTGCCAGCTGATGAACGGGAATGACGCTTCGGGGTTTCCTCCGAGAGAGGCACCGGAACCTTGATATTAGTGAGGGAATGCATTGCGTGAAACAGCATACTGCTATGCCTAGTACAATCACCCCCACAATCACCTTGAGTACCGTCTGAAGCCATCCCCATGGAATCCATGACCACATCCAGTCCCACAATGAACTCAGCCAAGTCCCCCATGCAGAACCCTCCCTGATGCCCTCGACTATGGTGTGGAGGTCTGTGAGCTGACTCTGAACCTTACGGGAGTTATCAGTGAGATTAAAACAACACATACCATGAAAGGATTCGCAACCCAGATGATGTAGCAATAAGAGATAGTCTATAGCCGCTCGATTGTCAAGTATGGCATGGCGAAGCTCTGCCTGCTCTTGGTTGAGCAGTGCTATCGCCGAGGAGGTATGGTTAATGGCTTTAGCTAGTCCGCAAGCCAGTCGACCAATCCTCCGAGCGTTGCCGACGGCCAAGCCTGGCACGCCAAGAATGCTGACTGCCAACGAGAGATATTTGGCTGAACTCATTACTCTAAAGCTGCTCTCACATGAGCTGTCTAATTGGGTGGTGCGAGTGTGTCGTATGGGTGCTGGAACATTTGTAACATTTGTGCTTGGGGTAACCATATCCTTAGTAGGGAGTAACAGTGTCAAACGACTGATACAACATATAGCATCTGATACATTTGCAGGAATGTAGTTCCAAGTGTAGTGATTACACGTAAAGAACCAACCAGATGGTAGGGTAACATAAGCATACATTGAACCGAGTGTCTGTGGGTTGTTACAAGTCCAGTTGCCGCTGCCAACTTCAAGGCAACGGCGCCTTCGGCCGACTGCGGAACAGCCGGTCATCCGAGCACAAGTAGAGTTCGGGCTGACCGCCACTCGAGGAGTGTGGAGAGTGGCTGCGTCACCTGGCAAAGTCATTGTCAGCCGCATCTCCCAGCGGGCGTATTCCGAGGAGCTTGCTAGGTTGTACGGGCTGAAAATCCGTTTCACTAGCCAGTCCCCATCCCTGGGGTGCGCGCCTGGAGAGTGGCACACTGGGATGAGGCAGGTGCTCAAGATTGAGGCAGAACCAATGTCCTGTCTCAGGCAAAAATCGGACTGGTTGACGAGACCCGCCAACCTTTCCCACATGTTGTAATGCATCCTGGCAGAAAGGTCTCCGCCTGGCATCAAATCGCTGGCCTTCAATGAGGCAGCCTGAACGCCTCCCCCCGCAAGTAGGGAGATAGTCAGAATGATGGTGACTGCCATGGTGTTGGCATGAATTCGGGCGAAGATTGCAGCCATGAGGTTCTCCGGCGTTGGCTCTCTCTCCTCGCGCTGGATGACGTTCTGCAGCATACTCTCTCCCCCAGGTTACGAGTGGCGCCGGGCCCCTCCAGGAAGGGTCCGGTGGCACCCGGTATCGGACCATCGGTCGCGGGAGAGCCTCCGAACGGCGGAAGTGCTTCTCCTGCGGCGTGCAATCGTAAAAAACATTAAGGTGATTGTACGTGAACAATACCTTATTCAGACAATGCTGTGCCTGACCCTGTGACTTGGGGAGGGCTGGTGGCTCCCCCCTTTCTGTTTGTTTGTCAATATAGGACTTGAGTGTCCGATTGACCCGTTCCACAATCGCTTGCCCCTGCGGATTGTAAGGAACGCCAAAAGTATGCTTGATATCCCAAGTGGCCATGAAGGCCACCAGCTGCCTGGAGCTGTAGGATGGCGCGTTATCGGTTTTCACGTGCCGCGGCTTGCCCATTGCCGCGATGCAGGAAAGGAGGTGCTGCTCCACATGGGAAGCAGTCTCCCCTTTCTGCGCCGTTGCCCAAACGAATTGAGAAAAGGTATCAATGCAAACGTGCATGTACTGCCATCTGCCAAACTGCAGAACATGCGTGACATCCATCTGCCACACCTGGTTGGCCTCTGTCCCTCGTGGGTTGACCCCCCACGAGGGCCCCCCCGGTGCCCCTGCACAATGCTGGCAAGAGCGAACTATGCCTTGGGCTTGAGAGAGTGGCAGATTGAACTGTCTGGCAAGCGCTTTGGCATTTTGGTGAAAGAATGCATGACTCTGAATTGGAGTAGTGAAAACACCTAACACTGAACGTTGCTGAATTTCCTTTGCCGCCGCATCCGCTCTACTATTGCCCGCAGAAATCGGACCCGGTAGGTCTTGGTGACTTCGGATGTGGGCAATATAGAGCGGCTCCGTGCGGTTTCGCAAATGAAATTGAGCAGTGAAGAATAAACTCAGCAAATTCTTGTCTATCGCGGGAGTGATGTATGCTCCCGGTAGACTGTGAAGCAAATTCCTGACATACTGACTGTCAGTAATGATGTTTAGGCGCTCTTTGGCGAAGGTGCGCAAGGCAAGGTTCACCGCTGCCAACTCTGCCCGCTGGACTTCTGTGGAAGAGTTAACAGCGTGCGCCAAGCCTGGCCCTCCTGCCAAGTCAAGACACCATATGTGCGACCCCCATCCGTAAAAACTGTCCTGGCCCCCTGAAGTGGAACCAGCAAAAGCAACTCGAACAAGCTGACTGTCTGCGTTTGAAGTGAGACAAGTCTGGGGTCTTTCGGCAAGTGGTATGCCAAGCATCCGGTGAATCCCTCCAAAGCAATTGGAAGCGAGTCACCGAGCTGCATCAACTGCTGAATCTGTTCCTTGGTGAACGGGACTACGATCTTTGCTAAATCGTGCCCTGAAATGTCCCTGGCTCTCAGCCTTCCACGGTAAATCACCGCGGAGACCAATTCTTGGGGAGGAACGATGTTTCGGGAAGAGGTGTTCGGCAAGTACACCCATTCCACGATACTCGCTCCGTTCTCGGAATCTACTCCTAGGGCTCCGGTGAACATGGATCCTGCCCGAACTATGTACAAGTTCAGGATCGGGGCATATGGCCCCTGAGCAATCCTGTCCACCCACCTTTGGCTGAGAATTTGGTTGACTTTCTCGAGGGCCAAGCGCGCCTCTCGAGAAATCTGTATCCGGTCTGCCGGCTGCTTGCCTAATGTTAGCAGCAAGAAGAGCGGCTTCAAAAGATCCGTATCCAATCGGAAATACGGTCTGGCCCAATTAATGTTCCCTAAAACCTGCTGCAGTTCCACCAAGGTGACCGAATCCTTCAGATTGATTTGGGGCAAAACTGGTGCTGCGAAAGAGTGGAGAAGCCGATGACCCAAGTATGAGAAGGGCTCGGTTCTCTGCACTTTCTCCGGGGCAATGAGTAAACCTTTCTCCCCCAGGCTGGCCTGGAGGTCTGTAAACATTTTGCTGCCAAGTTGCGGCACTGCGACCAAGATGTCATCCATGAAATGGCAACTAAGGCTTTGGGGTGAAGGTTTCGAAACTTTGCCAGTGCGTTGTGAACATAAATTTGGCACAGGGTGGGCGAATTGAGCATGCCCTGTGGCAAGTATTTCCACGCGTAACGCTGCGTGGGCTCACTGTGGTTCACAACCGGCACCGTAAAGGCGAACCTTTCCCTGTCCCTGGGGTCTAAGGGAATTGTGTAAAAACAATCCTTGAGATCTACAACTAGGATCTCCCACCCCTCGGGAATCATATTTGGATTTGGGATGCCGCATTGAAGTGGACCCATTGGCTGTATGCATTTATTGATCTCCCTGAGATCGTGGAGGAGTCGCCACTTCCCCGACTTCTTCTTTATGACAAAAATTGGCGAATTCCAAGGACTCGTGGACTGCTCTATGTGTCCTGCGTCTAGCTGTTCTTTAACCAGTTGCTTTAGGGCGACTAATTTCTCCCCCACTACCGGCCATTGTTCCACCCAGATCGGCGTATCGGTGAGCCATTTAAGTGGCAACGCCATTACCTGAAGGTAAGCGTAGCACCGTTCTGCTGTAAAATGTCTCGCCCCCAAAGGTTGATGTGCACGTCCAGAATGTGCGGCCGAATGACCGCTGTGCCGTCAGCCTTTGGGATCGTGACTTCCACCCACTCCCGGCTCCTAAACGCTTCTTGGATGCCGCCTACCCCCCACACATCGGAGACCGGCTCAATGGCCCACTCCCGTGGCCACTGGCTCCTGCTTATCACACTCACATCAGCTCCGGTATCTAATAACCCTGAAAATGATCTTTTATTCAGAAATACCTCAATAACTGGGGGCTGTTTCCACTCAATGTTGGTCTCCACTGTCGCTAAGACCTGGTATCCTTGTACTGCCTCACTGGCGCTCGAGCGGTCCTCGGACCGGGACTCTGAGCTGTCCCTGAGCCTTCCCTGGCTATCTGCTGGCGAGTGACAAGGAACCATAATCAGTTGTGCTAATGTGTCTCCTTTGTGAATTGTCTGGGGTAAGTGGGTCCAAAGCTGAACTTGGAGAACGCCTGAAAAATTCGAGTCAACGACTCCCGGAATTACGAGAATTCCGCGTGCTCCTGCTACACTACGAGGCAAAACTAAACCTATAAAGCCCTTGGGCAGTGGACCCATGTACTGGGAGTCCACCAGATAGACTGTGCCTGGCAAGTCGCATGTGACGTCTGCCTGGCAAGTCAATTCTAGCCCTGGGTTACTCTTGGGGCTGGCCTGTGCCTTCGCAATGCCTGGAATGTGAATGGAATCTAGTCTAGCTCTGGCGCGCCCAGAGCAAGGGATGTCTCTGTTTGGACCGGGGCCAGAGACGTGCCCGCGTTCCGGTTTCCCGAACTCGGACAATTCCTGGCCCAATGGTAGCCACTCTTACACTTCGGACACGGGGTGTTCGGAGCCTTGGGACGGCCGGAATTTTGTCCGCCTCCCTTGGATCGGCACTCCCTAGCGAAGTGACCGACCTTGCCACAACTGTGACATGCTCCTTTGGGTCTGGGTTTCCTGTCTCCCTGCACCGCCGCTGCCAACAGACCCATTTTGTAGGATTCTGTGCCAACGTCGGCGCAAGCCCTGATCATGTCTGTGAGGGTCAAGTTGGGACGGTTGCCCAGCGACTGCAAGATTTTACGGCAGTCTAGATTGGCATTGTCCTTGGTTAACTTCATCATGAGCTCTTGTTGGGCTTCCTCATTATCGATCTGCCTACTGATCGCTCCCTCTAAGCGATTGATGAAGTCCATGTAGGGCTCCCGGGCTCCCTGCTTGACTGCGGTGTAATTTTTAGCCGCTTTGCCAGTTGCGGGAACCTTGAGAAATGCCTTGAAGGCAGCCTCGGCTGACATTTGGAGAGTGGCTAGTGGCAAGTTGGTCTGCGCATCGATGGATTCGAAGGCCTCTGACCCATATAACTGGTCAGGAAGTACTGCGCCTCCCATCCTGGAAGCCCTAGTCTGAGCCTCGAGGCGATACTCGCTGTCCCATAGCAAATACTGGCTGGGGTTGAGCATCATCCGCATGACGGATTTCCAGTCGTGCGGGATGAACATGGTGTTCTCGCACACTTGCTGAAGCGTGCCCCTAGTAAAGCGACTCTGGAGTCCTGTCTCCGTGATGGCCTTCCGTATAGCCATGAGAAGCTTATACGGGACTGGTGAGTGAACTACCTGCTGGGCCCCTGTGAGGGCATCCATTTCCAAGCGAATTGGACAAATCTGACTAAGCTCAGCTAGTTCTTCTGCTGGCAATTCCCCCTTCTTAATTTCCTCCTCCACTGTGCGCTGAAGGGCACTCTTGGTCTGGGAGCCTATAACTGTCAGAGAAGCGCCTGCACTCCTCATTCCATGCATTCCGTCGGTGACGTCTGCAGCTGTCACCGAGGGAAAGCTCCCTACACTACTCTGCCTGAATTGGAGTGACGGATAGAGCGCTGTGGGTGCCGATGGTTCGGCTGGCGCTGGGGGTTCTTTGGCTTCTATCCGGACTGAATCTACCTCCGCTAAGAGCTTCCTACATTTGCCCCATGTGCGAATTACGCCTCCTGGAGCTTTCGGGGGTTGCTGAATGCAGTCTCCTATCTGATCCCAAAGTTGAAGGGTTAACGTACCCACTTCTGGGTAAAGTGGGCAGTGTTCCTTAGGTACACCAAAAGTCTCGCTAGTTCTCCGCTGTGAAACCTTAACTGAAACACCCTGGCCAGGATTCTGAACTCCTCTTCATGAGTTCTTTGGCTAGTGGACGGACGTTGCCGCTGGGGGCAAGTCCCCATATTACCTGCGAAGGGTCCTCTGAAGTTTCCTCCTTGGGACGAGTCGACGCGTCTCGGGCAAGTAATAGGTTTTGGCGACGATTCTCTGGGTAGAGCTCGGAGCGTGGCCCCGTGCCACGGGCCCTCGGCGGCCTCTGCGCTGTCAGGGGTTCACAGCTGACCCTGAGGGGAACGCGTTTTTCCGTAACCGCAACGCCTCCGCGAAAGTCGGGAGCAAGCTGTAGGATGCCTCTTTGGTACTGCCCCGCCGCTTGGGCCGTCTGCCCGATCGGCTGGCTTACCGACCGGGCTGCCGCGCTGTCCTCCGGGATGATCGGACGCGGTTCAAGTGCAGAACCGGACCGTGTGATCGCTTACTCACGGGTAAGATCACGTCTCGGGGTCACCAGATGTAGGAATCGGGGCCGCTAGGACGGCCGTTGGGTCCCGGAGGAGACCAAGTAACGATACGAGGCAGTATGGAGCGAGATCAGATCAGTGGTTTATTGAAGGAAAAGCATCATCATATATAGATCAGAAGGCAAGGCAGGGAAAAAACCGTCATCTGACAGAAAATCACATCACCTATTTACTCAGGTTAATGAGGAATCTCTCTTGGGGAAGTTAATTAGCGTGGACAAACATTGACAGGGGAAACACCATTGTCTAGGGCTTAGACCGGGGTAAATATGGCCGCTATTTGCACCTGGGATTAGGCTAAACTCGGAGCGGCCATCGCCGCCGCCGCGCTCTCCCCGCCCCCATCACCGGCGGGGAGATAAGGGGAGCCTCCCGTGGCCCGGGAGGCTCCGAAGAAAGACGCCGCCGCCGCCATCGCCGCCGCCGCGCTCTCCCCGCCCCCACCACCGGCGGGGAGATAAAGGGAGCCTCCCGTGGCCCGGGAGGCTCCGAAGAGAGACGCCGCCGCCGCCATCGCCGCCGCCGCGCTCTCCCCGCCCCCACCACCGGCGGGGAGATAAGGGGAGCCTCCCGTGGCCCGGGAGGCTCCGAAGAAAGACGCCGCCGCCGCCACTGCCGCCGCCGCGCTCTCCCCGCCCCCTTCATCGGCGGGGAGATAAGGGGAGCCTCCCGTGGCCCGGGAGGCTCCGAAGAAAGACGCCGCCGCCGCCATCGCCGCCGCCGCGCTCTCCCCGCCCCCATCACCGGCGGGGAGATAAAGGGAGCCTCCCGTGGCCCGGGAGGCTCCGAAGAGAGACGCCGCCGCCGCCATCGCCGCCGCCGCGCTCTCCCCGCCCCCACCACCGGCGGGGAGATAAGGGGAGCCTCCCGTGGCCCGGGAGGCTCCGAAGAAAGACGCCGCTGCCGCCATCGCCGCCGCCGCGCTCTCCCCGCCCCCACCACCAGCGGGGAGATAAAGGGAGCCTCCCGTGGCCCGGGAGGCTCCGAAGAGAGACGCCGCCGCCGCCATCGCCGCCGCCGCGCTCTCCCCGCCCCCACCACCGGCGGGGAGATAAGGGGAGCCTCCCGTGGCCCGGGAGGCTCCGAAGAAAGACGCCGCTGCCGCCATCGCCGCCGCCGCGCTCTCCCCGCCCCCACCACCGGCGGGGAGATAAAGGGAGCCTCCCGTGGCCCGGGAGGCTCCGAAGAGAGACGCCGCCGCCGCCATCGTCGCCGCCGCGCTCTCCCCGCCCCCACCACCGGCGGGGAGATAGGGGGAGCCTCCCGTGGCCCGGGAGGCTCCGAAGAAGGACGCCGCCGCCGCCATCGCCGCCGCCGCGCTCTCCCCGCCCCCTTCATCGGCGGGGAGATAAATGGAGCCTCCCGTGGCCCGGGAGGCTCCAAGAAGGGACGCCGCCGACGCCGACGCCGCAGCCGCGCTCCCCCCGCCCCTACCACCGGCGGGGAGATAAAGAGGCGCTGCCTCTTCCCGGGGGCCCACGCTATTCGGCCTGGGAATGGGAGGCAGGGGTGTCCCATCCCCCTTTGGACCCTGCCTGTTGGGGGGCTTAAAGGAGAGGCGCCGCCGGAGGCCCGGAAATTTTGTTCGGCGCTGGATTTGGGGGTGGATGGCGGAGGGGGAGGGAAGAGAGAGTGTTGGCCTTGCCAGCCGGGAAGGAGGGGCAGCATTCCGTCTTGGGAGGTTCCGGAGACTAATATAGGTGTTGTGACGGGCATGGGGCGGTATGGCGGGTACCGTGGGGCGGGCCGCACTCGGGGAATGCGGGTCCGATGTTTAAGAGCGGTCCCTCATTCCAGCCTTGCAGGTACATCTCTGGGTCCTGAGCAGCAGATCCAGAGTGACCCCGCCCTTAGGCTGCTGCTGGTGAATGCCAGGTCGGTTTGCAATAAGGCCCCCCTGATTCAAGATGCCATCCAGGATGGGCGGGCCGACCTGGCATGCATCACCGAAACCTGGCTGACACCTGAGGATGGAGTACCTCTTTCGGACATGTGTCCAGCTGGGTTCGGTATTTGGCACCAGCCTAGAGGTGAGGGGAGGGGCGGTGGTGTCGCCATTGTTGCCAGGGAGTCTTTGGGAGTCGCTAGGGCCACTGCTCCACAAGTGTCTGGTTGTGAGGCCCTGCTTCTACGGTTGGGCCCCAAGGGTCAGTTGGGGATCTTGCTCCTGTACCTGCCCCCTTGCAGAGTAAGGGATGCCCTGCCTGAGCTCCTCGAGGCCGCCTCGATGCTGGCGTTGGAGTTCCCGAGGCTTATGGTTCTGGGGGACTTCAATTTGCCATCGTTGGGGGTGGCCTCTGAGGGGGCAAGGGAGTTCATGGCTTCCATGGCAGCCATGGGCCTGACTCAGGTAGTTCGGGGTCCGACCAGGGGCAGCGGTCACATGCCAGACTTAGTTTTCTTGTCGGAGCAGTGGCAGAGTGACCTGAGATTACAGGACTTAGTCATCTCACCTGTGCCATGGTCAGATCACTATCTGGTGACTCTTGACTTCCTGGGGGCGACACTTCATCGTAGGGAGGCAGGGCCTATTAAAATGGTCCGCCCTCGGCAACTAATGGATCCAGATGGTTTCCGGAGGGAACTGGGGGATGTACCTCTGGATCGGCTAAACGATTCACCCGAGGCACTCGTCGACCTATGGAATAGGACGACAATAGCGGCCTTGGATGAAATCGCGCCACTGCGGCCTCTCCGCGCCCGGGGAACTAGGTCATCTCCGTGGTTCACAGAGGAACTACGGGAACTCAAACGGGCAAAGAGACGCCTAGAGCGCCGCTGGGTGAAGACCCAGGATGACTCCGATTGGACACTAGCTAGAGCCGCTATTAGGGCCTACCTAGTGGCGATGGGGGTGGTGAGGCGGCAATACTTCACCACCCTTATTGCCTCCGCTGATAATCGCCCAGCCGCCCTGTTCCGGGTAACCAGGTCCCTTCTTGGTAGAGGGAGATCGGTGCCCGGTTGGCAGGGGTCGGCTGAGGACTTTGCTGACCATCTGGTGGAGAAAATCGATCGGATTCGTTCAGGATTGAATCCTGGCGTGGATGGGGAGGGTCGGGGGGGTGCCGGAGCACAGTCTTGCTGTTCGATCTGGGATCGGTTTGATCCTGTTGTCCCTGAGGAAGTGGACAGGCTCCTTACAGATGTTCGTGCCACTACATGTCCTCTGGACCCCTGTCCCACCTGGTTGGTGAAAGCCTCCAAGGAGGTAACAGGGGGCTGGGTTGGAGGGATAGTAAATGCATCTTTACGGGAGGGGGTATTTCCTGCACAGCTAAAACATGCTTTGGTGCGCCCCCTCCTGAAGAAAATGTCCCTCGACCCAGCTGTCCTTAACAACTATAGGCCGGTTTCCAACCTGCCCTTTCTGGGTAAGGTTTTGGAGAAGGCGGTGGCGCGCCAGCTGCAGAGTGTCCTGGAGGAAGCGGATTATCTAGACCCCTTTCAATCGGGATTCAGGCCCGGATATGGAACGGAGACGGCATTGGTCGCACTGATGGATGATCTCTGGCGGGAGCGGGACGGGGGTTGTCCATCCGTCCTTGCTCTTCTTGACCTCTCAGCGGCCTTCGATACCGTCGACCACGGTATCCTGCTGGAACGGCTCGAAGGACTGGGGATCCAGGGCACTGTGTTGTCCTGGTTTTCCTCATTTCTGGAGGGCCGTACCCAGTCGGTGTGGTTAGAGAGTGAGAGGTCCAGCCCTAGGCTTCTCAAATATGGGGTGCCTCAGGGATCTGTGCTCTCTCCTCTCTTATTTAACATCTACATGAAGCCGCTGGGTGAGATCATTCGTTCCCACGGGGTGCGGTACCATCAGTACGCAGATGATACTCAATTGTACATCTCGGCCCGTGGGGACCCCAGTGATGCTGTTGAAATCCTATCCGGATGCCTGGAGGCCATTGGGGTCTGGATGGGGGCCAATGGGCTTCGGCTGAATCCCAGCAAGACAGAGTGGCTGTGGATAAGGGGCCCCATGTTATCCAAGGAGTTACCATCTTTGGTACTGGATGGGGCTGTTTTGCCCCAGACAGACCCAGTGCGCAACTTGGGGGTCCTCCTGGACTCACGGCTCCTGCTGGAAGAACAAGTGGCAGCCGTGGCCAGGGGGGCTTTTGCCCAACTTCGGGTGATTCGCCAACTGCGCACGCTCCTGGACCGGGGCTCCTTGCTTATGGTCACTCATGCTCTGGTTACTTCCCGACTAGATTATTGTAATGCGCTCTACATGGGGCTGCCCTTGACGACCATTCGGAGGCTGCAGCTGGTCCAGAATGCAGCGGCCCGGGTGGTGATGGGGTGTGGGCGATATGCCCATGCCTCACCGCTGCTTCGGGAGCTGCACTGGTTACCAGTTTGTCTCCGGGTGCAATTTAAGGTGCTGGTTTTGACCTTTAAAGCCCTATATGGCAGGGGGCCAGGATACCTTAGAGACCGCATCGTCCCAAGAGTGACTGCCCGTCCAACCAGAGCGGACCGGAGAGGCTCTCTGGTGGTGCCATCAACGAGGGGTGCACATTTGACTGGCACCCGAAGGAGGGCCTTCTCCGTGTCCGCACCAACTCTCTGGAACCTCCTACCAACAGATCTAAGACTTCAAAGTGAATTGCTGCCCTTCAGGAAAGGAGTAAAGACCTGGCTGGCAGGGCAGGTGTGGGGCCCGAACGGGACTATGGCCCCCGCCGGCTGGCTTTTATAAGACTCTCTTTCTTTCCCTCTGTGTGGTAGGTGGGACGGGTTAGTGGGATATGGGTTTTAAATGGGGGTGGATGTCGGTTTTTTCTTATTGGGTGGGTTTTTTATTGGGTGGGTTTTATAAGGTTTTTATAATGTTTTTATGTATTTTCTTGAGCTGCTGTAATGCCGCCCTGAGTCGGGTTCTGCCTGAGTGGGCGGCAGTTACAAATGTGAATGATAAATAAATAAATAAATAAATGAGTGATTACCTTAATGGATAACAGGGTCTAGAGGAATGCCTCCTCAGCGGAACCGTCGGTCAGGTCATAATTGGGTGAATCAAACCCTATTATTAATCCACCCCCCTTAATTTCTTTGCCCGCAGAGCCCACGGTCCAGGAGCGTTCTCACTGAAGTGGCCTCTGCGCGGGCCGTTCCATGCCATTGGGGCATGGGGAATCCACAACATTCTCCATGGCCAAATGTGCAGGGAATACTATCAAACAACCATTTCCTATAAAGATCGTTAACGGCAACAGAAACATTTTGCTTCTTTGCTGTAAACTTCAATCTTAATACAGTATCATAGATTTGGGCCATATGGCACCACAAGTAAACAACAACATCTATAAAAGATGTATAAATTTTGTTTCAGAAAGACTATGAACATCAGTGCAACTGGGGGAAGTGCCAAACTCAATTCCCGCTACATTTTAAATAAACTCTAATTTAGGGTTTTTGTTAACAATGCGATCCAAGAATCCAATTAAATGAAAACGGAAGTTGGCAGAGAAATATGCATGAGCAAGAATTTCCACCAGAGTCAAGGAGAGCAAATTCTTGTTTAATATTGCTTAATATGTTAATATGGCAGAATGAAATCAGTAAAACAACATGTGTTGATCAACAGAGGTTTTAATTGTCAACTTTGAGCACAGGCTGTCAAGTTACAAATAAATAGTTTGAGATTCACAGATTGTCAGTAGCCTTCTGATTGTATTGCATACATGCCAAAATGAACAATCCAATACAGAATAGATAAAACAAGATCTCCTGACTTCAATCAAAACATGCTAATATTTCAAGTGGAAACTTCTTTTAATGAAGTTAGCAAGTACAACAATAAAATGTTTCAAAATATTCTCAGTGCAAAATAAAAATGAAGCATTTGCAGGTACTTTGTAAAATCCCAGGCAGAGCAGTCAAGGGAATGCTGTGCAGACATAATGGTTGCAAACTACAGTATCTTGACCCTGAGGTTCATAAGCTTTTCCTTGAACACCAGACCAACTAAATTTAAGATTATTTATACCTTTTCCCATCTCCCCCCCCCCTCCACCAGAATCTAGTCAAAAATATTATATACATTTCATCTTTATTTAACAATATTCTTTTCCTCTTTATAACATTCCCCCGGCCTTTTACATTTAAAGTTGACATTCTTAAATTACTAACTCTCAAGTGGTTAAGACTCTGAACTCAATGACTAGAAGGTCGGAGTTCGATTCCCAAGTACTGCACAACGGAGTGAGCACCCGTCTGTCCTAGCTCCTGTCAACCTAGCAGTTCCAAAGCAAGAAATTGCAAGTAGATAAATAGGGACCACTTTGGTGGGAAGGTAAACAGTGGTCCATGCACTCAGGTGTTGAGGCATGCCTGCCACATATCCATGGAAACATCTGCAGATGCAGACAGCACTTTGGATATAAAGAGAGATGCACACTGAACTCTATAGTCAGATATGAATGGCTTTCGAGCAAGGATGACCTATGACAATTTCTCCTTTCTGTTCCTTTGTTGTGCAAAACTCACTAAATACCCATAACGAAATTACAAACATCACTCCATCCGTAACTAAACTCTCCAGTAACCCATCATCCCAACACATAATTATTCTTCCCCCTTAATCCACTGAGATTCCAATACCCCATAATAGCTTACTCCCACTGTTCCTAAGGTACAGTTCCCTAATCTTTCCACTGTACTTCTTATACCCCTACTTCATTCACCAACATCTATTTGTTTTAGATTCTATCTCAGTAGATTCAAATAACAGGCCATTCTAACTAACTTTCCCCATTCTACCCCCTTCTACCCCTTCTATTTAAATATCTCCATTTGTGCTTTATCAAAAAACTACTGGTCACACTTCCAATCTCTATTAATTCAACTGCTATGTATTTAATAACAGTTAAAGGGTGATCTACAACTAAACCCAAAACTCAATCTAACCCTCATATATATTCTTATCCTTTACATTTATTGAAATCATTATGTTAAACACTTAATAATTCTCTGACGATGTTATACTACTAAAATCTAACTGATCACCTATGTCAGTGGTGGCAAACCCATAGCACGCATGCCAGATGTGGCACTCCCAGCCCTTTCTGTTGACATGCATGCTGTCGCTTCTTCCCTCCCCCCCAGGAGTGCTCACCCCGCCCCTCTGCCCAGCAGCCCAATGGGAGCACTTCCTCCTTCCCCCAGCACAGAGTTTGCCCCGCCCCTCTGTTTGGGCATTCAGTCTCTAAAAGATTCACCATCACTGACCTATATCGAAAAGCAAACAATAAGTTTAAACAAGAATAACAAGGGGAAACCAATTTAAATAGTTGACAATCACATATTCTTTATACTCTTAAATTTTTTGTCAGATTTAAGAGTCAAATACAGTAAAATCCTGACTTAGAAATGCCCCGTTACATAAAATTTGACTTACATGATTTTGTGCTAAAACCACGTCCCGATTTACATAAATGTCCCGATTTACATAAATTTACGTAACATGATTTCCTATGGGTGTGCTTCGAGTTACATGAAAATATAATTTTTCCTATGGGTTTGCTTCGAGTTATGTAAACATTCATTTCCCTACGAGTTTGCTTCGATTTACATAAAATTTCATTTTTCCTATGGGTTTGTTTGGGTTACGTAAAAAACCGTTTTAAGCAAAAGCCTATGTAATGGACTTTTTGTGTAAGTAGGGGTTTTACTGTACATCAACCTCTGAGCTGATAGACCTATCCAGAAATTTTCCACCAATATGAATGGGATTATCAAGCTATTTTGGTTAGCTGCTGTCAAGTTGAAACCAATTTATAACAGCCCTAACAGGGCTTTCAAAGTAAGTGAGGTATTTAAGGAATGATTTTACTAGTTCTATCCATTCCAGAGGTTTCAGTGACTGAGTGGGGATTTGAACCCAGGTCTCCTGAGTCCCAATCCATCAATCAATCCACTACACCACATTGGGCACTTACCAAGCTGCACATTATTTCAATTAGCAGGTCCTGGCAAGGACAACAGTTCTTTACCATGTAGATTTGACTGATACATTAAGAGATGTTACTGGAGCAAAAGTCAAAATCTTTCAAGGGAAGCAACTGTTTTATACCCATAAGACAGTATAGAAAGTTAAGTTATTAATCCAAGTATCATTAATAAACTATTGCTACTTCATCTAACCTGACTACGGGGATATGTACAAATATATCATGCAGTTGCACTTCAAAGTGAGGAAATAGATTTTGATCCACAAAGCTCACACTAAACAAAAACTGTTATTCTGCTACAGTATGGGAGGGGTGCCTTTTTCCTTTTCTTTTGCCAGCATGCTGACATAGACTATCACAGGTAATTTTCTGGGATTTATTGAGACAGCTAGTTATGAGTTTTGTGGCAGCTCGAACAGAAATAAATCTTATTTCCTATGAGTTTTTGCTACATGTGATACAGTAGGCAACAATCCAAGTCAAGTATTTCTGAAATAACCAGCTAAAAAGACCTCACATTGAAGAGGTGTGGTCAGGGTCCAGGGTGTGGCCAGCTGGCAGGCAACCATACCTGTCAGGTTTTGGATTTGAAAATAAGGGAAATCCAGCAGCACAGGCAATCGCTGTGGCAGTGCGCTTGCGCAGTACAGGTTTTGCCTTTTCCTTCCGTGCAAGGCACCATGGGGGCTGTAGTTCCCAGCCCATTTAAAAAATATATATAGAATACGGGAGATTTACAGGAAAATACAAATACGGGATGATGGCGGGTAAGAGGGGCAAATAACGGGAGTTTCTTGGCCAATACGAGAGACTTGACAGCTATGCAGGCAACATGAATGCCAGGACCCAAGACAACCAGGTAGCAGGCCAAAAAATAACTGAATGCCAGTCCAGAGTCCATGTCCAAGTGAAACCAGAGATGCTGGATTAGTCCAGGCGATGAAAACATAGTCCAAATGATACCAAAGCCAAGGCATCAGGAGAACACAGAACTAGAGCAAGACAAGGATGGAATTTCAGGAGCAAGAATCTAGGCAAGGCAAAACAACAGTCCACAGGAACAGGGCAGGGAGTCTTCAGGAGCAGAAACAAGGCAGGAGATTTTTGGCAGAAGAAAACAGGAAAGCAATCCAGGAGCCAAACAACTGCAAATCTTAGTTGCTGAGGCACCTTCTGGAAGGAAGGGCCAGTTCTCACATAGCTAAGCCGGCCTGGAGGAAAGCAGCAGCAGCTGGGCAGCTCAGGCAGCTTCAAAACCACCATCACCACACCACTGCCGGACGCCACCAGATCCTCCCTCAGCCAGTCACTTGGAGGGAAGCAGCAGCAGCTGGGCGGCTTGGACGGCTACTAAGTCCCATGGACTTTGGCATAGGCCATACCTGTCAGGTTTTGGGAAATTTCTGTCAAATAAGGGAAATTTCCCATCCAAAATGGGAAACTCGATAGCTATGCTTATCCTGTGTTGGCCTCCAGTCTAACTCCAGTCTAATTGCAGTCTAACTAATACGGGATGACAGCGGGAAAGAGTGTAAAATATGGGCGCCAGGAGCATACCTGTCAACCCGCGGCTCCGGAAAAACGGGACCTGCGCACATCGCTTGTGTGCAGGTCGCATTCCACGCATGCGTGGAAAGGTTTTACCCCTTCCACGCATGCGCGGAAGCGCTACGCCGCTTGCACAGCCCTTACGCAAGCGACATAGCGCTTCCGCGCATGCGTGGAAGGGGTAAAACCCTTCTGCGCATGCGCGGAAAGCATTTCCCCCGCTGCCAAATTACAGGGTTTTGGCAGCGGGGGCCGGGTTATGACGTCAATCGATGTCAATTTACGGGGTAATCCCAGCCAAATCGGGAAGGTTGACAGGTATGGCCAGGAGCACCCCACCTGCCGCCGCTCTTGGGCCCCACCCCAGGCCAAGTTTGGAAAGCCTGCTACAGCGGCAGGCAGCTGGACTCTCCGCCACCACCATCCACACTTTGGCCTCGGCTAGGGTGAAGAGGCCCTCCGGCCATGGGCACCAAGACCATCCCACCTGCCGGTCGGTGCTCCTGGGCCCCATCCCCTCCGAGTTTGGATGGGTCATTATGGCAGCAGGTGGCTGGACCTCGCCGCCGCCACCCTTGGAATTTGCCTGTTGCCAGGGTGGACAGGATGTTATAGGATTGTGTTGTGGTATTTTATGTTGTGGTTTATTATTATATCATTATATGCTGTTTGGTAGATTGAATTTTGTATATTGTATTACTGTGTATTTACTGTGTGTATTGTGTATATTGTGTATTATAAATTGTGTATATTGTTTATTTATCATGGTCATATGGCAGGCATGACTAGACACCGGAGCGCATGGAACACTGTTACCTATTTCCCACCAAAGTGGTCGCTATTGATTAGACAGCATACAAGGGCTCTCAAGTGAGGGCTTAGCAGCTGCAGCAGGATAAGAGTCCAGTCCTACAGGATTTAGAGGAGTAGCTGCAAATCATGACAGGTGTTGTGAAACAGTAAGACTCTCTTGGCTAATATCTGCTCATCCTCTTCTTTAGCATCACCTCTGCTACCTTTATTGCCTGACTCTTTGTCCTCCTCCAGGTTGGCAAGGATGGTTTGAGGAATGGCTGGAGGCTTCATCATAGGTAGCAGCCCTTCTCTTCCTGCCTCAGGTAGCAAAGAGCTTATGCCCCCTGGGAAAATAACTTGGTATTTGCAAATCACTTTACACAGCTCATAAACTCTTTGTCAAAAGGGTGCATATAGCATACTTAATTTCATTTCCCTAAACTATGGCACAGTAACTTCAGTAGCTAAAATTCTGCTCAAGATCTGAGTTTAATGCTGATAGACACAATGTTGACTCGGCTTCCATCCTTCCCAGGTCAGTAAGACGAGTACCCAGCTTGTTGAGGTGAGAGCTATTAATTACCTTGTTAACTGCTCAGAGAGTGCTGTGAGTGTTATGGAGAGTTTATAAGAGTTATTGATATTGCTAAACTAGGAGTGTTAATTTAAAAAAATAATTGATTTCATATTTTTAAAAAACATTTATTGAAAGTGGTCTTTTATTTTCAAGAGTTGGGTTGGTTTTGGCAGGATTATTTTGACAGGACTTATTTACCTATGTGATATTGTGTGTCTGTAGATAAAATAAAGGGACTGCATTGGCTCAAGTGGTTAAGACGCTGAACTCAACGACTGGAAGGTCAGAGTTTGATTCTCAAATACTGCATGACGGAGTGAGCTCCCGTCTCTGTCCTAACCTAGCAGTTTGAAAGCAAGAAATTGCAAGTAGATAAATAGGGACCACTTTGGTGAGAAGATAACAGTGTTTCATGCTCTCAACTGTCTAATCATGCCTGCGACATGTCCACAGAAACAACTGCAAACGGAGACAGCGCTGGATCTTTGGCTATAAACACAGATGAGCACTGAACCCTAGAGTCAGATATCTTTACCTATAGACTACATTATAAAAAGCAGGATTTTTATCCAGCCCACTATTCAGTACATTCATACCAGAAACCTAATCTAACTCAAACCAGCACTACTTTATCAAAACAATACTACATATTCTGAAGTGACAGAACTAGGATAAGTGGAGCTAGAGGTATATTCAGCAACGACTTAAAAGAGCTTATATAATGACATATATGTATACTTTCTTTCAAAACAAAGGGATTTTCACTATACTAGCTGACTTTCCTCACTTGTTGCCATTATCAGAAAGCTTAGCTAATGCAACAGAAGTGACAATTTACAAATGTTTATAAAAGAAGAATGCAAAATACTTTGAATGTCTTTATGTCTAACTTGTATTGTAAAGATTTTTTAAATATGTTGTAAGCAACAGGCCCTATCAGTCCCTGGAAAATAGATGAGGAAGAAGTAGAAGCAGTGACAGATTTTACTTTCTTAGGATCAAAGATCACTGCAGATGGGGATTGCAGCCATGAAATAAAAAGGCGACTGACTCTTGGGAGGCAAGCTATGAGAAACCTGGGGAACATAGTGAAAAGTAGAGACATCACCTTGCAATCAAAAATTCGCATAGTCAAAACAATGGTATTCCCAATGGTGGTGTATGGTTGTGAAAGCTGGACTATAAGGAAAGCTGAGCGCAGAAGAATAGACGCCTTTGAAATGTGGTGTTGGAGGAGTTTTGAGAGTCCCCTGGACAGCGAGAACAAATAGGTCAATCTTAGAAAAAAATCAACCCTGACTGCTCCTTAGAAGGTCAAATAGTAAAGATGAAGCTAAAGTACTTTGGACATCAAATGAGAAAAGAGGATTCACTTGAGAAGGCCTTGATGCTGGGAAAGGTGGAGGGCAAAAGAAAAAGGGGGCGGCCAAAGATGAGATGGCTAGATGGTATTGTGGACGCAGTGGGCACAGAGCTGGGTGAGCTGAGGAGAATGGTGGAGGACAGAGGTGCCTGGAGGACAACGGTCCATAGGGTCGCAAAGGGTCGGAATTGACTGTGCGACTGAACAACAACAAACTGCCCAAAGTGGGAAAATATCACAAATGGGCAGGATATAAATGCAATAAATAAATAAATTGAAGAACTAAACAGTTTATTTTATTCTGGGGGCTGAATAGATCTTTTCAAAAAGAAGAGACACCACTGTATAAAAGTCTTGCATCTCCCATCAGTGTTCTCATTTTGATTATCTCTGTAACATGCAGTGACAGTATTAAGAGAAGGCACATATTAATCAGTTTTTCTTTTACAGAGCTACTCTCTGGATCTTTCAAGCATTTCTTCCTTCACGAATACCGGAGAAGGAAAACAGGATCCCACATACATTTCATCCCTTGCATGACAATGATTTTAGATCACACAGACCAGCTGCTTGTATTTCCAGCAAGCTGCCCATCAGTAAACATAGTCCCAATGGAAAGGAGAGTAGAGTATCAAAATATGTAATAATGGTAACAGGGAACTGCTGCGTCATCTGGCTAGGTAGGCCACAAGGTGGCATCATACAGTTTGAAGCCCAGCCTACACACATCTTTACTCAGCATTAACTCCCATCTAGTTGAATGGAAGTGAAATGCATAAATGATGACTGCATTAGGTAAAAAATGCATAAATGATTGCTGCCTTAGGGAAAAAATATCATTCATGTGCAAATTAAATCTTAATGTGAAACTTAAGGTTTGTATTTGTGGAGCACAGCTGAAACAAAAAGTAGTAAAATGTACAGATTGCTTAAAAGATACTGTACATTCAAAAATGAAGAATTATAATGTCTTATTTTAAAAATGCTTGTGCACAGGCTTCAGATGCAATTGTAGAAGTGAAGTGCTGTTATTAGTTCAATTGTGTAATATACTTCTATGCAAGGAAATGTACTTTTCTTCACTCAAATTGCATCCCTCTCCTACTACTAAACCAATTATTGCATTTGTACACAGATTTGCCACTTTATATCGATCAGTACAGGCATTCACTCTGTCTGTTCAACTGTACGCCCATAGGTTACAGCAGGAGTTCTCAACCTTTTTAAGCCGGGGGCCGGGTCATGCTCCCTCAGACAGCTTTGGGGGACGGATAACCATTTTGCCCTTCCTCCACCACATGGCACTTCCAGGTGTGGTGGAGGCAGTGGGGGGGGCACATAAAATGGTGCCACAGGCTGCAGGTTGAGAATCCCTGGGTTACAGACATGAGTTTAATGAAAGGCCATAGTTGCATCTTGGTTTACATTTCCCATACATCTCTTTTTATAGCAGGCCTGTTCAACACACCTTATAAATGTGAAGTGGGATACCTTTTTCCTCTCCTCTGTCTCAAGAGGCCATTATTCCAATCCTACAATGGCTAAAACTTTCCCTCTGCCTGAAGCAGACAAGAGGTGAAGATGAGAAAATAAACTGCTGAAAAGGTAATAGAATACCTAGAACTGCCTCATCTCTCCATCAAGTACTGCTAAATGAATGTATGATTCTTTATTCTCTTTGATTCGCTTCATAGCTCTATACAGTACTGGACTATAATAAATAAATACATTAAAGAAGTTTTGCTACTATATATCTTAACATTCTCTTGAACAGAACCGAAAAGACTATTGCTAAGAGGCTGTGATCTTTGAATCAGAGTCAGTCTTGCATTCTAACTAATTCTTTTTTATATCAGTATGTCTGGGTATTCTGTGGCCTGGGGTACTCCCCTTATGATGCTAACTATAGATCTTACATCTATGATTTAAGATCAGTACTGTATAGCAGGACAACATATGGCAGTTCAAAGAAAACCACAGTTAAATAGCTGGCAGCAACTTTGGAGTTGCTCCACCTTAGAGAGAAGTAGCAGCAGGCACCAAAAGAACTAAACAAAAGAATGACCCATGACATCCTCTGAATGAAAATGTGCCTTAAGTCCATCAACTCAGATCCAGGAAGAGTTTTATGGAAAGAACAAACATTCCTGACAAGGAATAACATTAAAGGAGGATATGGTTGAGAAACTTGACCTCTCCTATGCCATTTGGAGGACCCTGAATAGGCTGAGTCTCTAAATGTAAGACCAACATGCTCAAGAAGGAGCTGCTGGCAGACAACAACACACTGTGTGAATGTAGAGAGATACAGAATCTGGTTAATTTACTGGTCTGCTGATTACTACAAAAGCATGTACCAATGAAGATTTAATTATGGCCAATGACAAAGCCAGGAAGGTGGCTTCATTTTGGCAATCCCAAGTTTGATCTGAACATGAAAGGAGGAGGAGGAGAAACAACATTGGAACTCACCAAATTATTCTTAAATGATACTAGCAGAGGTTGCCCGGCATTGCTGGGCTGTTTTCAATTGTGTTGGAAGGTTAAATTGTGTTAAAAAAATTTCAAAATTGCTTAGTTTGTAATAATAATTTTTAAAATGGTTATTTACGTAAAAATTTTTTTGGCTTGGCTGTTATTAACTGTGATCTGCTTTTTATGGTATTTTTTTAAGGATTAATAAAAGAACAAAGTATGATATAATGTTTTCAAATTGTTTTATGTAAGCGAATAATGCTTTATTTTTTTTTAATTAGTTGTACCGTAGGTAATAATTTTAATAATGTAAAAGTAAATGTTTTTTACATTCAATGCTTTTAAAATGTGTTTAGATGTTTTGGGTTTTAATTTGAGTTAAAACTAAGCACAGGATTTTTTAAAAGTTTCTATTGTATTTTATTGACATATGTTTGTGATTTGTGTTAAAGTGTGTTTTAGTGTAATTTTTTTGACTTGTTTGTATTGTTGTAACCTTTTGTGTAAAATTGTGAATTTGTGTTATGTTTTTGATTTGTTGTTACTCTTGTGGCCTTTTGTTTGGGGCTGTTGTGTGTTTTTGAATTGTTTTTACTATTGTGGCCGGCAGGTGGTGCTGGTAGGGGTTATTGTATTTTGACTGTTTTTTCTCTCCTGGCCTCTGGGTGGAGCTTCTTTTGGTAAGTAGTCTCTTTCTTTCTTTATTCATTTCTTTTCTGGTCCTCGTGAAGGTAGGACATCTTTTGGTAAGTTTGCTTGTTTTTTTTTCTTTTGTGGGGTGTGTGTGTGTTGGAATTTGTATTTTTGACTGTTTGTTTTGTTTTTGATTGTGTTTTTGTTTACTTCATATTGTTTTTGGTGTTGTTTTTGTTTGTTTTTGTGTATTTTGGATGTTTTTGACTGTTTTTAGTAATTTTGTAAAAATTATTTATTTATTTGGTGGTGGGGAGGGTGGCATGGTCGTTGGGGTTAGGAAGGGTGGGCTAGGTGGTGGGGAGGGGGCGTGGTCAGTTGGAGCTAGGAAGGGTGGGCTAGGTGGTGGGGAGGGGGCGTGGTCGGTTTGAGTTAGGAAGGGTGGGCTAGGTGGTGGGGAGGGGGGCGTGGTCGTTGGGGGTTAGGAAGGGTGTGCTAGGTGGTGGGGAGGGGGCGTGGTTGGTGGGAGTTAGGAAGGGTGGGCTAGGTGGTGGGGAGGGGGGCATGGTCGGTGGGAGTTAAGAAGGGTGGGTTAGGTGGTGGGGAGGGGGTGTGGTCGGTTGGAGTTAGGAAGGGTGGGTTAGGTGGTGGGGAGGGGGTGTGGTCGGTTGGAGTTAGGAAGGGTGGGCTAGGTGATGGGGAGGGGGGCATGGTCATTGGGGGTTAGGAAGGGTGGGCTAGGTGGTGGGGAGGGGGGCGTGGTCAGTGGGAGTTAGGAAGGATGGGCTAGATGGTGGGAAGGGGGGCGTGGTTGTTGGTGGTTAGGAATGGTGGGCTAGGTGGTGGGGAGGGGGGCATGGTCGGTGGGAGTTAGGAAGAGCAGGCTAGGTGGTGGGGAGGGGGGCGTGTTCAGTTGGAGTTAGGAAGGGTGGGCTAGGTGGTGGGGAGGGGGGCATGGTCATTGGGGTTAGGAAGGGTGGGCTAGGTGGTGGGGAGGGGGGCGTGGTCAGTGGGAGTTAGGAAGGATGGGCTAGATGGTGGGAAGGGGGGCGTGGTTGTTGGTGGTTAGGAATGGTGGGCTAGGTGGTGGGGAGGGGGGCATGGTCGGTGGGAGTTAGGAAGGGTGTGCTAGGTGGTGGGGAGGGGGCATGGTCGGTGGGAGTTAGGAAGGGTGGGCTAGGTGGTGGGGAGGGGGCTTTATTGTGTTATGGTGCTTTAATTGTGTGGATTCATGAAAGTAGATCGGGGGTTTCCCTTTAATATCAGTGGGGGGGTTGCGACCCCCCTCTCCGCAGGCTCCCCTGGGGTTGGGAGGTTTGTGGGAACAAAAGGGGTATGTCCCCCCAACCCTTCTGGACCTAGGAGACCAGGGAGAGTGGATCGATTCCCCCCTCCTCCTTAAAAAACTCCATTTTTAAAGAGAAGAAACCGCTTGGTTTCTTCTCTTTAAAAATGGAGTTTTTCTTAGGGGTGGGAGTGGAAACGATCCACTGTCTCTGGTCTCCTAGGTCCAGAAGGGTTGGGGGGGACATACCCCTTTTGTCCCCACAAACCTCCCAACCCCAGGGAAACCAGCGGAGAGGGGAATTGCCCCCCCACCTACTGATATTACATGGGAAACTCCGATGATTGGGAGCTTCAGGCGCCGTTGGGGAGGGAAAGAAGGCTGGCTGGTGTTTGTGGCTGTGAGGCGGTGAGTTGTTGTTTTTTTAATTTTTCGCGCACCGGATTCCTCAGTGTTCTGCGCGGTCATGGCACGCAGGACTCTGGGGATTGTAGTAATGGGTTTGTGGTTTGTGTTTGTGCTGCGTTTTTTTTCCTGCGGCTCGCTTTTGATTGGCCGTGGCGTGTTTTTCAGCGTTCTTTGTGGTCGCGCCTCTCATCCTGATTGGCTGCAGCGCGGCGCGGCGCAAAGAACGTTGGGTATTGAAGTTGATTTAGTTTATTCGCGTTTGTGGGGCTCTTGCCCCCCTGGCGCAATTCTCAATCCTGTGTTTACCTGCGTACCCAGTTCGGCCGTGTGCACAAATGGTGAGTGCGGGTTAGTGGGGCCTGGCTAAGGAGCCTATACGAAGTTCCAACAGTTAACCCTTGATTTTATAGGTTAAGATCTTGGCAAGCATTAATTATACAACTCAGTAGGATATGGTATATAGTAAAAAAAAGGTTTGTAAGAAGAAATTTACTTGTAAAACTATAATTATAATAAAGCTACATAATGTGAAATAGTGTGTCATAATATTTTCCACTAAATCTTTGCCCTCAACTGTTTACTTTGTAGCTGTTTAGAGAAAAAATGTGACTTCTTTTAAAATAAGATTTTTCCTTCTTTTAAAGGCAGACTAAAGAGCTGTAAAATAATTAAAGGAACAGTTCAGTCTCATATAACTTTATTTCCCAAACAATAAAAGCCTGGAATTATAAAAAAATTTGAAGTGTAAAACATCATGAAATTAAAATAAAACCTCATTTAAATGTATGCAGAAATCTAAACATCATTTTTTATGGTCCAGGAAAACTAGTAATTAAAAGTCGGAATAATTTTCTTTGTGATACTATCTGATCATTCACACACTATTACATTAAAGACAAATCAGATGAAATGCATGCCATCATTATAATGAGAAATTCAGTAGGGTGAAGAATCTTACTATTTACACACATGAAACAGTTCAGTGGGTTAATTTGATACTTGGCAGAGATGTGGATTTCATGATAATTCACTCTAGAAATGGTCAGAACTTGAAGTTTTATAGGAACACAAAGTATGATAAGTAATTTCTAGCATTTTGGCAGATATTGCTAGACTTTCTTCTTCATTGACTTTCATGAGTTTAGATTTTACTGAGTGAGTGCTCCATTGTTACTGCATTTTTAGAATACTATGTCTTATATCGATGAACATCTCTAGCATAGACTTTGCTATAGCAGAACTGTAACATTTGTTATTATTAAAAATACAATTTTTCGTTTATATTACCCTATGGATTTTGAAAGGTATCCTGGTACATCTCCTCATTATGATGCTGTGTTGCCTAGCAATAGCTTAAAAAAATAAGAAATCGCAGTGATTGAGGGGAGTAAATAAAACAGTTAAAGAGAGCTTCGGTCCAAGCTGAGAAAAACTGACCATGAGACCTATAAACAAAGCTGGTCTTGGAAGCAGCCATGGAGGGATTCTTTCAGAATTGGTGAGCCTTGGTAAAATCTGACATGCACACACATACCACAAAGAAATGTCTCAATTGAAAATATTAGGAAATCATTATATTTACATACTGCTGCTTTAAACGTTTACTTCTCTGAGGTAGATTTTGGTCCAAAAATCAACTTGGGTTCTTAGCAGGAGTAGCCTTGCCTCCTGAATTTCTCTTCTTTCTTTGCCATGTACCAACTTATAGCCATGCATCTCATACAAGGAGACCCTTGTGAGGCAGACGGCCAGGCACATAGCCAACAGGCACATAGCCAACAGGAATTCAATACATGATACAGTACTTTGCTTAATATATGATAAAGGAAATCGTATTTGTGCATGTGCTGCCTATACCTGTGCTGTAATTCTTTGTAAGGGAGATAAACTTAGATCTCCCCACCCCCACCCCAAGCCTTGTTGGTTTATAACACTTCTCATACAGGATGTTAGAGACCACGGGTAGTTCTTAGTATATTTTAGGTAGCTCTCAGTTCTGCAGCCCACCTACTAACTCCAGCATATAAGACCAAGGAAATAAGCAGTGTAAGGAAAAATTGAGGTGTTATGAAACAAAACAGGTAGAACAAATTATAAGGAATATGGTGAAAGGTTTGAAGGAGAATTAGCGAAAAACAAAATATCTCTGATTTTAAAATTGTGTCATCAGACAAGTATTTGGTCTGCTGCAAGGATGGTTCATTCCAGTTCCTGAATTTAAAGGACATAAATAGTAGACCAAACCAACATGTCACCATAGTACACCTACATGCATTTTCTGAAGCTCCCTGCATGGAGCTTCCACCCTTTTGGCTGTGAGTAGGATTTGCACTATCCTAATACAGTAGTCTAAAAAAATTCAATCTCTTCTACACCTCAACGGATACAGAGGATGCATTTGTGCATTTGTCAATATCAAGAAGTTGGTCTCTTCTTAAGCCTCTTGATGATTTGACAAAATGATAAGAGTGAGACTAAACAGAGTCACTCGAGGTGACTCTGTCCAGACCTCTCTGCAGCCCCAGCAACCTTATCCTGCCCAATATAACTGAGCTCATGTAGACAAGCCCTTACATGTTCCTGAATAACAAATTCTGTCTGCAATGGAGAAGCTGAGTCATGGTTTTTTTTTAATATAAATCTAGAATTTTTAGTAGATATATACTGTATATTTATTGTCATGTTTTTTTTAAAGAGCTGTCCAAACTATGCCCCATAACTAAGGCAGTTCTCTGGAGTCTTAGTGAACATGGAAAACTTAACACAATGCTGACCTTGTTAAGCTTTTGTTAACAGAAACACCTATGTGACTCATGAAATAAATTACCGGTACATCGCCACATACTCTCAAAGTTTTGTAACACACACAAATTACCTTACAACAAGTGCTGAGACATGTTGCTTCAAGCATACTTCTACTGAAATGTTTGTCACCAGAGGCAGAATGGGTGCAGGAGGAAGGACTTCAAAAAGGCTTTGTGGCTAACTAGTCTGCTAGTTTGGGAAATCTTTAACTTCTACTCTCACAAATAACCTGAATAGTTACATTTCTCATTTCTTCAGCTGTGTGTCATGTTAGATATTGGGGAAGCAGAATAATGAAATTTGAAGGAATGAGGGACACCTCAGTCTCTTAGCCATTTCGCCACATTAAGACTGTGATTCTATGCACACTCATTTAGGATGACATAAAGAGAAAGTAAACATTCATATGAATGTGGTGTCACATGTTGCATTCAATATTATCTATCTTGATAGATAGAGTTTTATTTCTATACCGCTTTTCTCATCCCAATGGGAGACTCAAAGCTGTTTACAGTATTTAAAGTAACAAAAGGCAAAAATACAATGTAAATAACAAGTACAAATAAATTACAATTACAATAGAAATCTCCACAATATGGCAAATTTTCTATTACAGGGTACAATAAATGCAAAACACAACATAAGCAATATACAGCAAAACTACAATACAGTGGACCCTCAAATAATGACGCTACTTGGTTCCCCAAGTAGCATCACTATTTGAATAACGTCGTTATTCAAATAACGACAAAAAACATCGTTATTCAAATAACGACGGTAAAATACCATTGTTAATCAAATAATGACATAGTTATTCGAATAACGATGGGAAAAAGTACCGTCGCTATTCGAATAATGTCGTTATTCGAACAATCACATTGGAGCATCGTAGCGTCGTTAATCGAAAATGACGCTATTCGAACGCGTCGTTAATCGAGGGACCACTGTACATCCAAACTGACAACACCAGCTCTCATATGCATTCATTCCTACCCACTAGCAGATGAAAAATACTAACAACAAAAGTTCTACTGCCTCAACGGCAACTCGTGATGCAACTTAAAGTAACCAGATAGACAAGAAAAAAAAGGGAAAATTAGAAAAGTTGGGAAGCAGCCCCTCTCAATTAAATATATCAAGGATATGGGAGAGGTGGGATAGGATTCAAGTTCAATATTCCATGACTTCTATCAATTAGGAGAGAAAAAGATATAATATGTAACAGTGTATAGCTAAGGAGCTGCATAACTTCATGAAGGCAAGAGGTATCAAGAGCTACCAGTGAAAGTGGTTTCAGAAACCTTCAGTATTAATATGGAATGTGACTTCTCTGTTGCACTTGAGTACTTATGTTAGGCTTCACACTGGCAACAGAATGGCTGTTGTACAAAGAGAATTTTGTACTAGAGGCACCTCAATCTAGTTCAGCATGGCTGTTCTTACCTTAAATTCAAGTCCACATTTCATTGGATCTATAAATGTTTGGACATAATCTCACAGATCTAAAAATACTAGAGATACACAGATGTTCTGTCACTGCAGAATGATGTACTACAATCCATTCATTAAATGAAATTCAATTCAACAGGGTAATTTTGCTCACATTCCAGCAAAATATGAAATTGGGTAAAGAAGATGGTCAACTACCTAAAGATTCCTTTCTAGTCTTTTTCTGAAATTCCTACTCTAATGCAAACAACTTAAGGCAATTTGATATTTAACTGCCACAGCAAAGCCAATGTATCAGTACTGTTCACTTTTCTACTCAACAAATTGCTAAAACACATGATTTTGCAGCTGCTACTTTACTACAAACAAGAACATTATGAGGCAGGATCAACTCAGGGCCATAGCCAGGGGGTGGCCAGGGGACAGGTGAAGACAACTGCAGAACAAACTCACAAAAAGGTGGCTTCATTTTGGCAGTTTCACGTCTGGCCTAGACACAGAAGAAGTTCTCTAGAGAGTACAGTGGTACCTCATGCAACGTTTTCAATCCGTTCCATGGGGCTCGTTGTTGTACGAAACAATTGTTATATGATGCATGCATCGTATAGCAATTTTCCCTATGGGATGCATCGTACAACGATTTTTTTTCTAAGTAATTTTTTCCCATTGAAAAATTGCTATTCGATTTTTTTTCATAGGGAAAATTGTTATGCGGGATGCCATTCCCACCCACCCACCCCAAAAAAACCTAATTGTTACCCGATTTCGTTGAAACTTACAGATAAACATTTTTAAAGGCCTAGTGTATCGTTTTCTCTCCAGTGTTTAGTCCAGGGTGATCATTTTCTGTTTATGCTTTCGCAGGGGTAGGCAGCAGTTATCCAAGATAAACAATTAACTCACCTATTGTAATTAGTCACCACAACGCTTTAGAGTATTACATACTAAAACAACCAGATACAAGGATAGTTTCTTTCCAAATGCCATCAATCTGCTGAATAACTAAATTGTGTGATTTTATTGTATTGTTATTGTTTCTCTAGGGATATGTGAGATTGTTGTTAGTATTATGATTAGCACCTATTATTAAGTGTAGTAGATGATCTAGTAAATGTAATTTAATTTGAGAGCATATGTACCAAAGACAAATTCCTGGTGTGTTAGCACACATGGCCAATAAAGGATTCTATTCTATTCTTCTATTCTATTCTAGGCAATGATTAGCTATTAAAGCCAATCAGAGATTAACAAAATTTGCATACATCACAGGATAATGTATATAGATGCATAATCACTAAACAATACTTGAAAGTAAAGAACATTTACAAGTGTAGTTTGGAATAAGCTCTTCCTTCTCTGCTTTAACTTCTTTATTTGGAATGCTTACTAAATACTCTGTTTATGGCAATTACATTAGACCCTTGCTTTAGATTCCCAATTGTTCAGCTGAATAAATCCTTCAGATTTTATAAAAATCAAGTGGAGCTTTTGATGGAATAACTTCTAAAGAGAGATCACAACTAATCATGCCAATTCAATCAGTTGCATTTGTGCAAATTTAGAATATTCATCAGGGTAATAAATGGTTCAGCAAAGTGGGATACGAAAAAACATCCTTTCAGGCATGATATTTATGGGTTTTAACATTTATTGACTTTGATTTTCATGGTTTTTTGAAATTTTGTTTTATGAAGACTACTAGAGTTGCCTTATGAACTTTTTTTAATGGCAAAGCAAGACAAAAGAATAATAAAAGAATGACAATAAATAAATGAAGTAATATTCTCTCAGAATTATCATGAATTCCAATTCTACGTACTGTACTGTACTTTGATCTATACCAGGAGTTCCCAATATTTTCCCACCAGGGGCTGTTACCGCTACACCCATCAAGTGCGGCTCCCAAAAATACGGGAAATTTCTGCAAACAGGTTCTGCGTGCGCGTGTGTGTGCAGTAACCACTTTCCCTGCCATTAAAAAATGGGATGGTGGCGGGAAAGGGGAGAAACGAGCACCAAAATACAGGATTTCCCAGCGAATCAGGGATACTTGACAGGTATGGTCCCCTCCCCCAACACTCAGCTGTGTGGGACAGAGGCATGGTTGCTCCCAGTGCTCACATTTTCTGCAGCGGCAACAATCATTCTGTTTTTTCAGCTGTTAGCACAACGTCCGCTGCTTCCCACGGCGGCGGGAGGGTTTTCAGAGCATTTTGACTCTATTTTGGGAATTCTTTGCTGCATTTCCGCTGCATTTCAGCAGCTAATACGCGGTGATTAGGGACTTTCTGGTTCCGCGGTGGGAACCCAGGCATTGCCGGAAGCTCTGCCCAGCACCAGAAGTCCCCAACCACTACGGTTTAGCTGCCGAAACACATCAGAAACACGGCAAAAATTTCCCAAAATGGAACAAAAATGCTCCAAAACCCCTCCCGCCACTGAGCGAAGCAGCAGACACTGTGCAAACAGCAGAAAAAATGGCATGATTGCCGCCACCATGGAAATTGACGCTTTAGGACTTTTGGTGGTGGTAGGAGCTTCTGGCAGTGTCTAGGTGGCCACCACAGGCCGTATTAATGAGCTCCGCGGGCCATAGGTTGGGAACCCTTGATCTATACAAAACAATATATTCAGTATTTTTAAACTTCCATTCCATTTCTAAGTCTAGCTTTAAATGATTTTTTTAAAATGTCAAAATTGGGTATTCAAAGTCTACAACTCTTGGTTATATTTTAGAGGCCCATTGATTACCCTACCTTTCAAATGTTTTCATAAATGTATATTAAATACGCAAACTATGAAAATTTCATATTACTAGTTCCTATTACAAGACTGTAATATTTTCAGAAAGCATGTTGTTCTAATTTAGTATCTTCCAATTTGTACATCTTTTCCTTTTAAATAAAGCCTTCACTACTAGGAAGTGACAAAGTTTTCAGCTATATCTCAATCATGCTGTAATATCTGCAAAGACAAAATTACATTGCCATAGTTACTAGAAACTGATCTAAAATTTTATGTTGACAGAAGCGAGAAGCAAAAATCAGCCTTCTATCAAAGCTTTAAATTTGCTGTATTAGCGATTATATGCTTTCGCCAATATATTTTAACTGTTATATTGGCCTAACATCTTCAGAATTCCAAACAGATACATAGGACGTGTAAAACCAATATGCAATTCCATACTAAGAGACTTTACTTTTATGAAGTCCCAAAAAGCAAGAAAGTACTCTGAAAGAAGATATGCCTTAGAATCGGTTTCAAAACATGCAGGAAGGAGGGAGTGAGGAACCTCATGAGAAACAATACTGCAACCTTGTTAATCACTCAGGTTGATTAAGGATCTCTTCGAGAAAAATAACTTACTATTTACTGATCTGTAATAAACAGAGAAACAAGAGTACTCTAACTATCGTCGACGGCAACTCGTATTGGAAAATGCATTTTTTCCTGAAGCAAGAAAAATGTCACTGGTGTGAATTTGTTTAAGGTGGATCCCATCTTGCCATGAAGTGACCCACGCACTATGATGTCGGCGCCATCACCCATAGCACACATGAAGTGTGACATGCAGGATTTAACACCAGGACTGCAATAGACCACCGCAGCGTTGAGGATATAGACAAGGTGTGCCTTCACACCCAGTCCATCTGGCATGGCCTCTTCCGCCTCCATGACCATTGGGAATCAGAGTTCCTCCTCAGCTCATTTTGCCGTTGGGCCCACTCTAACTATACAACTAAAGTACAGTGGAACCTCATACAACAATTTTAATCCATTCCATGGGGCTCGTTGTTGTACGAAACAATTGCTATACGATGCATGCATCGTATAGCGATTTTCCCTATTGGATGCATCGTACAATTTTTTTTGCTAAGTAGTTTTTCCCATTGAAAAATTGTTGTACGATTTGTTCCATAGGGAAAATTGTTATGTGGGACGCCATTTCCCCCCAAAACCTGATTGTTATGCGATTTCGATGCTATACAGGGCGATTGTTGTATGAGGCTCCACTGTAATTAGGTAAACAAGTGAACACAAAGGTGCTTTCTGGGTTGAAAGGATTTTTGCTGGAGGAAGTCTGCTCAGGGGATGCCCAATGAAGCTCCCACCGAAGTGGCCCCTATTTATCTACTTGCAATTTCTTGCTTTCAAACTGCTAGGTTGGCAGGAACTGGGACAGAGACGGGCACTCATTCCGTCATGCCGTACTCGAGTCTTGAACCGCCAACTTGTTGACTTTCCAGCTAACAAGGCAATCTTCTTAACCAGTGAGCCACCGCAGTCCCAACAGGTGAACTTAAACATGGTTATTTAGTTTGTCACATACCCTTCATCTCCTTTGAAAAAATAGCTAAAAAAATAATTCACTTACCAGATTAAACACAGTTTCTACAATATCCCTATTGGATACTTCACCAACTTCTACCAGTCCGGCCAGAACAGCAAATTTCATCCTGATGCCACGGATTGGGATTCCTGGATCCAAAGGCTGCAGCTTGTTCTGCATTTCAGCAACACTTCCTTCTTTTCCCCCTCCGACACCACCTCCCCCTCCTTCATCATCACCTGTAGGCAGCGGAGAGGAAACTTGTTTGTCTCCACTAGCCATAGCTAGTTCACTGCAAAGCTACCAGTGCAAGCCAGCACTCCAAAAGCAAGGACTTTCGCCTCTAGTCTGAGTGCTGGAGTCCAGTTTCTGGAGGACGTGAAGACAATCCAGTCTCTTCTTGAATACAAAGAATATTGGCTTCCCTTCTTCAGCGTACTGTCAGCGGCCTCTGAAATATATTAGAGAAATCAGGATGGTACAACAGAAACGACCCAATCATTGTCATCATCATAATTATATACTTCTGAAGTGGTAGCCGACCGTATGAGTCTGTGGAAGCATTCCAGAGAGTAAACAAAACAACAACAAAAGACAAAACAAATGTTGCGGCACCTTAAAGACTAAACTCTGACGAAGTGGACTTGGCCCATGAAAGCTCAAATTTAAATTCAGGAGTTAGTCTATAAGATGCCACAACATTTTTTTAATATCTTTGTTGTTGTTGTTTTGTTTACTTTCTGATATAATTAAGCCTCATTTTTGTTTTTTGTTGCAATTTATACTTTATGTTTTTCGTTTATTATTTATGTCTAATTTTCTACTGTAAAGATAAAGGTAAAGGTTTCCCTTGCTCGAAAGCCAGTCGTATCCGACTCTAGAATGCAGTGCTCATCTCTTTTTCTAAGCCGAAGAGCCAGTGCTGTCTGCTTCTGCAGACGTTTCCGTGGTCATGTGGCAGGCATGACTAGACACCGGAGTGCAAGGAACGCTGTTACCTTCCCACCCAAGTGGTCCCTATTTATCTACTTGCAATGTCTTGCTTTCGAACTGCTAGGTTGGCAGGAGCTGGGACGAAGACGGGAGCTCACTTCCGTCCTGCAGTACTCGGGAATGGAACTGCTGACCTTCCCCTTCCCAGTCAGCGTCTTAGCCACTTGAGCCACTGCAGCACTACTGTAAAGATTACTTAATAGCTTGTAAGCCGCCCAGAGTGGGGAAAATATCCCAGATTGGACGGGAATATAAATGTAATAAGTAAGTAAATAAATAAATATAGGCATCCGCGGAGTGAGCTGGAAGCCTGACAGCTATTGAATTGCAAAACTCTCCATTCTTTTTTCGGCTCCCTTTCTTACTCCTCCCGTTCCTAAGGGAGGAAGGACAGGTGGGGAAAGCACCACGCAGGTAAACTGCATTTATGTCCAGGTATTAAACTTGCTCGCAAAGGTGACAAAGTGGGAATGGGGGAAGAGGAGGAGGAAGGGTTTGCCTTTCCAAAAGAGACCCCCTTTCTCCTGCTTCTTCCAAGCGCGCCTCCAGGTGCTGTCCTTGGGTCTCAGCAGCGAAGGGAAGCAGCCAAGAGCAGGTGCAAGGACGAAGTGGAGCCACGCCAGGAAGTTCGCACTCACCTGGCCCGACTCGGTGCCAAAGGTGAGAAGGAGAAGCTCCTTCCAAAGCCGGGCGGCTGCTAGGGGACGCGGAGGTGTGCACCTTACCAGTCCCACCAGCACCGGTGTGGGGCTGCCTTCCCCCCCCCCTCCCCCGCCTCCCTACCTGGGCACACAGGGAGAGGACTCGGGGCCAGGCTCTCGCTCGCGGGAGGGACCCGAAGTTACCGCGCCGCCCCCCCCCCCCCGCTCACTCCGCAGCCGCCCCACTCCGCGCTTCCATTGCTTCCTGCCTTGCCTTAGCAGCCGCTCTCTGCCGCCATGACAGCGCCGAGCTGAGCCCCGGGAGTGTTGCCGGGCAAGCGCCAGTGCGCCTGCGCGGCCCGGGAACGGGCGGGGCAGGGGCAGCAGAAGGGTGCAGCAGGAGTCACAGTGGGCTCCAGGCGCGCGGCTCAGGTGTGCCCAGGTGAGCGGCAGGCGTCGCCTGGGCGGGAAAGGAGGGAGGGAGGGAGGAAACGGAAGGAAGAGAGAAGAGAAGGCCCTACCCTGAGCCGCGTCGGCTTTCCACTCCGAGCCCCCACGCTAAGAAGGAGGAAGCGTCCGCATAATCCTCCCTTTAGTTTCGGATTAGGTCACTCACTACACATGAGCTCTTTAATCTGGAGTGAAGAAGAGCCCACCGTTGCTTAGACGGCGCTGGGGAAGAAGCGAAGCGAGGCAAAAAGAGCGAGCAGTTTTTAGGGGGGAGGGTAGTTTTTAAGCAGTTTTTAATTATGTTTTTATTATGGTTGTGAACCGCCCTGAGTTGGCCTTGGGCGGTATAGAAATCGAAAAAAATAAAATAAATAATCTTGCCTCTTTTGCGTGGTCTTGACGATTTCAGTCGTTGGTATTCGCCCCGTCGAAAGCAGGGGTGGGTTACTTTTCCAAGAAAGCCTGGCTAGAAGGGATCGATTCGTCCTGTGCAGACACCCTGCTCCTACTTAGTGGGTCTGTTTTCCCAGACTGAGCATTAGACTGGATTCTGGAAGGAACATATTTATCTATTTGAACGCGTAAGGTAAAGGTTTCCCTTTGTCGGAAGCCAGTCGTATCCGACTCTAGGGTGCAGTGCTCATCTCTGTTTCCAAGCCGAAGAGCCCAGCGCTGTCTGCTTCTGCAGATGTTTCCGTGGTCATGTGGCAGGCATGACTAGACACCAAAGCGCACAGAGTGCTGTTACCTTCCCACCGAAGTGGTCCCTATTTATCTACTTGCAGTTTCTTGCTTTCGAACTGCTAGGTTGGCAGGTGCTGGGACAAAGACGGGAGCTCATTCTGTCCTGCAGTACTCGGGAATCGAACTGCTGACCTTCCGCTTCCCAGTCAGCGTCTTACCTACTTGAGCCACTGCAGTCTCTTTGAACGCGTACATACGTCAATATAAAGTCTCGTCTTTCCTTGAGTATATATTCCAACTTTCTTGGTTGTTCTTTCCTGCTTTTAGTACAGGTGAAACTCAGAAGATTAGAATACAGTATGGTGCAAGTGTTCATTCATTTCACTTAAAAGGTGAAACAAATATATGAGATAGGCTCACTACATGCAAAGCGAGATATGTCATGCGTTAGGTTTCCCTTGCTCGGAAGCCAGTCGTATCCAACTCTAGGGTTCAGTGCTCATCTCTGTTTCAAAGCCGAAGAGCCAGGGCTGTCTGCTTCTGCAGACGTTTCCATGGTCATGTGGCAGACATGACTTGACACCGGAGCGCACGGAACACTGTTACCTTCCCACCGTAGTCCCTATTTATCTACTTGCAGTTTCTTGCTTTTGAACTGCTAGGTTGGCAGGAGCTGGGACAAAGATGGGAGCTCATTCCGTCCTGCAGTACTCGGGAATCGAACTGCTGACCTTCTGCTTCCCAGTCAGCGTCTTAGCCACTTGAGCCACTGTCATGCCTTAGTTCATTATAATTGTGATGATCATGGCGTACAGCGTACATGAGATAATGTGATGATTATGGGGTACATGAGATTGGGGGGTTGGGGTTTTTCATAAGCTGTAAGCCATAAACATCAATATTATAACAAAGTAAGGCTTGAACTATCTCACTTTGCATGTATTGAGTCTTTCTCATATATTTGTTTCACCTTTTAAGTTGCATTACTGAACTGAATGAACATTTGCATGGTATTCTAATTTTCCGAGTTTCACCTGTAAATGCTGAAAAGCCAGTCGTGCCCCACTCTAGGGTGGGGTGCACTCATCTCCATTTCTAGCCAAAGAGCCAGCTCTGTCTCCATCTGCAGACATTTCTGTGGCTATGTGGCAGGCATGACTAGACACCAGAGTACATAGAACACTGTTACCTTTCACTCCGAAGTGGTACCTTTTATCTACATGCAATTTCTTGCTTTCAAACTGCTAGGTTGGCAGGAACTGGGACATGATAGGAGCTCGCTGTCACGCAGCACTCAGGTCTCAAACTGCTGAATTGCCAACCTACCAGTCAGGCTAAGCCACTAGCCTAGATTAAAGTTAGGGTTGGTACACATCTAAATACAGTATGGTAGTTCTCATTGTCTCTACATGGCAGTCACTGAAAAGCTGCATTAAGGGTTCTGACCCTCTGTCTGACATCTTTTGCTTCTCAGTTTAGCAATTTTAAATGTTTCTTCTTTCAACCATATTGGTGTTTCCTTTCTTTTGACTAAAGGAACTGTCTTTTTACATTTTGGCCTAATAATAACAGTTCTTCTGGTTCATGGAGAATAGAGTTTTATAATGCACATATATTCCTTGTGTAGGAATGCTGTTTAAACTATATTTTGACTATGATTTTTTTAGTGTTCTTTTTCAGCTTTACTCAATGTTGAATATTAACAGTCTGCTTGTGGTCTTGTTTTGTCAGAGATAATACAACTTCTCCACCTCCTGTTTCCAATTACATAATGTATTTGATTTCTATATTGCCCTTCTGGTGATGTCCATGTGTACAATCATCTGTTCAGTTGCTTGAAGCATGTATTTGTAATAAGCAGATTGTTGGATTCGCGGAACTCGATTACTCATTCTTCGGCATTGTTTTCCCCCCTAGACCATATTTTCCAATGATATTGGGTTCTGCTTTCTACTTTTGTGTTCCAGTCAACTAGGATTATAAGGATGTCTTGTTTTAGCGTGCAATCAATTATCTCAGGAGTTCTCAACCTTTTTAAGCTGGGGTCACACTCCCTCAGACAGCTTCGGGGGCTGGATGGTCATTTTGTCCTTCCTCCACCACATGACACTTCCTGGTGTGGTGGAGGTGGTGGAGGACCACATGAAATGGTGCCATAGGCCGCATCCAGCCCACGGGCCACAGGTTGAAAATCCCTGTCCTAGATGCCTGTGATAAATCTTTCAATATCCCCTTCTTCAACATCTGTAGTTGGTGCGTAGACTTGAATGGTGGTTGTATTAATAATTTTTCCCCAAAGTGTGATAGATATTTTGGTGTACAGTAATCAAGGCGAAGCAGCCAGCATAACGGGGCCAAACAAACTATATTTCGGGTACTGAATACAACATACAGCGGTGCAGCAGTGCCTTATATACAGCTTGGGGACATAAACATTTTGGCGGCAAACAATTGGATTGGTTGCTGAACATGGGGTGATAGTCGTGGTGATCCTTGATTGGTTACTGGACATGGAGTGATAGTGGGGTGCTCTTAGATTAGGGACCCTTCGCGTGTCTCGTGAAATAATGGCGCAAACCCAACTCTTTTGATAGTTTGATTCTGAGGAGAACTCAAAATGGAGGATCACATAAAAGTAAATCATTAACACAAATATTGAAAAGCATTAACATTATTCACATACATTCACAGATATTATTTGGCCAGACCTGACATTAAACCCAGTAGCTGCTTGTGCTACATCTTATCTCAGTTAGAGCCACTCCATTTCTTCTGAGTTGGTCATTTCCACACAGAACAGCTATTAACTTTTCCAAATTCACAATGTAGAACCTGGTTCTGTTTTCAGTGCTTCCAAGGTCCACTTAATAAATAACAGACATTTAACATGTAGCACTCTTTGTTTTCATGTATGAAGAGCATGACTTTCTCCTAAGAAAGATCCATGGTTGTTTCCAGTATTAGAAGACATAATAGTGGAAGCTAAAATAAATGATTATTGTATTTTAAAAAGAATTAAACAAATATATTTTAAAATATTATATTTAATTATAACAAATTAACTTAAAATTAATAGACAAAGCAGTAGTAAAACACATTTGAAATAGCAATAATAATAATTTCATGGGTTAATTACTCTGGGTTAAAAGGATTTTTGCTGGAGAAATTCTGCTCAGGATATGTCCAAATGAGGTTCCTTTCATGTCCCCATGCAGCTCTCGGGTATCGAAAGCCGACCTTCCAGTCTCCAAGCTCAGCGTCATGACCACTAAGCGACCAGGGGAGCTGCTGAAAATAGCAATGGAAATACAGCAGAGCTGGTTTTTAAAAAATCCACCATTAGCCATTTACTAAGAAAAAGCCTGTCTGACAAGAAAAGGCTTACGAGAAAAGGCTTTGCTAGTAGTGCACTCTTACAGATTTTTCTTATTTCACCCTTTGCCTTCTTGACTTTTGCGATCCTATAAGAGTCATAGTTGTCACACACCCACATCATGAGCTAAATAAGTATGAGCCCCTTTAGATTAGTGGGGATTTAGTGAGTCAGCTCTTTTGCAAGCTCCATTGTACCAAATGGGTGTTCACTAGTTGCAATTTACTTTAGTAAGTCTCAACTACAGTAGAATCAGCAAAACTATGGAAGTGTTAACTCGCCAAACCTCCACCCATTTAGCAGGTTTACTCTTCTGCAACTTACTCTCCTAAGCAAAAGGATTTCAGCCATAGACTTATGTCTTATCAATGTATTCCCAAACAGTATTTTATAAAACAATACTAAGAACCTAGAATTAAACATTGTTTGCATAATGTTTTTATAAATCTTTCAGACATAATGGAGCATTGCTAGTACAGGTACTTTACAAAAGTTGACTTGGTCTCATTACTTGAATTACTGTTGTTGTTTGTGGTTCTATTTTTATCCCAAGGCCTCTTATATGCACAACTCAAGTTTAAACTCATATAGAAACTAACAGAAGCGAAATCTATAACAGCATAAGCGAGAATCCCCCCCAGCCCCCATCCATTTTACAATTCAGGTTTAATGGTGGGGAAGCTTGCAAATGGAAAAAAAACCTTTGCTTATGTACAGTATATTGATTCTATATAAATATTTAAGCTTCTCTGTTTCTTATGCCAGAAAACTGGCATGTCTGTACAATTTTTTTTTAAAAGACCAAAACCCCACATGCATTGCCTTTTCAGGTTACACTGAATTTCCTGTGTGATGCATTCAAAAGACTGTGGTCTGAAAGACAAACACAGGATATGATCTTGCAAACCTCATTTGTGTTAGTCTACTTTTTCATTCTTTTCTGCTACTTTTGTGTATTATAGCAATGGTTTCCAACCTTGGATCCCTACATGTTCTTCTTGGACTAAAGCTTCCAGAAACCTTCGCCATTGACTGTTCTGGCCAAGATTTCTGTCAACTGTAGTCCAAGGGCATCTGGGAACCCAAATTTGGGAACCTCACTATGTTATAGCAATGTTTAACATCATTACATCAAATTAAGCATGTTAGTCCCATGTTGTGTCCTAAAGCCTGTGCCTTTAAACAATGTACCTATCCATGTGTATCCAATGTAACCTTTTCTATGTGTAACATTGTAACCTCCAGCTGCATCACTGTAACCATAATAGGACGCGAGCTAGTGACCACTAGATGGCAATAGCGAGCGTCCAAGCTCATTGGTCCAAGACTCACCTAGAACAACAGCGCGGGAAGATTCCCGCCACTACCTTCACCTGGACAAGAAGGGCGTGACTTGCAATGACGTCATGCAGCCTGTAGCCAATAGGCTATCAAGGAGCCACATTCAAATGTATAGCCACTGTATATATTGAGCTGTTCGTCCGCCATTACCTCATGTTCCCTCTGACCAGCATGTAATAAAGTTGTGTTAAGCCAGCTCTTCGGCTGTCCTGGTGTCCTTGGTCCCATACACTAAATTGGCGACGAAGGTGGGATAATGGCTGCCCACGGGACCAAGACATACGCCAGTTTCGACATCAAGAAACCGCAAGATTGGGAACTCTTTGAAATGGACTTCCAAGGCGCGCTGGTGGAGTTCGAGGTGACGGACGAGGCGAAGAAGAGAGCCATCCTCACCAGAATGCTCGGGCACGACGGCAAGAGGGTATTGATTGACCTCATCGCACCCAAAAAGGCGGCTGAATTCAAGGCAAAGGAGCTCCTGACGGTGCTGCGAGACCATTTCCGGCCCTTGGTAGCGATGTTTCCCGCTCGGAGCGCGTTTTGGAGGTGAGTCCAAGCGCCTGGTGAGTCGGTCGCCGCTTTCGTAGCGGCCCTGCGTCTGGCTGCCGGCCCATGCAAATGGGAGAATTTAGAAGTCACCCTCAGGGACTGCGTGCTATGCGGCCTGAAGGACGCCGAGATTCAGCGCACGCTAATGAATCAGGAGCCGCCCCCCACGTTGCAGGCGGTCCTGAAAGCGGCACAGGCCGCGGAAGCCACGAAGGCCGGGGAGCAAGAGCTCCAGGACTGGCGGCCGAAGGCCGACAAAGCAGAGAGTTCGGTGCACGCAGCCCGGCTAATTTCGAAATCGTCCGCCGAAAGCAGCGACGACGAGGACGTCCGGAGGGTCCGGAAGGAGGGCCGGCGTTGCGACGGCTGCGGGGCGGCTCACGACCGTGCCAGATGCCCGTTCAGAAAGGCCGAGTGCCACAACTGCGGGCGACGCGGGCACATAGCCAAAGTCTGCAGACAACGGCGCAAGGACCGGAGGAGCTCGCCCGACCGCCCAGCGAGGGACCGGAGGAGCTCGCCTGACCGTCCAGTGAGGCCAGACCGCTCGACGAGACTAAAGGTTGGTGCCCGGCCCACGAGGAAGCAGGACGGTGTGGGCCGCATCTCCGACGACAGCGACGCCGACGCCCCGGTTTTCAGCGTGTCCATGGGACACCCCCGTTACTTTGTTGAGGTACTGGTGCAAGGGGCCCCTGTTAGGATGGAGATTGACTCTGGCTCCTCTTACTCAATCATTTCCCAGAGGGAGTTTTTGAGAATTGCCCCCCGCGTACGGCCCAAGCTCAAAGCGTTGAGGTCCACGCTTCGGAACGTGTAAGGGAACAGTATCCCGGTGTTGGGGGTTGGGAATTTCCAGGTTCAGTACAAGCGGCACGCCGCGGAACTCCCCCTAGTCGTTCTTAAGGGGGGTAATTGCAGCCTCCTCGGGACTCAATGGTTTCAGCCCCTGGGTCTGTTCATTGGGGGGGTGCACGCTGGGTCTGACCCAATACAGGAGGTGTGTGACGCGCACCCCGAAGTCTTCAAGAAGGGACTTGGGAAATTCAATGGACCCCCAGTAACGTTCGACCTGGACCCGGAGGTCCGCCCAATCAGACTCAAACCGCGCCGGGTGCCTTTTGCACTCAAGGACAAAATAGAGGCGGAACTGGACAAATTAGTGGGCCAGGGGATTCTTGTTCCTGTTGATTCCGCGGAGTGGGAAACTCCAATTGTCACAGCATTGAAGGCCAATGGGGAGGTTCGCATTTGCGCCGATTATAAGTGCACCATTAATAAGGCAATCCGCCCTAATGCGTACCCGGTGCCGGTGGTCAGCCATTTGCTAGCCAGGTTACATGGGGGAAAGTGTTTCGCTAAGCTTGACCTGGCACAGGCCTATCAGCAACTCATGGTAACCCCTGCCGCAGCTGCTGCACAGACCATAATCACGCATAAGGGGGTGTTCCAGGTGACGCGCCTCCAATTCGGCGTGAACTCGGTGCCTGGAATTTTCCAGTCGCTCGTGGAACGCCTCCTCAAAGGGCTGGACGGCGTTTTACCATATTTTGATGACGTATTGATAACGGGGGGGAGTGAGGTTGAGTTGGCTGAAAGGCTAAACAAGGTCCTGGCGGCGTTCGAACAGGCGGGGTTGAGGTTGCGAAAAGACAAATGCGTCTTCTTCGCGAAGGAGGTCGAGTTCTTAGGGTTCCGAGTAACACCCGAGGGGATCAAACCGTCCAAATCCAAGGTGGCCGCCATCAAGAAAGCTCCTCGCCCCACATCCAAGCCCGAGTTGCAGTCGTTCCTAGGGCTCTTAAATTTCTACCACTCCTTCCTTCCACGGAAGGCTGCGGTGGCTGAGCCGCTTCACAAGTTGCTCAAGAAAGATGCGGCATGGAAGTGGGGCGATGACCAGGAGAGGGCATTCACGGAACTGAAACAACTCCTGGCGTCTGACGCCATTCTGACCCATTTCGACCCCAAACGGCCGGTGGTACTGATCTGTGATGCATCCCCGGTGGGGGTGGGTGCAGTGTTATGCCACGTGTTGGAAAACGGGAGGGAGGCCCCAATAGCATTTTACTCTAGGTCCCTGTCCCAAGCGGAGAGAAACTACGCCCAGACAGACAGGGAGGCGCTGGCGATATTTGCGGGGACCAAAAAATTTCGCGATTTTCTGTATGGCCGCCCTTTCACCATCGTGACTGACCACAAGCCCCTACTAGGCATTTTTACCGCAGATAAGCCCACGCCACAGATCCTGTCCCCGAGAATGCTTAGGTGGGCCATTTTTCTCAACGCCTACCAGCACGCGTTGGTGTACCGGCCCGGGAAAGAGATCAGCCATGCGGACGCCCTATCAAGGTCCCCCCTTCCCCTAACGCAGAGCCAGGTGGGCGGAGAGGGGCGTGACCGCCAGGTGCTCATGATAGAGGTTTTGGATTCGCCCCCCATAGTGCCCGCCGACATTGCCACAGCGACAAGGAAGGACAAGACGTTGGCGGCGGTTTGCTCCTGGGTACAGAAAGGGTGGCCGGCGTCTTCCCCAGCAGAGGAATTCGCCCCATTTTTTAGGAAGAAGCTGGAACTGTCCCTAGAGAGGGGGTGCCTCTTGTGGGGGCAGCGGGTGGTGATCCCTACATCCCTTCGACCGCGGGTGCTTAAACTGCTGCACGTCAGCCACCCCGGAATTGTGCGCTCCAAAGCGCTGGCCCGGAGTTACTTCTGGTGGCCCCAGTTAGACGCCGACATCGAGCACATGGTCGGCACTTGCGAGAGCTGCCAATGCTCCAGACCAGAGGAGGCCCGCCTTCCCCACAGGGAATGGGACGCGGCTAAGGGGCCGTGGTCCCGGGTGCACATAGATTTCGCGGGCCCGTTCCGAGGAACCCTGTTTCTCCTTGTTGTGGATGCTTTCTCCAAGTGGTTGGAGGTCATCCCAGTCACGAGCACCTCCTCGGCCGCGACAATTAAGCATTTGCGGAGGATTTTTTCCACGTTCGGCATACCCGACACTCTAATTAGCGATAACGCTAGTTGCTTCACGTCCGCTGAGTTCAGGGCATTCACAGAGATCAACGCCATCCGGCATATCACCTCCGCCCCTTTCTATCCGGCCACCAATGGCCAAGTGGAGCGCCTCGTACGCACCACGAAGGACGCGCTGCGGCGCATGGGTCCCGGGGACCTCAACCTGCAAGTGTGTCAGTTTCTGCTAGGGTACAGGGTGACCCCGCTAGCGTCAGGCTACTCCCCTGCGGAGCTTTTAATGCGCAGGAAGCTGACCACCATACTCACTAGACTAGATCCCACGAGAGTTGAGGACAAGGGGAGGAACATAGGGTTAGAAGCCACCAAGAGTTTCAGCGTGGGTGCCCCGGTACATTGCAGGAACTACGCCAGCGCGGGGCCAGCCTGGGTGCCGGGGGTGGTCGTGGAACAGACCGGTCCCGTATCGTACCGCGTGGAGACCAACACAGGTCTACTGTGGCGGCGGCACGCGGACCAGCTCCGGAGCCGGGTCCCAGGGAATCAGGGCACCGGAAACACGGATACAAATTCAGCGTTAGGGTTCTCCCCCACCCATTTAGCCCAAGGGGGAGGAGAGGGGGGTCGAGAGTCCCCACCAAGGGGGGAGGAGAAGGAATTTGTCCTCGTAGATATCCCGCGGGATCCCCCAACAGAGTTTGATTTTGATTTTCAGAACCGGGGGGTTTTTTCGGAGTGGTCCCCCACCCATCCAAGCGAGAAGAGGGGTTTTACGTTAGCCCCTGGTGCCCCCGGTTCAACCACAACGGAATCTACCCTTTCCCCTAAAGCTGCAAAACCGCAGCAAGCCTCTAACAAGTCTCCCTCTCCCATTACAGGACAAGGGTCCAGGGAACAAGGAAGCGGGAGCGGCCCCCGGGTGGGCCAACCCACATCGCGGCCCAAACGCGAGTGCAATAAACCATCTTGGCTAAGAGACTTCATCTCATCCTAGGGGGGAGGGGTGTTGTGTCCTAAAGCCTGTGCCTTTAAACAATGTACCTATCCATGTGTATCCAATGTAACCTTTTCTATGTGTAACATTGTAACCTCCAGCTGCATCACTGTAACCGTAATAGGACGCGAGCTAGTGACCACTAGATGGCAATAGCGAGCGTCCAAGCTCATTGGTCCAAGACTCACCTAGAACAACAGCGCGGGAAGATTCCCGCCACTACCTTCACCTGGACAAGAAGGGCGTGACTTGCAATGACGTCACGCAGCCTGTAGCCAATAGGCTATCAAGGAGCCACATTCAAATGTATAGCCACTGTATATATTGAGCTGTTTGTCCGCCATTACCTCATGTTCCCTCTGACCAGCATGTAATTAAGTTGTGTTAAGCCAGCTCTTCGGCTGTCCTGGTGTCCTTGGTCCCATACACTAAATCCCAGTAGTTCCCAATGTGGGACCACGCCCCACAGGGAAATTCAATTCCCAGAAGCCTAAGTCAGTTCATTGGTTGAGCAGTGCTTTGGAGAATTGACTAAGGCTTCTGGGAATTGAAGTCCAAAAAAGGGATGGCAACCTACGGCTCATGGGCCGGATCGAGCCCACAGCATCAAACCACTGGCCCACCGCCCTCGCTCCCACTGCAGGGAGCAACAGAAACAGCCATAAATGTGTTTACGACAGTCACGGGGTTTTACGGCAGCGTATACGGGGGGGGCACCAGTCTAGCCCTCTCAACTGTCTGAGGGAGCGTGACCCAGCCCCCAACTTAAAAAGGGAGCCCCTGCTGTAGGTATTTGCTGAGAACAAGGTTAAAGATGCATTGTACAAATGCATAGGAAGTCAGGTTGTGACTACATGGGCAAATATTGCGGGATTTTCCTCAACTTAAAATTGATGGACTTGCTTTTTTTTAAACTGATCACAAGACACAAAGACCAATTTGAATGAATCCAGCTCTCTTTGCTCCCAGTGTGAAGGATTGTTTTTTCTGCCATTGGAGGCTTTTTTCCCCAAGATGGAATTATTCAGCTGGACTTTTCCAAGCATGATCAGTTGTTTTGTTCTCCAAAAAAGATGGAGAGTGTGACTGTAGGTGCTATTCAGATGACATACTAAGCTAGAGTGAAATTGGGTTTAGGCATAGGCATGTGAACAGATGGGTTTATTAAGAGGTAGATATTTTCTCTCTCAAAAGCTGTTCCTCTGTTGGTTTGAGCTAGTGGAAAATGCAGAACTCCATTGGCTAACTTTATTTAATATTACATTATAGATTACACATTAGGAAAGGTTATCTGAAGATTTGAAATACAAGTGATACCTCATACAACGTCCGAACTTGGTTCCACAAGTTTGGACTATACGGATTTGGACTTTGTATGAGGCATGCAAAATCCTAGCCGCGATGCCTCATACAACGTCCAAATCCTTGCCGCGATGCCTCATACAACATTGTTTCCATAGAGATACATTGTACTGTAACAGCACAGACTTCAGGGCAAAGTCAAGGAAACAGACAGGAAACTTATAGAACTTTAAGAAATCATTGTCTAAAGGCTAAAAACATTACAAAAACATGTCAAACAACCCTGATTGAACAAGAACCTGAAGAATGCTGCAAAAATCCCAGGAATGCTTCTAAAAATTTTGACGAAAAAATCCAAAATCGTGCTCAAAACCACTCCTAAACACTCTTCGCCTCATGCAAAACCCACAAGAGCAATGCACGCATGTGTCCTGCCTTTTATACTGCCCAGGCACAATGCAACCCGGGAAAACCCCAATGCCTCATACAAAGTCGCACGACTTTGTATGAGGCAACTTTTTTCAAGGAATTAGGCGATGTTGTATGAATCCGATGTTGTATGAAGTAGACTTTGTATGAGGTATTACTGTATGGCAATAGCAGGACATGAGATGTCATTCTGTTTTTAGTTCTCCTTTGTAACAGAGGACAAATGCAAACATATTTGTACCTGATTTATCACTGGGATCAAGGTAGTTTTCCTGCTACCAGACAATATCTTGCCATCTCCAGTAACCAAGAGTAACAAAACCTGAGAATTTCTGTGGGATTTTTTGTTTCCACTTTAAGGCATAGTTTATTTTAAAGTTGCATTGTTCTGTGGGGCCCGAATTTGGCAATGTGGCCCTTCCATGGATTACTCCCTAATTCAGAGTTTCCTTGTTGGAAACTTAGGTGATTTGAGTTTTTAAAAAATCAATTTGATTTCTCAAGGTAGAAAACTAAAGCAGTTTTATAACCTTTCAAATTATTTAAGATGTTCTTTTCACTAATTAAATAAGTTTTCAGAAAAGCAAAGAGTAGTAAAACGACCGGGAATTCATTTCCGGGTCAAAGTGCCCAGATGGAATCTCTTATTTAGGTACAATTAGTTGCAAAACCAGTTTTAAAAAAACAGCTCCAGAAGAGAAATTACATTACCAGATTGGTTGCTACACAGTTTAAAAGAAGAAAAGATTTCAAGATTTCCTTAGAAGAGGGAAGGTTCTGAAGAATATGACTTTGAAAAATACAGTTTGAATTTTTATCTTGGGAAACTTATGATCCTTTATAACTAACTGGAACCAGAAGAAGGAGAGTGTAACGTTTGCCCCATCTGGACAAGCTAAGAGTCAAGGGGAAATACAGAAAGTTCTGGAAATGGTGTTTGAAATCAGTGACTCATTGGAAGAAGCTAAAGAGAGTGAAGCTCAGACAAGATTGGAATTCTTGTTAATGTGTAATTCATCAGACTGAAGAGGTGATAGTTGTTAGATGTAGTGCACCTTTTTTTAACTTATTTCATTTTTATCAGTTATTTCCCTTCCTAATCAGACTTTGCCAATATTATCTGTGTTTTAGTAATGTCCAGTCCATATCATACCTGTCAACGTTCTCGATTTGGCCAGGATTACCCCATAAATTGACGTCGATTGATGTCATAACCCGGCCCCCGCTGCCAAAACCCCATAATTTGGCAGCGGGGGAAACGCTTTCCGCGCATGCGCGGAAGGGTTTTACCCCTTCCACGCATGCGCGGAAGCACTACGTCGCTTGTGTAAGGGCTGCACAAGCGGCGTAGCGCTTCCGCGCATGCGTGGAAGGGGTAAAACCTTTCCACGCATGCGTGGAACGCGACCTACGCACAAGCGATGTGTGCAGGTCCCGTTTTTCCGGAGCCGCGGGTTGACAGGTATGGTCCATATTATACTAACAATATGTAAGAATCAAGCCCCAACCAAAATGTACAAAAACTAGAGAGCAAAAGAGAAGGAGAGGCAAAGCAGAGATGTCTTTAATACATTAATCGCTTCTCTCACTTTAAAAAAAAAAAACTTGCAGTGACAAGTAATAAAATTAGTTTTAATAATAACCATTCATAAATACATGGACAAATGATGTAAAATACATCTGCAGTTATAGTGATAACAGACATTCAGTTCATCTGATTATATAACAATATACAATAAGACACATGAACAAGTAAGACTAAAACACACCCCACACATTTCAACCTAGGTTTGGCCACTTTTCAGGGATTTAGGAATTGTATGCTCTTCCCAGGGATCATAAAGAGTCATGCCTATAATTGACGCCTCATTTTTGTTATGCCCATTTTGCTACTTTATAATCCAATCACAGTCTTTTTATTTAACACAAATTGCAGTCCCATTGAGTTATGATGGTTACATTTATGTTTTCTGTGCAACAATTATTACAGTGAGACAGAATGATAATGGATAATCACATTTTGCTCCTATGTCAACTACAGAGAGTGTTCAGAACAGATAACAAAATACCTTTGATCTCTAGACCAGTTGTTCTCAACCTTTGTAAGACAGGGCCCAGGTCACCCTCCCTCAGACAGCTTTGGAGGCCAGATGGCCATTTTGCCCTTCTTCCACCACATAGCACTTCCGGGTGTGGTGGAGGTGGTGGTGGGCCACATGAAATGGTGCCATGGGCCGCATCCAGCCTGCAGTCCGCAGGTTGAGAATCACTACTCTAGACTCACAATCTCACACCACTGTGAACTTTGGAGGTATTTTAGTAGTGCTGCTTGCCTTCTCCACCAGTTAGCTACTCACTTGCTCGCAGGTGAGCATGTAGGATTGCCGCATAGAAATAACCATTCAGGTATGAAAATGTAAGCACGCCTTTATTTTCCTTTTTGACTATATATAGAACCAAGAGTTTGTCATTTTATCTACCATGCTATCTGTATGAGATCCAAGTTGGCTTTTCCTTAACAATTTATTTGGTACATAGTGCCGATTTTGACATGGGACATAACTTTTCCCAAAGGCAGAATAGCAGATATTTTTCAAGGACTATAACAGTCATAGTATGAAAATGCCACAAAGTGTGACAGACCATGTGAAAAGGTGATTGGTTTATTTTAACATGAATGCTCCTAAGCCACATTTATTTCATCAAAAGTTTATCTCGTAATTAATTGTTTCGCCTGTGAAGATCCAAAGCCTCAACACAATGAAATATTCTTCTATGTATTAGAATCAGCAGCATGGAACACAAGCTTTCATTTTTCTTTTTCATCTTCATGCTGTGAAATAAATGCTACTATAAATTTCTTCTAAAAATTTGCTATCACCATTTCACTGATGCTGCAATAGTTATACATACTTTCCTAAAAAATAAGCTGCAGTTTACTTCCACTATCCTGGGAATAAGCCTTCAATTTCTAATTAATGCCCCCTCCATAAGCCCCTCCATTTGTCTATGCTTATTTGGATTTACTTGTGAGTAGTAATGCATGGCATCCTGACACTTCCCCCTCCCTTATTGTAAATAACGTATTAATGTGGTTTTAAAATGTGGTTCTGGCCAGCTGTTGTTGAACAGCAACTTCTATCAATTCTAGCTCAGCATGTTGAGGGATAATAGGAGCTGTAATGTAGCAACATCTGGAGGAACATATGTCCAAAATCCTTGTTTTGTACATTTATAGTCAAACACTGAGCATGTACAATCGGAAGCAGTTCCTGTTTTATAGAATGGAGTTTAGAATGCATATGTTTGTAGTCTTAGAAGCTGTGATTTAACTGGGAATTTTCAAACATGTATGCAGAAGAAAAGGGTCAAACCACAAGTGATAAAAGTCCAGTTCCAAATCTCCATGGGCAGAGAAATAAACTTGGATGTGAGATATCAGAGAATAAACAAAACAAAAACGCTATAGCACTTTAAAGACTAACTGTTATATTTCAATGTGAACTTTCATGGATCAAGTCCACTTCATTAGACATGGGAGTAAGAGATGGATGTGGGAATTACTCATTTCTGCCTGTGGGTTTCATTTCCTAGGATTCAGCCATGCCATAACCACAGCATCTACCATTAATCTGGACATAGTCACAGTCTAGAGGCTGAAGGTACCTAAAAAGATGGCAGTGGTCTCACCACTGAACCAGAAACTCCTGTGCCTTAGATCCCAGAGATTCTTTGAGACACAGTAGGTTTCTAAATTGCAGACACAAGCATGAGACTTCAGCAATGCCCCAAGCCAGAATCCAGCATTGCTTTCCTCCAAGGGCCTCAAAATCCATTACAAGCAGCAGAGCCACATTGCATTCCTGGACAATTAACAGAATGCTAACCTGCAGGCCTACTCTTTTAAAGCCTTCTGCTTTCCATGAAGAGGGTAAAAGAGTGTTTCCCAACCGCTGGTTTTTGGACTTCAGTTCCCAGAAACCTAAGTCAATTCCCCAAAACACTGACCAGCCAATGTACTGACTTAGGCTTCTGGGAATTGAAGTCCTCCTGGACCTCCATGGACCCCACATTACTAACCACTGGGGCAGAACCAGAATGGGTTTCTGGGTATGGACATAACTCTATAAGGGCTCTCCTTGGTGCTGTCTTGCACTTGGGGTGACTCCTAAATGCAGGAACAGGACATGCTCTAACCCTCTGTTGATGATTTTCCACAATTCTCTTGCTCCTTTCTTCTACTTTTAATGTTGAATATTTGTTTATAGGGACAGGGAGAGTTGCAGTAGAGCTAGAAAAATGGCACAACAAAGGTAACACAAACTGTATTCTAAACAACATGTTTGCAGGTCCAGTAATTCCATGTAAAGATGCAAAAGATGCAGGAAACAGGTGATGCCTTTATTGGATCACTAAGATAAATTCCATGTATAGGGTTACATTTCTGAAGACTTGGGTTTTCAATTCCACAACAGAGGTTACACATTACAGTGCCTATCATTTATCTTACTACTCTTAAATAAAAAGATCCATGCATAAATAATTTTACTGTGTATGATTGGCTTCAAATGTTTTCTAGTGAAAATGCATTTTCTATTGGCTTGAGAACAAAAAAATCTATCTCGGCACTTTGTTTACACTTCCCATCTCTACTGCCTGCAGAAGCCTAACTGCCTTTAGGGATCAAACTGAGTTAAAAAGCTGTTATTTATTTTTAAGAAGTCAACAAAAGATGATAGGATAGAAGTTGGCACTGCTGTCTGTAAAGGTAAAATGTCATGACTAACTATTGGACTGTAAAGCTTGGAGAACTACAGAGCAATAAAAAGCACATGAAATATAGTAAAGACATATTTTTGTAATTCATTACTGGAGAAAAAAATCATAAATATGAGTTGTTTACACTTCCTCCCGCTGATCTGTGGGATCAGTGCACCAGCTTCCTGAGCATTTGGCTGTTGTGGATAGAGGCTCAATTTCTTCTTCAAGGTAAATCCAGATTGGTATAGAATGGTGGAGATGAATCCTGTAAGCGAAGGACCATTTTATACTGCTGCTGAAATTGAGGGCAGATTATGACTGGGGGATCTCCTGGTTTGAGGAAACCATGAAATAAATCCCTCAGACCTGAGGTCTGCACACCTTCGACTTAAATCCCATTGCTTTGCTTTTGATGATTATGATTAGCCCTGGTGATCTTGCATCAGCTGGAATTAAAACTGTCTGGATAGCTCAGCAAGTGAGGCATCTTGACTGCGGAGTCAGTGGCTAGGAATTCAGTTCCCTGCTGTGCATCCCAAGAGAAAAGCAAGCCTGTGTGGATTTGGGCAAGCTGCACAGTCCCCAGGGTGACACAACAAACACACTTGAGATGCAAGACCAAAACCAAATTAGAAGATGGAAGAAGGAGCTTACTGGACAAAGAATAACGTTAAAGGAGAATATAGCTGAAGAACTCAACGTCCCCTATATGTCACTTGGAGAACCCTGAATGGGCTGAGGGTCAGAGTGCCTAAATGTAAGACCAACATGCTTAAGTGGGGCTGCTGGCAGACAACAACACGCTGTGTGAATGTGGAGAGAAACAGAATCCGGCTCATTTTCTGGTCTGATTACTACCAGAAACATGTATGAATGAAGATTTAAGTTTGGCCAATGACAAAGCCAAGAAGTGGCTTCATTTTGGTTGTCCAAAGTATGATCTGGACACAGAAGATTATGCTGTGTCATATATACTTTCAACGTGTGAACTCCATCCTAACTATGTATACATAGTTATATATATGTATACATTTACTTAGTCATGAGATTACTGGGGAAAGATGGCAACGTGTGACCCTCCACATTTGGGAGGTTGCATCTCCCCAAATTCTTCACTGTGGGTTATGGTGGCTGCGCCTTTTGAGAGGTACAGTAAAACCCCTACTTACAAAGAAAAGTCCATTCTGTAGGCTTTTGCTTAAATCGGTTTTTTATGTAAACCGAAGCAAACCCATAGGAAAATTAATTTTATGTAACCTGAAGCAAACCCATAGGAAAAAGAATCTTTATGTAACTTGAAGCAAACCTATAGGAAATAGTGTAAATCGGGACATGGTTTTAGCACAAAATCATTGTGTAAGTCGAATTTTATGTAACTCGAGGCATTTGTAAGTCAGGGTTTTACTGTATAGTATAACAACAGATGGAGGGCTTTGTTTTGCCAACTTATGCCTTATTCAGTCACTAACAAGTACTGTAGATCCATTATTAAAATGTTCTCTTAAGAGAACGTGCTGTGATACTGCTATATATCGTTCAGGTTATTCAGTCTACTATTGTGGTGGGCAATTTGACTCTCTTACGCACACACATATAGATTAGGGGGAAATATCTCAAAATTGCCTCCTCCATTTTCTATAGGGGGCAGGTATTTTTTTGTAAGTTTTAAAAGGCACTGAAGCAGGGGACATAAGAGTGCTGGAGAGATCCATATGGGTGCCTCAAGCAGCAAGTTGCCTACTCCTGATTTATTAGAAGAGTTGGGAAATGGTAAAATTATATATCTGTAGTTCCAGTTTCTGTAGTGAGGTAACAGGTTGTGACATGCCACTTGCTGCCTAGACAGGACAAGAAGTCTTAGCAAGTATGACAAGCTCCACCTGCAGCACACAGAAATGTTACACAAAAAGGAAGAACTTGTTTGATTCAGGCTCCCCCTATCCATGTCTGGAAAGTTTATTCAGAGCCTCTGTAATTCCTCCACTATTATTTTTCTCCACTAGTATTAACTAGTTGGGGAGAGACATATCTTAGCTGGCGCAGTTAGGAGAGCTGAAAGATAGTTACTAAACCCTGAATCTTTAAAATGAATAAAACATTTGGAAAAAATTTACCACACATTCAAAACATATAAACAGAAGTATAATTCAAATTGGCCTTCTAATATTAAAATGTCAAGTGAACAAACCAGATACAGTAGAATTCTGGATAATGTCGGTACCTGATAATGTCAAATCCGCATAACGTTGCATTCGTTATGCACCACGTGATGCTCCGGATAATGTCGCAAAAAGGCTAAAAACCGACTTTATCCGGAGCATGATCCCGGATAATGTCGGTTTTTGGACATTTTTGCGACTTTATCCAGAGCGTCTCCCATAAGGATCGCATAACGTCCAAATCCGGTTAACAACCAGACTTGTGGAACCAAGTTTGGATGTTATCCATAGTTCTACTGTACTGATAATGTCGGATCTGAAGATCTTCTCCAAGTAGGAATAGACAGAAAATTACTATGAACTTCAGGCGTTTGTATAATCTAACTAATAAGTAATGGTGCTCTTTGAAAGAAAAGGAATGAAATATCTTAAATTCCTATTTGATGATCTGGAAAACAGTCAAAAGTCACATTTCTGATATCAAATTCTAGTTGGAAACTCTGCTAGAATAGTAAACCACAACATCTGAAATCACTAGTAAAGTTATTTTTCAATTGTTTTGCTGAGAAAGCTCTGAATAAAAAATGAATATGTGCTCTGCGTATTGTGGGTATCCAGTATTGCACAATGTTTGTGTTTTCATATCAGAGATTACTCTGGGTTGAAAGGATTTTTTCATGGGATGCTTGAATGAGTCTCTTTTCATGTCCCCTATCATGCAGGTCTCAGGGAATCGAACCCTGTCCTTTTGGTCACCAAGCACAGTGCTTTTACCTACTGAACCACCGGGGAGCTGCATATGGCACAATAAAACTGGAGGATTGGGAAGGATGGCATCTCAACCAGCAGAAAGTCAGCAGCTGTTATCTTCTGTTTTGTTTTAATTAGATTTAATTGTTCAACTTGTATGCTGCCCCACTCGCAAAGCGACTCTGGGCAGCTAACAAAAAAACAAAATGTTACAATTACATGGTATCAAAAACATTTCAGAAGCATTAAAAATATATATCGCAATACAATTACTGTATAAAATATCAAATTATCACAATACAAAAACACTTCAATAATAACTGGGATAGCCTGCGGTATCCAGAATCCGCATCCAGTTTTACTTCAGCACACATGAACACCAACATCAAAAGCCTTGTCCCACATACGTACTGTACCTTCGTTATGTATAAAAAAATCCCACAGACCTTGTTGCTCTGTGTGCGTTTTATGTACTATTAAATGTGCGTATTATGTACTGTCAGTTTGTTTTCAACATATGGTAAAGGTCACTTTGTTCAAAAGCCAGTCATATCCAACTCTAGGGTACGGTGCTTATTTCCATTTACAGCCAAAGAGCTAAAGCTGTCTGCATCTGCAGACATTTCTTGTAGTCATGTGGCAATCATGACGAAACACCGGAGTGCACGAACACTGTTACCTTTTCCAGCAAAGTGGTACATATTTATCTACCTGCAATTTCTTGCTTTTGAACTACTAGGTTGGCAGGAGCTGGGAAAAACAATGGAAGCTCACTCCGTTGTGCAGCACTTGGGTCTCGAACTGCTGACCTGCTGACATTCCAGTCATGATGTTCACTGTCTTAACCACTAAGCCACTGCAGTACCCTCAACATATGATAACCCTATGAATGAATGCCCTGCCATAGTTGTTAGTTTTAACTCATTTATTACCTTCAGTTTTTTGCTGACATTGTTGTCTCTTCCAGTCAGTCTTCTCTTCTTGTAGTATAGGAATAGGAGCTTTATTTATACCCCGCCCTCCTGGTGCAGGCACCACTCAGGGCGGCTTACAAGATAGAAAAAAAATTAACACAGTATCAAAATATACAACATGCAATATTGTAGGAATCGGGGCCGCTGAGGGCCGTAGGTCCCGGAGGAGACTGATCAAAGAACGATACGAGGCAGCATGGAGGAGGATAAGATCAGTGGTTTATTGAGGAAAAGGCATAACCATTTATAGATCAGAAGGCAAGGTAGAAAAAACCATCACCCGACAGTAAATCACATCACCTATTTACTCAGGTTAATTGGGAATTTCTCTAGGGGAAGTTAATTAGTGCGGGCAAACACTGGCTGGAACAACACCATTGTTTTGGGCTTAGACTAAGGCAATCATGACTCCTGTTTGCTTCTGGGATAAGACTGAGACTCGGAGATGAGGGATTACTCTAATGAGTAACATATTCGCTCTCTCAGCAGGTCCGTTGGTCAGGTCAAGGAATTGGGTGAATCAAACCCTATCATTTATCCACCCCCCTTAATTTCTCTCTGCTGGCAAGGGCCAGGGGCCAGGAGCGTGCTCGCTAGGTTTAACCTCTGCCAGAGGCCATGCGTGCCAACTGGGCACGCGGATCCACATCTCCCCTTTTAATTTTTCTTAAGAGCCTGACCGGCGACTCTGCGTAGGAGCGGCATCAGCTGTTGAGCGGGAATGACGTCTCGGGGTCTCCTTCTGGGGCGGCACCTTGAGATCAGCGAGGGAATACATTGTGCAAAGCAGCAGAGTGCGATGCCTAGTATAATCACCCCCACAACCACCTTGAGTACCGTTTGGAGCCACCCCCAGGGGATCCATGACCACATCCAGTTCCACAATGAACTCCACCAAGCTCCCCACGCGGAACCCTCTGTGATGCCCTGGACTATGGTGTGGAGATCAGTGAGCTGACTCTGTACTTTGCGGGAGTTGTCAGTAAGGTTGAAACAGCACATACCACGAAAGGATTCGCAACCCAGGTGGTGCAACAATAAGAGGTAGTCGATAGCCGCTCGATTGTCAAGAATGGCATGGCGAAGCTCTGCCTGCTCTTGATTAAGGAGCGCTATCACGGAGGAGGTGTGGTTGATGGCTTTTGCTAGACCGCAAGCCAAGCGACCAATCCTCTTTGCGTTGCCGACGGCTAAGCCTGGCACGCCGAAGATGCTGACTGCCAAGGAGAGATATTCGGCAGGGCTCATTACTCTAAAGCTGCTCTCACATGAGCTGTCTAACTGGGTGGTGCGAGTGTGCCGTACGAGTGAGGGAACATTTGAGACATTTGTAACATTTGTGCTTGGGGTGACCATATCCTTGGTAGGGAGTAACAATGTCAAACGACTGATACAGCATATAGAGTCTGAAACATTAGCAGGAATGTAGTTACACGTATACTGGTTGCATGTGAAGAACCAACCGGATGGCAGGGTGATATGAGCGTACATGGTGCCAAGTGGTACTGGGTTATTGCAAGTCCAATTGCCACTGCTGACGTTGAGGCAGCGGCGCCGGGTACGACCAGCTGAGGCGCAGCCGTACATCCGTCCACAGGTAGTGTTCGGGCTGACCGCCACCCGAGGAGTGTAGAGGGTGGCTGCATCAGCCGGCAAGGTCATGGTTAGCCGCAACTCCCAACGGGCATACTCTGAAGAAGCCGCTGGAATGTATGGGCTGAAAAGTCTTTTCACAAGCCAATCCCCATCCCTGGGGTGCGCGCCTGGAGAGTGGCACACTGGGATGAGGCAGGTGCTGAGGATCGAAGCAGAACCAAGGTCCTGCCTGAGGCAGAAATCGGACTGGTTGACGAGACCCGCCAACCTCTCCCAAATATTGTACTGCATCCGGGCAGAGAGGTCTCCGCCGGGCAGTAGATCGTTGGCCTTCAACGAGGCGGCCTGAGCGCCTCCCCCCAGAAGCAGGGAGAGGGTCAGGATGATGGTGAAGATCACGGTGTTGACATCAATCTGGGCGAAGACTGCTGCTACGAAGTTCTCCGGTGTCGGCTCCCTCTCCTCGCGTCGGAGGGCGCCCTGGGCCTCACTGCAAAGGGTCTTGACCATCCCCCAGGTGATCCTCGGTGCTGGCGTCCGCAGTCGTCGCTTCTCCCGGTGGGTCTCCTCGGTCAGGGTGAGGTCCTCCATCTCCGGGATCGGACTCGGGTCGGTCTGGGTCCATGCCATGAGGTTCCAAGTGAGGCTTGACACACCGAGCTGGAATCCAAACGACACCTGTAGGAGACATAACTGCAGCATACCCTCGCCCCCAGGTTACGAGTGGTGCCGGGCCCCTCCAAGAAGGATCCGGTGGCACCCAGTATCGGACCATCGGCCACGGGAGAGCTTCCGAACGGCGGAAGTGCTTCTCCTGCAGCGTACAATCCGAAAAAACATTAAGGTGATTGTAAGTGAACAATACCTTATTCAGACCATGCTGTGCCTGGCCCTGTGACTTGGGGAGGGCTGGTGGCTCCCCCCTTTCTGTTTGTTTGTCAATATAGGACTTGAGTGTCCGATTGACCCGTTCCACAATCGCTTGCCCCTGCGGATTGTAAGGAACGCCAAAAGTATGCTTAATATCCAAAGTGGCCATGAAGGCGGCCAACTGCCTAGAGCTGTAGGACGGGGCGTTATCGGTTTTAACGTGCCGAGGTTTGCCCGTGGCTGCAATGCAGGAAAGGAGGTGCTGCTCCACGTGGGAAGCAGTCTCCCCTTTCTGCGCCGTTGCCCAAACGAACTGTGAAAAAGTGTCTATGCAAACGTGCATGTACTGCCATCTGCCGAACTGCGGAACATGCGTGACGTCCATTTGCCACACCTGATTGGCCTCTGTCCCTCGTGGGTTGACCCCCCACGAGGGCCCCCCCGGTGCCCCTGCACAATGCTGGCAAGAGCGAACTATGCCTTGGGCTTGAGAGAGTGGCAGATTGAACTGTCTGGCGAGCGCTTTGGCGTTTTGGTGAAAAAAGGCATGACTCTGAATTGGAGTAGTAAAAACACCCAAAACTGAACGTTGCTGAATTTCCTTTGCCGCCGCATCCGCTCTGCTATTGCCCGCGGAAATCGGACCCGGTAGGTCTTGATGACTTCGGATGTGGGCAATATAGAGCGACTCCGTGCGGTTTCACAAATGAAATTGAGCAGTGAGAAACAGACTAAGCAAATTCTTGTCTATCGCGGGAGTAATGTATGCTCCCGGTAGACTGTGAAGCAAATTCCTAACGTACATACTGTCAGTAATGATGTTTAAGCGTTCTTTGGCGAAGGTGCGCAAAGCAAGGTTCACCGCTGCCAACTCTGCCCGCTGCGCGGACTTTTGTGGAAGAGTTAGCAGCGTGCGCCAAGCTTGGCCCTCCTGCCAGGTCAAGACACCATATGTGCGACCACCATCAGTAAAAACTGTCCTGGCCCCCTGAAGCGGAACCAGCGAGAGCAATTCAAACAAGCTGACTGTCTGCGTTTGGAGTGAGACAAGTCTGGGGTCCTTTGGCAAGTGGTATGCCAAGCATCCGGTGAATCCTTCCAACGCAATTGGAAGCGAGTCATTGAGCTGCATTAATTGCTGAATTTGTTCCTTGGTGAACGGGACTACGATTTTGGCCAAATCATGCCCTGAAATGTCCCTAGCTCTCAGCCTTCTGCGGTAAACCACCGCGGAGACCAATTCTTGGGGAGGAACGATGTTTCGTGAAGAGGTGTTTGGAAGGTACACCCACTCCACGATACTCGCCCCTTTCTCGGCATCTACGCCGAGCGCTCCAGTGAACATGGATCCTGACCGTACGATGTACAAATTCAGGATCGGGGCATATGGCCCTGGGGTGATCCTATCTACCCATCGCTGGCTGAGAACTTGGTTAACTTTCTCGAGAGCTAAACGCGCTTCTCAAGAAATTTTTATCCGGTCTGCCGGCTGCTTACCTGAAGTTAGCAGCGAGAAGAGCGGTTTTAGAAGATCCGTATCCAATCGGAAATATGGTCTGGCCCAATTGATGTTACCTAAAACTTGCTGCAGCTCTACAAGGGTGACTGAGTCCTGTAAATTGATCTGAGGCAAAACTGGTGCTGCGAAAGAGCGGAGAAGCCGATGACCCAAGTATGAGAAGGGCTCGGTTCTCTGCACTTTCTCTGGGGCAATGAATAAACCTTTGTCCCCCAGGCTGGCCTGGAGGTCAGAAAACATTTCGCTGCCGAGTTGCGGCATCGCGACCAAGATGTCGTCCATGAAATGGCAAACTATGGCTTTAGGGTAAAGGCTTCGGAGCCTTGCCAGTGCGTTGTGAACATAAATTTGGCACAGGGTGGGCGAATTGAGCATGCCCTGTGGCAAATATTTCCACGCGTAACGCTGCGTGGGCTCACTGTGGTTCACAACCGGCACCGTAAAGGCAAACCTTTCCCGGTCCCGGGGGTCTAAGGGGATTGTATAAAAGCAATCCTTGAGATCTACGACTAGAATCTCCCACCCCTCGGGAATCATGTTCGGATTTGGGATGCCGCATTGAAGCGGATCCATTGGCTGTATGCATTTATTGATCTCTCTGAGATCGTGGAGGAGTTGCCACTTCCCCGACTTCTTTTTAATCACAAAAATTGGCGAATTCCAAGGACTTGTGGACCGTTCTATATGTCCTGCGTCTAGCTGTTCTTTAACTAGCTGCTTGAGGGCAACTAATTTCTCTCCCACTACCGGCCATTGTTCTACCCAAACCGGCGTATCGGTGAGCCATTTAAGTGGCAACGCCATTACCCGAAGGTAAGCGTAGCACCGTACTGCTGCAAGATGTCTCGCCCCCAAAGGTTGATGTGCACGTCAAGAATGTGCGGCCGAATTACCGCCGTGCCGTCAGCCTTTGGGATTGTGACTTCCACCCACTCTCGGCTCCTACATGCTTCCTGGACGCCGCCTACCCCCCACACATCGGAGACCGGCTCAATGGCCCACTCCCTTGGCCACTGGCTTCTGCTTATCACGCTCACATCCGCTCCGGTATCGAGTAACCCTGAGAACGCTCTTTTGTTCAAAAATACCTCGATAACGGGGGGCTGCTTCCACTCAATGTTGGTCTCCACTGTCGCTAAGACCTGGTATCCTTGTACTGCCTCACTGGCGCTCGAGCGGTCCTCTGACCGGGACTCGGAGCTGTCACTGAGCCTTCCCTGGCTATCTGCTGGTGAGTGACAAGGAACCATGATCAGTTGCGCTAAGGTGTCTCCCTTGTGAATTGTTTGGGGCAGATGAGTCCAAAGCTGAACTTGGAGAACGGCTGAAAAATTCGAGTCAACGACTCCTGGAATTATGAAAATTCCGCGTGCTCCAGCTACACTGCGGGGCAAAACTAAACCTATAAAGCCCTTTGGCAGTGGACCCATGTACTGGGAGTCCACCAGATAGACCGTGCCTGGCAGGTCGCATGTAATGTCCGCCTGACAAGTCAAGTCTAACCCTGTGCTACCCTTGGGGCTGGCCTGTGCCCTCGCAATGTCTGGAATGTGACCGGGATTTAGTCTAGCTCTGGTGAGCTTTGGGTGAGGGGAGTCCTTGTTTGGACCGGGGCCAGAGACATGCCCGCGTTCCGTTTTCCTGAATTCGGACAGTCTCGAGCCCAATGGTAGCCTCTTTTGCACTTCGGGCATGGGGTGTTTGGAGCCTTGGGACGGCCGGACTTTTGTCCGCCTCCCTTGGATCGGCACTCCCTAGCGAAGTGACCGACCTTGCCACAATTGTGACATGCTCCTTGGGTCTTTCCTTTTGGTCTCTTACCCCATTGCACCGCTGCCGCTAGCAATCCCATCTTGTAGGATTCTGTGCCAACGTCGGCGCAAGCTCTAATCATGTCCGTAAGGGTCAAATCAGGACGATTGCCCAGGGACTGCAAGATTTTACGGCAGTCTAAATTGGCGTTGTCCTTGGCTAACTTCATCATGAGCTCTTGTTGGGCCTGCTCATTATCAATCTGCCTGCTAATAGCTTCTTCCAGGCGATTGATGAAGTCCATATAGGGTTCCTGGGCTCCTTGCTTGATAGCGGTGTAATTTTTAGCCGCTTTGCCAGTCGCTGGGACTTTGAAGAACGCCCTGAAGGCAGCCTCGGCCGACATCTGGAGAGTGGCTAGAGGCAAGTTGATTTGGGCATCGATGGGCTCGAAGGCACCTGAACCATATAACTGGTCAGGAAGTACTGCGCCTCCCATCCTGGCAGCCCTTGTCTGCGCCTCTAGGCGAAACTCGCTGTCCCAAATTAAATACTGGCTAGGGGTGAGCATCATCCGCATGACGGCTTTCCAGTCATGGGGAATCCACATGGTGTTCTCGCACACTTGCTGAAGCGTGCCGCTCGTAAAGCGACTTTGGAGCCCTGTTTCTGAAATGGCTTTCCGTATAGCCATGAGAAGCTTATACGGGACTGGGGAATGTACTATCTGCTGGGCGCCCGTAAGCGCGTCCATCTCCATGCGGATGGGACATATCTGACTGAGCTCTGCTAGCTCCTCTACTGGCAATTCCCCCTTCCTGAGCTCTTCTTCTACTGTGCGCTGAAGGGCACTTTTGGTAGCTAGGGAAGCCGTTGCTGTCCGAGAAGCGCCTGCGCTCCTCATTCCTTGCATTCCGTCGGTGACGTCTGCAGCTGTCACCGAGGAAAGCTCCCTACGCTACTCTGCCTAAATTGGAGTGACGGATAGAGCGCCGTAGGCGCCGTTGGTTCGGCTGGCGCATCTGGCAGATTTGGGGGTTCTTTGGCCTCTACCCGGACTGGCTCTCTGCCAAGAGCTTCCTACATTTTCTCCATGTGCGAATTACGCCTCTTGGAGCTTTCGGGGGTTGCTGAATGCAGTCTCCTATCTGATCCCAGAGCTCAAGGGTTAACGTACCTACTTCTGGGTAAAGCAGGCAGTGTTCCCCTAGGTACACCAAAAGTCTCGCTAGCTCTCCGCTGTGAAAACGCACCTTAAATACCCTGGCCAGGATTCTGAACTCTCCCTCACGAGTTCTTTGGCTAGCGGATGGACGCTGTCGCTGAGGACAGGTCCCCATATTACCTGCGATTGGGTCCTCGGAAGTTTCCTCCTCGGGACGAGTCGACGCGTCTGTGGCAGGCAATAGGTTCTGGCGATGACGCTTCTGGGTAGAGCTCGGAGCGTGGACTGCGGCCACGGGCCCTCGGTGGCCACTGCGCTGTCAGGGGCTCACAGCTGCCCTGAGCGGAACGCGTTTTTCCCTTTGACGCAAGCCGCCGCGAAAGTCGGGAGCAAGCTGTAGGATGCCTCTTTGGACTGCCTCACCGCAGGCCGTCCCTCCGATCGGCTGGCTGCCAGACGGAGTGCCGCTCTGTCCTCCGGGATGATTCGGACACGGTTCAAGCGCAGAACCGGACCGTGTGATCGCTACTCTGAGGAAGACCGCTCGGGGGTCGCTTACTCACGAGTAGATCATGTCGGGGTCACCAGGTGTAGGAATCGGGGCCGCTGAGGGCCGTAGGTCCCGGAGGAGACTGATCAAAGAATGATACGAGGCAGCATGGAGGAGGATAAGATCAGTGGTTTATTGAGGAAAAGGAATAACCATTTATAGATCAGAAGGCAAGGTAGAAAAAACCATCACCCGACAGTAAATCACATCACCTATTTACTCAGGTTAATTGGGAATTTCTCTAGGGGAAGTTAATTAGTGCGGGCAAACACTGGCTGGAACAACACCATTGTTTTGGGCTTAGACTAAGGCAATCATGACTCCTGTTTGCTTCTGGGATAAGACTGAGGCTCGGAGATGAGGGATTACTCTAATGAGTAACATATTCACTCTCTCAGCAGGTCCGCTGGTCAGGTCAAGGAATTGGGTGAATCAAACCCTATCATTTATCCACCCCCCTTAATTTCTCTCTGCTGGCAAGGGCCAGGGGCCAGGAGCGTGCTCGCTAGGTTTAACCTCTGTCAGAGGCCATGCGTGCCAACTGGGCACGCGGATCCACACAATATATCAAAATACAATATCAAAATATGTATGCTCAAAATAGAGCAATCACAGGTTAGCTTCCAGTGATAGTTCAAATTTGATTTGTCGTTTGGAAGTCCATGTGATAATCTTTTCATTTTCTTGTGGGAAATCCATGCTAAAATGCTGTGAAATGCATCCCAACTAATGGAAGCCCCTTGTCTCCACTGTAGAGCTTGTAAATCAGTTCTTGAGGGATGGGATAACCTTTTATCATGAAATGTATCTCCAGGCGTTGCAGTGAGAGAAATGAGTAAGTGCAGAAGGAGGCAGTAATAAATGCTTCAGTTGCTGGCTGGATAGTTTAGTTCAGGGGTTCCAGTGATGCACTGCAAAAAAATTTACTACCTACTCTGTGGGTGGGGCCAAATCTGTAGGCGTGACCAAATCTGTGGCCATGGTCAAACATCATGGGGCCAAATCTGTGGACGTGGCCACCTCCACGCCAACCACGTGGGCATGGCCTGGGGGAATTTCAGCTACCGGTTCTGCAGAACCTGCTGCAGTGCATCACTGATGGGTTCTCAACCTTTTTAAGCTCCCACAGACTGTTCAGGGGGGGGGGGAGAGAGACTATTCTTTTGAATAGAATTTTTATTTATTTAATTTTTTCTTTATAAATTTCCCACTCTGGTTGGTGTACACACAATATCAGATAATACCAAAAAACACACAACAGTTCAAAAACAGAACAACCAAACAAATACTGTACATCCCTTGTAGGAGAAATAAAAACCGAGGCTTTTAAGAAAGCACTTTTGCAAAATTCCATACCTGTTGAACTCCCTCAGGACTATCGAGAAGGCAATACTTCTTAGGAGGCCCAAGAAGCACACATTACAAATTTTGTAATGGCTCCCTTTAATGGCCAGTAGTATGTTAGGATGGAGAATAAGACAGAGGCAGCTAATGGGGAAATCCTTATTTAAAAAATACTCCACATTCACACACAGAGGTAAACAAATGGAGCCTTCCTACCTGCCTGCCTCAGCTTGCCTCTTTAGCTTGAAATTGGTTTTCAGTGCATTCCTATGGGAAACCGCCCTTTGCGCCCTCTAGCAGGTATCTCTGGTAATGACAGGCAACTGCTCTCCCCCACCCGGCAAATCGCATGCAGGACCGGAAGGAATGGAGTTGGGGGCCAAGTCTGGGCCATGGGCCATAGGTTGTGAATGCCTGGTTTAGTTATTCTGTTGAAATAGAGTGGTTGGGAGTCCAAATCTCCTCTACGCCCCTCAGGAAGATAGGTACCCTTGGTTGCTTTGGGCAGGCTGCACAGTTCTAGAGTGCCACCAGAAGAAGCAATTGGTAAACCTTCTTGAAGTGCTTTACAATTGATGATTCCTGGCAAGAATCACAGTAAGTCAGAATGGACTTGAAGGCACATAATAATAGCAAAAACAATTACATTTATATACCGACCCCATAGCATTTAGTGCATGCTCTGGGTGGTTCACAAGTTAATTAGCATTTTTGCCTTCAACATGCTGGGTGCTCATTTTACCGACTTCGAAAGGATGGAAAGCTGAGTCAACCTTGATCCCCATCAGGATCAAACACACTATTTTGGCTGCAATACAGCAGTTTAACCACTAAGCACCATCAGATAATTAAATATCTGAAATGTTCTTTTCTTTTCTAATCCCTTTTCATTCTGCAAGATGTCATTTTCATTAAGCCTGAGAGCAGCGACTTCCTAATTACTGATCTTCACAAGTTGTTCTGGAAACCTTTTATTAATTAATTAATTAATTAATTGATTGATTGATTGATTGATTGATTGATTGATTGATTGATTGATTGATTGATTGATTGATTGATTGATTGATTGATTGATTGGCGGGGGGAGGCTAGACAGTGAGCTATTTCTTTGAAGGATTTACATTTCTTTCAAATAAATAAAACAAAAGTGGAACAATATTTTGGTTCCGATGTACCGTATTTTCCGGCGTATAAGACGACTGGGCGTATAAGACGACCCCCAACTTTTCCAGTTAAAATATAGAGTTTGGAATATACTTGCCGTATAAGACTACCTCTCTTCCAATGCACACCAAATAAAAATTAACCCACACTCAACCCGAAGACGCGCAGCCCTCCGAGTCGAATGGGCAGGTTCTGGTGGAGAGCCAATCCACGCTCACGTTCTCCTCCTTGAGGTACAGGAAGATGTGTGCAGCTTGCTTCCCCTTGCTTCATACTCCTCGCACAGAGCAGGGACTCGGCCGCGGCACCCCCCACGATATGCGCCGGACATATGAAGCAAGGGGAAACAAGCTGCAGTTAAGTACCTGTCCTATAAGACGACCCCCCGACTTTGGCACAGATTTTTCGGGGTTAAAAAGTAGTCTTATACGTCATAAAATACAGTAAATTAAATTTACAGGTCAGATGTTTGCTATTATCGGCCCAGGATTTGCAGCTAGACCTTTTAACGGGGCAGTTGTATAATTAGGAAATAATTTTTATATTCTACATCTACACTGTATTACCCCATAGTTGAATAAAGCAAATCCCTATTGTAGGCAATAGTAATGGTATTTATCAGGAATAAGCTTATCCACTGTCTATTCCAGCAAACACACTTTGGTGTTCACTTACTAAAGAAATAGATGTTTAAATGTCGATAGTTTGCCCAACATTGGTCAGGTGTAAATAGTACAGTATGAAATCATGTAACATAATAATTTCTCACACCTCAAGAAGCTACAGTTTCCACCTCAGCTCTGCACAGATTTATGTGCACAATATGCACTATTTTATTTCCAACGAGTAAAGTAATATGGGGGGCGGGGAGGTTATCTTCCAGGACTGAAACCTTTGATTTAGGTGTTGACACAAAGACACAACAAATGCTGAAGAAAGCCTAAAAGGTATTAAAGAAAGATTGAGGACAACAGTACACTATGCTTACAGTAAGAAATTGTATTAAATACCCTTTTAATTTTAAAGAGCAACACTCGAGAAAGAAAGCAAAATACAGTATGTATATGCATCCACAGGCAACTGTCTGATAACCATCACATTTATTACAGGAATTTCACAGAGGAGAGTTCAGAGGGGAGTTAAAGAAGAAACATTATGGCTGTGGCAGAACAATGCCATCCCAGTACTGATGTGTCAAAGAACATAAAGTATGTAGGTATATAATAAGATCTGGACAGAGAGGATCTGGATAAATGAAACAATGCTGCCTACACATAAATTTTAAATCAGCCTTACCCACTGGGACTCTCTTCTCCAGGTTTTATGGGGGGAATATATGTCAGGCCTAAATAAAAATATGGCAAATTGTCAACAGAACAGTACTCATGGTACATTGCTCTGGCCTCAAGAGTGAGAATATATTTCCATATATGCTGTTTGTCTTTCCACAGACACCATTTGAATTGCTGTTTCCTTATTTCCTACTCTCATGACAAATTCTGACTGCAGATGTACTAATCCAGACTTACTGCTCATCAGCACTATTTATAGCTTCCAGGCTGCTTCACTTTAGGTCCAGAAAGAAGCTATGGAAGGCTAGCAGAGTGCACTGTTTATATATATATATATATATATATTTTATTATTATTATTATTTTTCAACAGATGAGGCGAGCTACCACAGCTATGGTAACTGTTATCAAGGTTTGGCATGGAAAAGCCAATGACTATGCTAACATTTTACTTATAAAGTAATATGCTCTACAGTGCTTTGCTTCATGTATTATTATATCTGATTAAAAAGCTTTCTCCAATAGATTGTTTTAAGCAAATGACCTACATGGAAAAGTATGCTCTGTTTCCATAGCTGTAGGTTGCAACAAAATAAGCCACAACATGGGGAGTGGGATCCAACATCTGTACCTTGTTCCAGCTGTTGTTTGGTTATCTTATGGACCTCTCACTTTTTGTTATTGCTTTTGAATACTATGTTGGTCCAAAGTAAAATTCTTGTCTTCCATAATTTAATCATGCACAAGGGAACTGATCTCATTTGTATCACTAAAATCTGGGTAATGGAGATGGGGAAGTAGTCGTTTCTAATTATACTCACATAGGCTTTTAGCACAACATCTCTTTAGATAAGAATGCTGAAGGATAGAGTAGCAGTTACCTAATATCTTCCCCTCTCCAGCCTATATTTCCAGCACCTACCCAGTCTGATGCATTTGTATCTGGGATAGATGGATCTCCTGCTGTGTTATCCAGTAGCTTCTCTGTCTGATGGAGGTGGTGTCAGACTTTAGCCTGAGGCTTGCCACTAGGACCATCTTTGAGACTTCATGCTGGGATAGCTCTTAAATTCATGGCAGCCATAATAACTTATCATCTCCATAACTCTACTGACAAATACTTTACACAGAGTTTGTAGTAACTCTGGTACATGTTTAAGTGGCATGCATCCTATGAATGTGAAAGAGCTGTGTAAAAGCCAGTGAGTAGGTGTAGAGAATAGAGAATAACTGGAGCCCTACAGATTTAAATGTTCCTAAATTCATTTACATCCATGAGTTTAGGAGATTCGCTGCCTAGGCATTGTTTCTGCAGTTCTTTATTTCTGTTCAGGCTATTTTAAAAAATTGGAGATGGCCTCTCTTGCTTCTACAACATCTGACGACTCTTTCATTTACAGGCAAATGCTAACAGCAAAGCACTGTGTGGTAATGTGAGCTGATGAGAATGTTTTGATGTTTTGATCTCTACTGGCTCATTCCTACAGAAAACTAACCTACATAGGCACCTATGACAAAATGAGATATGGTATCCATTGTCACACAACATTTGTATGTTATGGGCAATTGCAAAAGCTGGTTGGAGATTCACTGTTGTGTCTAGAAGTGCTTCACACGTGTGCTTGTTTTAGGTTCAAAGGAGGCTTTGAAAGTTTTACAGGCACGTGGCTTTCTTTAGAGAACCTGTCTTCTGCCTCCCCCTTGCAAGCAAATGTAGTTGTGAACTTGACTCTTGGCCCATTGCACACTATTGTGGCTGCCCAGGAAAGACTGCTCACTTGTAAGGGGTAAGTCAGTGGATGCCTGTTGTGTATGTAACTTGAATAGTGTTTTAAACTGTTTGTATTTATTATTGCGGGATCAGGGTGATCCTCCATTTTGTCTTCTTCATTGTTGTGTATGTACAATGCTGCTTCATATGAATCTACAATGTTGCTTTAAGAAATGTATGAATGTAACCCAGCCACAATCACAATGTAACCCAGCTGTTAAAGGAACGCGAGCAAGCTGCCTATAGAGGGCAGCTGCGAGTGTTCAACTCACATGGTCATCATTCCTCAAATCACCTGCAGCCGCGGGAACTTCCCGCAGCAAACAACTACTACTGATCCACCACCGAAGATGGGCGTGACCCGGATGACGTCACGCCGGTAGCGGCCAATGAGCTACCATGCAGCCAAGTTCAAATGTGTTGTACCACTGTATATAATGTGAGATACCTTCGCCATTACCACATGTTCGTCCTGATCATCAACCAATAAACCTGTGTTAGTCCATACTGCGACTCCTTCTATGTCTCCTGGAACAGACACTAAACTGGCGACGAGGATGGGATTGATGGCGAATCCCAAGGTCAAGGCGTACCAGTTCGATGTGAGCGAGCCCGAACAATGGGAGCTCTACGAGTGCCAGTTTCGGCACGCGATGGAAGCCACGGGCGTCGACGACGACGCAAAGATGCGCTCCCACTTCCTGGCCCAAGTGGGGCCGGCCACGCTGCGGATTCTGATGACCCTGGTGGCCCCCCGGAAGGTAGACGAGGTCCCCATCGACCGTATCCTGGAGAGACTGGGTGAGCATTTCCAGCCGCCCGTCTCGATCTTCCCAGCACGGGTCGCGTTCCACAGGCGAGACCAGCGACCGGGCGAATCCGTGTCCGCCTACGCGGTGGCCCTCAGGCTTGCAGCGGTCCACTGCCAGTGGGATGACCTGGACCAGGCCCTCCGTGACCGCATGTTGTGTGGTCTGAGGGACGAGGAGCTGCAGAGGAGGCTGATGACCCGCGACCAACGCCTCACGTTCAACGAGGTGCTGCGGGAGGCCCAAGCAGCCGAGGAGGCCAGGAGCGGGGTGAGGCTGTTCAAGTCCCGAGGGGCCGCGTCCGAGTGGGCCAAGTCACCAGTACAGGCGGCCCGGCGGACACCAGCGAAGATGGCCTGGCGGGCCCCCAAGCCGCCCGCCGGCACACCAACGTCGTCCGAGGAGTCGTCCACAACAGCGGACCCCTACTCCAGCGAGGACGACGACGTCCAGAGGATCAAGAAGCGTGGTGAGAAGCGGCAGTCCCGAGAACGGCAGGACCGCCGTTGCGACGGTTGTGGGGCGTCCCACGACCGCACGAGGTGCCCGTTTCGAAAGGCCGAGTGTCACAACTGCGGCCGAAAGGGGCACATCGCCCGAGTATGCAGGCGCGGGCGAGTCGAGGACAAGAGGAGTTCCAGCCATCCCCAGACGCACCAGCGGAAGGCGACCAGCACCAGGAAGATCGCAGCCAGCTACGATGAGGAAGGCGTGAACCGCGTGGGCCTGGAGCACCGGCGGTTTTTCGTAGAGGTACTGTTGCAAGGGGTCCCAGTGAGGATGGAGATAGACTCGGGGTCATCTTATCCCATCCTGTCCCAAAAAGAGTTCATGCGTATTCCCCCAGACAAGCGGCCCAAACTGCGGGCCATGAGGTCACATCTTCGGGACGTGCAGGGAAACGGGATCCCAGTGTTGGGGGTGGGGAATTTCAAGGTGAAGTTCAAGGGCTACTCTGAGAAACTGCCCTTAGTGGTCCTCAAAGGGGGGAGGTGCTGCCTTTTGGGAACGCAGTGGTTTGCTCCCCTGGGAATCAAACTGTCCGGCATTAACGCCATCGAGACTGACCCAATGCGGGACGTGTGCAACGCGCACCCGGACGTTTTCAAGAAGGGGCTCGGGAAATACAAGGGGCCCCCGGTTTCCTTCGAGCTGGACCCAGAAATCCGGCCCATCCGCCTCAAACCAAGGAGGGTGCCCTTCGCCCTAAAGGACAAGATCGAGGCGGAACTGGACAAATTGGTGGGGCAGGGGATTTTGGTTCCAGTTGACTCGGCGGAGTGGGAAACGCCGATTGTTACAGCCCTTAAGTCGAACGGGGAAGTCAGGATTTGTGCAGACTATAAATGTACCATTAACAAGGCCATTCGGCCAAACGCATATCCAGTGCCCGTGGTCAGCCACTTGCTGGCCATGTTACATGGGGGGAAGTGTTTTGCCAAGTTAGATCTGGCTCAGGCGTATCAGCAGCTCTCTGTAACCCCGGCTGCTGCCGCCGCGCAAACGATAGTGATGCACAAGGGGGCGTTTAAGGTAACGCGCCTTCAGTTTGGCGTGAATTCGGCCCCCGGAATTTTCCAATCCCTCGTGGAACGCCTTTTAAAGGGGCTTTCAGGTGTCCTCCCATACTTCGATGACGTGTTGATAATGGCGGGGAGCGAATTAGAGTTGGCAAAGAGGCTAGATGGGGTCCTTTCAGTGTTCGAGAGGGCAGGCCTTCGACTGAGGAGGGACAAATGCGTATTCTTTGCGAGGGAGGTTGAGTTTCTAGGCTTTAAGGTAACCCCGGACGGGATCAAACCCTCTGAGTCAAAGGTTGCAGCCGTGAAGAACGCCCCTCGCCCCACCGCAAAACCGGAGCTACAGTCATTTCTAGGGCTCCTAAATTTTTATCATACCTTCCTGCCTCGGAAGGCATCGGTCGCGGAGCCACTGCACGCCCTGCTCAAAAAGGACGCGGCTTGGCGGTGGGGGGACAGGCAGGAGAGAGCATTCAAGGAGCTTAAGTCACTCCTGTCTTCGGACGCTGTCCTGACCCATTTCGACCCGAAAAAACCAGTGGTTTTAGTCTGTGGTAGGCAGGAGTTCACTTCCCAACTGTTCATTCCATTCCCTTCCCCCAATGCAAGGTTACCACAGAGCCCACACCGAGCCACTAACGAGTCCCCCCTTTCCATTGCAGGACAGGACTCCGCAGAGCCAGGCTCCCCTGTATTAAGCCAAGCGGCCGCTCGCCCCAGGCGCACGTGCGGCAAGCCACAATGGTTGAGGGACTTCGTCCCATCCTAGGGGGGAGGGATGTTGTGTATGTACAATGCTGCTTCATATGAATGTACAATGTTGCTTTAAGAAATGTATGAATGTAACCCAGCCACAATCACAATGTAACCCAGCTGTTAAAGGAACGCGAGCAAGCTGCCTATAGAGGGCAGCTGCGAGTGTTCAACTCACATGGTCATCATTCCTCAAATCACCTGCAGCCGCGGGAACTTCCCGCAGCAAACAACTACTACTGATCCACCACCGAAGATGGGTGTGACCCGGATGACGTCACGCCGGTAGCGGCCAATGAGCTCCCATGCAGCCAAGTTCAAATGTGTTGTACCACTGTATATAATGTGAGATACCTCCGCCATTACCACATGTTCGTCCTGATCATCAACCAATAAACCTGTGTTAGTCCATACTGCGACTCCTTCTATGTCTCCTGGAACAGACACTAAATTCATGGTACTAAGTTATCGCGGGACTTGCTTTCCTGCCCTTTGTAACAAGACACACGAAGTCTCCCCAGTCTCCGGTCACCCCACGATCACCCCACTTCTCTCCCAACTAATCCTGTTGCTTCCTACCCGAATGTATCCATTGTATATTGTATATACGGCGCAGCTGCGCCATTGCTGTTCATGTTTGGTTTGCTTACAATAAATGTTGTGTTTGGCCCTGTTATGCTGGCTGCTTCTCTTCAATTCCCCAACATCAAAATGCCGCAGTGCCTTTTAAGGACTCAAGTGCTTCCCCTAAGGATCCAAACTGTCAGTAGCGCTTTGCAGACTTGTTGAAATCATCCTAAGATCTAAATTATATTAGGTTATCAGTGCTATGATTCAAATGAGAGTTGTCTCTTGGGAACTTGACTGTTGTTGTTGTTTTTTTTGTTGTTGTTGTTCAGTTGCACAGTCAATTCCAACCCTTTGCAGCCCCATGGACCATTGCACACCAGGCACCCCCTATCTTCCACCATCCTTCTCAACCCGCCCAACTCTGTGTCCATTGCATCAACGATACAGTCTAGCCATCTCATTATCTGCCACCCCTTCTTCTTTTGCCCTCAGCCTTTCCCAGCATCAAGGCCTTCTCAAGTGAATCCTCTCTTCTCATTTGATGTCCAAAGTAATTTAGCTTCAGCTTCACTGTTTGACCTTCCAAGGAGCAGTCAGGATTGATTTCTTCTAAGATCAACCTACTCGTTCTCCTTGCTGTCCAGGGTACTCTCAAGACTCTCCTCCAACACCACATTTCATGGGTGTCTATTCTTCTGCACTCAGCTTTCCTTATGGTCCAACTCTCACAACCATACATTACTACCGGGAATACCATTATTTTGACTATACGGACTTTTGTTTGAAAGGTGATGTCTCTATGTTCCCCAGATTTCTCATAGCTTGCCTCCCAAACATCAGTCGCCTTTTTATTTCATGGCTGCATTCTCCATCTGCAGTAATCTTGGATCCTAAGAATGTAAAGTCTGTCACTGCTTCTACTTCTTTCCCATCTATTTTCCAGGGGGATGATAGGGCCTGTTCTCATTATCTTGGTTTTCTTGATGTTGAGCCTCAGGCCAGCTTTTGCACTCTCTTCTTTCAACCTAATCACGAGTTTCTTTAGGTCTTCCTCACTTTCTGCCATTAGGGTGGTATCATCTGCATATCTCAAATTGTTGATGTTTCTCCCAGCAATTTTGATTCTAACTTGTGATATTGTCACTTTAATCAGGTCTTCTAGTCTCTTCTCTCCTTCTTTGTCCTAAAAATAAGTCATTATTTTTTATAACATCCTGTGATTACAGTTAATTCATAGTATTTTAAAGCAAAACAATTGTGAAATATGCAAAAGGTGCATGTCAGCATATATATAATTCAAAGATCTGGGATGAATTTAACAGATGGAGAAATCCATGAGTGAATTTTATTGCTCTCTCTACTCCTTGAGGTCTTACTTTGTCTTTGCTACAAAACCTCCTCTGGAAATTCTGGTCCTACAAGTAAAAAAATTCTGCCCTGTTTCCATTTTTTCCTGTGGGCATACTTTGATGTATTGAATTAGATTTAAAGTGTTTGTAAGATGCCACAAATGACACCTTTATTCCATAGGAGGTTTGCAAGTGTAAAATCTTAAAGGCATTTTATTCATGTGGAAAATATGTAGAATTTTGTTGTTGTTCAGTCATACAGTTGATTCCGACCCTTTGCGACCCCATGGACCACTGCACACCAGGCTCCTCTGTCATCTGCCATCCTCCGTTGCCTGCCCAGATCTACACCCACTGCATCAACAGCAGGGAAAAATATTTTGGTGGGTATTGAGGTGCAAAATTTTCAGATACTTCTAACCCAGTGAAAAATACTGGAAATATTTGCTTTCATATTCTTCATGGTTCAAATCATATCATGCATGTTAAGGTTTGTCTATGCAATACCAATTGGGACAAGATCCCATCTATCTGGAGAAGCTCTTCTAATCTATTTTCAAGAACTCTGCTAGTTGGTACTAGCATATATAATCCTGTGACCAATTTCACTTTTCTTTTTTCTTGTGTCGGAGCATTGCATAATTACAAATTATAGATGTACAGTATATGAAATATAGGGACTTTGGTGGCTTAGTGGTAAAGACACTGAACTTGATGACCAGAAGCTTGGCAGATCAGCAGTTCGAGACTCAAGTGTTGCACTACAGAGTGAGTTCCCGTCGTCTGTCCCAGATCCTGCTAACCGAGCAGTTTGAAAGCAAGAAATTGTAAGTAGGTAAACAGGTACAACTTAGGTGGGAGGGTAAACAGCATTCCATGCATTCTGGTGTCTAGTCATGCCTGCTGCATGTCCATGGAAACATCTGCACATGCAGCCAGGGCTGGCTCTTTGGCTATAAACAGAGATGAACGCTGAACCCTAGCGTCGGATACAACTGGCTTTCACGCAAGGCCAACCTTTACCTTTTACTTTAGATAGTTACCACTTCAGTGGGAAAGTAACAGTGTTACGTGCACTCCAGTGTCTAGTCATGTTTGCCACATGACCATGGAAATGTCTGCAGACACTGGCTCTTTGGCTGTAAATGGAGATCAGCACCGCACCTTAGACTCAGAGTCAGAAACAACTGGCTTTCAAGCAAGGGTGACCTTTACCTTTATCACTCAATTGTTGTGGAGACCTTCATTTCATCAGATGCATGAACTGCCACACATTCCAGGTACATTATGTCTTGAGGAAGAAAGCTGAAATATAGGCAGTGGTGGGCCCTAAATTTTTTTGCTGCCACATGTGTGGTGTGGTGGGTGTGGCCAGGGGAAAAGCCCTGCGTTGCACCCGAATTAGGACTGCTTTATGTCCAAATTTGGATGGGTGGGGCCAGCCAGAATTTCTGCTACGGGTTCTGGCGAACTGGTGCGAACCTGCTGATGCCCACCACTGAGTTTAGGCCATATTAATTTTCTTTAAGGCTCTAGAAGACCCTTCATTTCGGTCTAATATCACATCTTGTTCTCTCTACATTCCGACCAGTGTGAACAAGAGCTTGCACCTGTGTCAGAGGTATGATGTGTGACAAACATAGTGTAGTTGCTCTACATGTTCAATTTCTCAGCATGCACTAATTTGGGCCGGGGAAGGACTGATTAACCAAAGAGGTGGACCCGTTCTTTGGCATAATATGGCAAAGGTAAAGGTCGCCCTTGCTCAAAAGCCAGTCGTATCCGACTCTGGAGTTCAGTGCTCACTGCTTGTCAGATGTAATATCACACTGCTCTGAACCACATGTACCATAATGCATTTCGTGTATAACGTCACACTGACCTCACCTAACCCTATTAAAGAGCACCCAATTACCCATTACCCCCATTCCTTTGCTGACCCCTAAGACCACCACTGACCTGCCATACGCTCAGTGGGAATAAAGACTTTAGAATACAATTACTGAGTCCGGAGTTATTGGACCGAACCATCGAAACTTCTCTAACACTGCTGTTTACAGCTAGAGCCAGTGCTGTCTGTGTCTGCAGAAGCTTCCGTGGACGTATGGCAGGCATTACTAGACAGCAAAAAGGAAGACCGTTTGCCTTGGCTGGTGAATAATGAGTTTTTAATCCAATAAATCAACTTTATGATAACAGATCCTAATTCCTTTCGATATAGGAATTTTCAATTCTTCTTCAGGGATCTAAGTCAAAACAAATTGATAATATCTCTGTCAGAACTTATATACATTATATACAGTATATACAATATGTGCATTATATACATAGTCTTGGATGCATCTCTACCTCTGTGACATAATGCAAAGTTACTTGAACAATAATTAGTAAATCAATTACCTGTGTATCCCAGTAAATAGTAAGATTTTGAAGCAATAATAATATATTGTAGTGGGTCCCAGACCTCTATCGTGAGTTCATTCAGTGTCAATGGACGTTAAACTAATGGTGAGCTATGCTTGTATTTAAAGGAATACTGAACCACACAGCTGAGCTACGAACAGAGATTATAAGAAACATGTGTAATCAATTTCCATGTTGAGGCCCAAAGGGTACAGGGTATTAAAGCGATGTATGAAAAAACACTCTCTTTGTCTTAAAAAGATATCAATATCTTTGCGGAAAAACGAATCTTGTTCATGGCTTTCCAACACCACAAACTTAAAATCATGATCTTTATGATTTTTCTCCAAAAAATGGCTAACGAGAGGGGCAGAAATGTTCCCAGTGCGGATTTTCGATCTATGTTCCCCCACCCTAGTTTTCATTTGGCGGGAAGTGACCCCCACATATCCTAAGCCGCAGGTACATATGAGGAGGTAGACGCACCCCGAACCTTTACAGTTTAAAAATTGTTTTAAAGTCAAAGTGAACTCACTGCTAGAGATTGTAACTGTTTTAGTTTGCCATGCTAAAGAGCAATGGGTGCAGTTACCACATCTGAAATGCCCTGTAATAGTCGGGCGTCTTGGTTGAATGCGGGATTCATGATCGGATCTACTCACAATCTGTTTAATGGACCTGGATTTCCTAAACCCTATCAAGGGGTAGGCAGCGCAACCAGGTAAGTGGCTAACGATATGCCAGTGCTTCTTAATAATAGATTGTACTTTACTCACCAACGGTGAGTATTGAAAAGAGCAAAAGATTTTCTCAATTGGTCTTTGCACATTCTGTTGAAATAACTGCTCCCTGGGTACCAATCTCGCCTTATTCAAATTATGAGTAATTACTTGATCAGGATATCCTTTATCCCACAAAAATGATCTCTAGCAGTGAGTTCACTTTGACTTTAAAACAATTTTCAAACTGTAAAAGTTCGGGGTGCGTCTACCTGGCTTAGGATATGTGGGGGTCACTTCCCGCCAAGTGAGTCTTTAAGGTGCCACAATATTTTTGTGTTTTTGTTTTGTTTACCTCCTGATCTGCTTGCACAGAATTAAACTTTAGAATTGGTGCCATTTTATTCTGTGAAAGCATATCAGAGAGTAAAGAAAAAAATGTTGTGGCATCTTAAAGACCGATTTGGCCACGCCCACTGATTAGGCCATACCCACTAGTTAAGCCATGCCCACCATTTAGGCCACATCCACCAGTTAGGCCACGCCCCACGGTGTGGTAGTAATTTTTTTTGGTGCCCATCACTGGATAGACTCATTGCATTCAAAGCGAGATAGTACAAGCCTTACTTTGTTATAATATTGATGCTTATGGCTTACAGTTTATGAAACCCCCAACCCCCCAATCCCATGTACCTCATAAACATCACATCTCATGTATGCTGTACGCCATGATCATCATAATAGTAACGAATTAAGGCATGACATATCTCGCTTTGCATGTAGTGAGTATATTTCATACATTTGTTTCACCTTTTAAGTTGCATTACTGAACTGAACTGGCATGTGTGGGAAGGTTAACACATGGCAAGTGTTAAGAGCGTAGCTGCTTACACTTTCAATTTCTCAGCATGCATTAATGTGGGGGTGGAAAGGATTGATTACCAACTGAAAGGCAGACTCGAACCTTCTGTCTTGTAACAGGGCAAAATACCGGGTCCGCCTCTCCTTTGGCTATCATCACTCCTTTCCGCACCCCAAATTAGTGCATGCAGTGCAAATATTGGGTACAATATTCAAAATGCAGTGCAAATTAGTGGCTCAAGTGGCTAAGATGCTGACTGGGGGGGGCGGAAGGTCAGCAGTTCAATCCCCGCGTACTGCATGCTGGAGTGAGCGCCTGTCTCTGTCCCAGCTCCTGCCAACCTAGCAGTTCGAAAGCAAGAAATTGCAAGTAGATAAATAGGGACCACTTCGGTGGCAAGGTAACAGCGTTCCGTGCCACATGACCACAGAAATGTCTGCAGAAGCAGACAGCGCTGGCTCTTCGGCTTTGAAACAGAGATGAGCACTTAACCCTAGAGTCGGATACGACTGGCTTTCGAGCAAGGGAAACCTTTACCTTTACTATCCCGCAGTCCAAGGCTTGCCCTACACACATTTCGCCACTAGAGGCCCCCACTGTGCTTCCACCCCCGTCACAATTCGCCACTCTGTAATTTAATCATGGAGGTTTATAAAAAACAGATGACATGACGTCACAAACTTGAAGCCGACTAATCTGACAGTCCGCCATGTTAGTTGGCCCAAAACATTGCCTCTGTGGATTTAATTCCCGTCCGCTCTCGGGCAGAGCTTCTCGCGATATTAGGGCCCGCCCTCCTCTCCGCTCTCGCGGGACCCCGGGTCTCGTATAATCTCGCGCGAGGCGGCAAGGCCGGCCTCTTTGGTTCCCGGCGCGGCACTATGGCGGTTGGTAAGAACAAGCGCCTCACGAAAGGAGGCAAGAAGGGCGCGAAGAAGAAAGTGTAAGTCGGGCTGGGCAGGCAGGGCGGCCTGAGAGGGAGGCGGTGGAGGGAGAAGGGCGGCCTGAGGAGGCCGGATGGCTCCGATATTGGGCGGATGGAGGGAGCGGGCAAGGGGGGCCATGGTGAGGAGGGAGCGTTGCGGCCATGGTGGCTCTGAAGGAAGGCCTGCTTTCTGGGCCCGGCGAGGGAGGCTCCAAGAGCGAAGGCCTCGCGGCTTCATTTCCCTTCCGGCCTGAAAGTCGGGGCTTTTCACTGCAGCCGTCTTGGGTCTCGAACTCCTGCCGCAGCGGGCCTTTTCCCGTCATTGGAGCCCGTGTTGTGAAGCCTTATGTACAGACGGACGGTTTGTGCAGCACCTTTGGGGGTGCTTTAATGGACTGAGGTGGTTAAGACGCTAAACTAGGCGACGGGAAGGTCAGCAGTTCGAGACCCTATATGTGATGGCGAGCCTTGGCGCTCCAGATGTTCTCACAGAAGCCCCTGTGTGAATCCACATGAATGGGTTTACTGCGATTCATCCGGCCCGCGCTGCCCTCGTCGCTCCCGGAAGCGGAAGGAAAACGCGCCCGTCCGGGCGCGTTTTCCTTCCGCTTCCGGGAGCGACGAGGGCAGCGCGGGCCGGATGAATCGCAGTAAACCCATTCATGTAGGATTCACAGGGTGCTTGGGCTTCTGGGGATTGAAGTCCAAGAACATCTGGAGCGCCAAGGCTCGCCATCACGGCCATATCCGGTATCCTGTAGTTTCAGCCTGTTATTAGGCGTCGTGCACTTTGGGCTGATAGAGAACAGGTTACCAATCGCATTCCCGGGACTGCGGTGTCTTTTAGCGGTTTAAGACGCTGAACGCGACCCGCCGGGAAGGTTCCGCAGGTCAGCGGTTCCGAGCCCTGAGTGCTACGCGGCTGAGTGAGCGCCCGTCTCTGTGCCCAGCCCCTGCCAACCTAGCAGTTCGAAAGCAAAGCCATTGCAAGTACAGGTGAAACCCAGAAAAATTGGAATATCGCGCCAATGTCCATTCGTTTCGCTTAAAAGGGTGAAACAAATATATGAGATAGGCTCCACTACATGCAAAGCGAGAGATGTCATGCCTTAATTCGTTATAATTGTGAATCGTGGCGTACGTGAGGTTATGTGATGATTATGGGGTACATGAGATTGGGGGGGGGGGGTTGGGGTTTTCATAAGATGTAAGCCATAAGCATCCATGTTATAACAAAGTAAGGCTTGAACTATCGCTTTGCATGCAATGAGTATCTCATATTTGTTTCACCTTTTAAGTTGCATTACTGAACTGAATGAACATTTGCACAATATTCTAATTTTCTGAGTTTCACCTGTAGATATAGGTTCCGCTTTAGCGGGAAAGATAAACTGTTCTGTCCACACTGGTGTCTAGTCGTGCCTGCCACATGTCCACAGAAAAATCTGCAGTCAACGCCGGTTCTTTGACTATAAACAGATATGAGCACTGCACCCTAGAGCCGTGATGGCCAACCTTGGCACTCCAGGTGTTCTTGGCCTTCAATTACCAGAAGTCCAAGTCAGCACTCCTGCTGATCAGGGCTTTTGGGAATTGAAGTTCAAGAAACGCTGGAGTGCCAAAGTTTGCCATCACTGTCCTTGCCTGATACGACTGGCTTTCAGGCAAGGGAGACCTTAACATTGGTGCTTAATGCGTTTCTTCTTGATACGGCTCAGGTGAAAATGAGCTATTGTGGGGAAGGAGAAATGTGGGGTCAGAGTTAGGCCTTGGTCGTTCTGTTCTATGGTTTTGCTGCTGGAAAGCAGGGCTGCCCTCCAAGTGGAGAGAACCATCCAGCGCTGCTTATTCATTAATCCATTATGTTTTTATATCGCCCGTCTGGGATATTTCCCACTCTTGGTGCTGTACAAACAAGAAACAGCAGCAACGTAATACAACAAAAAACAAAATAAGTACCCGATGGCGTCTGAGGTCAAGCAAGAGCCAATCTAACCTAACTTATTTAGCAAACATCCTTGAAGAGGAAACTTTTAAGCTGCTCTTTAAAAATGTCTCACTTTGATTATTATTTGCATTTTTCTCGTGTCCAGATCAAACTTTGGACTGCCAAAATGAAGCCAATTTCTTGGCTCTGTCTTCCTTGGTATATGTGACTGGTGGTGATCAGCAGGCCAGCAAATGAGCCGGACTCTGTATCTCCACCACGTTCACACAGCATATTGTTGTCTGCCAGCAGCCCCCACTCTAGCATGTTGGTCTTGCATTTAAGGACTCCAAACCTCAGCCTATTCAACGTCCTTGTAAGTGACATAGGAGAGGTTGAGTTCCTCAGCTATATTAGTTTTTAATGTTATTCCTTGCCCAGTGAGCTCCTTCCCCCATCTCTTGAGTACCCTGAAGAGTGTTTGTTTTTGCCATAAAGCTCTTCCTGGTGGACTTGAGGCACATATCGATTCAGAGGATGCTGAGGGCCCTTCTCTTGTTTAGTTATCTGTTTCCACTGCTATTTCTTAGGTGGAGCGATACCAATAAGATGATGTCTTTTCTCAACTGGTGTAGGTTTGAGGCATCCTATCACTGTACATATTGTTTCGTAAACAGCCATGTCAACTTGTTTCACGTGTGGATGTGCTCCATACTGGAGCACCATACTCTACTGTGGAGATGATCAGGGCCAAAGCTGATGTGGATTATTTGCATTATCATTTTGTGATCATAAAGGCTGCTGTGCATGTTGGGCGCTACTACCTTTTCTGCACAGGACTTTGACTAAAAGAAAGGTAGAAGTGACCTCTTGTCCTACATGGAAAAGGCTTAAAATAAGATTTTAAATATATTCAGGGTTTTCATTTGGGAGGCTTAGTTTTTTAATATCAGGTTGTATATAGAGTTGGAATAAGTGATTTGGGAGGAACCTATGATGCCATCAGGTCCAACACCCTGCTCAATGCAGGAGTTCAAATCAAAGCAGGTCTGACAGATGGTGGTCCAATTCTCTCTTGACCACTCACCACCTCTCAAGGCAGTTGGTTCCACTGTTGTACTGCTCAAACTGTTAAGAAGTTTTTCCTAATCAGCCTATATCTGGCATCCTGTAGTTTCAGCCTGTTATTAGGTGTCCTGCACTCGGGGATGATAGAGAACAGCTCCTTCTCTTTATGATTAACTTTCAGGTATTTGAAGGATGCTATCATATCTCTCAGACACACACACTCAGCCTCCTTTTCTCAAGGGTAAACCTTGGTTTCCAGTCCCCCAATCATCTTTGTTGCCCTCCTCTGAACTTCCAGTTCCAGTTTGTTGGCATCCTTCCTAAAGTCCAGTGTCCAGAAATGGACACAGTACTCTAGACGTGGCCTAACTAGTGCTTTTTGCAGCCATATCACAGTATTGACTCATATTTAGCCTGTGATTTGCAACAATTCCAAGATACCTCTTGCTTGTAGTATTACTGAGCCAAGTATCCCCTTCCCCCATATTCTAACTGCATATGGGTTTTGTACCCTAGGTGTTAAACTTTGCACTTACTCATTGGTGGGATGGACAGACATAAAAAAGTGGAAGAAAGGAAATATTGTTTGGACAGGGAGTTGAAAAGGGGATTTTTTAAAAAAATTAATAGAACATTCTGGGTTTAAGTATCAAGTGAGGTAGGTAGTAGGTAGTCTGACGTTTTCTGACCTTTTTTCTTGAAAATTAGGGTTGATCCTTTCTCAAAGAAGGACTGGTATGATGTCAAGGCCCCAGCAATGTTCAATATTCGAAACCTTGGGAAGACATTGGTCACCAGAACGCAGGGAACAAGTAAGTTATCTCTAAATTATATTATGGCATAGTTTCCTAAGAGCTACTGCGTGCAGGCTTGTCAATTGATTTTGTGCTGCCACAAAGGTCATTCTTCAGACCTTCAGTTATAAAATTTGAAGTGAGAACAAGAACTTAAAGGAAAGCAAAGATAACTGGATTGAAATGTGAAATAACATTTATTTTGTATTTGTGTTACTGTAGGATATACTTACTGTAAGATATACTGTAGGACAGGAGTTCTCAACCTTTTAAAGCCGGGGGCCGGGTCACGCTCCCTCAGACAACCTCAGGGTCTGGACCGCCATTTTGCCCATCCTCCACCACATGGCACTTCCTGGTGTGGTGGAGGCGGTGAGGAGCCACATGAAATGATGCCACGGGCCACAGGTTGAGAATCCCTACTGTAGGATTACTAAGGGCTGCGGTGGCTCAGCGGTTAAGAAACTTGCCTTGTTAGCTGGCAAGTCGGCAGTTCGAGACCTGGGTACTGCATGACAGTTTGAGCACCCATCTCTGTCCCAGCTTTTGGGGACATGGAAGGAGCCTCATTTGGGCATTCCCTGAGTGGAGCTTCTTCCACAAAAATCCTTTCAACCCAGAATAATTTCTGACATGAAATTGTTATGATGTAGGATATTAATATGAAATAATTCTGAGAAACTCCTCTGAGTCTGATTATTGGCCCTGGAAGTTTAGAGTTAATTAATATTAATATTTACAGAAATTGCCTCTGATGGGCTAAAGGGTCGCGTATTTGAAGTAAGTCTTGCTGATCTTCAAAACGATGAAGTTGCCTTCCGTAAATTCAAACTGATCACAGAAGATGTGCAAGGGAAAAACTGTCTGACCAATTTCCATGGTATGGATCTCACACGTGACAAAATGTGTTCAATGGTGAAAAAATGGCAGGTGAGTACTTTTTTTTGATGGATGTAGTTGAACTAAACTTTAAATGGAGTACTGTATTTAGATGTTGTCTTTTTAATAGGCGAGTATTTTGTGGATACAGGAAAGTGAGTTGTTCATATATGCCAGTGTTAAGTACAGTGATGGAAATTGTCACTAATTATTGCTGCTTTTATTTTTATCATTTGTGAAGTTATGACTGATTAGGAATACTACAACAGTTCCTTTACTACTGGCAATTTGCCTCTGTCTTGGCTAAGATGCTGACTGAGAGGCAGAAGGTCAGTAGTTCGATTCCTGAGTACTGCATGACCTAGTAGTTCGAAAGCAAGAAATTGCAAGTAGATAAATAGGGACCACTTTGGAGGGAAGGTAACAGTGTTCTGTGCGCTCCAGTGTCTAGTCATGCCTGCCACATGACCACGAAAATGTCTGCAGAAGCAGACAACACTGGCTCTTCGGCTTTGAAACAGATGAGCACTGCACCCTAGAGTCGGATACGACTGGCTTTCGAGCAAGGGAAACCTTTATCTTATGTAGTGTACATAAGCAAATTTGGTGTTTTGTTTTTGACTTGGTTTTTCTCTCGGTGAGCTAATACATTTCACAGTGCAGCTTCTAAATAAATCTTGACTGGCATTGTTTTACTGTTAGATGCTTCTGTTTAAGTATAGTATTGTTACATGTTCAAATGTGTTAAAATTTTCCAGACAATGATTGAAGCCCATGTTGATGTCAAAACGACAGATGGCTACCTTCTGCGTCTTTTCTGTGTTGGCTTCACCAAGAAGCGTACTAACCAGATTCGCAAGACTTCCTATGCCCAACACCAGCAGGTCCGCCAAATCCGCAAGAAGATGGTGGAAATCATGACACGAGAAGTGCAAACAAATGACCTGAAAGAAGTTGTCAATAAGTTGTAGGTAGCATTTCGTGTTATTTCTTTGGGAGAAATCTTCCTTCTTTCTTGAAAAAGAGTTTACTGACAATTGTAGAATATGCTGGTATATTTCGACATTTTCCTATAAGCTCCATTTTGTAGCCTAGTTCAATTTTAACAGTTATGGAACTTACCCAGTTTGATAAATGGGGGTTAAATTGGGCTCATAACAAACATGTTTCATTATTTTCACTTGATTGATGCTCACTGACTAAATTTAAAACATTCTCTTTAAGTGGTGACAAATATTTTGTCCAGGCACATTTAGGACTAACTTTTTCATAGTTATTTTAATTTTAAATGTATGGGCCATACAGTGAACTGATTTTTTTAAAAATTGAAAATCAAGATTCAGCATAAAGTGCTTGTTACTATTAATTATACTCCATGTATACACAAAAATCTGTTTTTATATTTTCCCCAGCCTCAGGTTATTTTGTTTCTTTTAGTTCTTAAACAATTTGCTGTTTTTGTTATTCCCTTCCCTTCCAAAGTTGTACAGGTTTGCTTTTGCTACCCTAATCACACATTTGAGTTAGCCTCTTATTTTAATCTCTTTTTCTCAGCTTAGTTGTAGGTTGTTTAAGCACACATGGATATTATGTATATGCAATGAGACATCTTTAGAATGCTACCTTAATACCCCTCAGGGTTTTTGTCTTCTTATGCATGTATATTGCAACTCCTTTATATTCTGACAGGGTATATTCATTCTTGACTTGGGCTCTGATCTGTTGCCATCCTTTCTTGGCAAGTTGTGCACACTGCACAGACAGTGGAGTAGACAAACCCCAAGGCACCATTAGTACTTGTGCTTCCATTGTAATAGTCACTTTTTGTGAGACAAAAACATTGCTATCTTTGGGAGGAATTCTTTTTCTTTCTAATGTTCCTTGCAAGTTTGAATTCTGGCAAATGAGTAGTTTTTTTCTCGTCATTCTAGGATTCCAGACAGCATTGGCAAAGACATAGAAAAAGCATGCCAGTCAATCTATCCCCTTCATGATGTCTATGTTCGTAAAGTCAAGATGCTCAAGAAGCCCAAATTTGAACGTAAGACTTTCTCTTTTTATCAAAATATTAGTTGTATTTATTGAGGGAATGAATGATGACAATTTGTTTCGGTCCCAAATGAGTTAATGATTACTTTTTCCTAATTCTGACGTTCCCATAAAACATGAAAAGCTAATTCTTAAAAGTTATTTAAAGGCATCTAATGGACACTCAGTATAATATTAGCAAATAAATGTTGCAAAACATGTAGGTTGTCAGTACAAAATTCTTGATGCCATAATTTAAACTAATGCTTCATTCTTTACAGTGGGCAAACTGATGGAATTGCATGGTGAAGGTGGTGGTACTGGAAAACCATCAGGTGATGAAACTGGTGCCAAGGTAGAGCGAGCTGATGGGTATGAGCCTCCTGTACAAGAGTCTGTCTAAATCAGATACACAAATAAAAGATTTAATATAAACACTGGTAATGTGTTTTTATGTGGAAAACCTATATTTTGTAGTCATACAGTGGGTTGCTAAAGGTATCCGATTTACAAGTTTTATCATTTGGTCATTTTGGAGTGTGCCTGCAAATCCAAGCAGCTATTTGACAATTAGTGAGAGAACCTGCCGTTTGTCTTCCAGAGTCATAGCTACACAATAGGATTTTGGTCATTGTGTTTCAAGTTAACATTGGCAATAAAGGCAAGCAGTCTTGTGGGTACTGTGTGTCACATTAAAATCAATTTCTGCTTCAGCAAAACCCAAGATGATGTATTTTTGGTGTTAGATAAAACGCTTATTAAAATGTTCATTATTGGTGTTTCCTCTCCTTCAAAAATAGTCTTGGGAAATCACACAAGATATAATCTTACTTGGACCTTAGAACATCCAGGCTAGGTTGTTATGTACCATCAAATCAGAACTAACCTATAGTGACCCTGATGTCTTTCAAGAAGAGATACTGATGGAGCGGTTTTACCATTGTGACTCCCCCAGTGAGTTTCTGTAGCTGAGTTGGGGTTTGGGACCCAGGGTTCTCTACACAACATCACAGTGGGTATTCTAAGACCAAATTAGCTGCATTTAAATTATGGCTCACCTTTTCCCATCAAAAGTGCTCTCATATTGTCATTTTGGGGAGAGCCATTTTGTAAAAAGATGTAAGCTCCTGATATTCTCCCATTTTAAGAATAAGCCTGGCTGGACTACATGTTCCATGCCACGATAGCTTGAAGAAGTGGTTGTGAACTACAAAAGCTTGCTAAGTTTTGAATTTTTAAAGTGACCTGACAAGGTATCTATTTCCTGCATCTGTTTGAATTTCTGATGGGCCACACAGCTGGATTTTGTTTATGTTAAGCCTTGTAGATGTATTCTCAAAAATTAAGTGGCTGCACAATTTTTGATGCTTATCTTCCTCTAGTTTTTCCCCCTGTTGCTAATGTTCTGTAAACTTTAAGCTCTTGCATGTGCCCAATCTTAAATTGAAATTTGCAGTGCACTCTTTTCTTAAGCTAGGTTCACTAGCTTCCCCCAAAAATGTTAAACAAGAATGGGATGGTTCTTGGTGGTGGGGTAGGGGTAGGGGGGAAATGGGATTTTCTTGAAATATATGAGGTGTTTTTAATCAGTTTTAGGCATCCCATACTTTACTGCCTTCAGCAAGATCTGTCAGATCTTGATGGCAGGCTTGGAGAAAGTACCAAGAGGAACTGTAAAATCTTATCCCAGTTGTGTGTGCCTAAATCTGGTGCTAACCCCAAAGAAGCCAATGCTGTAAACCAACCCCCCCCCCCCCATGAATAGCATCATTTTCATGTGAATTGAAGGTGTATCTTAGGTACACATAGCAAGAATGGCACAAGGATATTTTTTTAAACAAGTGTGAACACACCAGATTAGAGGAAGCATTCCAGAAATAAGAGGTAGAAAGTGAGTAAGAGGTAGAAGGTCAATAAGAATTTGGAAAATGACATTTCTTTTTGATTTGTAACTTTGTGACAAGGAGATATTCATTGAGCATAGAATCTGGGGGAGGGAAAAGATATGAAAATGGCATCCTGCAACATTTTGTCAGTACCAGTTTATAATGGCACAATTGTATTCATAACTACTAGGTTAAAGGGCTACTTCAGTTGAAATTGTACATCAATTTAAACAGGCCTGTACTGTATTTTAATTACTTTGTTAATATTACCTTGTTAATAGTTTTATTCAGGCTTGTATTTACATACATAGTTAGAAAGTTGTATGTCAGTAATAGCTGATGACCAAATGAAACACTTAGAAAATTAAAGGAACTATTTTCACTTTAAGAAATAAGGATGCAAGTTTTGTAGGATTTCATTATACTGATTTTGAATATGATCTTGATACTCAGTATTGAGATTTTTCTAAAAGTACTGACGTCAGGCCAAGTTGCAGTTTTTTTGATTAGCAGTAAATGTCTTAATCAGGTTGCTAACTTAATAATTCCGAAGAATGCATTAGCTGCCCATATGATTGCTTGTGTCTAACATGTATTGGATGGATGGATCCCAAACAAAATCTGTTAATTTAGTCAAAATTGTTTATTTACCCAAATTTCAGGAATAGAAAAAAATGCTTTTCTACATAAAGCTGGCGGAAAGTACATGGAACTTTTTATGACAAAACGGCTTACTTTATACACAAATTCATAGGTGCAATTGTGGAAAGGCAATTTTGTAAGTGTACCCCAACAGGTTCCCTTGTGCATGCTTTGTTGCTTATTGGTTGAGTGATCTCCAGGACCACTGGTGTAGGAGAAAGCTTCTGCTTCATATAGGATACTGGCCACTATCCGTTAGGTTTAAGAAAGCTGGAGTTCTAAATGTTAACAATTAAACAATTGTTAGCAGTTGATGCTGGATGAATATTTTAAGCTAGCCAACTTGTGCCACTTTTTCATTGAGCTGTCCTAGTATTCACTGTATGTCAGGAGTCCTTTAGATGGCACTGTTGGAGTGAATTTGTGGCATTTGGCAAACCCTATTATGCAGAACTGAGACTGCAGAGACAGATGCTTATGTAAATGTATGAAATGCTAATAGAATAATTTCAATCCACTATCTAAATTAGAAAATAGTAATTAATGTTTTTTCATTAACAAGCCTATAAAATAGGAGTTCCCAAGTGCCACTAAATGTCTAAATTAACTGCTCGCTCAAATAAAAAAATGTTGATTGTATCTGCTTTTCCAATTCTATTGTGTAAACAAGTAAACATACTTTCTCTGTTTGGAATTGGTTTTCAGTGGACCTTTGGAACTAGATTGGCATAAACAGCATAATAAAATAGGAAAATCTGAAAGCCTATGAAGCAGAAATCATGTATTGAAGTGATTCACTCCAATGGTGCCATCTAAAGCAGGAGTTCTCAACCTTTTAAAGCCAGGGGCTGGGTCACGCTCCCTCAGACAGCTTTGGGGGCCAGACAGCCATTTTGCCCCTTCCTCCACCACATGACATTTCCAGGTGTGGTGGAAGTGGGGTGGGTGTCACATGAAATGGTGCTGCAGACTGCACGTTGAGAATCCCTGATCTAAGGGGTTCCTACTGTTTTAATTAGCATTCTGGGGGGGGGGGGGAATCAATAAAAATATAGAAGTTTTCATTTCGGTATCTTTTCCCAGAATGAGAACTTAAAACAAAGGTGTTGTCTAGTGATAAGTCTTGTGAAAATGAAAGCCGTGGTGTACAAAGGTATCTATAGTTTTAGACAAATAGCATAATAGTTGTATGGCCTATTTTTGAGCATGTTTGAATCATTCAACTGTTGTGCTGCTGCCAAACTGCTTCACAGTAAGTACAGTTAATTTCTATTCCTTATTTACCTCTATGCCTTGCAAGTGGACTTGATTCTTTGAATTTAGAGTAGAGACAGTACTCGCCCCTCCTGAGCCATGAGGGCCACATATTAACATGTACCTGTTCAGTCAAGAAAATCCACCTAAATATATAGCCATTTCTCTTACCTGTTTAAAGTTGATATCTGTTTCTGACCATGGCTAATAGCAGAAATTAGCCATATTCTGAATAGACTGTATAAATATAAAAGTATAGAGATATAGAAACACAAATATGAAAAAAAGGGGTAGGAAAGTAAACTTCAGCTACAATTTGGCACTTGCCAATTAACTTGATCACAACAAGAATTCCAGTTTAAGAATTTCATGTAACTGGCCATTAATATTAATGGAGGCAGCCATCTTGTAACTATTAATCTTAGATGTAGCATATAGCTACTTAAAGTGCAAATATTTTTAATGTTTTCATTTTTAAAAAAAAGCTAAATTAACAAACTAAATATGATTAAAGAAACACATCTGGTCCCCATACATAAATATAATTGTCAGTTGATAGAGGAAGAATTTAACAGAATAGAATGCATTAAACAGTATTTACTTAATCCATGAAGACTGTCTCAAGTTTCTGATTTGTCTCTAGAGAAGCATTTAGAGGTATTGTATATGTTAGTATCATTCAGGAGATGGAGGGGTTTCTTGTCTGTAGATACCACTTCAAAATCTCCCTGAGTAGCTATGGGAGAAGGCTCTTGTTTTATCTATAAAAGCTTTCAAAAGAACAAATTCAAGAGCATTGAAGTTGCACAAATGTTTTTGTTTTTCTCATGCTAGGAATACTTGAATGGTTGAATAGATATAATTCCACTTGTTCAACTACTACAGTAATTGCTTTGGTAGTTTCACAGCTGTTTGATCAAAATAAATATACACTACTATAATTTGGAGGTTTAGCCTTGCACTGGTTACAGTCTTTCCTCACTGGCTGATCACAGAGATTGCAAATTGGGGAGTGTATGTCAACCCCTTGGACCCTAGAGTGTGGTGTTCCACAGCCGTCAATTATCTCTCCAGTGCTTTTTAACATCTATATGAGACTGCTGGGTAAAATCTTCAGATCATCTGAGTTGACATATTGTCGGTGTGCTGATGATACACAGCTCTATCTCTCATTTAAACCTGTTGTGGATGCTGTTGAGAGCCTTGAATGCTGCCTGGCTGTGGGTTTGGATTGGACTAAAACAGGGGTCCTCAAACTTTTTAAGCTAGCGACCAGTTCACGATCCCTCAGACTATGGCGGGGGCAGGGACTGGTTCATGGTCCCTCAGACTTGAGGGGCTGCTGCAGCGAGGTTACAGGTTGGATTATTTGATTTTGTGGGCTAGATCCAGCCCACGGGCCATAGTTTGATAACCCCTGGTCTAAAACAATCCAGACAAATTGAAGATCATGTTAATGCACCATCTACCTTTTGGGAATCCCTCCTACCTTGGATAGAGTTGCTTTTCCTGTCAAAGATCAGGTTCACATCTTGGGTGTTCTATTGGACCCAGCACTAGCGATGGAAGGTCAGTTGTTTCTAACTTCGTCACATTGCCCAGTTGTTACCTTTTCTAGACCACAGGTCCCTAACAATTTTGGTGCTACACTAGTAATCTCAAGGATCGAATATTGCAGGGATTCTCAACCTGTGGCCCATGGGCCAAATGTGACCCATGGCACCATTTCATGTGACCCCCACTGCCTCTACCACACCAGAAAGTGCCATGTGGTGGAGGAAGGGCAAAATGGTCGTCTGGCCCCCTAAGCTGTTTGAGGGAGTGTGACCCGGCCCCTGGCTTTTAAAGGTTGAGAACTCATGCACTACTGCAGTGCTCTCTATGTGGGGCTTCCCTTGAGCCCACTGCGGTGACTTCAGCAGGTCCAGAATACAGCAGCCAGATTGATCCTGGGTGTGAATAGATTGTCTCATATTTCCCAGTCTCTGGCCACCTTGCACTGGCTGTCCACCAGCTACCACATCAGGTTCAAGGTTTTAACTCTGCTATATAAAATCCCTTGTAGTTTGGGACCTTGTCAAATGGAACACCTCCATCCATGGATATCTGCCCATCTTACTAGATCTGCTGAGACTTCGTGATGGATGGAGGTCAGTAAATTGGCAGCAAGAAATCAGGCCTTCTCAGTGGTGGCACCCTCATCATGAAAAAGGTTCCCACTGGAAATCTGCAAAGCCCCATCACGGTTTGCCATCAGAAAACCAAACACGTATTCAGGGAAGCTTTCAAAGTTTCTTAAGTGATATTTGTCATTCGCTGTAGGACTGAACAGCCATGATAGAGGCCAATATATCACATGATGCATAGGGCACACATTTTCTAACAAGTGATGTGACTTCTAAACATGTACATTCTAGATAGAATGAGTTGACAAAGTGCACACATCATCACCACTTGAGTCCCCCACAGCCACTACCAGTCATGAGGTTAAACCAAGGGTGTCCAAACTATGCCCTGGGGGCTGGATCTGGCGCCCAATGCCAATTCATCCGGCCCACGAAGCGCTCCCGGAAGTGGAAGTAAAATGCACCCGTTTTACCTCCACTTCCAGGAGCGACAAGGTCTTTGTGAATGGAGAATTGGTGTTGGAGCCAGATATGGCCCCCAGGTCATAGTGTCCAGCCCCCTGAACCATGTGACTGGCCCACGGTCCAAAAAGTTTGGACACCCCTGGGCTAAACCAATCTTGGCCATTTGTTTTCATATGGAACTATTTCAAAAATCCTGCTATCTTAATACAAAATAATTGATTCATTAAGATGTAATTATTTAAATTGCTTGTGGTTTGAGTAAAATAAAACCTGAAACCCAGCACTTTACAGTGGTTATACTGTAACTAGGGTTTATTGCTTTCATACAATGTTAAGAAAAAGGGTACTATGTTACTGGAAATGGGATGCAACAGAATTAGTATTTGAATATTCAGTTGTATGTGAGATAAACTAGAACTAAGATGTGCATGGGTTAATTTTTTCTTGGAACAGTGATTGGGGGAAAGTGGACTCTGAGTCTGAACTGGAAACAAAGTATTGTACAAACTAGTATATTATAAAAATAGTGCAAAATTCCTTTGATAGTCAAAGTTTAGGTCATATGAACATAGATGGCAACCTCAGCTACCCAGAATATAATGTGCTTCTGTGCCAATAAAGTATTCAGTTTTATAGGAAGAAGATGCAGAATTATATTTCATTCTTAGAGTTGTAGGATCTGTATGAAGCTTTTGGGAAATATTCCAGATTTGCCATGTAATTCTCCACTCATCCATTCGTCATCTACTGATTCAAGTCCTGTTATAATATCACCAACCTGTTGGAATAAGTAAATTATATAAGAATCTGTTTTTGTTAACAACTGTTACATGTATGTTATGGGGCGGGGAGAAGAGAAACAAAACATTGTGGTACTTTAACCAGTTTATTTCACTATGAGCTCCTGTATATCAAAGTACACTTATTCAGATATAAGGAGCACAAATACTTGTAGCTACTTGGGGGGAAATACCATATACTATACACACACATCCCTTAAGATATTTTCCACAGGTAAACCTCAACACTTTCAACTAATTTATATTAATTATAAATAATACTGCAGATTTGTATAAGAACAAGTCACAATTTTATGCTTTATCAAACAAAACTTCTGATTATATATCGATATATAACATATACTGGAGAACATGTTAAAATCTCACATTTCTAGGGGGCAATGAATTCTTCGAATGGATAAAAGTGACTTATAAGCAAGGACTAGAATATTTGTAAATGTAAAAAAGGTGAGAATATGTGAAATATCTAAAGGCACGTGTCAAAAATTCCCATTGTCCCCTCTTCATAACAGTGTTGGTAGTGCTCCTACATAAGTTAGAAAAAAGGAGTTAAAGGCTTGAAAATAAACATTTGTATCATCGTCATCAGCTGCAACTCGTATCTGAGAATGCTCCCCCCACCCCCCCAAGCAGGAAAAATGCCATTGGCGTGAATTTGTTTAAGGTGGATCCCAGCTTGCCATAAAGTGACCCACACTATGCCCATCTCCTACGGCACATGAAACGAGACAAGCAGGATTTAACACCAGGACTGCAATGGACTGCTGCAGCCTTGAGCATATTATCAAGGTGCACCTTCACAGCCAGTCTATCTGGTATGGCCTTTTCCGCTTCCATGACCATTGGGAATCAGAGTTCTTCCGCTCATTTTGCTGTTGGGCCCAATATGATGGTTTCCAGGGGCATTTCCTCCACTGAGGGTACTATTACCCCACTTAAAGGGGCTCATCCACCCGTAGTCATACAGTTACATCTGTATAAAGCAGCCTGTGGGCCGGATGCAGCCCATGGCACCATTTCATGTGGCCCTCCACCACATCAGGAAGTGCCATGTGGTGGAGGAAGGGGAAAATGTCTGTCTGGCCCCCAAAGCTGTCTGAGGGAGCATGACCTGGCCCTTGGCTTAAAAAGGTTGAGAACTGGTATAAAGTAAGAACATTTGCAGATCAAACGGTTTCATATCCAGAGTCTCCAACGAAGAGTATTTTGGAGTTTAAAAAAATTATGGAGGAACTTGGTTGATATGCAAGATTCAAAATAAATGAAGACAAGACTAAAATGTTGACAAAAATGACCAATAAAAAAGAACTAGAAGAAAAAATAGGCTATAAGATAAGGAAAATGAAACAATTGGGGGGAACCCTATCAAAGAGGACTAAAGATCTGTTTGAAAATGATCTCATTAGAGGTTGGGAAGAAAAAAGACTGGAAAGTTAGGGAAATTTGAAGATTTCACTGATGGGAAGAATTGCGGTAGTTAAGATGATGGTCTTGCCAAAACTTATTTTATTTCAAAATGTAACAATTTTGGTAAATAAAATCTTCCTGTCATAAGATAAACAATTGTCAGAATATAATATATATGGCAAGGGGAAAGACCTAGAATTTGAATATACAAGGTGGCAAAATAGGTGGATGGGATCTGCCAAACACAACTTTATTATGATGCAGCTGCTCTACTTTGGCTCTGAGAATAGATTACATTAAGAGAGAAATCAATTGTGATTGTAGAAGGCAAAGATTTGAGATACGGATGTCATGGTTATTTATGATACAAAAAAGAAAGTGAATAAGAAATTTGATGCTAATTGTATAAGGAAAACCCTCTTAAAGACTTGGAAAAGATATAAGATGAAATTTTATTGATCCATACCATTGTGGCTGTCACTGCATGAGGCTTTTCTGAAAGAAGTGGATTTGAAAACAATGTTAATTTATAAAGAGTTATTATTAGGAATGGAAGAAGGAAACTTACAACTAAAACAAAAGAATTGCAACAGCAGGTAGTATATTATCAATACACAGCACTACACAGACAACCTATGGAGAAGATGAAAATGAATACCAAATTGGGGGTTTGAAAAAGAATGGAACTGGGTGAGATTTTACTGTGAAAGAAGAAAGTGCGATTTCAAAATTATATAAACATAATATAAAGAGATATGGAAGAAGAAGTTTTGACTCTGCATGTGCTCTTAAGCAGAGCTGCTGCTGAGGAGAGCCAAACAAAGGAAGTGAGCACTGGTAAGTTTTGCAGTTGGAGTAGAGCTGCTTTAGAGGCCTCCACTAATTTAAATTGATAATTTAAACTGCTGAGAGCCACCTCTGTTCAAACAGAGAAAGCAGTTAGAAGCTTCCAGAAGCAGGGAGCAGAGCCACACCTGGCCCTTCCCTGAACTGTGACTCATAGGGGCGGAGCCACACTAGCCTTTAAAAGCTCTGAGCTCTTCAGGGTCAGCCCTTTTGACTCTGCATGTGCTCTTAAGCAGAGCTGCTGCTGAGGAGAGCCAAACAAAGGAAGTGAGCACTGGTAAGTTTTGCAGTTGGAGTAGAGCTGCTTTAGAGGCCTCCACTAATTTAAATTGATAATTTAAACTGCTGAGAGCCACCTCTGTTCAAACAGAGAAAGCAGTTAGAAGCTTCCAGAAGCAGGGGGCAGAGCCACACCTGGCCCTTCCCTGAACTGTGACTCATAGGGGCGGAGCCACACTAGCCTTTAAAAGCTCTGAGCTCTTCAGGGTCAGCCCTTTTGACTCTGCATGTGCTCTTAAGCAGAGCTGCTGCTGAGGAGAGCCAAACAAAGGAAGTGAGCACTGGTAAGTTTTGCAGTTGGAGTAGAGCTGCTTTAGATTGCAAACTAGTAACAAAGGAAGAATATAGTCTTACTAGGTAGAAAGGTAGTAAACGTGTACATTTTTGAGGCCCAGAATACTGCACTTGTTAAAATGGATTCTGAGAGAACAGTTGTAGTTACCTGCAATATTTGTGCCATGTTTGTGTTCTTGCCAAAGCATATGGAGAACTACATTTGCAGCAAGTGCAAGCTGGTTGCACTACTAGAAGAGAAGGTCCAGCAGCTAGAGGCCCGCATATCTAACCATCAACAAATTAAGGAGCTTGAGCTGTTCTTGGACAGAGCGGAGCAGACTATGCTGGACAAAGAAGAGACAGGGCACAGTTCTGAGGGAGAAGGCCCTTCACTAACTCAGGAGGGAGATGGTTGGAGGAATGTGACTCAAAGGAGGAGGAGAGTAGGGGATCACTCTGAGAGTCTGAAATTACAGAATAAATTTGAGGCTCTTTCCCTCATCACACCTGATGAGGAACACACAGAGGAACAACTGGTTCCACCTGATGATCTCTCTTTCATCACACTTGATGAGATCCAGGAAGATAAACAACCGGAACGAACTGAGGTTCTCTCCCTTAATATGGTTAATGAGGTGCATGTAGATGAACAGATTGCAGGAGAGAGGCTCCTTGTACTAGGCGATTCAATAATTAGAAATACAGAGAAATGGATTTGTGATGCACATGATAACCGTATGGTGACTTGCCTGCCAGGTGCAAAAGTTGCAGACATCACAAGAAATCTAGATAGATTGTTAGAGAGAACTGGGAACGAGTCAGTTGTCATGGTACACGTTGGTACCAATGATGTTGGGAAGGCCAAGCGGTCTGTCCTGGAAGCCAAATTCAGGTTGTTAGGAAGAAGATTGAAGTCCCGGACTTCCAAGGTAGCATTTTCAGAAGTGCTGCCTGTCCCTCGTGCAGGACCTACCAGGCAGGCAGAGCTCAGAAGCCTCAATGCGTGGATGAGGCGGTGGTGTCGAGAGGAGGGTTTCAGATTTGTCAGGAACTGGAGAACATTTTGGGACAAGCCAAATCTGTTCAGGAGGGATGGGTTGCATTTGAACCATGATGGGACCAGATTGCTGGCACTCAACATCAAAAGGGCTGCAGAGCAGCTTTTAAACTGATAACTGGGGGAAAGCCGACAGGAGCTGGGCAGCATCCGGTTCGGGAAAGTGTGTATTTGAGTAGTGAGGAGGATGCAAAAATTACTGAGCAGAGCGAGGAGCTAGTCACTAGCATTCTAGCAGAAGGATGCAAGAGGCAGTCTAACAATGCAACTGGACACAAAAGACTGTGTCAGAAAAGCATATATAAATGCTTGTATACAAATGCCAGAAGCCTCCGGAACAAAATAGGGGAGCTGGAATACTTAGCAATAGATAAGAATATTGATATTATTGGTATCATTGAAACCTGGTGGACGGATGATAACCAATGGGATACAGTTATCCCAGGCTACAAACTGTACAGGAAGGATAGGAAGGGGCAAATGGGAGGTGGTGTGGCCTTGTATGTCAAAGAAGTGATAAAACTGTATGAATTGGAATATCTAGGTGATTTGGAGTCACCATTAGAAGCTCTGTGGGTAAGAGTATCAGGCCACAATGATGGTCTAACAGTAGGCATATACTATCGGCCTCCGACCCAAACTCTTGAGGGAGACTGGCAGTTGGAGAATGTTGTAAAGGAGGCATCCAAGAAGGGAAGCCTGGTTATAATGGGGGACTTCAATTACCCTCACATAGACTGGGTGAACTGTTGTTCAGCACATGATAAAGAGATAAAGTTCCTAGATATGCTAAATGATTGTTCCCTGGGACAGATGGTTGAAGACCCAACTAGAGGTACAAGAATCCTTGACTTGATCCTGAGTAATACTCAGGATCTGGTGCAAGATGTTAATGTGACTGATCCAATAGGGAACAGTGACCACAACTCAATTATGTTTAACTTGATCATAGACCGCAAGTCACTGATAAAATCTAACACAGAGACCTTAAATTTTCAAAAAGGAAATTTCCCAAAGTTGAGGAAACTAGTAAAAAAGAAGCTGAAAGGGAAAATTGAGAGAGTCCAAACACTCCAAGAGGCATGGAGGCTGTTTACAAAAACAATAACAGAGGCTCAATTGGAATGCATACCCAAAAGGAAAAATGGCACTGCCAGGTCCAAGAGGACTCCAATGTGGCTTACAGGAGCTGTTCGGGAAGTGATCAAGAGCAAGAAAAGCTCATTTAGAAGATGGAAGGCTTGTCCGAATGAGGACAGCAGGCAGAAACATAAATTCTGGCAGAACAAATGCAAGGCAACAATCAGGAAAGCAAAGCAAGACTTTGAGGAGCGTATAGCTAAAAATACTCAGAGAAATAACAAAGACTTATTTAAGTACATTAGAAGTAAGAACCCAACTAGGAAGGCCATTGGACCATTAGATGACAATGGAAGGCAAGGGGTTATTAAAGAGGAAACAGAGATTGCAGAGAGACTCAATGAATTCTTTGCTTCAGTATTCACTGAAGAAGACAGAGGCCACATGCCCAAAACAGAGCCTATCTTCGTAGGGAGGGAAACCGAAGAATTAAGCCAGATAGAAATAACCAGGGAGGAGGTCCTTGCATGTCTTGTTAAACTAAACACTAACAAATCACCAGGACCAGATGGCATCCATCCACGAGTTCTCAGGGAACTTAAAGATGAAATTGCTGATCTCCTAGCCAAAATATATAATCTTTCCCTCAAATCAGGCTTTGTGCCTGATGACTGGAAGGTAGCGAATGTAACACAAATTTTCAAAAAAGGATCCAGGGGTGATCCAGGAAATTACAGACCTGTCAGTTTGACATGTGTCCCAGGTAAAGTGATGGAAACCATCCTAAAAGATAGAATTAATAGGCACATAGAAGAGAAGGCGCTGCTAAAGGAGAGCCAACATGGCTTTTGCAAGGGCAAATCATGCCTCACTAATCTGCTGGAATTTTTTGAGAGTGTCAACAAGCATGTGGATAAGGGGGATCCAGTTGACATTGTTTATCTGGACTTTCAGAAGGCTTTTGACAAGGTCCCACACCAAAGGCTCTTGAATAAAGTTACCAGTCATGGAATAAAGGGACAAGTCTTGTCCTGGATCAGCAACTGGCTAAGGGACAGGAAACAGAGGGTAGCACTAAATGGACACTTCTCCAAGTGGAGGGAAGTAAAGAGTGGGGTCCCCCAAGGTTCAGTACTGGGACCCCTGCTGTTCAACCTCTTCATAAATGATCTAGAGGTAGGAGTAAAAAGCAAGGTAGCCAAATTTGCTGACGACACTAAATTATACAGGGTAGTGAAAACTGTGAGAGATTGTGAGGAGCTCCAGAGGGATCTCTCGACACTGGGGGAGTGGGCAAAACAGTGGCAAATGAGTTTCAACATTAGTAAGTGCAGAGTGATGCATGTTGGGGCAAAGAACCCCAATTACATTTATAAACTGATGGGGTCTGAACTCTCTGCGACAAACCAGGAAAGGGACCTTGGTGTCCTGGTGGACAACTCAATGAAGGTGTCAACCCAGTGTGCCTCAGCAGTGAAAAAAACAAACTCAATGCTAGGGATCATTAGGAAGGGTATAGAAAATAGGTCAGCAAGTGTCATTTTGCCTCTTTATAAATCTATGGTGAGGCCCCATCTGGAATACTGTGTACAGTTCTGGTCGCCATACCTCCAGAAGGATATTATGGAGCTGGAAAAAGTGCAGAGGAGGGCAACCAGAATGATTAGGGGACTGGAACACCTTCCTTACCATCTGAGGCTGCAACGGTTGGGCCTCTTCACTCTTGAACGACGACGTCTAAGAGGTGACCTGATTGAAGTTTATAAAATCATGCACGGTGTGGACAAAGTAGATAAGGAAAAACTGTTTTCCCTATCGCATAACACTAGAACTAGGGGACACTCCATGAAACTTTTGGGTACTAGTTCTCAAACAAATAAGAGAAAGTACTTTTTCACCCAGACGATTACTGGTCTATGGAACTCCCTGCCAGAAGAAGTGGTGACAGCTGTCAGTCTTGACAGCTTTAAGAAAGGATTAGACAAGTTCATGGAGGACAAGAGTATCAATGGCTATAATTATGGATACTTAAGGACAACCTCCGGGTTGGAGGGATAGGCAGGATATCTCTCAATATCATTTCCAGGGAATCCTAAGCAGGTGAAGGCATCTGCTTGGGAATACCCTGAATGAAATGGTGAGACACTGTGTGAGACAGAATGCTGGACTGGATGGGCTGTGGCCTGTCCCAGCAAGGCTGTTCTTATGTTCTTATGTTCTTATGAAGTGGCAAAAGACCGTATGATAAAGTGGATGCAAGATATAGGAAGGACTATCCAATTAGAAGACGAATAGAGCTTTGAACCAGAACCAAAGAATAGAAGTAATGAAATGAAATTTATTTAAAAGTGTACAGATGGTATATGATTCTAGTTAAATTAGCAAAAATGAAAAAAAGTAATGCAGATATTAAAAAGAAAAAAGTACAATGCTTCATAGGTGGTGGAATTGCAACGTAGTAAAGGAATTATGGAAAGGAATTCATGAAACTATCACAGAACAATTTAAAAAATAAGCCTTGGAGAAAAAGAAACATTTCTTGTGAATGTGATAAAGCACAAAGCAAAACAGGAAACATATTATTTACATTAATAGCATCAAAAAACTAAATTGCAAAATCTTGGAAAAGAATAGATGAACTGTTGATGGATGAATGTTTGATTAAATTACAAGAATCTATTTTGATGGACATGTTGACACTATTATTAAAAGGAGGACTTGTATCAGATTATAAAAATCAGTGGAATGTAGTAGAGGTATATGAAAGAAAAGTGGAGATTAAAAATAAGGATATAAATTAGCAATAGAATACAAAAATAGTTCAAAATAAGGTTAAACAGAGTTTCTGGAAATGTACACTTTAAGAATAAAAGCCCAAAGAAGATTGTTAAAGAGAGAAATAGATTGGAGGGAATTTTGGTTAAAAAAAATCGAGGCATGGATAAAGACTCTAAAGAAATTGAGAAGTGAAATGGAGTGAAGGTTCTTTAATAGTAAAACAAGAATTATATTCTAAAAGTTTGTAATTCGAAGGGCCATAATTTTTTATTAATATTTTTTTTAAAAAAATCTCACATTTCTGTAGTGCCTTATCTGTATCACAACAGTGTGAGGAGTGACAAAAGGAATTTTAAAAATACTCACTTTGAAGGAAAGTTCATCAATATTTTCACCATGAAAGTTGTACAGAGCCTTGGCTTTTCCTTTCTTCTCGCCTGGAATTTGTGATAGTTCGGTTCCTCCTATACAATATTAATTTACAATTGAAATGTTACATTTGAGATTTTCTTTCTGTTACATTTATTATGCTGATGCTATTTCATGGATCCCTTGGACAAGGTGAAAGTGGAGGGCACACGTCATGGTCTGCCTAGCCAGCGGGTGATGTGATATCCAAATGGCTAAAAAACCACATGCAAGTGGACTTGATCTCTCAAGTCCATTTGCATGTTCAGAATGTTGTCACAGAGATGTCTACCAATGTGCTGAATAATGACTCCAAAGGTATCCAAGGTAACAGGACGTTGGGAAAGGTGAAGGGATGATAGTTATATGAAAAAGGTTAGGGGGAAACTTAATGCAAATTTCTTTCAATAATAACTTGTCACTCTGCAGTTTCTGCAACAGCACTGAACTTTTTACTAATTATCAGTTTAGCTAGGCATGTGGATAACTATCCAGAGTTCATTCCAGTAAAGGGAGTGGGTAAAAAGTCAGGATACAGGATGTAGACTTTACTGGCGAGCAAAACCTAACATCCACACATATTTTTTATTCCAAACTCCACAAATCTACTGAAAGCTGATTAGCTTTTCCTTAGCAAACTAATACATTTTAATCCAAGCTGATGGTTTTGCTTAGGTTTCGCACTATAAAGAAAAATACCTGGAAAGTAAGATGGATCATAGCCACTGTCAGTTTTTCCTATCTGTGTTTTGTCCTCAGTTAATAGTGAAGGTATCAGATGATAGCAAATACTGTGTGTACACCTACTCCATGTATTCTGAATGCATAAAGCATGATGAAAACCCAAGCTTCAACGATCATGAAAAAACAAAATTCACAGCTTAATGAGTAATATACAAGAATACAGTGCTATTTGAAATACTTTTAGAATGTACACTGTAAGAACATATATATCCTGAACATATTTCTTCTCTGCTATAATATTAAGATAGCTCTCCTGAGATATCTGTTCATATCCACGTAGAACAGCTGCACAATCGAACCTAGTTAATCTAATTCTAGCACCTCTCAACATACTTCTGGAGGGGCAAAGCCAGCCAAATAAGAGACTTGTTCTGTGCAGGCAGGTTTTAGGTACAGTACTGTATGTGTTACCATCTCCTGTGGCAGACTCCTCAGTATTTTCTTATGTTGGCAGATATCAGAGGAAAAGTTATCATACAGTTCTGCAGCAGATACTGGCAAAAGTTCTTGCAGAACTGATGCTCACATCCATTTACAATGGACAATGGCCTCAGAAGATCGAAAGCATTTAAGATTCTTGATGTCATGGTGATGACATGCTGGAATTTGTTCCATAGGAGTGGATCAAACAACAGTGTGGTTGGTATTGCTGTGACTTCAAGTGCAACATTGTATGACTGGTCTTTATATTGCCAACAACATAATGCAAACTTATTAATTCTTATGAGCACAACAGAATGAGTACACATACAATAAAAAGCTTGCTTATGATTCTGTAACTTCAGAATCTGAATATCTAACACAGAAACCTGCTTATAATGACTATGCTTTGTATACCACTAATGTGCCACACAACAAGCCAGTGTTAATCCATCTTTACTCACTGTGGCTAATCATTTTATCTCTAAGCAAACATTTTTCCTTTTAATGCACTGTCTGTTTTTGAGCAGCCTTCTCTTGAGTGCCAAAGTGGTGATTACATTTTTATAACCAAACCTCTCCCTGGAATGTATTTTCAGTTCCTTGGGAAAATATTCAGTATTGCCAAGGTCCAGTCAAGACTATCTGCCAATATAATCACTACAAAGATTAAGCTTATCTACAATTTCAGTGCAATGAGGCACAATTACCTGTTGGCCCCTGCTTCAAAGACAAGAGTTTTTCAACATATGGGAGTCTACCTAATCAGGTAGTAATCGGGGCAGAGCTAGCAACCATATTTTAGGAATATTCATTTGTAACTTGGAGAAGATACATGTCTTAAGCAGGCACCTTAACTAAACATTCATCTAAATCTACCTGAAATTAAGAAGGAAATTTGAGAAGCGGGGTACTTTGTTAAATCTGGTGCAACAAAAACACTATAAAGTCTATGGCACCTTAAAGTTCACATGCTCTAAATATCAAGATGCGACATCCCTTTTTGAAAGATAAATCAACAAGTTTAGTAAGGCACACATGATTGTGAACTGCAAACGAGTTCTATATCTAATGAAGTGTGCTGGAGTCCATAAAAGCTGATGCCAAATTAAACTTGTTAGTCTTTAAAATACACCATGACTCTAATTCCGTGGTTCCCAATGTGGGGCACACACACCACGGGGGGCAATTTGATTTTTTTTTGGGGGGGAAGGGGAATTTGTGAATGAGTAGAACCTTGTTTAGACCAAGTTAATGACCTTTTAGGCTTCCTCCACGTGAATAGGAGTTCACTTTTTGAATAATAAGAATTCTATGTCATGGAGGGGCATCCGTTTTAGAGATACTGTACTTAGGTGGGGCATGGATAATAAAAGATTGGGAAACACTGTTCTAATTGAATAGGAACTGCAACACTAAAAGCTCTGTTGCTGTGAGATCTCTGGAAGATGACAAGCCAGAGGAGTGTAGCATGTTCAGAGCTGTATACAGTCAAACCTCAATATACAAATTTAATTTGTTCCTTAAGGTTGGTTGTACAGTAAAACTTCGGGTTACGGATGCCTCGGGTAACAAAACTTGACTTACAGAAGGAAATTCAGAGGAAATGGTGTCTCGATATACGGGAGAACACATGATACGGAAAGTGGGTTTTTTTTTGAGTGTTCTGACACTTCCCAGGGTGGTAAGGAGGGTGTCAGATGCATTTCCGCTCTGTTTTTGAAAATTTTCGTCATTTTTTGGCTTCAGCAGAAGCTCTTCCCACAATCAGGAAGTGCTGGAAATCCCCCCCCCGCCCCATCAGCTGTTAAGTGGGGACTTTTCCTGCAATTACCAGAGCTGGCCACTAGATGGCGCTGACAGAAATGTGAGAAATATGCCTTGAAAATAAAAAAAAATCAGCTCTCCGAAGCTCACTAAAAAGTCCAAAAACTTGTTTTTTCTGTTCCAAAGTATTTCTAAAGTGCAATTCAGAATTTTTTGCTGTGTTTTCGTCACTTCAGAAAGAGTCCGGAACAGAAAAATTATGTTTTTGGTTTTGTTTGCTCTTTTCTAACCTACGGAATGTTTTTTTATTTTATTTTTTTATTTTTTTATTTTTATTTTTTATTTTTTTTTCAATGGGAAATTGTGCTTTGCATTACAGAAAAATCACTTTACAGAAAATGTCCCGGAACAGATTAATTCCGTATCTTGAAAAATTATTATCTTGAATTTCCCATAGGAATGCATTTGATTTTTTATCTCAAAAATCCTATTAACAATTCTTATCTCGAACCTGATTTTTTCTGAGATTTCTGAATGTATCTTGAACTTAAGTCAAGCCATTCTTATCTCGAGGTTTGACTGTATATTAAAAATAGCACCTCAAACACAACCCCAACCTCAGGTTTCAATGGTGCCCTTCCCCACCTTCCCAACTACTGTTAGGAGAGCATGGGAAAGTTAGCTTTGTTCAACTACGGCTCACAGAATAGCCTAGCCCAGTGACGGCGAACCTTTGAGAGACCAAGTGCCAAACAGAGGGGCGTGGCAAAATCTGCTGGTGGGAGGGAGGAAACACTCCCTTTGGGCTGCTGGGTGAACTCTGTGCTGGGGCGACGGCGCATGTGCCCACAGAGAGGGCTGTGAGTGCCACCTCTGGAATGCATGCCATAGGTTCACCACAACAGGCCTAGCCAGTGTGCCTTGCTCTTAGAATACAGTATGTTGGAAATTGAAGTTAAAAAAAGTTAACTTTCCTAAACTGGGAATATGAATCCCTAGGTACAGGCAGCATTAAGAAGGCACTAGAAAGCCCTAGTGATGCAGTGGTTAAACTGCTGTACTGCAGCCAGAACATTGGGAGTTCGATCCTGACCAGGGCTCAAGGTTGACTCAGCCTTCCATCCTTCCGAGGTTGGTAAAACGAGTACCCAGCATGTTGGGGGCAAAATGCTAATTAACTTGTGAACCATGTGCACTCACCGCTGTGGTTTGGTACATGTGTAATTACTATTGTTATGATGAGGCTTGCATATATTTGCCACATGCACATAAACTCCTGAATGCAATAAATAAATCCTGGCCTGGTTCTGGACTCTATGTCTTTCATTTATGTTTGGATTAATTCTAAATGTTCTGGCTCTGGCTTGTTCACTTTACATATAACTGGAGCAAGAAGTTTTCCCCTTCAGAACTTTACCTGAGCAAATACGAACAAAAACTGCAGGAAAAATCCCTTCCTTTCCATTTAGTCTGCCTCTGTACCACTCTGAGCCCACATGCTCTAATATCAAGATGCGGTCTCCCTTTTTGAAAGATAAATCTTCCTGGGTTTCCGCTGTGAAATCATGGAATGCATCACACCACTCTCCAGAATATCCTTCCACCTGTGAAATGGAAATGAGTGTGAGGTCAATGCATAATGACAAAAATAACTTTTCTAGCGCTATTTAAAAAGCAATCCAAACCCATTAATTCTACACACATCATTTAATTGACTTAAATGGATTAGTGACTTGAGGTTAAATGTGAGAAAAGCTTAATATCAATCTTGTCCTGTCAGGCACAACAGAAACTCACTCTTTTTGGCTCAGTTTAAATAGGTCATGTCTACAGTGAGGTTTAGGGACTGCAGTGGCTCAGTGGTTAAGAAGCTGAACTTGACGACTAGAAAGTTAGCAGGTCAGCAGTTCAAGACCCCAGTGCTGCATGACGGAGTGAGTGTCTGTCTCTGTCCCAGCTCCTGCCAAACTAGCAGTTTGAAAGCAAGAAATTGCAAGTAGATAAATAAGGACCACTTTGGCGAGAAGGTAAACAGTGTCGAGAGCAGGGGTGCCCAAACCTTTTGGACCATGGGCCGATCACGTGGTTCAGGGGGGCAGTCACTTTGGCCTGGGGGCTGGATCTGGCCCCCAACGCCAATTCATCTGGCCCACAAAGCACTTGTTGCTCCCAGAAGAGGAAGTAAAATGCTCCCGCATGGGCACATTCTACTTCCTCTTCCGGGAGCAATGAGCCACTGAAATGTATGCAGATGTAGACAGCACTGGCTCTTTGGCTATAAACAGAGATGAGCACTGAACCCAAGATTCTGATATGACTGGCTTTTGAGCAAGGGTGACCTTTACTTTTACTTTACAGTGAGATTATCTTAACCTATAAAACCAAGTGTTCACCGTTGGAATTGGCTATGGGCTGCTGTGCGTCGCCCTACTTACCCGTTCCCTCCCTTCGAGAGCACGGGCGAAGTGGCTACGCAGGTCAACGAATGGTTTAAAAAATCGTGATTGGGGCATCAGCCCCACCATTGGCAAGAAAGGGAAACAACTTCATTTCCCAAAAAGCATTGCGTTTCGCCGTGTTTCTCCCAGTGTCAGCCAATCAAGATGATAAAAACAACGGACTCAGTCTTTGTTTTACGAGCCGCAACCAATCAAAAGTAGCGTTTCAAAACCTTGCCGAGCGACGGACGTCAGAAACTACAAGTCCCAGCGTCCTCCGTGCTGTGACCCCTCAGCCAATCAGGCTAAGGGACATGAGCATGGAGGAGGCTGGGAAAGCCAATGCGCCAACAACTTCCCTCCAGGAGGCACTTCGTCTCCCGGAGGGAAGCCATCCCCAGCTCATCGCGGTGGGCGGCTGGCCATGTCGGATCCTGGACTGCCTGCTTTTGGCGGCCCCCACCCAACCGGCGAGGACCTCGGCACCAGCGGAGAGGGAGAAAAGGCTGCGCCACAGAGGCATGGAAGGTGAGGCCCGGCACAGAAGGCTGCACTGGGGAAACGTAGAGTACGAAAGGCCCAACTGGCAACGGGTAAGTGGGGCGGGGGAGAGGAATTGAGGAGGGGAACGGGCCTGGGGAGCACGCCACCCACACAGGTCATAGAGAAGAAAGGGGGAGAACGAACCCACCTCCTTCCCCCCAGTCTCAGTCCCCTGCCCCACTTACCTGTTGGCAGCTGGGCAATTCGTACTCTGCGCCTCCCCAGAGCGGCCTTCGGTGCTGGACCACTCACCTTCCATGCCTCCATGGTGTGGCCTTTCCTCCCTCAATGCCGGCGCCAAGGCCTTCATCGGTGGGGTGTGGGCCACCAAAATCAAGCAGCCCAGCCGGCAAACGATGCTCCCGCCCGCCCAGCAAAGGCCTCCTGGGTGTCCTCACCAAGGCTTGGGGGGAGGAGGAAGAGCTCCTCCTCCCCCTGCAAAGCTTCAGCATGTGTGTGTGTGTGTGTGTGTGTGTGTCCTCACCGAGGCTTCAGGGGGGAGGAGGAAGAGGCCTTCCTCTTCCTGCAAAGCTTTGGCATGTGTGTGTGTGTCCTCACTGAGGCGTCAGGGGGGGGAGGAGGAAGAGTCCCTCCTCCCCCTGCAAGGCTTCGGCGTGTGTGTGTGTGTGTGTGTGTGTGTGTGTGTGTGCTCACCAAGGCTTCGGGGGGGGGATGAAGAGCCCATCCTCTCCCCATGGAGCTATGGCATGTGTGTGTGTATTGTGTGTGGGTGTGTTTGTGTTGTGTGTGTGTGTGTGTTGTGTGGGTGGTTGTGTTGTTTGTGTGGATGTGTTGTGTGTAGTTCTGTTGTTTGTGTTGTTTGTGTGGTTTGTGTTGTGTGTGTGTATTGAGTGTGTGTGTGTGGTTATGTTGTGTGTGCTGTGTGTATTGTGTGTGTTGTTGTGTGTGTATTGAGTGAGTGTGTGGTTGTGTTGTGTGTGTGTTGTGTTGTGTGTGTGTGGGGTTGTGTGTGTGATTGTTTTGTATTTGTGTATTGAATGAGTGTGTGGTGATATTGTGTGTGCTGTATGTGTGTATTGAATGAGTGTGGTTGTGTTGTGTGTGCTGTGTGTGTATTTTGTGTGTGTGTGTATGTGTTGTGTGTGTGTGTATTGTGTGCACGCGTGTGGTTGTGTTGCATGTATGCTTATATTGTGTGTATGTCTACCCCTCAAAACCACCCCAACCACAAGCACACATGTTATACCTGCCCGGCAGGGCAAAAAATGCTGATCTTAACCTATAAAACCAACCTATAAAACTTTACAAAGTTAAAAAAATAAAAAATTTACAAAAAACAACAAAGAATTCATTGTTTTATATAAAGCACAGGGGGAAAAAAGCCCGGCAATGCCGGGCAAACTATGCTAGTGTCTTTATATGCTCTTTCTACAGAAAAAAAGCATACTAAACTACATTATGAGTAGAAACCTTACTTTGTTGGTTTATAGGGGGAAAGAGAATAAATATGCAACTGCAAATTCACGGAACTGCCTCCTGACACAGAATCTTACTACTAACCAGTGGTGGGCTGGCCCATCAGGCTACCGGGATTCAGCCCGGGGCACCCCCCAGTACCATGCCCAGAATGATTAAGCAAACAAGCGAGGCTCCGTGTTCCTCTGCCTGCCTTCGTCCTCCTGTGCTGCCAAAGATAAGACTATGAAAGCAGCTCCACTGACAGCGGAGCTGCCGTGGCTTAGAGGTTGCAGTTTTGTCTTGTAAGCAGGAGGTTGTTGGTTCGACTTCACAGAGGGAAGTTGAAATTAGGTGAGTGTCCAGCACCCTTTTAGTGTAGCCAGCACACCCCTGCTACTAACCCTTGGAGGTACATAAGAATGGGACACATCCACCTTCATCAAGGGGTCTTGTTCTCTCTCCTGAATCTTGGAAAGTTACATAAACATAAAGAGTTCAAACAATGAGTGTAATCTAAGAATGGGTAAAGTGAAATAAATAAAAAATATACCTGTACAGGAAACCATGTCCTGTGTTCTTTCCATTCACAGACTGCAAACTATAGATGTCACCCATCTTATATCCATAAACAGTATCTAGTATCCTGTTAATCCCAGAGTGCATGTGGAACAGCCTATTCTTCCTGCTTTTCCTCTCTAGCTGCCACTTGTGCAAGAGTGAATTCATCACTGCCTTGCAGGAGCAGAAAATCTGACTGGGAAAAATATGGTGATCTCTAGCTTGCATCATTGCAAACCAGAAATTGGCAGGAAGAAACATAGGAGGGTTCTGTCTTCAGAGCTGTTATGCTTTGTAAAAAAAGCAGGGATCTGGCCAGTGTATAATATACAATGAACACATATTGCTGCATATACTGAATGTATTTGCATTTGCAAAATGACCCATGCTGACTACAACATTATTGAATGTGAAACAGATTACCTCTATCACAGGTGTAGAAGTCTTATTCTTCGGTGGGGTTCTACTACCTGTGCAAAACGATAATAAAGCAATAGTATTTAAAATTTCAAAATGGTTGCCTAAAGATTAAACAATCCCTGCTTGCAAAAGTTACTAATGCAGAAGGGGAAAAAAGAAAATTGGGGATTGAGTTAAAACAAATTAAATGGTAGATCAGATATTTAAAATTAAAATGCAAAGATAATGTTCATTCTGAGCTATTGGTCACAGAGGAGTTCAAATTGTATGCAGTATCTTAACCTAAGTTACTTTACTGGGTGTTTGTAAGTATAAAATAGAAGGGAAAAGGGTCTGGTACACTGCCCTGAATTTACAAGAAAGCCAATATACTGTATTTGCCGGCAGATATGACACATCGGAGTATAAGATGCACTCCATTTTTCCAGCATGTTATAAGGGGGGGAAGGTGCGCTTATGTGCTGGCAAATACAGTAATATGTTTGCTTCCCTTTTATGAAAGAAAGAATCAAAGTACATGTATTATGAACATAACCAGTATATTTTGGCTAAATTAAGTTGCTATGAACAAAGTTTAGCTAAGTCTTCCTTAGCCCAGATATTTTAGAGTGAATTTCACATTAACAACACAACGTGGTCAATTCATGGTGAGCTATAGTCCAAAATACATGATCCTGGAGCCAGGGGTGTTTTTTTTTGGGGGGGAGGGAGGGGGAGAGATAGCATCATGAATACTAAGGTCTAAACCAGGGGTGCCCAAACTATGGCTTGGGGGCCAAATTTGGCCCCCAACACCAATTCATCCAGCGCTCAAAGCCCTCGTTGCTCCCAGAAGTGGAAATAAAATGCGCCCATATGGAAGAAAAGTATGGTTATAATATCTCAGAATCAGTCTCTACTTTATTTAAAACCTCTTAATACCATCTTCCATCATACGGGCACATTTTACTTCCACTTCCGGGAGCAATGAGGGCTTTGTGGGCCAGATGAATTGGTGTTGGGGGGGCAGATCCAGCCCACAGGCTATAGTGACCAGGCCCCTGAACCATGTGACTGGACAATGGCCCAAAAAAATTGGGCAACCCTGGTCTAAACACTGCTTTGGAGTGCATTCACAACCACACATTTGAACTTTCAGAATTGGAGAATGAGGGAAAGTATCTGCCAATATTAATAGGGATGTGTTCTGTGCACTCCGGTGTTGAGGCATACCTGCTGCATGTCCACGGAAATGTCTGTGTATGCCGTCAGTGCTGACTCTTTGGCTGTAAACAGAGATGAGCATTGAACCCCAGAGTTGGATACGACTGGCTTTCGAGCAAGGGTGACCTTTACTATTCTATTTTTCTTCAAATAATGGAAATTATGGCAACTATCATGGTGCTGTTGCTTTTCCAAAATTCTTCTCCACAAACTTTTAACAACTAGCATTTTGAGATTGGCCTTGTAGTTCTGGGAAGTTTACATATGTATGATACATCCACCCACCCACCTGCATTAAAATAATTGTAGTAGAACTTGTGTAGATTACAAAAATGTTCCGGTAAAGTCAAAACAAAATTAAGCCTAATTTTTCAATGTTTTCAGTTAATTAGCCAAGTACCATTAAATAGCATACTTTAGAAAATGTTGGTGACCTACTTGCTTAAGGTTTGTTTTACCTGATTCAGGTAGATCTTCAATAATTTCTACAAAGTTCAAGGGAAAAATTCCTGAAGTGCCACTCAATTCTCCTTTGGCCCATTCTTCATTAACATATTCCTTCAAAATAATGATGTCACCTTCCTTAAAACTTAGTTCATCTTTCTGGTCACCAATATATTCAAATCGAGCTATACATCTAGGACCACTAAAATAAAAATCAATGTCAGTCAAGAGTAGTTTTCCTTTAAAAAAAAATCTGATTTCTCGATCTCAGCCATTGCACTAAATCAGGGATTCTCAACCTGTGGCACCATTTCATGTGGTCCCCCACCGCCTCAAACACACCAGGAAGTGCCATGTGGTGGAGGAAGGGCAAAATGGCCATCCAGCCCCCAAAACTGTCTGAGGGAGCGTGACCCGGCCCCTGGCTTAAAAAGGTTGAGAACTCCTGCACTAAATGGATAGCTACTGAGATTTCACCCACTGTGTAGAATATATGGTCTCATTGTGGCCTTAACAGACAAACTGTCTTTTTTTCATTAGTACTTCTTCTTCTTCCATGTCTAGGCCAGATGTGAAACTGCCAAAATGAAGGCACCTTTTGGTGAGTTCATTCTGCAGTTCCTTTCACCTGACCTAATGTGAGAAAGATTAGCAGGCAACACAAGGTTGCTGTAACCAGGATATGCCCAATTGTGGTTCAAAAAAATCACAATCTTTGAGGAGGGTCTTTCTGTGTACCCCTTCATTAGGGCATGTCTATCCATACATATGATAAAAATGGTTGCTGTTTTAGCTGTCATAAACAAAAAAAATTAGCAATGTAATAGCTAAAGACCTTCTATCGCAGAGTACAATTGTACAACCCATAACTCCTGAAGAAACAGTCGGACAGCTATGTACCACCTGGTTCTAAGAAAACATACCAACTTTAGATTTTAGTTTTTGGCTACTGTGCGTTGTTGTTATTTATCTGTTTGTTCACTGCCCAGAGTGGGATACCACCCATATGGGCAGTATAGAAATATAATAAAAATAAATAAATAAATAGATTGTTACTATGCTGTAAATTAATACTGCTTCTTTCACCTCTCAGCTGGTACAGCAGTGACTGTGACAAGTAGAACCTGTACTTAGGGTCATAATAAAATTTGGAAAACTCAAATACTATTAATGTGTAGTTTGTCTTGTCCAATTAAAGTCTAAGAGTGAAAAAGAACAGCAAGGTTGTAATTCTTATGTTACATTTTAGGCAAGCATTAGAACAACTGATACGTTTCTCAAGTCAGGAAATAATTATTTCATTGATATCACTAAATTACGTGCAATACAAACTAAAGGAATATATGCTGTATTCTATTATTCTAGTCACTCATAAAAAACCTTTGCAGCCTGAAAGAAGAAAATGAGACTCAATACTTAATTTCTAACCAGAATGCCATTTTAACAGTATTACAGATGGGGCAAAATGACCTCCATGTATTATTCTGAATAAATAGTACAGATCTCTTTCTATTCTCTGAAGTATGAGATGCTCAGTCTTCTAAAATACTTTTCTTACTATTGTAAAATTGTCACAATGAATGAAATATATTGAAAGAAAAATTCTAATTACTTTATTGAATCATGACTGTATGTATTAATCTTCTGAGGTCTACTGAAGGAATATATATCTCAAAAGGGGGGAAAAACAAAGATCTTCTGTATAGTAATCTTATTGTAGTCAGATACTCAATAGTTTCATTTAATTAATTCAGTACCTTAAATGCAATTTTAAAATTGTATTTTCAAATGACAGATCCATGAGGCTGAACATAGGCCATCATTTTGATTTAGCAACCACTTCACGGATATAAAGGCATTTGCAATCGTTACCTTATGTACATAACTCATTCTTTAATGAGAATCTTGATCAAAATTATTGGGTTTTTTCCTTCATACCTTTTATTGCCTATCTACCAGAAGCGCAGACTGCACACATAGAACAAATTAATATAAATCCTTAAAAGGTTTGTTTGAGAGACGATCCCATCTGGCAGCTTCCTTAATCACTGCGAATCAAACTACTGTTTAGCTTTGATGCACATAAAAAGTCTTATTCATTACCTGAGGTTGTAATTGATTTTGAATGAGAAAATATATTAAAATTTTTAATGCAGTACAAACTCAGGCATGGTATCTTCCTCTGATCCACTTTTTGAGCTGTGTGACTCTAAACTTCTTAAAGCAAGTATATCTGCCCAAGCTAATGGTTCTGTCACACTGTTACTGGCATAGATATTCTATGCCCGTGATGGTGAACCTTGGTACTCCAATGTTCTTGGGCTTCAATTCCCAGAAGCCCCCGTGAATCCACACGAATGGGTTTACTGCATTTCATCTGGCCCATACCACCCTCGTCACTCCTGGAAGGGGAAGTACTTCTGCTTCCAGGAGCGACAAGGGTGGTGTGGGCCGGATGAACCACAGTAAACCCATTCGTGTGGATTCACGGGGGCTTCTGGGAATTGAAGTCCAGGAACATCTGGAGTGCCAAGGTTTGCCATCGCTGTTCTATGCTTTTCTTTTGCTAGCATATGAAGTGCTATAATCAGGCTGCAGATTTTACATCCTTCTGCTTGTAGAGTTGCATGGAAGTCTCATGAAACAGGTATATACAAGTGCATGTAACTGCCTATGCCTTCTGTTCATAATTCCAGCTATGGCTACATGGACAACAATCATGACAAAAATTCCTTGAACCACAAAAACAGCTTTGCAGAGGCACTGCAAAATGAGAGATCTTTTGCAAAACTGAAACTCTGTTCTCAGATCCTCAATCCCACTAAACAAGTATTTGGATACTACTTTGAGTGAACATTTGTATAAAGACGTACATAAGACTTGGCGATGAAAAGTGTACTTTTTTCCTGTTGCTCTCTCCAGGTATATCAACCTAGAAAGCAGAAAAACAAAAACATTTAAATGTTTTGGTAATTTAATCCAGTTGGTTTTGACAAAGATTTACATCAAATGGTCTGATAAAACTGCAATTCCAGCTGTAACCTTCATGTGGCAATGCTTCAATTGTTGGAATGTTTGGGTCACTGATTAAAACAAAAGTGGATTGTTTCATTGTCACTTTTTATTCAGCATTCTGGAAGGCAGAACATGTTCTATACTTTTGAGCACAGTTTGATATCAACAGTCCTTTTTTGACTGCACACATGACTGTCAGAACTCAGGACTGACCATAATTACATGCTGTTGCCTTTGGCTCCTACTCCTAATCGCTATTACTATCTGTTTGTTTCCCTTAAAATAAGATTTGTATAAATCATGCTAAGAAACAGAGGAGGTTGAAAAAACTGCCTTCCATCCCACTCCAGGGGAAACATAACATGCTACATACCTTTATCTATTATACTTAGGTATGTAAGACCAGGATGTATCCATATTTGCTCTTTTGATTATGTGAAAACAATTATAAATTGCAAAATTAGAAGACATATGTAGGTCAGCAGTTCGATTCCCGAGTACTTCAGGATGGAATGAGCTCTGTCTTTGTCACAGCTCCTGCCAACCTAGCAGTTCAAAAGCAAAAGATTACAAGTAGATAAATAGGGACCACTTTGGTGGGAAGGTAACTGCTCTATGCGCTCCGGTGTCTAGTCATGCCTGCCACATGACCACAGAAATGTCTGCAGAAGCAGACAATGCTGGCTCTTCAGCTTTAAAACAGAGATGAGCACTGAACCCTAGAGTTGGATATGACTGGCTTTCAAGCAAGGGAAACCTTTACCTTTACCTTAATAATTTTTATATATTTACTGAAGGAAACTAAGGAATCTATAGTAATTTGGAATTTATAGTGTGGTGTAGTGGGTAGAGTGATGGACTAGGATACAGAGAGGACTGGGTTTCTATATCTGGTTAACCATGGAAACTCACTAGGGGGTTGGAACTGCTAAAGTCACTCCTTAAATATCTCTCTTACCTCAAAAGCCCTATTAGGGTCACTATAAATTGGTTCCAACTTGGCAATACTTAATAACAATAATATTTTGTTGTTGTTGAGATTATTGGTTTTTAAAATGCTATGGGTGGTACCAATCACAGGACCAGGACAAATACACACAGAAAGTCTCTTTTGCATGGATGATGTCCTAATTATCCATGGAAGGTTGTGAAATCCTTCCATTGGTCCATGGGTGTGAGAACAATGGTGAGGCATGGAGCAAAAGCTGAACTGTTCTGTCCTTAAATATTTAATTAGTCCTAGATTATTATTAAGGTCCTACAACCATCATGATGAACTTCGGCACTCCAGGTGTTCATGGACTTCAATTACCAGAAGCCCAAGTTAACACTCCTGCTGATCAGGGCTTCTGGGAATTGAAGTTCCAGAACAGCTGGAGGCCAAAGTTAGCCTACACTGTCCTACAAGCTACCACCTCTTACTGCTTTGTTCAACTGCCTGATACTGTTTCTGAAATTCTTCCTCTAGACTAGTCTCCCACAATTTGGTGTCCTCCAGAGGTTTTGGATAACAACTAGAATAATTTCTGACCATTGGCTTGGCCTGAATCACAAAATTTTTGGAGGATCCAAGATTGAGGAAGACTGTACTCTAGTTTTTGAGGAAGCAATACTAGAATTGCAAATGTAAATTATGGGTTTCTTAACATAACTGCACTGCATCTGTTTGACCCAGCTTTATACGGCCACAACACTTTGGTAGGTGGGTAGAATGCTGAAAGCGTAACAGTGGAACATAATCTTATCTGATACACTAACAGTAAATTAAAAAGGGAATTTAATGTGGAGTGAAACAGCACAGCACAGCAAACTCTACGCTGATTGGTTGGTGCAGCTGCATTAAGTAAAGGATGTGTTCTCACTTAACTTTTATCATGAAATTGATGCCCATTAGTAGGCAGCCAAAATTGCAAGATTAAACAGAATTTCTACACCTCACAAGTTGGTATTTGCTTTGTGCATTCAGGCAAGATTTATATACATGGCATACTCAATAAAATACACAGGAAAGAAATTAAATTGGAGCCAAGATGTGTACATAGATGGAATGCATTGTTATTTCACCCAAAGTGGCGTACTTACAATAACTTTGACAAAGCTAGCTGGAAAGATCCCTGTCTGGTTCCCGCATTTTCCTCTGTACCACTCATCATCTATTTTTTCTAGAAGATAAACTGTCTCTCCAGAATTGAGGCCCAAATCATCAGTGTGTTCTGTGGAGGGGAAGAAAACACATTTTATCATTTACTCATCATGGCTAATGCAACTAACATTGCTTAGTATGGCTTCATTTTAAACAAATATGTTAAAAAAAATGAAGCTTGAAAAGGAAACAGATGAATAGGATGATGGGCAGAAGTACACTCTAGTTTACAACTGTCTCCAATAAGTAAGCAGTCACGTCTTTATCAGAGACACTGCTTTGATTTTAATTACACTCACTAGATCTGTGTGTATAATATATAAATCTGAGGTTTAAAGTATTGTATGAAATTTATTAAAAAGTATTTTGCATAATATAGCAGTCAATCTGTAACTGAAGCCTAACAAGTTACTTTGTACATGAAGTTTGCTACCATTCAAGTTATAACTCTTGTTATGTAAAGAAAGCAGTTGCTCCAGTATTTATTTATGAGCTGCAAGAATCAAATGGTCAGGATATGAAAAGTCTGTTGATGAACATTTTATTTAGTTTCACTGGCTGAAATCCTGTCGCTTAGTGTAGTAAGCCGCACTGGAAATAGGCCCATTGAATAATTTTTATTTGCAACTTATTATGCTCACAACTTGGATAGGCCCATTTGAATTAACAGAAGTTGACTTAATGAAACTCCAGTACAGTAATTCAAAGGTCCAACACTAGGATAACTTTCTACTCTAAGCACAATATTTCAGCTATCTATACTTATAAGAAGGGGGTAGGTTGGTGTGTGTTCGGAATTAGTGGCCACACCCGGCCCAACCATCCCATACCGAGCCGGCCACACTTACCTTTAGACCGTCCGAGGGTCACCACAAGGGTCCGGTCGCCGAGAGTGGGGCAACTGCCCCACGAAGGTGAACAAAAAAACCCCTATGTTTTCCAGCGACCTCTGCACCCCACAACCCATAAGCCAATCAGACTGAGGGACGCGAGTGTGAAGGAGGCCCAGAAAGCGGCGCATGCGTTAAAAAAAACGTCCGGCCAATGCGCAAACCACTTCCCTCCGGGAGACACTTCATCTCCCAGAGGGAAGCCATCCCCAGCTCACCACGGCGGGCGGGCAGGCACGTCAGCTGCTGGCTGGGCTGCCTGCTTTTGGTGCCCCTTGCCTGACCGGCGAAGGCCTTGATGCTGGCGGGGACAGAGGACAGGCCGTGCCATGGAGGCATGGAAGGTGAGTGGCCTAGCTAAGAAGGCCAGGCCGGGGAGGCGCAGAGAGCAAACGGCTGAGCTGGCAACAGGTAAGTGGGGCGGGGAACATGGAATGAGGGGGAGGGAACGGGCCCGGGGACCACGCCGCCTGCACTGGTCTGGGAGGAGAAAAGGGGAATATGAACCCACTCACCTCGCCCATTCCCCCCTTCAGTCCCTGTCCCTACCCCATTTACCTGTTGCTGGCTGAGCCTTTCACACTCTGCGCGGCCTTCTGAGCTGTGTGTGTGTGTGTGTGTGTGTGGCCTCACCGAGGCTTCGGGGGGAGGGGGAGCCCCTCCTCTCCCTGCGCAGCTTCGGCATGTGTGTGTCCTCGCCGAGGCTTCAGGGGGGAAGGAAGGGGAGCCCCTCCTCTCCCCGCGCAGCTTCGGCATGTGTGTGTGTTTGTATGTTTGTGTGCATTGTGTGTGTGTGTGTGTGCTGTATGTGTATTGTGTTGTATGCGTGGTTGTGTGTGTTGTGTGTGTGGCTGTGTTGTGTGTGTGGTTGTGTTGTGCATGTAGTTGTGTTGTGTATGTGTATTGTGTGTGTATGGTTGTGTTGTGTGTGCTGTGTGTGTATTGTGCTGTGTGTATGGCTGTGTTGTGTGTGTATATTGTGTGTGTGTGTGTGTGTGTGGTTGTGTTGCATGTATGGTTGCATTGTGTGTGTGTGTGTGTGTACCCCCCAAAAAACCACCCCAACCACCAACGCACAAGTTATACATGCCCGGCAGGGGAGGGCAAAAATGCTAGTTGATTTATAAGTACAAACTAATGGTCTGGCAATTCATGATACTGTATATGAAAAGGTAACTGAACTGGCTAGGAAGTATAAAAAGAGCTGCTTTCAAACTAAACATCAGTTCAGACAGTCGGTATTGGAGAAAATTGGTTAGACAGTATCATTGATGCAGTGGGCGTAGATCTGGGTGGACTATGGAGGATGGAGGATAATGCAAGCGCGGCGCCAAAATGGCCGCCGCGCCCTTTGCGGGCCCCCCCCCCACAGGACAGAGAATCCGGGTAGTTAGGGGCGTGGCCAGCTCCCTTATAAAAGGGGTGGCCACGAGGCAGCCGCGCTGCCATTTTGCCTCAGCGACGGAGCGGAGAAGTTTTTCCCCTGCGCCTCCGTCGCTCGTTGGTATTGCCGGGAAGCCTTTTGGGTCGATTTTGCTTAGCTAGCTTCCCTTTTTTGCTCGAGATGCCTTCCAAAAAGAAGGCTGCTGCGAATTCAGCTCGGGCTGTTAGGAGGCGCAACCCAGGTCGGAGGACCGTGGTGCCGCCTCCTCAACAGCCACCTTTGCCGTCCCCGGCCGGGGCTAGTGGCTTGGGGTCTATCGCACCTTGGCCCGTTCAGAGTGCGGGCGCGGAGGGCGCTCCGGCCCGCGGCCCGCGAGCGGTGGACACCGCTCCTCCTTCCGCCCAACCCGTTGGGCCGCCCACTTCTGGGCCGCAGCCTCTCCCGGGGCCCTCTAGCCTTGGGGGGTGGCCCGGTGCCCCGCCTTGGCAGGTTTCCTCACCAGCCCTACCGGGCTTCGGCCCTGGCCAATGGCCATATCTGGGCCATGGGGTGCAGGGAACTGTCCCCATGCAAGGGTCAGGTGGGCCGGCCGGCTCTTTACCCATGGTTACTGTAGACACCTTACTGGCCCGTATTGCGGCCTTAGAGGAGTCTTTGGCCCGGGCCAGTCAGGCAGGTGCCCCTTTCGGGATACCTTTGGAGGCGCTAGCGGCAGCAGGACAACGGCCGGCGGGGAGGGTTGAGCTGCTGCAGGCGGGTGGCGCGGCTCCGGCCACTGCCTCGCAGCTCCCCAGCCAGCAACCTGGCGCGGGTCAAGCCCCGGTGATGAGCTCTACATCGGTCGTGAGCTCCGACGCCCCCAGTGGGCCGGAACCCCCGTTGGGGGCGGCCCGCGGGGGTGCAGCATGTGAGTATATGGTGCAAACGAGTACATCCACACACATTCCCGAATAGGGGGGACCTTTCAGTGGCCTTGGCCTCGCGCGGGTGGTGCAGGGGCTACGCCGCTGGCGACCCACCCGGCGACAACTACTGCCACCATGCCCGCTGGGGTGGGCATTGGTTCTTACACTGCTGGGAACGTACTTGGGGTGGCAGGGTTAACTCAGGCCCCTTTGGGTAGGCCAGCTATCCCCTTTTCGGCTTTGCCGACGGCAGGGTATTCCCTGCCATTGGGTGGTCACTTGGCTCAGGCTACCAGAGAAAAGATATGGCGAGGGGAGTACGTGGATATCTTCTCACTCCTGAACAGAGAGCCCACTAAGGAAGAAAGGGAGGGTCAGGATGAGAAGGACAAGGAGCAGGCACGCCGCCGTAAGCCGCCGCGTACCTGGGCTAACTGGCTCCCCGCTTATTTGATATACATGGCGGTGTATTTGAGGGCGCGGCCGGATCTAGCTATTCCCATGGTCCAATATTTGGACAACATATACAGGGCGATGGTAGATTTCCCGGGCCCCTCATGGCTAGCATATGATGATGAATTCCGCATGAGGATTCCCCTGCACCCCGAGATGAGATGGGATGAGCCGTGCCAGAGACTGTGGCTCTTGTATATGACACCCACACGTCCTGCCCCGGGGGATAGATACCATTGTGGACATGCGGTCCAGCGAGCAGCTCCAGCGCAGGTTACCCGCCAAATGGCGGGGCAGGGGGTTCCAGCCCGCCTGCTGTGCTGGACTTTCTCGTCCAATGGTTCCTGCAGTCGGAAGAACTGCAGGTATAAGCACGAGTGTCCCACATGTTCTGGTCCCCATGCAGCCTCTGCTTGTCCCAAGCCTGGAGGGGTGCGAGGCAGAGGGAGGGGTGGACAGTGGGCTGGCAAGCCTGCCACGGATGGAGCTAGTTCTCCGAAAGGCTCCCTCCCCAATTAAGGTGGACATGCTGGAGCGCTGGCTCGCATCGTACCCAAGGGGAGAGGACAGGGAGTACCTCATCCGAGGTTTTAAGCAGGGATTTCGTATCCCTTTTATGGGTGATAGATCTCCTCAGGATGCTCCCAACCTTTTATCCCTCAGAGGAAGGGAGGAGGTAGCCGAGGCCAGCATTAAAAAGGAGTTAGACGCGGGCAGGGTCGCCGGACCTTTTCCCGCACCCCCTTTTCCCAACCTTAAGGTTTCACCATTGGGTTTGGTTCCTAAAAAGTCCCTAGGTGAGTTTCGCCTTATTCATCATTTGTCCTACCCAGCCGGCCGATCGGTCAACGATGCGATACCTGATGACCTTTGTTCGGTCAGGTATACATCGTTCGACCATGCGCTGCGCATGGTGCGCTCGTGTGGCCCGGGTGCCTTGCTGGCCAAGTGCGACATTAAGTCAGCTTTTCGCCTCTTGCCGGTGCACCCGGGCGACTTTGAATTGCTGGGTTTTAAGTTTAGAGGGGAGTATTATTTTGATAAGGCCATGCCTTTTGGCTGCTCCATATCATGCTCGGCTTTCGAGCGTTTTAGTACCTTCCTAGAGTGGGCTTTCGTCCGCAGGTCAGGGTCCCGGTCTGTAGCCCATTACCTGGATGACTTTTTATTCGGGGGTGAACGGGGCTGGGACACGTGTGCACGTCTCCTCAATACATTTCAGACGCTAATGCAGGAACTGGGTGTCCCTTTAGCGCCCGAAAAGACCGAGGGCCCGTCGACCAAACTAGTATTCCTGGGGGTTGAGATTGATACAGTAGTACAGGCTTCTAGGTTACCGGGTGATAAGGTGTCCAGGATAGTGACCCTTATCTCGGGATTGCTGGCTAAGCGTAAGGCATCCCTGAGGGAACTGCAGGTGCTACATGGGCACCTCAATTTTGCCTGCAGGGTGGTCGCACCGGGCAGGGCTTTCGCCCGGCGCTTATGCGACGCCATGGCAGGGTTATCCAGGCCCCACCACAGAGTCAGGCTTACCCGGGGTATCAGGGCAGACATGTTTGTCTGGTTGCAATTCCTGAGGGAGTTTAATGGGGTCTCATTTTGGAGGTCTGACCTCATGGCATCCCCCAATTTCCAGATCCAGTCTGATGCCTCAGGATCCCTGGGTTATGGGATGTACTTCAATGGGAAGTGGGCCTATGGTGGGTGGCCACCGGCATGGGCAGGCACAGGTCGCCTGCGGGATCTCACATACCTGGAATTTTTTCCATTCTGGGGGCTTTGATGCTATGGGGCGAACAGTGGGCTAATTCGGTGGTGCATTTCTGGTGCGACAATGCTGCCGTGGTGCACATTGTCAATGCACAGACTTCTAAATCGCCCAGGGTCATGGATCTAGTGCGCCATTTTGTGCTGCGCTGCCTGCGCCTCAACGTCTTGTTCAGGGCCAGGCATGTCCCAGGGGTTAATAACGATATTGCTGACGCTTTGTCCCGCCTGCAGATCTCCCGGTTCCGCGCCTTGGCCCCGGATGCGGAGGAATTTCCCTCGCCACTCCCGGACGAGATGTGGACTATTGGCAAGGAGAGGTGAACCGGGCGATTGGCCTGTCACTAGCGCCACGCACGCGTAAGGCGTATCAACAAGCATTCAATTTGTATAGGGCTTTTGCTACTCGATTTCAATGGCCAGAGACCTGGCCCATCCCGGTGGACCATGTTCTGCGGTTCATGGTTCACCTGCATGCACAGGGCCTTGCACCTCGCACCATAGCATCCAAGCTCTAGGCGTTGGCTTTTATGGCCAAAGTAGGGGGTCATGTGGATACCACCTCTGACTTCCGTGTGAGACACGTTTTGGAGGGGTGGGTGCGCGAGCGCGGGCGTTGCCCGGACGACCGGCACCCTATTTCCCCAGGGGTTCTTACCCAGTTGGCCCGGGGCTGGCCAGGCCTCTGTTTTGATCATTATGAGGCAGCCCAATCGCATGCAGCCACAACGGTGGCATTTTTTGGAGCGCTCCGCATCAGCGAACTCGTGATGCTGTCTAAGGCGGATGCAAGTGGTAGGGCACTGGAACGCGGAGATGTATATGTTGCCAAAGACTGGGCCCAGTTGAGGATTCGCTCCTCTAAAACAGATCAGCATGGCGTAGGCAGTGGAGTAAGACTGCTACGGTGTTCTTTGGCAGACATCTGTCCGGTTGGTGCCCTACAGGAATACCTGGCACTGCGTGGCATGCACCACGGCCCGTTTTTCTGTCACCAAGATGGGTCTCCCCTTACTAAATTTCAGTTTTGGAAGGTGACTGCCAGAGCCCTCACCAGGGTGGGACTACCGGGTGCCCGTTCTGGCACACATTCGTTCCGTATTGGCGCAGCCTCTACAGCGGCTGCTTTTGGGTACTCTGGGGCTGACATACGTAGCAGGGGGAGGTGGGGCTCACAATGTTTTCAGTTTTATGTGCGCCCACTCCCGCCATGAGTACCAATCCAGTCACCTTACCTTCCTTTTTCTCAATTTTCTTACAGACCCTGGGTGTCGTATTACACCGGTGACAGTATGGCTGGTGGGCCACAGCTATGTGCTCAGGGCAGCGCGTTACGCTGCGGCGACAGAGTGGGGACCCCGACTGGGACTGGGTGACCACGCCAGTCTCTCATGGCACGGTAAGCCTGGGATGTTATGGCGGGAGCTGCGGCCTTTCCTTTTTCTGGCCTGGGGGCTGACCCGCCTGACATTCTAATCATCCACGTGGGGGGCAATGATTTGGGCCAGGTCACCGGCTTATCGCTCAAGCATGAGATTTGCGAGGACCTCGCCTACTTGCATTATGTCTGGCCTGCCACAGCCCTGGTTTGGTCGGACATTGTTCCGCGCCACTCTTACAGAGGGGGCGTTAACCTCCTGGCCCTTGACCGAGCTAGGCGCGCGGTCAATAAGGCAGTGGCGCGGTTTCTCACCACCAGGGCTTGGGGACGGGTTAGTCATCACCCCGATATTAGTCTACAAAATTGTGACTTGTATGCAGGGGATGGGGTCCATCTGTCGCGAGGAGGTATGGACCTCCTGTTGGGTGACTGGCGAGCAGGCCTGTTGACCGAGCTGACGGTCTGGGGGGGGGGGCGTCAGGTCTTCTGTGAAGCCCCTCCGTGTGGCGGGTAGCACTGGTAAGGTAAACAGTATGACCCACAAGTATCCGGCAGGTTCGCAATTGACTGGACAACACTAGACAGGAATAAAGTAGTTAAACGTTGTCCGGTCAACGACGAATCAGGCGATGGGGTGATGATGATTGCTAACCAGCATGCATCACCCCTGTGATTTCACGGATACGCGTCAGAGGGTGGGGTCATGAGTTAGTTATTGACTACGGTCAACAATTTGTTTGTTGTTAACAAACAAATTGATACAATTTGATACATTGTAACCAATTGCCGTTGGAAATTTTGGGGTGGTACCTTACCAGTGTTACTTCGGCCTGCTTGCCTTAGGAATTATGATTGGTCGTTTTACCAATACAAATTTATAATTCGGACTAGGGCATTGAATCAATAAATGTGGCCCTTTGCTGTTATCCACTTTCAATGTTGTCTGTGTCCGTTATTGGGGGGGTGCGCCTGCAATGCAAGCGCGGCGCCAAAATGGCCGCCGCGCCCTTTGCGGGCCCCCCCCCCACAGGACAGAGAATCCGGGTAGTTAGGGGCGTGGCCAGCTCCCTTATAAAAGGGGTGGCCACGAGGCAGCCGCGCTGCCATTTTGCCTCAGCGACGGAGCGGAGAAGTTTTTCCCCTCCACCCCCTCCCTAGTTAACAGTGTGATTATGGTCGCTTCGGGGCCGGGTGGGAATTTTTGGTTGGGACCCACATTGGCTTCGGGTCCTGGCTTTTTTGCCCATCCCACACTGTTGCTATGGTTTGATATAGGGGTCTTTCTTCGTTCCTACTGTTGACTTTGGTCACATGGGCGGGTAGCACTGGTAAGGTAAACAGTATGACCCACAAGTATCCGGCAGGTTCGCAATTGACTGGACAACACTAGACAGGAATAAAGTAGTTAAACGTTGTCCGGTCAACGACGAATCAGGCGATGGGGTGATGATGATTGCTAACCAGCATGCATCACCCCTGTGATTTCACGGATACGCGTCAGAGGGTGGGGTCATGAGTTAGTTATTGACTACGGTCAACAATTTGTTTGTTGTTAACAAACAAATTGATACAATTTGATACATTGTAACCAATTGCCGTTGGCAATTTTGGGGTGGTACCTTACCAGTGTTACTTCGGCCTGCTTGCCTTAGGAATTATGATTGGTCGTTTTACCAATACAAATTTATAATTCGGACTAGGGCATTGAATCAATAAATGTGGCCCTTTGCTGTTATCCACTTTCAATGTTGTCTGTGTCCGTTATTGGGGGGGTGCGCCTGCAATAGCTTGGCGTGTTGTGGTCCATGGGGTTGCAAAGGGTCAGACTCAACTGTGACTGAACAATAAAAATGGGAGATAATGGCCTAAAGAAGGAGAAGATGGCAGCATAGCTCAAAGGAAGAGGCTGAAGAGGAAGAAGAGAGGGTATCCTTTGAACATAAAGTCTTAAAGAGGGGCTCCTTATCAAATCATCAGTGGAAGGCAATTGCCTCAAAAAGTCTCAAACTTCAAAAGGGGGCAGTGGAATGACATTTTCTTTGCTGTAGTAAAGAAATCACTGATTCCTTAAGAAACAGAAGCATTACCATTTTGAATAAAAGTGGAAATTTGCCCAGATCTTAACTAGATGGACTGGGACAAGAGGGCAATGCCTCCCACCTATCTAATAATATATGTCTAACAACATGCCACTTTAAGAAGTGTTTTAGGCATCTTCCAGAAGCCTGTTCCACCTGCATCTGCCTGGGAAAAGCAGATATCTATCAGTGGTTGGCTTGTATGGAGCAATGGAGCTTTATGCCTCTGTGGCTCTCTACAACTGTGTGTGTTTAATCTCATGGTGGGGCACACAAAAAGATTGTGGTATTTTTGAATCACAATCGGCCATACCCTGGTAACGGCAACCTTGTGTTGCTGGCTAATCTTTCTCATACTAGGTCAGGTGAAGGGAACTGCAGAATGAACTCACCAAAAGGTGCCTTTATTTTGGCAGTGTCATGTCTGACCTAGACATGGGGGGAAAAGAAGAATCTTGTGGAGCAGTGGTTAAACTGCTGTACTGCAGCCCAAATTCTGCTCATGATCTGAGTTATGTCCTGATGGGAAATCCAGGCAGACTCAACCTTCCATCCTTCGAAAGTCAGTAAAAGGAGTACCCAGCATGATGGGGAGGGGGGGGGGTCAATGCTAATTACCTTGTGAGCCTCTCAGAGAGTGCACTAAGCACTATAAGACAGTATATAAGTGTAATTGCTACTGTGGTGTGCTCTTTCCTACACCCCCCCCATCTGCACCTCTTTTAACTTCATTGCCCTTCATAATACAGTCCTGTTATACACACGGTAGTGCATAAAACTGCTTTTTTAGCCATTGCACTGCATCCTCTTTAGTCAAGTTTGACTAGCTTGCAAGCCCATTATGAGAGTAAGCAGGAAACTATGAAGGTTAACTTAGCTTCAGCATGCTGTTACTTTGGAGCCAGTTGAATCCTAGAACTGTATAGCTAACCCAGTAGTCCAAGTATGCAACTGAAACCAGAGTTTCTATGGCCTGTTGAAGGATTCAGATTCTAACACTTCAGAGTGAGTTAATGATGCATGCTTAAAAATAATATGAAGCGGAGTCTAAATATCTTGGCATATATACAGTCGCCACTTATTTGTACTCACCTGCCAGAAAATCATGCAAGACTACTGCACGAGGAGCACTTGGGTCAGAAACTGTCTGCATGTTCTCGGAATCCTTAAAAGTACAGTATATTTTGAAATTAGAATGCTTGATATTCTACCATTTGTTTTGAGACTAAATGGACACAATTACGATTTGCTGCTTATAAAAATACCTCTTCCACTGCTTCATGTTGCTGGATGCCACATTCAAATAAGCATTTGGACATAAAAAACACAAGCTCTTATTCTTTTCTTAGTTAAGCTGGATTTCCGTTTTTCCAGATCTCATTGAAAACCAGTGATCTTAAACTGGTTTAGTACATAGCTCAGCAAAAAAGAAAATCACCTCTTTGACAACTGCATGCAATTTCTTTGTTACTCTAAATTAGATGTGTGCTTATCTAAGCTTTTTCTTCACTTGGGATGTTTTTCTAATAGTTCAGAAAATATCAACACCACTAAATATCCTTGGAATGCTTGAACAGAAGATCTTGACTGTTCTAACACAGCATAATTTTTTATTTCTTCAAGAGCCAACTGTATCCTAATGATAAATCATATACTGTACTCATTTGAGAATGCTGAGATGCTAACCCATGCAATTTTATGTCTGGAGCATTATGTCTTGAAAACTTTACAGTCACTGGGGTTGTTGGGTCTGTTATGGGCCGAGGCTTTTTGCTGTGGCTGCGTCGGGGCTAGCTTCTTCCCTGGTTCCACTGTGGACATTGAGCTATGGGGCTCTGCCATGACGTAGAGTCATGGGGCTCCGTCATGGTTGTTGAACCATGGGGACCCATTGTGGTCATTTGAGACATGGTGCTCCGCTGCGAACCATGGGCTCTGTCACTGATGCGGGCTGACTGGGGGTGTTTTTTTTAGTATACATTGTATTGATTTTGTAACTTTGTAATATAAAAAAGGCATATACTCTGATATTTTGTTGTTAATTTCCCTTTTCTTTGATATGGCATTGTATTGTGTTATGTACTGCATTTGATTTGTATTATATTTTCTGTTTGCATACTCTTATGATATTGCTTTTATTGATATTTGGCTTAAACTTAATATTGTATCTTATTGCATAGTAATTTTTATGGTACTCTTATATGTTATTGTACTCTATTATACTTATTTTATGCTTTGTATTTATATGTAATTTTGTTGTCTTAGGACAAGGAAAGCGGTATACAAATACAAATGTGAATGCACTGACTCCAGGGCTATGTCAGATTGTATTGGCCTGGAATAATTGTTGGAAAATAAGTTACGCTGGGAAGTAGAGAAATATCCAGAAAGCTGCAGTCTCTGGCCAGTATCCTACTGACCTTATGCTGAGCAGAAAAATCTGCCACCAAAATAATGCTGGGATACACTGCTTGTGCAAGCATTGCCATTGTGCAAATTATGATTTCATGAAGAAATCTCACCCTTTACTTGTGGAACATTGGTGCTTGTGGAAGAAGTGTGGTCTCACACCATATATTCTTCCAAATAGGTGGCTGTACCCCACCATGATAGAGCCCTGGATAAAGCTTGAATTATTATATTACAGTCCTTTATCATAGTGAGGACTTGCATGAGAGAGTCAAGTAGTTAACATCACACTTCTCTTGAAAGTAATCCAGACCTTTGTGCTCAGCCTGAATGTTCACCTGACCACATTTACAACAGTTGTACTCTTTCAGGACTTCTGATCATACAAGACTATAAGTACTGTACATTCAAGTGGAAGTGTCTACAGGCACCTCGTCAAGCTTTCAAACTGAACATGTGAAAGACTTAGTAACGTCTGGGGTGTTTTTGTATGGCATTTTGATGGTTATTAGCAACCTATGTCCCCATCAAGCCTTATAAGGTTTCTGACTATAACACCTAAACAGAGCTTTAATTACAAGCATTTCCGAGGTCATTTCAGATATGTAGTATTCTTGGTGCATGTATTAAAATTCATACCCTTTGTCTACTTTTCAATCTCTCATCCAGTGGCGATGTTATCTGCATGTGGGATAACGGAGCTTTGCCAGTCACATCTCCCTTTTGGCATTCAACGCGGCTGTCACTGACTCTGTCCACTGGCACAAGCATATCTCCTTGCTTTAAAGTTATAAAAAAAGTAATGAGATTCATGATTTATTGTATTGCATGGGCATACTGATAACATCCAGATCTACAAGGAACAGCTTTACCTTGGAAGAAAGATGTCCAGTATTTGGGGGAGGACCATCTTCCTTGCCAACTCCATGAAGCACAGGGAGCTTAAGAAAAATGAAGCTATTAAGTATTATAAATAAAGTGAAATGCTATTCAACAACTTGATATCATCCTATACATTGTCAAGAAAAAGAATCAAGATGTTAAACAAATTCTATCTATTTCTTTCTGAGCATACAAGGGATCATTGAATATGCAGTTTTCTTTTGTTGCCAATTGTGCAAAGGGATATTTATTTACCTCTTGCACACATTGTTGTTTTCAGTGGAATGATCACCAGCTTGCAAGCTAGAAATCACTTGAGCAGCCGTGGAGCATTCCATCACATAGCAATTATGCTATGCAGCTAACAGAATTCTGACCACTAAAATATTTTATATTGATTTCTTCCTTTGCATTACAATTTCTGCATAAATTCAGAAGCATTCTTTTTGGCAACACAAATGGGTCAGTTGAACTATAGGTTTAATATATAGCAGATACAAAAGACCTTGTTAATTCTAGTGCTTTGTTTATAAATCATCCAAATTGGATTTTATGTTCTTTACGACAAAACTATTCCTTTCATTTCTCCATAAGAGCAGCTGGTTGTGGTTAATACAGAAGGAAGATGCTTCAAACAGACCAAATTACTCAATTTATTGATTGAGAGGATTCAGGCACTGATATCTGCACTGGAGAAAGACTCTGTAGGTAAACCCTTGTTAATCTTGGACCAAAATAAACTCTGCATAATTAAAGGGAACAGTGGGGGGCATCTCAACACCAAATTGTCACCCCGAACAGAAGAATTAATAAAGGCAGTGTAAATATTGTCATAGGGACTGCAGTAGTTTAGTGGTTAAGATGCTGAACTTGGCGACTGGAAGGTCAGCATGCCAGCAGTTCAAGACCTGGGTACTGCAGAATGGAGTAAGCTCCCATGTCTGTCCCAGCTCCTGCCAACCTAGCAGTTCGAAAGCAAGAAATTGCAAGTAGATAAATAGGTACCACTTTGGTGGGAAGGTAAACAGCATTCTGTGCACTCCAGTGTCTAGTCATGCCTACCACATACCAACGGAAATGTCTGCAGACACAGACAACGCTGGCTCTTTGGCTATAAACTGAGATGAGCACTGCATCCTAGAGTCGGATATGTCTGGCTTTTGAATGAGGGTGACCTTTATCTTTAACCATTGTCACACCTGGCTGAATAGCTCAGTGATTTCGGTATCTGGCTCCAGAACCAGATGTTGAGAGTTTGCGCCAACCTTTGTAGCCATGGGCTAGTCTATTTCTGGACACAATTTAAAGTGCTGGTTTTACCCTACAAGGCCCTAAACAGGTTTTGATTCAAGCTGTCTCAAAGATCTCATCTCCCTGTGTGAACCTCCCTATATTTCAAGATCATTTAGGTGAGGATTTTCTCTCAGTTATATCACCCTCACAGGTGCATTTGGTGGAGACTCGAAACAGGGCCTTCTCTTTTGCTACTCTGAAATTATGGAACTTGTCCCATTGGAAGGCCGGCCGGCCGGCCTGCCTCATCTTTGCGATCCTTCTACAAGCAGACAAAGACATTTTTTTCAATAACTGGCTGCCTAAACTCTAACAGTTTTTGAAACTGTTTATACCAAATAGTTTTAATATTATTTAAATACTGTAGTAATTTAATATTTTAGCTCTTAATACTGCTTGTTTTTTTTAAAATACTGTAAGGTACTTTTGATCCTTTGTTGGGGGAAGGTAGGGTATAAATATTTGAAATAACTAAATAATGTGGGATTGCATCTTTTCTGAAAGTGTTTACATCAAACAAGTGGTGACCTCTGTTAAGAAAACCTGCCAACACCAACTTTCACAGAAATTGGGAATTACTGTTACTAATTTCACAGGACTTTGTGCTCAGCAGAAAATCCATTAAGATAATGATCTATCACAGCTGCCAGAAGCTGTATTTCCGAAGCATCACATAAAGACTGATCTAAAAATTATATTTGCTTTTTACCTGCTGAACCTCTACCAGTTTTAAAATTGGCGTGACTTAACTACTTTTAAAATATACAGTTTGATTCCTCACAAACATTCAGCAAAACCGACATGTATTGTCCTTGTAAAGGTAAAGGTCTCCCTTGCCTGAAAGCCAGTTGTATCCGACTTTAGGATGCAGCGCTATCTGCATTCACAGATGTTTCCATGGACATGTGGCAGGCATGACTAGACACTGGAGTTCATGGAATGATGTTTACCTTTCCACCGAAATGATATCTATTTATCTACCTGCAATTTCTTGCTTTGAACAGCTAGGTTGGCAGGAGCTGGGACAGAGACCGGCGCTCACTCTGTCAGGCAGCACTTGGGTCTCAAACTGCTGACCTTCTAGTCATCAACTTCAGTGTCTTAACCACTAAGCCACCACAGTCCCCTCATAGTCCTTGTACTCACCATGTATTTATTGTAGAGAGGATGGCCTGGTTTGGGTCGAGGAGGTAAAGCTGGATCTGGAGCATTAATAACTTCACTCTTGGTCCTCTTGACACTTAACCCAAGCATGTTGGTTTTCTTATGGAGAGTCATGTCAGACGATGAACGAGTAAACTTGTTTGTTTGTGATGAGGACTTGACAGATTTGGGTGGTGGTGGCCTTCCTGGGGCACCCTTAGGCGGAGGAGGTCGGGCTGGCAGAATTTTTCCTTCACTCGGTCTAAGTGTTTTGTACAAAGGATAGCAACAGAAAACAAAGCTGCTTTAGATATTTACAATAATACCATAATTATAATATTCATTGTGGACGATCAAGGTTATTCTGACTTAGGTGACCCTTTCCAGATCAAGGGTGTCCAAGAGCTGGTTTCCCATTCCTATTTCCCATTCTTCAGGGAGTACCCTGGGATTGTGTTGTCTGCCCAAGGCTTTACTCCCTGGGTGGCTCTACTCCCAGGAGGCACAGTGAAGAATCAAACTCCATATCTATCTCAATGAGATATACAGCCAGACTCAAAATAATACTATAGGATCAGATTACTTTAAAACTCCTAGGAAAAAGCAACTCAAAAGCTACTGGAGAATGGGGGTGGGTGGGAGCTCTGGATAATCAACACAGTTTCACGAGCAACATATTCTCCTAAATAGAAAATTCTATTTCTATTCTCCAATTTGATGACAAACAATGAGCCACTGAAGTAAAGCACAACACCATTAACAGGTTTTTCCTGATTCTGCCTAAGACATTGGGCATACTGTGTTTGAATTGGCTTGAGTGAAGTCTTGTTGAGTCAGTTACTTAGAATTTTAGGAGACTATTAGATGACTTAGACACATTTTTTTACACAACACCTCTCCAGAAACAAGTTTAGCCACTTTACTAGTATATACTGTAATTTTTATACAGTGGAAACCTGGGTTACAAAATTTATCCGTTCCATGGCCTTTTCCTTATTGCAAAAAAAACCAAACAAAAAAACAAACAAAAAAAACCACCCTATCCTGAAGCCTGAGTCTAGCATGCCCAGGAGCGGTGCTATATACCCCCCTAGGCACAATGCACCCTGGGGAAATCTGTTTTGTATCGCAATATAATTCTGTTTGTTGGGGCATTATTTTCTATGGATTCCATTCTGTATCATGAGCTTTCTGTTACACAAGGAGTCTGTAACCCAGGGTTCTACTGTATTTGGTTGTTTTTTTTAATTAAATTAGATTCCCCCCCCCACATTATTTTAAGTACAATTATTTGCTATACATTTTTTTCTAAAAGTTAGCCAGATTTTACACAAAAATAGTTATGCACCATTTGGTAGAATGAAGTAACTTGCATCCAGTGGCAAATTTACTTAGAACTGTTAAAATGGGAATGCCACTAGGCCCCCCGCCCCCATGTTTTTGCATGTAGCTACTTAAAACAACTGAGAATATGATACATATTAAAATCCTACATCCCCCCCCCCCCAAGTACTCTCTACATTACTGGGATTGCAACTAGTTTGACTAGGCTGTTGTAACTTCACCCGTAACTCATGATGCAAGAAAAGATATGAGAGCATTCTCTTACTTTTAAGGATGTTTTATGGTGCATACTTAAATACCTTAACAAGAAGGGGAAATCCTCAAGGAAAACCTATCTCATACCCATTCCTTTCCTATCCTGACCCAATATTCAGTTCTCCTCCCTCCTTGTGCTGGCATTGTGCTAGTTGGATACTGAAGGAATCATGTTACATTTGGGATATCAGGAAACAACTCCATTTGCTGGTCACAAACATAGCTGAGCAAGTGGGACTTAAATAAGTGTTGTCTCACACATTCATTGGGTTTCCACTGGTTGGGACTCACAACTGGAATTAGCCCTTAGTTTCTGGAAAGATTGGTAAGAGAAATCTTCTTTATTTATTGACTTATTGGATTAGTCTAAACTGAGAAACCCCACAATGCCTGTGTGCCACAGCAAGAGCTTTTCACATCATTTGCTCAAAACAGGAAAAGTATGTGACATAATTTACTCCATGCCCCTTGTTCCTTTTCTAGGAAGTAACTACTTCTTCACAGAAATGCAAAACTCCCACAGCTGGCATGACAAAAATGTTTACACTGTACAGTAGAAACTTGGATAATGTCCAAACTCCGTTCCACAGGTTTGGACTTTATCTGGTTTTGGACTTTATCCAAATCAAATGGGCGATGCATCGGATAACGTCCCAAAAATTGACTTTTATCTGAGGTTCCTATACCAAATACCTCAGATAACGTCCATTTTTAGTGGTTTTGGACTTTATGCAATGCATCACGTGTGCATGAAAACCACAACTTTATCCGAATTGTACTTTATCTGAGGTACCACTGTACCTTTATTTTTCCTTTCTTATGATAACTTCATATTAAGTATTTTTATGGTAAATTTGTGCTACTATGCCCACTTACATTTAAAACCTTGTTAAGACATATTGCTTATTAAATGCTACATAAAACAAACTTATTTTCTTTTATTCTCAGGCTATCTTGTTTGAAAACGTAACATTCCAATTAAGATTTTAGACAGTCTTTCATGAAGATAATTACCAATAAAATGTTACAGGAAGGTTTATATTTATTAAGTGTTTTTTTAAAAAAAGAAAATGATTTCTAAATGGAATGGGAGAGAGTTAGAGTCCATGTTTATTAGGGTCTTAGGATAACACACACACACACATACACTATTTATTACAAATAGTATAACTAAGAAAGGAAAAGGCCATGTTTAAATAAAAAGCAGTAATGAATAATCCTTTGAGATTAGCTGAATCTTGCTGAGACAATATTTTAGAATTATCACCACTGTTATAACCTGATTTGAGAAATGAAAGGGAGGCCTGGCTTCTTGTTATGTTAAATTGGATTGATCCAGTTCTATGATCACATCTCTTTACAGCTACTTCAAAACAAGAGCAATATAATTTGCAGTTTACTGTAATAGCTGCTTAGAATGGCTGGCTCAGCAATCTGTTTCTAGAGGAAAATCTAAAACTTTTAAAGGCTCAGTTCATACATAAAAGTAGCACGCTAGTTGAATCATATGAACATGATGTTCCATGGAAAACTCTTTGAGCAAAACTGTTTTCTCATGGTTGTTGAAATTTCAGCTGCCATAATTCTCTCAAAAAAGCGATTCTATTGCAGAGGTTCACAACCTATGACCTGTGGCACCATTTCATGTGGTCCGCAGCCCTCGCTCCTGCCGCCACCACTAAGCAGCGGAAGTGCAGAAAACAGCCAGAAATGTGTCGGAAATTGCCCTGCATTTGTCATAAACGTGTTTAAGACAGCCATGGATGCGTTTTACAGCAGCATTTACAGTGGGGGGAACCACGTGTCTGGCCCACTCAGCTGTCTGAGGGGGTGTGGTCCAGCCCATGGCTGGTAAAGGTTGAGAACCCCTATTCTACTGGATTGATTAAAAGTGTTTGGATTATCTTTTAAATTTCTTTCCGTATGCTATAATGCCCATAGGTTTTTGTTTTGAAAAGCCTGCTAGGTCACCAGTAAAACCAATTAACACACCTTATAGTATCTATTAGGCATAAATAATTTTTAAATTTTTAATATTATCCCCAGCTGTTAAAAATATAGTATGAACAACTGTGACACAGGGAAAATCTTTTGCTGTCCTTCCAACCCTAAATACAGGTAAAGACAGCATTATCCTATTCTCTCAAAAATGTTAAGGGAACACTGACTATCTTTTCCATTGCTGCTATAAGAGAGAGAGAAAACCTAAAAAGTAATGCAAAAGATCATATAGCAGTGAAAATACAGTCAAACATTAAAAAATGGATGTGTAGCTACTAAATGAATAAACTAGTATGTGAAAACACAGGTTTAAACAGCATGATCCATAGTGAGAGTAATGGTCAAACATACAAATAACTAGCCTCAAAAATATTCTGGTACCAAAATTGGGTTTTTAGCAAGACTTCTTACAACCTCTTTCCTGCACAATTGCTAACTTCACTAACCTTGAGGGCAGTGCAGGTTCATTCTTCAACAACTGTGTCAAACTGGAATGCTCAAACTCCTGTTAAGGAATAAAATGCTATTATTATTTGGATGAGTCATTAAAATTTTTGGTGTTATCATTGTTCCTCCTCTGCCGCCAAAATTAATTTTCTCATTACTCTCTCCCTGAGTAATTACACAATCACTCTTCTCTGAACCAGACATAAAGATACATGCATTTTTCATCATAAAAGGTGTCTTTTTCAAAACACTTACAAAAAACACACAAGGTCAAATCTAAAGTGAAATCAGTAATTTCCACAGGCAGAATTTAAACTTTCTCCTCTCCAAATCAGCTCCAGAGAGAATGTCTATTACATCATACTTCTGTTTTTGATGAGATGCAGTGTTTAAGACAGGGATTCTCAACCTGCAGCTCGTGGGCCGGATGTGGCCCACGGTGCCATTTTATGTGGCCTACCACCACCTCCACCACAGCCAAAAATGCCATGTGGTGGAGAAAGGGCAAAATGGCTGTCTGGCCCCCGAAGCTGTCTGAGGGAGAGTGATCCGGCTTAGAAAGGTTGAGAACTCCTGGTTTAAGGCTTCCAATCTTATGACATATCTTACACTGTTCCAGTTTATCCAGTTCTCACATAAAAGAATGTCCAATATACCCCAAATTCACCTGGCATATGGGGAGGCAGACCAGGAAAGAGGATGATAGATAATCTTTCCTATCTAAAAAGAGATTTAAAATTGTTCTTATAAATCATATTACAAATTAAACTTTTTGGGATAGCTTTTGGAAACTAGTGCCTGAAGCTTCCAGAGTGCAGAAACAATGTTACAAATGAACTGTGTTTTTCCAGCAAAAAACAAAAACCTTATGTATCAAAGCACAGTTTTCCATACTGATAGCTGTGGGTCTGTACCTCATTGTCAGGGATAGTGGCTTTACTTTGAGGAGAATCATTACAAACAAACACATTCTTTACACATGTACATAGTTTGATCTGTGGGATGCACTGCTATAGAGGGGATAAATTCATACAAGATAGAGCCATCTGAATCAGGATGGCTATATATTATCTCCAGTACTGGGGTACACAGAAAGATCCTCCTTAAAGACTGTGGTATTTTTGAACCATAATCAGGCATCCTCGGGCAACGGCCATCTTGTGCTGCCTAATCTTTCTCACATTAGGTGGGGCGAAAGGAACTGCGGAATGAGCTCACCAAAAGGCGGCTTCATTTTGGCAGTTTCACATCTGGCCTAGACATGGGAGAAGATGATCTCCAGTGTTGCAGCCAGTATGTCTCTCTATGCCACTTGCAGTCATGTTTTGCTTATAGGCACCAGGTAGGCTACTAACACAATACTGGACTAGACAGAATTCTATTCTAATCCAGCATGGTTCATCTTATGTTCATAATACAGAGGTATGACACCATTCTTCACTCCTGGAAGATGCTGGTTAAGAGAAGACAAAGGCAACGTAGTGAATCAAGGACAGATGTCAAAGGAATCTCCTCCTGGTTAGGTGGATGGCAAGGAGCTTATAAGAGCCTCTAATGATTTCTTGCACTACATTAGCAATTTTCTCACTAGGACATTTTTGTACCTTCATGCACAACATGAAACACCAAATCAAAGAAATTCTTGATAGCTCATCTAATACAATACAGTATTCTGTTTAATGCAGAATATTCACAACCACAGTTCCACAATAGATGGCTGCCTAGAATCTACTCATAAACTACAGAGAACATCATTCTCTACAAAAAAAGTTTTAAATGATGGCTTAGTTATGTTTAAGTCACTTTATGCATTTAAAAAAACCAGTCAAAGATTATGAACACAAAATCATGTAATCAGCATACCATTTGAGGGGTTGTTTTATTATTTTTGGGCTTTCCAATTGAGGTGCCAGATGTGCTCCCAATTGGTTTTTCTGTAGGAAGTGGAGGAGGGCTTTCTGGAGTTTCATTTAAAGCTGGGGGAAAAAGAGTAATTTGTAAATGTATATTGCAAAGATATCAACTAATAATGGCTCAAACCAACTATGCAATTATCTCTATGCAAAGATCTTTCATCTGGGCATGGATGTTTGTCTATACAGTGGAACCTCATACAACAATTACCCCGTATAGCAACAAAATCGCTTAACAATTAGGTTTTTGGGGGGAAATGGCATCCCACATAACAATTTTCCCTATGGAAAAAATCCGTACAACAATTTTTCAGTGGGAAAAACCACTTAGCGAAAAGAACTGTTGTTCGATGCATCCCATAGGGGAAATTGCTATATGATGCATGCATCGTATAGCAATTGTTTCGTACAACAACGAGCCCTGTGGAACAGATTAAAATCATTGTATGAGGTACCACTGTATTTAGAAAAATGGAAGCAACAAGAAGTTTGGGGTGGGGAACATGTGGTTTTCTCAATGTTGTTAGACTACCACTCCCACAAGCCACAGCCAGTATATCCAACATTGAAGAATGCTGGGAGCCTCAGACCAAAGGGTTCTGGATGACTACAGGACCTATCTTTGACATCAGCCAATCACTAGAAATTGTGATGCACTGTTGTATGTTATGTTTCCCATAAACGATACAGTATATTATACAGGGGGAGACTATATCTTATGTTTCAGTTTTAAAAAAACCTGACTAACTTCGCATACATGTAACTACTTAAAACAGATATAATCTGTTTCCTGAAGCTATTGGACACTGTTTTTTTTTTTGGGTGGTGGTGGTCAGTAAACAAGGGAAAAAAACCCGAACAATAAATGTTAGGCCTCCAATGAAAGTGAAGTATTAATAATCCATTAAACTGGCAAATGCAATGGCTAGCATAACTAGATTAAACTTCATTCCTTTAAGTAATATGATTAGTTTCTAGCACTACATTTATTTTGCTTTTCTAAACAGGATATCTATTATTATTGCACATAAAAGTTAAAAAAAATGCCAGAAGAATTGGCTGTATACTGTTTGAGTACTCTACTACAATATAGAATTAGCCAGCCACTTACTGAGCTTTCAAAGACTTGAAGGGAATAGACCTGTCTGTACAAACATATGTAACAAAAATAAAACAAAAATATGACAAAAACTAACCAATTTACTTCAATGTGAGTTTTTATAGATTACAGTCAGCTACCTCTTGACACACAGAATTGTCTGAGGAAATGGATTGCAGCCTAAAAAACTCATACTGTTTTAAAATTGTTTTAAAATAATAACAAATCACTTTTAATGACAAACCATATAAACTATGTTTTACTATTTTTTTAGTAAAGGCTATTTAGTAGAGGCTATTTTTAATGTGGTGAACAGCTCATTAAACCATGCTAACAAATTTTCTCCACAACTAATTGTGATGCTAAAGATGCATTACTATACCCATTTATCTTAAAATACTGAGCCTAAGTTCTGAGCAGACATGTCTATTGGATTCCATCTCAACAGTTTCAGTTAAAAATATTCATCTATATCTTCATTTTTTTTAAAAAAAATTTGTGATAGCATAGCAATCTAACATATTAGATTCTACTGGCCAAAATCGTGTTGCTGAGTGTAGTAAATTGCACTACAGTAGGCCTATTGAATCAATGGGGATTTAGTAAGTCAATTCTTATATAAGTTCAAATAAGCCTACTCCAAGTGCTATGTATGATGCTAAAATAAGTCACAATTAGAGTGGGCCCATTTAAATCAATGCAACTTATGGAAGAGCTAATTAACCAACTCTCATTAATTCAAATGGGCCTACTCTAATGCAAATTACTATGCTAAGTAGCACTAGAATTTTTGTCCATTGGTACTGCAAGTCACTATAGCTGATATACCATGTTAAAAGCAAGCCGTTAAAATAGATTCTTCAGTGTAATATATTCCAAACTACTGCAGAAAAATATTCAGCTCCAGGATCCTTACCTTTTGCTGGTTTTGATGGGATTCTGATTACAGTAGGCTTCCTAACAACAGCTGGATGAACTGTCTGTTCTTTCAGAGGCTCATGTTTCAAAGGCAAATTAGTAAGATCTATGAAAATTACAAAATTTAGCACATTATTTTCTTTCAGTTGAAAAAGAAACACCAGAAATTTTTGTTCCTTTGGATATGTTGCCCTGCAGAGGGTGGCTGGATAGCTCAATGGTTTGGGTATCTGGTTTTAGAGCCAGGTTGGGATTTCGAGTCACCACTTTTCCTCCTGAGAGAAGAGCTGGCCTGTGTGGTTATGGGCAAGTCCCAAAACAGCTCCAGAAGAAGGAAACTGTAATCCACGTCTGTGTATTCTATACCTGGAAAGCCCTAGTAAGGGTGGCCATAGGTTAGAATTGACTGGAAGGCATGCAATTATAATAATAAATGTTTGTGACAGAAATGTGAAAAGCAGTCACACTGTATATTAATTTTCTGGTAATCTTGATTATAAAGATGTACCAAAACGATAGATTTATTTTTGCAGGCCATTGTCATAGTACTGAATGGCTGCTGAAATAATAATCTATTATTTATTCTCCCATCTGAAAGAAAAGCATGTTGTTTCTTATCCTTGGAAAGGCATACATTGTAAATATTATAGTCTTTGTTGCATCCTCAGGGCTTTTCTGATGACACAAAGTAATTATCAAAGTACTAAAAATAAGAGCTGCAATAAAATATTGCATAGTATCTTCCTTCCCAGAGAGACTGCATAATGCAGCGAACAATTATTCCAACTACTACAGCATTCCACAGCATGTTTAGCCCATACTGGGTTGTATTCTGAATAGTGTCCCATTTAATATATGTAAATATATATACAGTGGTACCTCATACAATGGTTTTAATCCGTTCCATGGGGCTCGTTCTACGAAACAATTGCTATACGATGCATGCATCGTACAGCGATTTTCCCTATAGGATGCATTGTACAACAAATTTTTTTGCTAAGTGTTTTTTCCCATTGAAAAATTATTGTACAAAATTTTCCATAGGGAAAATTGTTATGCAGGACATCATTCCCCCCCCCCAACTTAATTGTTATGCGATTTCATTGCTATATGGGGCGATTGTTGTATGAAGTTCCACTGTATATAATTTTCCACTGGAAAAGGCAATAATATTCTCTCCATATGCATTATTTCTCATATCCACTGAATCACTAGCTATGCATGGACTTGAATGGATGAACATCAACTGTTAAAAATAAATGTTTTTAAAACAGGATTTTTTAAACATTTAAATCAGATTTTTAAAACATGAATAGGTGATATACAAATAATAATACAAACCCTGTTGCTTAGCATAAGAAATCACACTTAAGCAGGCCTACTGGAAATTCAGTATGTCAATTATTCAGCAAATTCCATTGATTCAAATGGTCCTACTCTAAGTGCAACTTACTGTAGCATATTAAATCTTAGTCATTGTTGGCCCAATGGAATCACTGGAGTTTATAGAGAAGTTGACTCATTAAATCTCCATTAATTTGATGGCCTATTCTAGTGTCATTTACAATGCTAAGCAACAAAATTGGATCACTCAGTGACTTAGGTATCTGGATGTGGAACTAGAAGTTGAGAGTTCAGTTCCCCACTGTGCCTCATTGACAGGGCCTGGACTCAATAGTAGGGTTCCTGCAGCTTTATAATGATTATTATTTTGGTCAGTATTTTAAACAGCAGATCGGAGAAAACTATTTTGATCATAGACCAAAGACAAAAATTCCATACCTATTCATCTTGAAGACAATCTGAAATAAATTAGGGCAGGTTATTTTAAACCAATCTTACATAGCTTCAGTTCCTCTACAGATTGTCTGGCTAGGTTATCCTGCTATAGTAACAAAGTAAACCATACTGCCAGTGACTCAACGCCAAGTGTCAGGTAGTGGTTAACTAACCTGACAACCCTGAGGACAAATGGCCGTGGGTGCCAAAGTCCATAAGGAAGGGTGATGGTCCCCAAGTGGATTAAATTCCACTTGAATCTGTCTTGATGAAGGGCAGCAGCTTCATCAATACTGGCCTGGGACTGAGGAGGACTTTGTGTGCCAAAAAGGGCTCAGGACCAGAAAGTGACTCGTGGAGCTGGATCAGTGGTATGGGTGTCATGTTGCAATGTGGAAGACAGATGAAAGACCATTGCATTATATTCTCAGGACAATCTTCATGGTACGGGTACACAGAAAGAGCCTCCTTAAATATTGTTATTTCTGAACCACAATCGGGCATACCCTGGTAACGGTAACCTTGTGTTGCTGGCTAATCTTTCTCACACTAGGTCAGGCCAAAGGAAATGCAGAATGGCTCACCAAAATGTAGCTTCAATTTGGTAGTTTCACGTCTGGCCTAGACACAGCAGCAGAAGAAGTTTCTCTACTAAAAAATATGTCAATCTAGTTAAATGTAATTACAAATTTCAGACATGTCATCCTGTATACAGCACAAATCAATTTAATAATGATAACTTTTACAATATCATTGTAAATATACGTTCTTATATGCACCATACAAATACACATACTGTACTTATAAACACAATATTACTTGTAACCACTGTTATAAGTCATTTTCTTTTCTTTTTTTTGGAAAATCTCACCTGATTCTGTCTGAGCAGGTTCTTGAACATTCTCAGTCAAGTTAAGGGCTGGAACATCATCATCAAAACTGATCAGATCCCCTACAATACATGGTGTGGTCTGTACTGGAGGTGGTAAGAGATTGCTTGAAAGTGGCTCTGCCAGGGATCTAAAGGCACTTGTTTGGGCAGCCACGGAAAGTCTGGGAGCAGCACTTACTGGTTTCAGTGGAAGTACAGGAAGTGGAAGTACAGGAAGAGCAGGGCTTTTAAGAGAGGCAGGTTTCTTAGGCACAAGTGGCCTTGGAGCAGGAATGGGAGATTTTCTTCGTTCATCATTATTTTCTGAAGCCTGCTTGCTTCCTGAATTAAGCAGTCCATTGCTAGTACTTTTGACAATGGCTGGTTTTGGTTTCTTTGGCAATTCAGGCTTCATTGTAATGTTGTTCCCACCTTCCTGAGTCTGAAGAGGACGTTCCTGGGAAATACCCCTTGGTTTGGTTTCTGTTGGTGAATCCCAGTCACCTGAAGCTCTGTTACCTCCTGGCTTTGGAAGCACCCCAGGGTTTTTTACACTAATCATAGGTTTGGGTCCTACTGAGCGTGGAGATATTTCTGGCTTCTTTGTCAGTCCTAACATGTCTGTATTTCCTTGCATTTCAAAAGCCTTAATTCTTGACCCTATACTACTTTGACTATTGTTTGTATCCATATTTTCCACTTCCAAATGACCATTCCAAAAGTTTTCATCTATTAAGTATTCCAAGTGAAGTGATGATGCATACTTTTCAGTCCTTGATTTACTTGTTTCTTTTTGATTGTCTTCTGTGGTATTTTGAGTATCTGTAGCAACAGGTTTCAGATTGCCTTTTGTTCTGGGTTTTGGCACTGGATGTACTACAGCATTAGTTTTTTCCTGACTCAGCTGCTCTTCCAAGACAACTAGGAGTTCTTCATTTTTTGCATGATTGCTATTCAGCAGAGATGATGAAGGTCTAGGGGGCTTGCGAGGAACTTGCACACCTATGAAAAGAAATGGGCATTTCGAATATGTTTTACCAAGCCAGCCCAAATTTTAAGATTGCATTTTAATTTTTGTTGCATTCTTTGTATTTGGTGTTTTATGCACTGTGTTTGGGTGAGATTGTTCTCTTTTATTGTATAAAGAGCTTTCTCCCCTTTTGTTGTTTAGCCGGTCTGGGTGGTGCTTGCGCCAGAAGGGCGGGATAGAAATAAAACAAACAAATAAATAAAAATATGAGCTGAGGTACCTAATTTTTACCTGAAAACCCAGGAAAATAGAATGACCCAAGTGTAAGCCAAGGGTGGGAAACGCAGCAGCTGCTAGTGAGTTATAATAATTAAAATACATGTAAATATGGTAAAATTAATTAAATAGTTGGTGTGTCTCATTCCGGCATGGTCTTAGGACCCTCATGGTCATTGACCTGAGTATAAGCTGTGTCCCCTTTTCGGGACACATTTTGGGGGCTAAAATCCCAGCTTATACTTGAGTATATATGGTACCTAAGATTGCAATACTTTGAGTGACACACTTTAATTAATTTTAATTTTTGAATAATTAATTTACTTAGCCCTAATTAATAATAGAGTTAAAGTGGACAATAAAAATGGAAATAAAAAGTTGTAAAATACATGCTCTTTAGAATGACTATTTTTACCTACACGTAAATTTAATTTAAAAATTAATAAACTCATAATTAACTAAAGTGTCTTAACAGAAAGTACACACACACATGCACACACGCCTCTGTCATGACATATAAAGCTGACAGGGAGGATGTAGTTTCAATTAAATCCTATTAGTGCTTCAGATTTGTGTAAATCAGCTCTTTAAGGTGCCACAATGTTTTTTTCTCTCTCTTTTTTTAATTTACTATCTGATATGAGAAAAAAGCAATATAAGGCAGGCTCATACAATACACCAGGGTAATTTACAGCAGCGCGCCAGATGGTGTTGGGATGCAACCCATTAATCCTTCACCATTGAGAATGCTGACTAATAGGAGTTGTGGACCAAAAAGCACCTGGTGTGTCACAGCTGTCACCCATGCAATAAAATCATCAAAAGGAACATATTTTCTATCCAATAGAAATTGCTTTTAATTGGAATCAAAACACAGTTATATACCTGGAGTGCTTTTGAGCTCAGAGACAGTGTGCAAATTACTTTTCACATTTATTCCAGGCAAACTGCTGATTATCTCTTCTGGAAAGTCAGTCTGTGTTGAAGATGTAGCAGTACATCTAGAATTAGCAGCACTAACAGCATTATTGTTGCTGGTTGTGTTAACTTGCACTTCATTAATTTCTTTGATTACTTGTTCATATGAGGGTGGCTGCAAAATAAAAATATTATGACAAATGTCACTTGACATGTTAAAACTGTAGCATTTCTTAATGCCCTACAACCTTATCCATGTCCCAAATAATGATGACAATGACCAACAGTGCAGTTACAATATTGCATTTTTTGTTGTTGTTCAGTCGCACAGTTGATTCCGACCCTTTGCAACCCCCCCATGGACCCCCCCATGTCCTCCAGGCACCTCTGTCCTCCACCATCTTCCTCAACCCACCCAGCTCTGTGCCCATTGCGTCTACAATACCATCTAGTCATCTGATCTTTGGCCGTCCCCTTCTTCTTTTGCCCTCTACCTTTCCCAGCATCAAAGCTTTCTCAAGTGAATCCTCTTTTCTCATTTGATGTCTAAAGTACTTCATCTTTACTATTTGACCTTCTAAGGAGCAGTCAGGGTTGATTTCTTCTAGAATTCACCTGTTTGTTCTCTTCGCTGTCCAGGGGACTCTCAAAACTCTCCTCCATTTCAAAGGCGTCTATTCTTCTGTGATTCCTTCATCCCTGCATTGCGCATTATGTGTTCTGTGTATAAGTTGAATAAGCAGGGTGATAGGAAGCCTCCTCCAGGCAGGCCCCATTGCCCTTCTGGATTGTCCTAGTTGGACACCCAGGCATCAGATAAAGTAGTGTCGAGCAAGGAATCCCTCCAAGTTTCTTCAGGCATTTTAGAAATATATTGTAAGCAAACCAAGATACAAGAAACAGTCCATCAAAAGCATTTCAGAACAAAGAATTAAAGTAAATTGGTTCAGGAAACAAATTGATGAAGCAGGCTGCTTGGGGGGGGGGGGGTAAAGCCAGCCCCCCCTTCTCTCAAGCCCCTAGATCTTGGTTGTTAATAAAAGCAAAGCCTTCCAAAGAATGTCTGCCTGCCCTGTTGGAATGTGAGCCAGATCTCTTCCCCTCAGGTTCCGCCCCTGCCTACCCCTCAGGGATTCCAACCAATGATGTTTACATCTCCTCCTCCTCCTCAGAGTCCGCCCCTGGCCTACCCCTCAGGGAATCCAACCAATGATCTCACAGCAAGGCTTGTCAATCACTCATTCAGTTTCGGCCCTCCAAACCCATGAAGCAAAGAAGTGTCTACATGGACGTCACCATTTTAAAAAGAGGCCAAGGAAACAAAGCATGAAAAAGCACAGATGGAATTTTCCAATTCCATCACATAGTGCTCACTTTATCAGACTTATCCAACAAGTAAATTGTATTGTTTTCTTACCTCAGCTGAAACAAGATCATTTGTTCTCCATGAAACCTGGGTATGAGATGATTGAAACACTAGACCTTGTGGATGGACATGATTTCCACCTGGAAACCAGGAAGATGGCCCAAGGGGCTCAGCTGCAACTATTGTGATTTCAGGACGCCTGAAATGAAGAACGCCAAAGATTAAACTCATGATTACTCAACTATGTTGAAGAATGGTTTCTTATTGAGGGGGATGTCACAAACAACCACTCTGGGACATCTGGTCTCACCCCATTAACTCAAGACAACCCAGGAGAGATCAGGTCTCACAAGCCTAAAGCCAGTGGGAAGGCACTACCATAAGAGAAAGGGCTACCTCCTAATTCTGCCAACCTAGCAGTTCAAAAGCAAGAAATTGCAAGTAGATAACTAAGGACCACTTCGGTGGGAAGGTAAATAGTGTTCTGTGCGCTCCAGTGACTAGTCATGCCTACCACATGACTGGATCTGGGTAGGTGGTGTTGACACCAAGATTGGGGCAGTGCTGAATCAGTTGGTGGCTGCAGTCCCAGAGCTGCAGGTTTCTCATGACTTCCATGATCGAATAGGCTGTGGGGTGGGGAGACCTTTACCTTACGCCCTAATTCAGGACTGCTGGGGAGGGTCACGATGATGAAGATAAGAGGGGGGAATTACAGAACTCAAAATCATTGTCAAACCTATCAGAACAGGGGGAGATGGGTGAAGAGGCTCTGCCTCCACAGAGGTAGCTGACTAGTGGAGCCATCTCCCCACCCCACAGCCTATTCGATCATGGAAGTCATGAGAAAACTGAAGCTCTGGGACTGCAGCTACCAACTGATTCAGCACTGCCTCAGTCTTGGTGTCAACACCACCTACCCAGATCCAGCTTCAATACTGGAGACTCAAGCAGCAGCAGGCAACTAGGTGATCATCCAGGATGGGCAATGTTACAGAGGTCAGTCCCCTTCATGTGCCTTCATCAGTTCTCTCTAATAGAATGAGATGGCTAGGTGGCATCATTGATGCAGTGGGCTCAGATCTGGGTGAACTACGGAGGATGGCAGATGACAGAGGAGCCTGGCATGCTGTGGTCCATGGGGTCACAAAGAATCAGATTCGATTATGTGCCTGAACAACAACTAATAGGACTACATCCTGGAACTGGCCCCAGATATTCCATTCACTTTGCAGGTCCTGGACCTTTGGGGACTCCAATGAAGTCAGTCCTCTGTGAACATGGGAGGAGAAGCAGTTGGGGCTAATGTTGTTCCTGTAATAAAAGCTACTTTGAGTAATGAAACCAAGCTGAAACTTATATTTATTGCCTGGAGGCTCTGCTGCTGGTGATCCTCCAGGTCAGAGGTTCTCAACTTTACCACAGGCTGGACAACTCCCCCTCAGACTGTGCTGCAGGCCTGACAAAATGGTGGCAGGCAAATTTGCACATGCACGTCCGCTTACGGGGTCATCGCCGTCGGCTGGATGGAACAGCGTCTGGGGCTGGGGCCGACCCATGGACCATAGGTTGTGAACCCCTTTCCAGGTGGTGGTGGTACTCCTACATGCATCTTCAAGCAAGCCCCTTGGACTTATTAAGCTATCTCTTAAACAACATTTCCTCCCTGAAAAATCTTTAGAGATAATTATAAATAAATTTCCAAATTAACTATAAAGTTTGTAGCCATATATTTCACCTGGCTTGATTTTTTTTACAGTTTCACCTTTAAGCATTCATCTACAAAAGGCAATGACAATTCCAAGTTTCCCCAAAACTCCATAAATATTTTAGAAATTTTATTCCACATAAAGATTTGACCTGAGAAATAAAGCTTTACAGTTAAAATATCCATTGCTGTGAGGCGGTGAGTTATTTTTCTTTTTAATTTTTCGGGCAACGGTTTCCTCAGCATCCTGCGCGCTCATGTCACGCAGGACTCTGGGGCTTGTAGTTATGGGTTTGTGATTTGTGGTTGTGGTGCGTTTTTTTTCCTGCTGCTCGATTTTGATTGGCCGCGGTGCGTTTTTCAATGTTCTTTGTGGTCGCGCCTCTCAGCCTGATTGGCTGTGGCGTGGCGCGGCACAAAGAACATTGGGAAAGGAAGTTGTTTCCCTTTTTGTGTTTGTGGGGCTCTTGCTCCACTGGCGCATTTCTTAATCTTGCGTTTATCTGGGTACCCAGTTCGGGCGTGTGCATGAATGGTGAGTGCAGGCTAGTAGGGCCTGGCTAAGGAGCCTATGCAAAGTTCCAACGGTTAACCCTCGATTTTATAGGTTAAGATTAATTAATGCATGCCCACACACCCTGGTTCCCTGCAATACTGAGGCTATTCATTCCCTAATGAGCCATCCAAAATGATGACTATTCTACAAGACCTTTAAAAAAAACTTAAGAAATCTGATGGAGTCTATAGGATGAAAACAAGCAGAATCAGTTAAAAGACAATGTGGTGCTAACAGATTAAACATGTCAATTATTTTGCATTGCAAATTTAAAACCATATTACAGGCTGCAGAGGGCTCAGATTTATTATAAATACTATTGCAAAAATCAGGCTTTTAAGATTACAATTGATCCAAAAAGTAGCTACAACTATGAATTCAATGAACATAAAATCACTGCACTCTTTATAAAAGCAAACAAGATCTATAGTAACAATTTAAGAATCTTGAATTTTACATCTGAAAGTATTTTATGTCAAATTGCACAGTAATAATGACGATTCAATGATGATTTGAAGTAAAGAAGACTTGAATAGGAAAACATTATTTTCAGATATATCAGCAATAAAAGAAGGAGTGAATAACAAATGAAGATAAAAAGAACAGGAGAAAATTCCACATAATACAAATCAAGATATGTGAATGCGGATTACCTATTTGTTCCCTAGCACACAGTTGTGTAATTGCAGATGGAACTGGTAGATTGAAAAGTTGTCTTTCTGCAGTCTTTCCAATGCATGCTTGCTAATGCTTGGTAAATAGCAAATTTAGAAACAAGTTGGGTTATCCCTAGCTAATTCCAGCTTATAAACCTGGAAGAAAATGTTTCTAAAAGCATGGATCAGTTAATAAGTTTTGAACCATGGGGAGCTTTAACTGCATAAAAAAAAGAAGTGTTCGCAATTCAGGCTTGTCTGAAGGAAGGATGTATTTTAAAATAAATATTAAAAGACAAAATGTTGCTTTTAAGGCAGAAAATATTGGGCTGCACCGTCAAAGTCAATCTGATTCTAAATGAGGTGGCTGTCATAGTCTGAGTCCAGCCAAAAGTTGAATTTTTTGAAATAGTAGCCCTGTTAGTCTGTGCAGGCATATCAGAGAGTAAACAAAACAAAGATGAAAAACTGCTGTATTTTAATATTAGCTCCATTGGATTCTGGCACAAATAACAGCAACAGTAATATTAGAATTCAGAAATAAGTATATTTAGGAATGAAATAATAATGGTTACATCATACCTTCTCTCTCGTTGTTGTTCACTATGGTTCGATGTCCGAGAAGCTGGTTTAAAAAAACAAAGTTAAATTTGGATTACTGCTGATATAAAATTAAATATCAGTTCTCAAATCTTTCCCAGATCATTGGCAAAAATCCTGTTGTGTACGTAACATCTGCAGAAAGTGATGATGTCATTGTCAGAGATTCTTTTTGTTAATTAAAGATTTTCCTTTCTGTTCTGCAGGTGTTCAACTTGCAAGTGACCTGTTTTATTACATGGAAGCCATGGGAACTAGACAGCAGAAGGATAAAGTTTTTAATTACCATATTTGCTGCCATATAAGATGCATCTGAGTATAAGACGCACCCCGTTATTTTGGTAATAACCATAGACCACTATATACAGTACAAGATGCACTCCATTTCCCCAGTGTATTTTAAGGGGGAGTGGGTTTTATATGACAGCAAATACGGTACCTAAATCATCCCTCTATCAGTAATGTCATCACTGTTTCTCAGGCATAATTTACATAACAGGATTCTAACCTCTGAAAATAAATTATCAGCAGTTGAAGCATTTATTTCAAAACAGGATTTTTTAAAAGCTAGTTCTTAAGCTTCAGTTTTTCAAGCACATTTCTTTATGATTGGGATTTAAAAATCCTCAAAAAGAATTAGTTAAGTCTCAACTCCAAAACTGATTGGTAACATAATAGTGAAACACAATATTAAAAATATGCTAGTTAGAGAATAAATTTATTATCAACAGATTTGGATTCCTGCATTGAGCAGAGGGTTAGCCCCAATGGCCTAAAAGGCCCCTTCCAACCTAGTTATTCTATGATTCTATAACTGATAGATTCTAAGGCTCATACAGACCTCTGATGTCTATGGAGCACCCCTTTCATGTCAACATACAGAGGATATATTGTTTCTTGATGTATGCAGCTATGGGCTGCTTCCACCATGAAATAATAGTGCAGCCAATTGAGTATGGGAATGTTCTATGCTGCTTACAGTTCATTTAATGGCTGTATTATAATCCAGATTATAAACTAAAAATGCAGGGAAAGAGTAATAGTTCACTTGCTATGCTCTTCTGAGCAGTGGTGGGATCATTTTTACTACCTATTCTGTGGGTGTGGCATGGTGGGCCAGGTGACCTTGTGACTGGGTGGGTGTGGCCATGTGACTTGCTGGGTGTAGCCATGTAACTGGGTGGGAGGCAGGCGCAGGCCTACGACCTGAGGCTCCGGCAACTGGATGGACAGGGCCAGTCAGAATTTCTACTACCGGCGTACAGGGGCGTACTGGCTGAATCCCACCACTGCTTCTGAGGCCTGACATAACCCTCATGTTCTCGAATGACAAGGAAGGAGTCTAGGTTACCACTTCTAATTAATACTGCATTGCTTCCATGTGTAATCCTAATTTACTTCAGACACAATTACCAGTATTAAGCATTTATGCTTGCATTAGGCAGTTGTGTTTTAATGCAATTTTATTAAGCAAAATGAATTCATAACCACCTGAACTCAAAATATATTTTAATAACATTAATTTTTATGGACAATTGTCAAACTCTCATTTGTTTTATATAATTAAAACAATAAGCCACCCTTCAGGCAGAATGATCCCAGAGCCATCTGATTTAGAGAGAAAATCTTGGAATTTTGTAGCCGCAAACTACTCTAATGATGCCACTGTGAATTCATAGCAGTAATTAGTAAAGCTCCTGCAGGGAAAGGGCAACAGAGACATACCTCTTCCACGGGGCATATTTGATGTGCACTATTCATGAGTGCTGAAGGGAAAAAAGGTGATGTTACAGTAGAAGAAGAGAAAGGTAGATAAGAGAATAAATCGTGTTAATAGTCAAGAGGTGCTGAATTTCCACAAGTTAGTAATACTAAAGGTATCATAGTATTTTCCCCTAGCATCTTATTTCCCTGTAGCAGAGAAAATATAGGAGTTGCAATCCACCATTGCCAATCTCATCTTTATAGAGTCACCGGTAAAATAATATCTCAAAATACTAAACATTGCTATGTTTATTCTGCTCATGAACAACATGATATGCAGCTCTGTACAACATGCAAAAATATCATGATTAAATTGAATGGGTAGAATTTGTATAAAATTCCCCTGACTATTTTTACAGCCATATTATGGATGATGTTTGTCATTTACCATACACTCATCCCCTCAAACCCTTTAACATGTGACTTCAAATTATAGATTCCTCATTATAAAGAATCATTCTTTTTGTCGCATGATGGGGAGAATCTCTACTGAGTCTTAAGCATATTCTCTCCCCCCCCCCCAATTGAATTAACATGCTGGTCAGTATTCTGTTCCAACATTTACATGTCCAGAATTCCAGTTGTAGAGGTTGTTGTTCATAGTCTAACAAAAACACACATTTGGAAGCTTGACTGCCTCAGCTGGTTATGCAGGCAGGTGCCCAATCATACATGACCAGCTCCTTGTCTTATCACTGTAGTAGCTTCCATAGTTGGAACTCCACCTGTACAAACATTTAAAAAAGATACAGTTCTGACCAGTATCTTTCAGGCTTGTCTGAGTAAAAAAAAAAAATTACATCATTCTATAAGGGACAGATGCATTAGGTATCCAGATTCAAATACAGTCCAAGACAGTCTCCTAACACAGAGAGAAAGATGGGGAAATTTTACTTTGATACATACATTGTTAGTGAAAATGTTTGTGAAAACATGCAAAATAGGGTTAGTAAATGGCAACAAAATGTAGTGAGATTAAAAAGACAAATATTGGGTAAAGGCATGGAGAATTCTACATAACTGTAACTAAGAAAGTTTGCTTGTTGAATGTGAGCAAAGAAAAGTTGATATAAAGTATGGGGGAGTTTGGAATAAATGCTTAGAGTGGGCATGAAGGAAAAGTGGAACAGCTGCACTTTAAATACTGTGATCAATTTACCATGTTTATAACAATATAAACCATTTACGAATAAGGCAGATTGAATTAACACGCTCCCACCTTGAAATAATTACCGTGAAAGGAACAACTTCAGGATTATGCAGTCTCCCACATTCATCTGATATTAACCCTACGTTGCTGGGCCACCCAAACTTTGACAAACTGTTTTTAGTTTAGGTAAGAAAAGCAGTTTACCAGCAAGTACAAGAGATATCTTACAACATTGTAAAACAAATACATTTCTTGCCTGTTTAATGAAGCTATAAACATTTGTATAATCATTTCTAGTGCTCATAAATATTCAGGAATCTTCCACAAAGGTAGATAAAACCAACTTGACACATACTTACTTCTCTTGATTGCTGCTTTAATGGAATAGAGGGGACCTTGGCTTGAAAAATAAAAGAGAAAGCAAAGAACTCAATATCCTCTGTCAATTAAAAAGCAGCTCACATTTACAGCAAATTACTCTAAAAACATAAGGCACCTACTATCTGTTAAAGCAGGGGTGCCCAAACTACAGCCTGTGGGACAGATACGGCCTGCAACACTAATTCATCAGGCCCGTGGCACCCTTGCCGCTCCTGGAAGTGGACAGGGTGGATGTTTGAAATTATTATGTGGGTGGATGTTTTAAAGTTTGAAATTAACTTTTATAGAACCAGAAATCAGAGTGTGATTTCACTTTGCTACAAAAATAAGAATGGACACTTTAACACAAGGGTGCCCAAACGTTTTGTGCTGGGGACTTGACCATGCCCCCGGAACAGCTGAGCAGGCCTGACCATGCCACTGGAAGCAGGCATGTTTGTGCATGCGTGTCCAGAACAATTTCCAGGAGTGGCACGGGCAAATTTGCACATGCAAACACGTCCATGCCACTCCCAGAAGTGGGTGGGGACACCCCCACACATGCACAAATGCACCTGCGCTACCCCGGAAGTGGTTCTGGATGCGCATACACCAACACGCTTGCTTCTGGGGGCATAGTCAGGCCCGCTCAGCTGTTCCAGGGGCGTGGTCAGGCCCCGACGCAAAATGTTTGTGCACCCTGTGTTAAAGTGTCCATTTTGCTTTTTGTAGCAAAGTGAAATCACACTCTGTTTCTGGTTCTATAAAAGTTAATTTAAAACTTTCAAGTATCCACCCACATAATAAAGGAAAAACAAGATGTGATCAAGTTGAAAGAATTGAAGTTCAACCATTAGTTAAAAACTAGGATGATCTGTTCCATACGTAATATGTTGAAGTTTATTTTGAACCTTGAGGGAAAACAGTTTCAGAAATCTATTGACAATATGCAAACATTGCATAAAAAGTACTGATATAAACAGAGAGAGAGAGAGAGAGAGAGAGAGAGAGAGATTTTGCTGACAGCTTCTTTAATGTGTTCATTTTAAAAGTATTTCATCTCTTCACCCAGACTTAGTTTGTTTGGGACAAGAAAAGCACGAATGCACTCATTCCTGTCTGTATCCACTTAGGAAATCAGTTCTTCTGAGTTGGATAGAACATACTTGCAAGGAAGAGCACATAAAGATGAATTAATAAATATTTTGCTATATGAACAACTTGATTCATTCATTTGAGACTGGTTATTTCAAGATAATGCAATATTTATGGGCTTATCCTTTACATGTATAATTTGCACGGTATTCCCAACTACAGTATATAATGCAGCAAGGTAGAGACTAGTCTAGGTAGTCATTTTCTGGAACCAGTACCGATTAAGTGTTAAAATTTTATATCACATATATAGTTTTAGTTGATTGTCTATACTAAAGAGAACATGCTAAGTTTCTTTCCTGCCATGGATTATAATATATGGGGTGGGGTGTTGTCAACTCTAAAATAATAATGCTTTCCCATATTAACCAGATGTTAGATTGGCTGTCTGTATTAATCCTCCATAGCAGATATAAGCCACATACAGTGGTATCAAGTATGCAAAGTATTTGCCACAGCTATAAGCCTTTTTCATGTAACCCTGCCCATGTGATCACATGAAAGCAAAGATCAGATAAAGTCTTTCAGCCATGGCCATCATTCTCATCATCGAGCAGCCAAATTAAATATGAAGAAAGGAAAGTGGGGTTTTCCTTTGCAGACATTCCACTATTCCCCCACTATTCAACCATCACAGCAATTGAAGTCAGTAGGTGTGGCATCCGCATCCTACAGAATTATAGTGATTTGGAGAATAACAGTGAGAGATGCTTATTAAGAAGCCATGTTTGTAAACTTTGTCACACCTTACATATATGATTTCTATTTTGAGTCCTGTTGATGCAAGTTGAAAGTTCAATTAGTAAGTTTGAGAATATGAGCAAGAAGCAGGGCTAGAGCACTTTTCTTTCTCTCTTCCACAAGTTCCTTGCCGCACTGTAACTTACTAAATATACATGAGAATTTTAAAAAAACTTCATATGTAGTTTACACTGCTACCTTTCTCTACATTTTCTTTACTACAATGCTAGGGGGGGGGGAATCTTCTTTGTCTCACGAATGAAGGAGAAAAGTGGTATCCAAGCTTGCCCTACAGTAACCTCAGACAGATATTGCTATTCAAACCTCATTGTTCAAACACAAACGATGCGTTCTGGGATATATTTATATATACAGTATATCTTAATAATTTTACCACTGGATTTATACAAAATATCAAACTGTGGCAACACAATAAAAAAAAAGCTTTCAACTGCCATCTCTCCACAGTGAAGAACAAAGAAAGTTTGAACAAAAGCATAGGTTTTTTTTTTAAAATACTATTTCCTCCTTTTTCAGCAATTGGGGCATTCCCTCAGTGGCCTGGAGCATATATGCAGGAGGATAAGATGACAGAATGGACAATGAAATACACTACTGTGTGGAATTTTTTAAATAGTGAACCTTGCTGCTACTTTTTTAAAGCTTCCCAACATGTAAACCATACACTTCTCCACAACTCAATGCAAATTGGCACAAGGAGATTGTGCTGCATTTTTCTTGGGAGGACGTTTTCTGTTTTGTTTTTCTTTTAAAGATTGGACAGATTTTTAAAAAGCCTTCTCAAATTTTCATTTGAAATGCCATTCTGCTGCCTCAAGAATTTAATATGTTGTTGTGTATGCAGACCAAACCCTGAGATATACACAAAGAAATTTCTATGACAAACAGACATCTCTAACTGCTTCCACTGTAGCCATCCATCAACAGCAACAATACTCATTGTCCTTCCCTTATGAGCCTCAGTGGGCTATTCTGCAGCACGAAGCATGCATGAGTCAAGGCACAAGGAGTAACATTCTGCCAAAGCATCTGCTGCTGTTCATTCTGTGAGGAAGAGGGTTAACCAGTCCTCTGCCTGTGTTGGATTGCATCTGAATGACTCATTGGGTGGTTTTCTGGACCGTCCACTCTTGCTCAATTCCAACCATGATCACAGTAAACATTAGTTTGCCAACAGTTTCATAAAGCACTTTACTTTTCACAAGGATGTTTCCACTGTATATCACTATATTATATAAAGGACAAAGACGGGAGCTCATTTCGTCCTGCAGTACTAGGAAATCGAACTGCTGAGCTCCCACCTTCCAGTCAGCGTCTTAGCCACTTGAGCCACTGCTGTCCCTTATGGGTCACTGCATGGGTATTGACTGCAAACTAACCAGATTAGTTTAGCTCTTAAATACTACAACCTTGATTAGGTTGCAGTTTTAACCTAATAATTAAAAAGTTTATATAAATTACCAGACCTCACCCATTTCAACACTGGACAACAGTCACAGTGATATGTAGAATAAAAGCTTCAAATTAACAGATGGCATGTTACACACTGGTTATGACTTGTGGTTCAAATAATTCATGACCATGTCAACAGACACATCTTAGCAACAATAACACCATGTTACTGATGTCACCATGCACATACTGGGCCTTCCATACACTTTAGGCATCATGGGCAGAGAACAATACATATTTATCTTCTAAGAACCCTATGGCATTATAAAAACACAAATGAGTTCATTATATTATTTATCTATCTATCTATCTATTTATTTATTGCAATTTTATACCACCCATCTGAGATATTTCCCACTCTGGGCGGTGCACATACAAGTAACAAAATAATATAAACCTGTAGCGCAACTGGAGGTCAACCTGAGGTTATCTATATTTTGCAGAACCAACAAATGAGCAATATTTTCAGAATGCAAGTCTTCAAGGAGCCACAGGACTCTTTGTCTTTGTCCAGAGCGTTGAAACTTACTTTAAAAATATGTAACATAAACACATAGGGCAAATTTAAGACTAAAATATTTATTTTAGGGTGAACTTCTCTGGTTTATTTTGTTTCAATGTTAAAAAGTAACTCTTTTCATTACTTGCTACGGTGCTTGTAGTTCATTACCTCAATTTTTTAAATTGAAAAAAAGCTCAATATAAATTGGAAAATTATATTATACAGTACCTGAAAGTAACTAGAAAATGTTACTCCATTGATGAAATAACTCTGTTTCCTGTTTTAAATGTAACCTCATCACACCTTCATTGCCAGAAAAGTAAAGTTAAAGTCAATTCTGACACTTGGATTATTTCCAAACTCTGGTTTTACTGCAACTAGTTGATAGCTTGATGAATTGAAGTCCTCGTCTGCAGTTAGGAAGGTGGAGCAAGATTTGCCAATAAGTACAGTAAAACCCCTACTTACGGGAAAAAAGTCCATTCTGTAGGCTTTTGCTTAAATTGGTATTTTATGTAACTCGAAGCAAACCCATAGGAAAAATGAAATTTTTATGTAAACCGAAGGAAACCCATAGGGAAATGAATTTTTACATAACTCGAAGCAAACCCATAAAAAATCGTGTAAATCAGGACGGTTTTAGCACAAAATCATTATGTAAGTTGAAGGGGAATTACAAAATAAAAGCAGAAATGTCTTTCTGAAGAGCAACAGCCTGTTCCAAGCAGTTGCTGACTCAGCTAAGTTACACCCTTCACAGAACTCGAAAAGCAAATTTGCAAAAGTAGCCTTTACACGCTGCACCAATATTCTAAGATAGTATGCATCACCACACCTTCCCTAAACTTGCATTTCCAGATGCAAGGAGAACTAACAAAATGCCAGACTTCACTATGCTAAATCTTTCCTACCAAACCCATGTTCCTGAAAGGAATTCTAACTGAATAGAACAGTGTCTGTAACAAAAATAAAACAAATCCCTCTTAGGTAAAGTTAAAGGTCGCCCTTGATTGAAAGCCAGTTGTATCCAACTCTAGGGTTCAGTGCTCATCTCTGTTTACAGCCAAATAGTCAGTGCTGTCTCTCTGTGTAGACATTTCCATGGACATGTGGCAGGCATGACTTGACACTAGAGTGCATGGAACGCTGATTACCTTCCCACTGAAGTGATGCCTATTAATCTACTTGCAATTTCTTGCTTTCGAACAGCTAGGTTGGCAGGAGCTGGGACAGAGACAGGAGCTCATTCCGTCATGCAGCACTCGGGAATCAAACTGCTGACCTGCCAACCTTTCAGTTGTCAAGTTCAGCATCTTAACCACTAGGCCACCAAAGTCCCTTACATCCCCATTTAAATTTCAGTCACGAAATACTGTGATCAAAAATATCACAGATAGACTGTATTTTCTCCATGACCACATTCAGCATGCAAAGGACTGTCTGCAGATAGCAAGAAATCTTTAGACTGAAGTAACCCTGTGAACATCCTCCTCCCCAAATGGGAGGAGCAGAAAAAGAAATGGGAATTATGATGTTACTTTTTTCACAGTCCTTGCAAACAGCCTGCATCTAACATGTTTTTGTTATATGTCATCAAGTCACTTCTGACGTGGACTGCAGTGGTTCAAGTAGCTAAGACGCTGACTGGAAGGCGGGAGGTCAGCAGTTCGATTCCCGAGTACTGCAGGATGGAATAAGCGCCCGTCTTTGTCCCAGCTCCGGCCAACCTAGCAGTTCGAAAGCAAGAAATTGCAAGTAGATAAATAGGGACCACTTCGGTGGGAAGGTAACAGTGTTCCGTGCGCTCCGGCATATAGTCATGCCTGCCACATGACCATGGAAACGTCTGCAGAAGCAGACAGCACTGGCTCTTTGGCTTTGAAATAGAGATGAGCACTGAACCCTAGAGTCGGATACGACTGGCTTTCGAGCAAGGGAAACCTTTACCTTTACCACTTCTGACATATGGCAACCCTATACATGAATAACCTCCAAAAAGTCCCATCAACATCAGCCCTGCTTACAAACTCAAGGTGAACATAAAGTTTTCCATAAGTTAAATTAAGAGTTAAAACTGAGGGTTCAGAATTATTTCCTTAGTAACTTCCAAAACAGAAACTTTAAATGATCTCTTAAAAGAGATTAAATTAAAATTGAAACAGAAGCAAATTTTAGTTTCTAGTTCCAAATGTATTAGGTTTTTTTTTTATGTATTAGTTTTACAGGGTTTTTTCGATTAAAAATTATACTAGTGGAATAGAAGCTCTGGAGTAGAGAATGTCCCATGTCAGACAGCTGTGTATGAAAAAAGTGTACCTGAAAACCCTTAGCAAATGTCTCTAAACTATACAGAGAAGCCAAAAAATCTTCTCTAAACAACTGGAGGATATGACTAACTGTAACATTAAGGGGACACTAGGAAAATTCACAGTCTACACAAACACATAATTACAGTACTGTACATGCTTTCCAATCTGCTACCTGAAGTCAAAAGTGCTGTGATACTTAGGGACACATATATTTCATTTTGAGCTTTCATTGGTCAGAAGGGGGATTCCTTGAAAACTTTCACTGAAATAAAACTGTTCAGGAACAATTAGGCGAGAATTTGTCTTGGTATTTGCATCATATTCCTCACTATTATTTTTTATGTTTAGTCTGCTGACTACATTATGTTAGTACTAATGAGTAGATCTGATTTTTTTAATGTTTAGTAAGTGAAATAGTGACGAAGGGATAAGACATATCCAGCATTTGCATCAATGCTATGTCAGTTTAGTATTAAACTAGGAGAAAAACTATTTTTGCATTATGCAATTTACAAACTGTGTTGTAATCCTTCCCAGCTCTCTACCATCATCAATACTATTATCTTAGCATTCACAACAATCTCCCTAAAGGACCAATATAGGCAATCACAGACGATAAAACACTGAAATGCCACAACAAGAAAACTCAAGAACAAAATACGGTAAAAACACGAGTTACAAACAACTCAACCTACGAAAAATTCGCGATACGAAAGGAAATCTCAGGGGAAAATTTACGCATTTTTTTGAGACACGAATTTTTTTGGGGGGGTTTTCCAATGCTTCTCATGGCATTTCTGCTCCATTTTTGAATTTTTCACCATGTTTTGGCACTGCCAGAAGCTTTCCCCGCAACCAGGAAGTGCTGAAAATTCACCTGTCACAGCTGAGTTGGGTACTGAGCCTGTGTTTAAATTTGTATTGAACTGTGTACTGTATGATATATTTATGTTTATGCCTCTTCGAGTCACACGTCGTGTTGAGTGAGGCAGGATATACAAATCTACCAATAAATAAATAAACAAATTACCAGAGCTGGCCATTAGAGGGTGTTGTCAGAAATGTGCCAAATATGCATTGAAAACCAAAATACTGTAATGTTCCGAACCTCAGAAAAAGCCAAATAAATGTCTTTTATCTGTTCAAATCTCTTTATAAAGTGGAACAAACACAAGAAAAAATTTCAAAGTGCACTTTATGAAGTTTCGAACAGAAAAATATGTGGGTTTTTTTTGGGGGGGAGGGTTTCTGAGCTACAGAATGGATTTTTTTGCTTTTTGATGCATTCCTATGGGAAACCACGTTTCACAATAATCATTTTTCAAACTATGAAAAGCCTTGAGAAACAAATTAGTTTCATATCTCGAGGTTTTGCTGTACAATATACTTTCATTGACAACAGCTCCAAGAATCCCCAGCTGTACAGTACACCCTTTCCCCTCAGTTTAGCTATGTAGCAGTGGATTTCAATGCTCAACCACAGAGGGAATTTAATGTGGAAGAAACCACAGAATCTTTATTGCTATACAGATAGTTATCACTGTATGGCCTATTCTTCAATTCTTTTATAATCTTTCACTAGTGCAATCTAATTGTGCAGGGCATGGATGGGGAACTTTTATGAGTCTGGGGAACATTTTTGCCCCTAAAATCCTGAAAGAGGATATCACAAAAATGGCAGAGCATAAGAAATAAATCCCGTTTGTGGAGTATGCTCTTGGAAAGGTGGAGACAGTCATCCAGTACCAGATCAAGAAAAGTTTTGGATGCAATAAAGTATGCCTGGGATATGCCGTATTCCCCTGGGGCTTTGTATATATCACAGGGAGGAGTTAATTGTGAGGATTTTTCTCTCTCTCGTTATAAAGGATGTATACTTCAAGTATCTTAGATACTGTATATTGTATAAGGTCTAGAAAATATCATTTAAAATTTGGGGAAGTCAATATGGTGGGGTTGATTGGAATAATATTAGATTACTTCTTTTGTTCCTTCCCTGATGATTATAAATACAGCAATATTATAACGTGCTTAATAATTGTTAGAACGAGTTATACGTCTTTTATATGTTTTTTCTTTCTTTTTTCTTTTTCTTTATATTTTATTTGTATATTATATGTATTGTTTTATATGTTCATTTTTGCAAAACTTAATAAAAAATATATTAAAAAAAGAAATAAATCCAGTAGTAGTGGCTGGAAGTGTACTTGCAGTTTAAAAACAAAAAACAATTAACAGATAACTGCTGTTAATTGAGGCATGGGGCCAGGATAGGAGCAAAAACAATCCTAGACACCATATGCAGATTTATTTATTTATTTATTTAATTTCTATACCGCCCATCTGGATGTTATCCCACTCTGGGTGAACAAACAGAAAACCAGTAACAACAATACCCACAACAAATCAAAACCCACCACCGACAAATGATTTGAGATTACTGCTTCACCCATCCCTCATGTGGACAATACAGTAAAACCTTGCATAAAGAGCACCTTGCTTAGAGACTAACTTGCTTAAAGAGCAGAATTTTCTCTGAATGGTCGCCTCGCTTAACAACTACAACCAACCAAAAACTCGCTTAACAACTAATTTGGGGCCCGCAATCCTACCCCCCCCCAGAAGTCACAATTGGTCACTTACAATGGTGTTTTGCTTAAAGAGCAAACTCGCTTAAAGAGCAATTCTGTGGAAAATTCTGTATTGAAAATTCACATGGAAACATCAAGTATATTCTTTCACAATTCTTTGTAACTATTCAAAAAGTTATGTTGCAGGTTTAGTGCTATTTATTAACCAAAACAAACATATCTGTAGAACTTTTATTTGAAGAAAGTTATTGCTCCTTCCCTTCCTAATTAGTTTCTTATGATGCAGTAGTTATAATGAAGTTGGTTTATTACCTAAAGTGTGCGGTTAAGTGAATGTTTCAAAATAGATTTTAAAAACGATGGAGTATATACGACATCTTTTTGGAATGATCAAGATGTAGATGTCTGCTATTACCCTTGTTTACAGGGACTATTCTTGGTTTCTTGTTTATCTCTATTTGTTACCTTGTTATTAACTCTGTTTCTTTCATGAACATCATTGCTGGAGTTTTTTCCTCACCCAGTTCTGTTTGCTGAGCTATTTATATGGTCAGCCTAAGTGAACCAAGAGGGAATACTTTCCTTTCCTCTTTTATGAGGAGCCATTTTCCTCCCTTTTTATTTCCTCATTACCTCTCACTCTCAAATTTTTATTTCCTTTTGCTCATGAGTTTTTTTAACTTGCTGGAAGTTCTCCTGTAGCTTCTCAAGATAATAATGTAACTTGTTCCTCATGTGTCAGACACTAAGAAGGAATAAGAATGGTTGTAATCTATAAAAAATGTAATCCCACTGGACAGATGCTCCATCCAGGGGTTTGCCAATTTTGTATGTAAGCTCCTGCAATGAGACAGCTAGGACAACATTGGAATTCTGCTGGCATACCATTCCTCACTATCTTTTTTGTGGCATTGGACTTTTGTTTCATGCCATTCACATTGCCTTCAACTCATTATTATGCATGAATCACCTCCAAAATGTTCTGTTCTCAACAGCACAGAACAGCTCTTGTAAACTCAAGGCTGTGGCTTCCATTATAATCAATCCATCTCACATTTAGATAGCCTCTTTTCCTGCTGTCTTTAACTTTTTTTGGGAGGGGGTTCATTATTACTGCTAAAGTTGCTCAGTCAGAAGTGGATTAGGATTTCATTTCTAACAATCATATCCCAATTTATACTTGGTTGCATGCAGCTAGATTTTCTGATTCTGGTATTCTGTTCTGGTGGAGCTGATGATTTGGACAGGGAAAGTATGACTCTAGTGTCATGGACAGATTGTCATCTGGTTAATTTTAGACTGGTATCTGCTGTGAACCTCCACAAGCAGAGCAATTCACATGGTCTATCTTAGGCATCTGATGGATCAATGTGATTTCCTGAACGCTACTTGGATCAATCTATGAAAGATGGGAATAACTAGTGCAGCAGACCCAGCCGTACCCATCAAGCGTGGCTCCAGAAAATACGGGAACTGCTCCAGCCTAGGTATGCATGCACAGCAACAACTCCTTTGCGCATGTGCAGAACCCCTTTGTACATGCACAGAACCCCTTTGCACATGCACAGAACCCTTTTGCGCATGCGCACCACTGCCTAAGATGGGCACACATACGCAGGAAAGGGGAAGAACGAGTGCTGGCCAATACGGGATACTTGACAGGTATGGACCCAGCCATTCCTAAATCATTCTTTCCAATTTATATGGTGGGATTAGCTCTCTAGTCCAACAGGGAACTGAGGACACTTGAGATAAACTTTGTCCTCCTCCCCTTCCAACATCAAACCCACTATATATATCCCTGTGTCTCAGCTACCCTTCTCTATGTTTCTAAAGAAAAGGACTGCCATCCATGAAAACTCACACTTAAAGATGCTACAATATTTCTTGCTTTTTTCCCATTTTTGTCTTTGCTAGAACAGACTAAAACGGTTAGATCTCTGTTATCATAGTAGCACTCACAATTTGTATGATTTGAATTAATCTCTCTAGGACATGGAAAATGCTAATTACCTTGTGTACTGCCCAGAAAGTGCTTTAAGCACTATTATTTAATTGTCATTACTTGTGGTAACCCAATCCACAATGTTGAAAACAGGTATGTGCACATTTCATTGTTCTGTTAACAGTGATACAGTAAAACCGTGCATAAAGAGCGCCTTGCTTAGAGACTAACTCTCTTAAAGAGCAGAATTTTCTCTGAATGGTTGCCTCGCTTAACAACTAAAACCAACCAAAAACTCGCTTAACAACTAAATCAGGGTTCACAATCCCCCTCACCAGAAGACACAATATGTCGCTTACAATGGTGTTTCACTTAAAGAGCAAACTCGATTAAAGAGCAATCCTGTGGAATGCATTATGCTCTTTAAGTGAGGTACCACTGTAGTTATTTTATTTGTGAAAGGTACCCACTGTAGTTATTTTATTTGTGAAATGCTTTATATTTTTAATCAATGATTGTTTGTGCTGTTTATATTTTCAAGCTCTGTAGGAAAAATTAACAAGGGAGCAGGAAGTGAGAAGAAAACACATCTGGATTTGATGAAATACTTAGCCTATTAGAAAAATTAAATAGGTCCAAAATGATAGTCCGTATTTATGTCAATTACCACGGTAGATCTAGCATGAATGATTTCCCAATTACCATGAATAAATATATGAAAAGTACAAATGGGAATAAATATAAAGAAGTACAAAGATCTTACCCTGAAGAGCGATGCTCAGTTTTATTTCTTTCAGAACGATCTGGAACAGAAAAGACATAACATCCAAAAGAAATGTCAATTAAATTTTGTATTGCTGAAGTATGAACAAACTATCACATTATCTTTTACAAAACATTTTTAAAAGCTAGATTTTATTTGTCCTCTTAATGGAGTGCTTCATGTGGAAGAAAAGAAAAAAGTCTCTAATTTTAAATGTTGGTTTAACTGTAGGTCTTTGAAACACACCCCCATTCCACGTCATTGAGTTCTCTTGTTTTTATGTTTAACAGATTCTCTTTTTAAAAAGCAACAGACTTCTATTTTGCTAAGAAAGTTAGAGAGTAATGGAAAAGAAAACCACTGGATAATTAAGCACATAAATATCATTCCATGAATCACAGCTGGCAAACTCTCTGAAAGGAATAGAGAAATAAGTGGTGGCCTCAACAATTCCCTGAAAACGCAGGCTGTAAAACTGTTTTTTAACTCTTTCGGTACATTTCTATACATGTCTATGTCAAAGTAAGCCTGACTGAATTCAATCGCACTTATACCCAGGTAAGTGAGTATAAGCCAGCGATCTAAATATACATTGAACTTGCCCACACCCAAGCCTTTCCATGTTCTTAAATATATCTCTATTTAGGGAGCTATTACTAACTCTCTTCCACTTTTCTAACAAGACTGACAAATTATTAAATAGTTAAGCTGTATCGGGCAAGAAACCTTGTTTCTTTACTACTGTTTTTAATTTTATTTAGCCAAACAAAAAGAGAGAGAGAGCACAAATTAAAACTGAAAGCTGCAACAGGACCAGAGATAAATGACATGTTATGTACATTAAATGAATAATCTTTTTTTTTAGCAAATAATATTGCCGCCTCTTTAAGTATTCAATAAGCTTTCAGATTGAAGACACTAATATAACATCTCTCTCACATCAATAAAGTAATTTAACTTTGATTTGCACTGTTTTTCTTCCAAGCTAACACACTGAAAAACTAATAAACATTTAAGACCCAAAATAAAAACTTTCTGCAGCACACCACAAAAGGCTTCTTCTTTTGACCTAGAAATTCATCTTGGAGGTCACCTTACCTTGGCCTATAGAGAAAGCATACAGACATTTATTTTTAAGTTGTTTTTCATCTGACAGTGGATTTAAAGTTTCTTGGATACTTGGACAATTAACAGCAAGAAGGCAAGAGGGTTGTCCAAGTTGTACAACATCAGCAGTGAGAAGGAGAAATCACAGAACATGTAAACAGCATCTGACAACTTCCCTCCAGGGTCTGTTTCATTGCGGCCACTCTCAGAAGTGGAATGCTGTCATTCCGGAAGTGAATGTTATTCCCTTTTCTCTTTCATTCTTTGTTTAAACAGGAAATGGGTCTGATAGACTGGAAAAATGTATTGCTTAAAACAGGATAAAGAATAGCATCTCTAATGGTTGAAATGTTTGAAATGGTAGCTGTGCTAGTTTGTGCAAGCATATCAGAGAATAAACTGATTCAGCCTTGCCAGGGCAAGAGGAGATCACATTCTCTCTCGCCGTCCTCTGTCTCCAGTGCAGCAGGCTCTCTACCCTCGCAGCACTGTGATTTGGGCCAGGATTTGCCCCTGCTGCCCCTGCCACCCAAGCGCAGCCGTTTGCAGGGCATACAGGTACCTCATGATTGTCAGCTAGCACATGACAATGCTGAGTCAGTAGCGTCCTCTGCATGTGCTCCTGAACTGGAGCCCTTACAAGCCCCCTTATCTAGCTTTGCTGCTTCAGAACACACAGCATATTTTAATATGGTCTGCAGGATGGCCACTGATATTGAGTTGGAGATACCTCAGCCTGATGCCCAAGCACAAAGCAAATGAGATAGGGCTATGGAGGATGGTGCAGCTAGATTTATCCAGTTGCCCATGATACCTACCATGCTTGAAAAGGTACAGGTCATTTGGGAACAGCCAGTTCTTGGCCATACGTTGCCACGTAGGGTGGACAATATGTATTGCATCCAGGAACCATCGACACCATTCCTGTCTATGATGCCTCAGTTGAATTCGGTTGTGGTAGAAACCAAACAGCCAAAATTTAAGTTTTCTGCTGTTACCACCCCTCTGGGTAAGGAACAGAAGAAGACTGAGAACTTGGCTAGGAAGCTGTATGCCACCACCTCCCTAGATATTTGAATCTCGAATTATAAGGGTGCGCTAGGTATGTATCAGCAATACCTCTGGAATAGGCTGACGACCCTCCCCCCTGCCCCAGCAGAGGCTGTAGCAGAGGAGGCTTCTAGGATACATCAGGAAGCGTTATTAGTGGCTGACTACATTATGCTAGTGGCACGCCATGCTTCGGAGGTTTTCTCCCAAATGATGGTTGCTGCGGTTGTTTTCTGCAGGCAAGCATGGTTGTAGGCAGCTAATCTAGGTGAGGGTACTAAACATTCGCTGGAACATATGCCCTTTGATGGCTCTGGCCTTTTCCACAGTAAGGCAGATGACTCCATAGATGATCTTACTAAGAAAAGGCTCACTGCTAAGTGAGTGTACCAAGAGCCTCAGCAGCCACAGAGTGCCCGTACTCAGTAGCCCTTTCGCAGGCAGTATTAGAGGCGTCCTTTCCAGTATCGTCAGCCGCCTTACCAACCCTATCAACCCCCTGCCACCTACCAGGCTCCTTCCTTCCAGCCTCAAGCTAGACAGGTGGGACGTTATCAACGTAACTCTTCACAAAGGCCAAGGTCCAGGCAGCCTTTCTTTCGCCAGGACAGGTCTCAGGCTCGGAGGTTCTGAACCTCCCAACCCAGGGTTCAGGCAACCACTTCTCCTCCCCCCACACCCCACTGGCACCAGTTTACCAGGAGTGGCAAAGAATTACTTCTGACTCCTGGGTATTAAACATAGTTTTACCTGGCTATGCCATAGAGTTTTCTCAGTTGCCTCCTCTTGGAGATGTAAAAGGTACAAGTTCAAACCCCACTTTGGTTCAGGAGGTTTACACCTTGTTACGCAAAGGGGCGATTCGGTTGGTCCATCCACAGGGCACCAATCCAGGGTTTTACTCCCGTTACTTTACAATACCCAAAAGGGACGGAGGACTTCGCCCCATTCTAGATCTAAGAGGCTTGAATTACTTTATTGTTTACAAGAAGTTCTGGATGGTCATGCTCCAAACCATTCTGCCTTTTCTCTTCCCAGGAGCATGGTTCATCATCATAGATCTCACGGACACATACTTCCATGCCGCGATCAGGGAGCATGACAGGAGGTACCTTCGCTTCGTATTGTCTGGCCAGACCTACGAGTACATGAGACTCCCATTTGGTCTTTCCTCCGCCCCCTGGGTATTCACCAAGGTGGTAGCACCAGTGGTGGCACATCTGCGCACTTTGGGCCTGCACGTCTATCCTTACACAGACAACTGGCTGATAGTCTCCAGATCAGAGGAAAATGCGTCTTCAGATGTGATGACAGTCCTATCCCTCCTGCGGAGTCTAAGGCTTGCAGTAAACACCAAAAAGCCATGCCTTACTCCATGTCAGATTGCCAAATTTATAGGCGTAATACTGGACTCCAGGGATCAGAGATTATACCTGCCCCTGGAGAGGAAGCAGGATATTTGCCTAACAGTCCTACGGGTGACTGCTCCCAACCGCTTGGCATGGCATGTCCAGGTCTTGCTGGGGTTGATGGCTTCTATCGTCCTTGTTTTGAGGTTTGCGCAGCTGCGCTTTCACCTCCTCCAACAATGGTTCATCTCGGCCTACGATGGGCTCACAGAGTCCCAACAGAAGGCCTTGACCTTGCCACCTCACATTGCACTCTCTCTGTGATGGTGGGTAGACAACCACAATCTCAACAGCGGACACTCCTTTCAGGCACAGCTGACAACGGATGCAAGCAATATAGGTTGGAGGCCCACTCAGATGCCCTTTGTGTGAACGGTACTTGGCTTCCCACAGAAAGGGATCTACATATCAACCAGCTGGAACCCCTGGCTATTTTCAAGGCACTCAAGGCTTTTCAGTCTTCTCTGACAGGCAAGGTGATTCAGGTTGTCACAGACAACACAACCACAATGAGTTATATCAACAAGCAGGGGGGAACCCGATCTCGCCGGCTTCTGGAACTGTCATTGAATGGGGCGGCTATTTCCCCTAGGCTCTCCACTGTACTTAAGTTCCTCCTTCACTTAAAACAGTCAAGATTGGCAGCATGGAAGAGTACACTGAAGAACATAGGCAGCCTGAGTCTCAAAATGTTCCTCAAAATGTCCACTGGCATGTTTCATGTAAGCTAAGCTACCTGTTTCCAACAGAAAAGGACACTGCCGATGCCGGCCCCTCGAGGAGCTCCCTGTCTCGCCCAGGAGTCCACACCATCGGCTCCCAGGAGTGGAGACAGGTGGGAGCCGCCACCGCCGCTCAGCTGCCTTCGCTCTCCGGGCCCACCTGCATGGAGAGCAGAAAAGGACACCGCTGTCACCGGCCCCCATTTTTCAGGGATGCCTACAGTATTGGAGGACTCTCATCACGTTTGGACCTTGCTAAGTCTTGTCGCCCTCGCCATCGGCGCAGGGAAGGAATTGGTGGCACCTAGGAACGCCTGTCTGGCCAGGGGTTAAAAGAGGGTAGCCCGCAAGCGTGGGGGAGGGAAGCAGCCATCACCCGAGCCCCTTCCTCGGTCCAGCATTGGCCGCAGGGAAGTGTGAGCTTCTGGGTGGTACCGATGGAGGGGGGGGCAGTATGGGGCTTGTATTTTTTTGAAATTAATTGTATGGGACTTTTTACTTGCAATGTGTTAATTTGCAATCTGTTTTCTGTAACTGTGTAATTATACCTGCGATACAGTATTTATATATGTTGTAAGCCGCTTTGAGTGGTACCTGTGCCAGGAAAGTGGGATAGAAATGAACTTATCATCATCATCATCATCATCATCATCATCATCATCATCATCATCATCATCATCATCATCATCATCATCATCTACCCTCAGAGTATACCTCACAGCCATTGTTGCACATCAACCTCATGCCTCAGAGGCCAGGCACCTTTTCTGCAATCCCAGGGTTAAGAGGTTTCTGAAGGGCCTAGCTAACTCCTACACGGATGTGAAACAGCCACCTCCTCAATGTGCTGGACCAGCTTACCAAACGACATTTTGAGCCAATGGTAACTGCTCCCATGCACCTGTTCTCCTTTAAAACTGCTTTCCTCTTAGCCATAACATCAGGCCGCAGAGTCAGCGAACTATTAGCCCTACGGGCGGATCCTCCGTTTACCAAGTTCTTTCCTGACAAGGTTGTACTGCATTTGGATATCACCTTTTTACCCAAGGTGGTTTCCGCTTTTCACCAGCAGCAGCCTTTGGTCCTTCCAACCTTTTTTTCCTACCCCTTCATCAGACGTGGAAAGAACTCTGCACTTCCCCAAAGTTAAGAGGACGTTAGCCTTTTACCTTCATAGGACCAAGGACTTCAGACAGTCACAACGTCTCCTTGTCTGTTATGGAGGCCATACCAAGGGGTTGCCTGTCTCCTCTCAGTATCTCTCCAAATGGGTAGTGCAGGCCATCAGTCTTGCCTACCGCTTGGCATGCCAAGATCTGCTTGTGGCTCCCAGGGCCCACTCCACGAGGGCTATCTTGACGTCAGTTGCCTTCGCTTGGGGTATTTCGCTGCAAGACATCTGCCTAGCAGCCACCTGGGCTCAACCTTCCACGTTCGTGTGTCACTACAGACTAGACGTGACGCAGGCTTGTGAGGCAGCCTTTGGACGACGGGTTCTGTCAGCGGCTCACCAGTGATGGTACCCTCCATCCTGGTAAGTTGTGCTTGGGAATCACCCAGAGTATGGATGCTCACAGTCCATGATGGAGATGGGTAAGTTACCTACCGTAAACGTAGTTCTCTGAGTGGTACTGTGAGCATTCATACGTCCCGCCCTACCTCCCCTCTCTCATTGGAGGCCACCCTCATTACACGGCGGTAAAAATGAAACTGGGGAATAAGGAGCGGGGCACTGGCGATAGGCATGCTGGGAAAAGAGCTCATTTAAATAGGTTTCAAAGAACTGGCCATCTGTGCAAGCGTGGAAGCATCCCAGAGTATGAATGCTCACAGTACCACTCGGAGAACTATGTTTTTGGTAGGTAACCTACCCTCCTTTCATATCCCAAGATTTTTTCCCACTGAAGTGGTCCCTATTTGTCTATTTGCAACTTCTTGCTTTCGATATACTGTCACACCCCGTAAGGATGTGGAACATTCAAAAGGTATACATTTCTTACTTCTAATACAAGCAGATATTTCATATAAGTCCTTCTAGTTTTCTGATAGTAGTGCAGGATTCCTTATACACTATTACATGTTGCTGCATCCTCTTTCCTCATTATGCTCTCACTCCATTTTTCAAAGAGTTTGCTAAGTATCGGCCCACATTACATGTCACAGTAAGATAGGTGATACACATTCTGCATGGCTATAAGCACAAGTCTTTTGACAGTAACAGAACCTTACATTATGATAACTCTGTTGATACAAAACTTGAAAATAATAAAGTTTTGTTCATTTTTCATCCTTCTTACCCTGCTCTCCAACCCCTGCAGGTTTACTTTCAGGAGACACTTTTAGTGCATAGGGATTGCTTTGTTATGGTGGGTGGGTAGGAAATAGAAAAGTACTGTATTTTTCCTTGAGTTTTCTTTTGTTTACAATTTTCAGTGAACATTAATAAACTATTATGAAAGTAATAACTCCTTTGGACATTCCTGTACAAAGCCATTCTATGAAAAATTTCCAAGTATATCCCACTGTGTTCCCAAATAAGCATGCACTGAGTTTCAGCAGTTTGCTACAGGCTAAAGACATTAGTTAATTCGCTTAGAGAAACAAGAATTAATTTAATAGAGTACAGAAAAGAAAATTGGATGTCAGTTATCTCCATTTGGCTTAATGCAGTCTTAACAAATTAGGTCAATAAACAAGCGTAGATAGAATAAATTGCCAAATGATGCAATTATGAGAAATAACCTCAATAGTAAAGACACCATACAACTTTAACATTAATGTGATTGGATAGTTCATCTAAAGATTTTACCCTCATGGTGATTACCACAAAACAATACTTGAACTATAGTAAGTTACTATGAAGGAGATGAAAACAGAGGGTTCATATATAGCAGGATTAAAGTCATACTAGAACTGTTGGCTAGTAGGGGTTCTGTAAAGTCTTTAAGCTGAACAGCGTGGGTGGGATTAATTACTTGGCAACTGTGCACAAAGCCTCCTCCAAAAGCAACTTTGCAGCATACTTCCTTAATGCTTTTGATACCATGAACTGTACTTTAACCACATTTTGCAATAACAAAACGTAAGAATTGTAAATCCCACAGTATCTTGGATCAGTGCTCATCAGAAAATAAGTTCTTTTCGAGAAGAAAATGAGAACATATTCTGCTTGCCTAAACAAGCTGCAAAATGTGACTAATTGCTAAGCAGAATACAGTTTGGCATTGTCTGGCCAATTATCTCCAAGTTCTTATTTTGGGAACAAGATATATAGTAGTTTTAAACCCATTCTAACTGTTCTCTTACACTTCTACTAGGTTTCGGGTATCTGTTTCCTACAAACAATTTAGAATTTTTCTTTTGTTATCCTTTATAATATTATGATCCAACTAAACCTACAATATCTAAGACAGCCTATCTGTACATGGGTAATTTCTCCTTCATGTGGAAGCAACCACTGTATTTACCTTTTATCTATGAAAAATATGTGTCAATGATCATTAGTCAGCATGGAGTCACAAGACAATTCTGTCTATACAAAAGTATCATTATCCCTAAATAACAATATATTATGCACCAAGGAGGTGGGGTGGGATCATAATATGCAGCAGCAGAGACAGGCTGAAGAAAAAGTAAAAGGAAATGAGCCATAAGCAGCATGAACCAAATCTATACAGAATATAATGGGATACATTTCAGTGACTAAAAGTATCACTGCTGTAGTCTCAGCTATTTTCATATGATTTTATTTTAATTTTTGTGCTTTTAAAACAAAGATAACCTGTTTTCCATTAATGCGCCTTCAGTGTCTTTTTTTCTTCTTATTAATAGCCTCAAATATGACCAGGCTCCTCAATTCCCTACTGGTCTGCATCAGAAAATAATTCTGAACAGATTGCAGCAACAGAGGCAGGTAAAATTAAAGAGATGTTAAGAAATTTCAGTATAGCATCTGCACTCTGAGAGTTATGAAAATATGATTGTGCCATGGTTTATAAAGCTGGGAGTGAACATTGGGACTAAAAGCTTCAATTTTCTGTCTTCCCATTTCATGCCAACGTGGTTTGAACATTTAATTCATTCATTTATTGAATTTATATACCAACAAATGGCAAATGTCCTCATGTCCTCAAAAACTATAAAATAACAAGCATAACAATAGAATAGCCAATCTTAACATTAAAATAATAATGTTACAATTACTAAAGTGAAGAATATAATTAACAGTTAAAGGAACTAGTTAAAGATTAATTGAAGGGGAACCTGTGGCCTTAAGTGCGGCTGTTTGCCTGAATCCATTTTTTTACAGCACAAATACTTTTATTTTTATTAATATGTTTTCGTTCATCTTTATTTTATCTTAGTAACTTTAAGATTAAAGTTTTTTGAAATTTTTAAGTACATGCGGCCTTCCAAAAGAAAAAGGTTTCCCACCCCTGTAGGAAGTAGCCTAACATTTAATGATATATAATGAGGACACCAGGTTCATCTCCCTGAGGGAGGTATTCCATAGATGGGTACTAGGGAAAAGGCACTTTTTATAATAGCTGCCCCTCACACCATCATGGGTGACAGCACCTAAAAAGAGAAAGTGACAATGATCTTAGAAACTGTATTGGAACATGGGGAGGGGGGAGCCCAGTAAACTGATCTTAATTGATTTGGGGCTTTAAACATCAGCAACAACTGTCTGAATTAGGTCCAGAAAATGTACAGTAATGTATGCTGTAGCTGCTGTAGCACCGGAATGTTATGTTGAAAACAGCCATCCATACAAAGTAGACAAGATAAGCAAGGGTCAAAAGCATAAAACACAAGTGGCTGGGTGGAGAAAAACAAACATACTGTATGTCTGTATCTTCTGGTCTCAAGTGATTAAAGTCCATCAAATCAAAACAATGGAACTGTGAGAGTCGATACAGTGGATACCTCCACCATCTGGCATGCATCACCTACAGAAGGCAAACTTAGTACTGTATCATTGTTTTCAAAGTGCATTGCAGAATAGTCACAACAAAGAACTGATTCAATTGAGAAGGCTGTAGATTAGGTGAAAGGCTAGAGAGCAGCAATGTGAAGACCCAGTGGTGGAAACTGAAAAATGGATGTTGCCATCATGACCACAAGACAGTATAGATGACCTATAACCTACATTTGGTCAGATTTACATTGCTCTTCCTCCTCTGTGCTCACAAGGTCTTCTCTTTACTTCATTCCTCTAAGGTCTCCTGCATACATTATTGGTGTGGTCAAAAGAAATGAAAGACATTCTTTGAACTCTTAGGATTCAAAGGAATACTAATCTGATGAACAAAAAGATACTGGTTTGTATTTAGTCAGTTTACAAATCTGCTTCAGGCTTATCATTCTGGTTTTTCAAACTGACTATTCTAGAGTTTCTCATCTCAGAAATAACAGGAACCTTTGCCCTTAATATAAACCAAAACAGGCACATGATGAAAAAGAGGGGGGAAATGCACAGTTCAGTTGTTTGTTCCCATAAATCTGGAATGATATTCTGAGCCAGAACAGCCAATTAACAGAGTCAATATCAAGGAATGTAATAAATAAAAAAGAAATGTAACAAACAAACAAATACATCTGACATCAGATCACAAACTGCTCCTTCAATTTAAGGTAAGTTTAATATTTCAGAAACTACATCTTTAAAGATTACCTGCACTACTTTAAAAAGGCACTGGAAGGGCAATCTGCAAAATTTGGGGTTCCTTAAATTATGACAGGCAAGTTCATTGTCAAGTATCATTAACTTGATTTGCCCATTATTCTATGTTCTGACTGGCAGCAACTCTCTACAATTGTTAGGCAGTAGGTAGGATTTCTTGACTCAGCTACCATACCCTGTCTAATCTGAGATAGCAAAGGCTTCACCCGAAACTTCTGCTTGTAAAACATGCACTTAGTCACTAAGCTACAATTTGCTCATGCAACTGATTATGGCAAACCCATAATATTGTGGCACTGTATGATTTAGAAGACAGTATCTATCATTAACATTAGTTGTAATGTTTAGTTTTTTTCTCTCCTGTAATTTAAGCCAATTCTGAAATGTAAAATTTCACAGTGCTCACCATTTTATTGACAATCATTGCAAGAAAGACTATTAGCAGAACATACCACTCAGATTAATTGGGACCAAACTGATCACAGTTTAGAGAACTGTACCACTTAGAATTGCTCCAGCTACACAGGAGTGGAAAAGATCAGTACATGTCCCAATCCCAAAAAAAGGCACTGCCAAAGAATGCTCAAATTATCAAACAATTGTGCTCATCCCACACACCAGCAAGGTGATGCTCAAGATAATACAAGATAGACTTCAGCAGCACGTAGAGAGAGAACTACCAGAGGTGCAGGCTAGGTTCAGAAGAGGCAGGGGGACTAGAGACCACATTGCAAACATACGTTGGATCATGGAGAAAACAAAGGAATATCAGAAACAAGTCTTCTTCTGTTTTATTGACTACACCAAGGCTTTTGACTGTGTGGACCACAACAAAATGTGGCAAGTACTTAAAGAGATGGGAATACTAGAACACCTCATATGCCTCATGAGAAATCTGTACATGAATTAAGAAGCAACAGTTAGGACAGAACACGGAAGGACAGAGTGGTTTGGAATAGGAAAAAGAGGAAGACAAGGTTACATTCTGTCACCCAACTTATTCAATCTATACACAGAACACATAATGCGCAATGCAGGGATGGGGGAATCACAATATGGGATCAAAATTGCTGGGAGGAACATCAACAATTTGAGATATGCAGATGATACCACCCTAATGGCAGAAAGTGAGGAAGACCTAAAGAATCTTTTGATTGGGCTGAAAGAGAAGAGTGCAAAAGCTGGCTTGAGACTCAATATCAAGAAAACCAAGATAATGGCAACAGGCCCTATCAGTACCTAGAAAACAGATGGGGAAGAAGTAGAAGCAGTGACAGATTTCACCTTCCTAGGAGCTAAGATCACGGCAGATGGTGACTACAGCCATGAAATAAAAGACGATTAACTCTGGGGAGACAAGCTATGAGAAACCTGGGAAATATAGTTAAAAGTAGAGACATCACCTTACAAACAAAAATTCGCATAGTCAAAGCAATGGTATTCCCGGTGGTGATGTATGGATGTGAGAGCTGGACCATTAGGAAAGCTGAGCATAGAAGAATAGATTCCTTTGAAATGTGGTGTTGGAGGAGAGTTTTGAGAGTCCCCTGGACAGCAAAGAGAACAAATAGGTCAATCTTAGAAGAAATCAACCCTGACTGCTCATTGGAAGGTCAAATAGTGAAGATGAAGCTTAAATACTGTGGACATCAAATGAGAAGGGAGGACACACTTGAAAGGGCCTTGATGCTGGTAAAGATGGATGGCAAAAGAAGAAGGGGGCATCCAAAGATGAGATGGATGGTGTGATGGACGCAGTGGGCACAGAGCTGGGTGGGCTGAGGAGGATGGTGGAGGACAGAGGTGCCTGGAGGACAACGGTCCATAGGGTCGCAAAGGGTTGGAATCGACTGTGCGACTGAACAACAACAATTATTTTAGAACTGCTTTGAAACATTCACCAAACATGTCAGCAGCGAAACTCCGCCCAACATTGACCTTTAAAGCAAAACATTTTTAATATGACCCATTAATTATATGAGTGGGAGCCACTTCCTCCAATAAGACCCATTGTTTACTATTTATTTTTGATCTATCAGAAACCAACAGTGGGCAACTAACCACTACCGGGAAACCAAAGGAAGTTTGATGTTGAAAGCATCAGTCAAATATTCCATTCCATAGGCCTCCTGCATAGAATATCATAATAGCATGAAAGCTGTTTCAGTGGGTCTGCTTGTCACATTGTTCTGGTCTGCAGCATGTAGCCCCTCTGTAGGACTAACCAACATAATTGGTCACTATGGCAAAAATATTAAAATAGCAGTCCTGAAGTATGATGCAAACTCCAAACAACTGTGCCAAAGTAATACCCATACCTGTAAAATATCACAAGAATTAGGACATATTTACAGATAACAGAAACAGCAAATTTAAGTCTTACAAATACTAAAAAAATCATGAAATCATAGAGTAAGAAGAAACCTTTGAGGTCATCTAGTCCAACCTCCCAGGATCTGCAACCAACCTGCAAATACTGTTTCTCTGACATATGATTATCCAGCCTTCATGTCCGGTGAAGGAGAAACGGTCTTTCAAACAAGGCTATTAGACTTCCAAACAGCTTTTATGATTAAGATGTTAATATTCAAATGAGATCATCTTCCCAGTACACATACTGATAATATTTGTAATTTCCAGAGGAATAGAGGGCAAATCTGTTCTTTGCAACAATGTTGTTCAGATGTTTGAAGCCTGTTGTCTTGCCTGCCTCTTATTTGTTTATTTATTTGTTTTACAAAATTTCTACCCTGCCTTCCTCATCCATGGATGACCCAAGGCGGCTTACATCACAGTTAAAAAACATACAAATTTGAAACAACAACACCCCCACCCCACCCCTAACCCTTTAAGAATAAAAAGTACACAACAAGATTTAAAAACTGTTTTAAAAGAATTAAACGATACGAAGAATAAGATTAAAAAGTTTTTTAAAAATTAAAAAAGGGGGAGGGACAGGGGAAAGGGGAGGAATAAAAAATGGACAGGTGTGTTATCCAACAGGCCATTATTCATACCAGCCAGCGGGACTGGGCCGTCATAGCTGTCGGGCCCCATACCCACTGGCACAGCCAAGTCTTAAGGACCATCCTAAAGGGGAGCAGCTCTGTCTGGAGGTGCAGTTTTCATGGTAAGAGGTTCCACAGGGCCAGGGCTAACACCGAAAAGGCTCTTCTTCTGGTCCCTACCATATGTGCCTCTTTAATGGGCGAGACCACCACCTTTTCCCTAGTATATTATGACCATGTCTTTCAACAATAAATCATATGAAGCTGTTCCCCAGCTAATCTTCTTTCCTTGGATTTAATTCTGTTTGCCATTGTCCTTAAAATATCACACCTCAAAATGGACATTTCACTAATATATTTTATCTTTGTTGAATTTACAGCCATCTGAATTTGAAAAGTTGTCATCTAACTGTAAAGAAGTCTAGATATATAAGCACACATCTTAATATTTTAGAATGCTGAAAAAGAAATGAAAGCATGCCAAAGCAAATCCTGAAAAACTTAGCAAATTGGTAGTTGCAGATAACTTTCTACAGTGAGAAATAGAGCATCACAATTAGAAAATATTTATTTGTTGGTACACAAATCTACAACACATCCTATTTTAAACTTTCTGTCATTCTTCATCAATTTCTGATTGGCAGGATCCTAAATATCTCATTAAATTCTTTTTGTTGTTGTTGTTGTTCAGTCGCACAGTCGATTCTGACCCTTTGCCCACCAGGCGTCTCTGTCCTCCACCATCCTCCTCAACCCGCCCAGCTCTGTGTCCATTGTGTCTACAATACCATCTAGCCATCTCATCTTTGGCCGCCCCCTTCTTCTTTTGCCCTCCACCTTTCCCAGCATCAAGGCTTTCTCAAGTGAATCCTCCCTTCTCATTTGGTGTCCAAAGTACTTCAGGTTCATTTTTACTATTAGACCTTCCAATAAATTCTACTGAACATATATTAACGAGGAAGATTCTTGCACCTAAAAAATTGTATTACACATATATCGGTACTCCAAAGCCATGAAATCATTTTTTTCACAACTGTTTGTAAGATGATGAAGAACTTAAACTATTGTACTGTACAGTCAACAGAAATGAAAATTTATAGAACAGGTAGAAAAAGAGGAAACCTATTTTGCATTTTTAGCCATTTATTCTCCTGGAATCTTTACTCAAGAGAGAGGATAGTAATGGAATTGCTTAGAAGTGAAACATGCTAGTACTGGAATAACTACCGTATTTTCCGGCGTATAAGACAACTGGGTGTATAAGACGACCCCCAACTTTTCCAGTTAAAATATAGAGTTTGGAATATACTTGCCGTATAAGACTACCTCTCTTCCAATGCACACCAAATAAAAATTAACCCACACTCAACCCGAAGACGCGCAGCCCTCCGAGTCGAATGGGCAGGTTCTGGTGGAGAGCCAATCCACGCTCACGTTCTCCTCCTCGAGGTACAGGAAGATGTGTGCAGCTTGCTTCCCCTTGCTTCATACTCCCCGCACAGAGCAGGGACTCGGCCGTGGCACCCCCCACCATATGCGCCGGACATATGAAGCAAGGGGAAACAAGCTGCAGTTAAGTACCTGTCCTATAAGACAACCCCCGACTTTGGCACAGATTTTTCGGGGTTAAAAAGTAGTCTTATACGCCAGAAAATACAGTACTTGTGAATGGATGAATGGCCTTCTGACACATTCTTGGAATGAAGCAAGTGGGTGGGATCAAAATGACTACTTCATCACAAAAGCATCATCATATGTTTTCTTATTCCATACTTTTGAAAGAGACAGAATCAAAAATTGTCTCTTTCAGGTCAGCACAGGTGGCTCTTCCTTGATCCCTAGGCAGCTTTTCATCACATTTGAAAGGTTTGCTTACATTTTAAAATTTTCTCTTTCTTGGCGATTAAACCTAAATTACTCTTGTTAAGACAGTATTTAATTTTTTGAACAATTTTTTACAGTTATTAGGGGGGAAATGCAACTTTAATGGTTCTATTTGTTGCCTGGTACAAATGTCAGAAGCCAAGTATTTTTCTGTAAAATAAAACAGACTTTATACTTAGTGGTGCTGGTTTGCTTCCAAGGACAAACTGCAATAGATAAGAGCAAAAGGGCCTCTGTTACTATCCTTAATTTATTCTAGCAGAAATTGGTCTGGAGCCAGTTAACTGCAATTGATTCTTCCCACTGACTTTCTTGAATATGAAAGTCTCACAAGTGAAAGTCTTCTAGCTCAAATGCAGTATTCAAAGTATGTTTAACTAGTGGTTACCAAAAAGAGTTCTGTATTATTAAGTCAAATAACTGATAATCACTGAAGGAACAATTAATCCAACTCTGTTTCTAATGAATAGACCTGACTACCAATGAACACCTCATGAATCAATCCAGCCTTATCACAACTCACTGTGTAACACAAATCTCTTGGCAAAGTAACCATAGAACAGGGATTCCCAACCTTTTTATGCTGCAGGCCTGACCACGCCTCCAAACAGCTGAACGGGCCTGACCACGTTCCCCAGAAACAGAAGTGGGTCTGTTTACGACAGCCATAAATGCTCCCACTTCTGCGTTTACGACAGCTGTGGGTGTGTTTACGCATGCACAGGTGCATTTTATGGCTGACGTAAATGCATCCACTTCTACGTGCGAGTACAGTGGCGACAGGCCGGATAAAATGGTGCTGTGAGCCAGGGCCGGCCCATGGGCCATAGGTTGGGAACCCCTGCCATAGAGCATCTGTGAAGACATATGCATTTTTGTCAAATTCCCACAAACCTTTGCATGCTTTCTATAAGCGCTTGATCCCTTTCATTTCTACAGCCAGTACAGTGCAAATCTAAAAAAAACAACTCAGTTTAAATGGTCGATATATACTAGTCATTCAAGGTGAAGGCCTAACAACAGCAGCAACTTCCTACACAGCTAATACAGAGTTTATAATTAATTCAGTTCTTAAAATAGCACGTTGTTTAAAAATGTGAGATACTGTGCTTTCCTATCCATGATGAAAAATAACCAAATTAGAATACTGAGGAAGGAGCTCGCCGGACAAGGAACAATATTAAAGGAGGATAAAGCTGAGAAACACAACCTTCCCTCCATCACATAAAGGACTCTGAATAGGCCGAGGGTTGGAGTCTTTAAATGTAAGACCAACATGCTCAAGTGGGGCCTGCTGTTGGACGACAACAACACACTATGTGACATACCTGCCAAGTATCCTGTATTGGCCAGGATTTCCTGTTTTTCAGGGCTCGTTCTTCCCCTTTCCTGCTGCCGTCCCGTATTTGAATGGTGGGGAAAGGGGTTATTGTGCATGTGCGCCCACAGTGTGCATGCACAAATGAGTTACTGCACATGCATGCCCATGGTGCGCATGCGCAAATGGGTTACTGTGCATGCACGCCCTCTGTGCACATGTGAAAATGGGTTACTGCCCACACATGTGCAGTAATTTCCCGTATTTTGCGGAGCTGCACTTGACGGGTATGCTATGTGAATGTGGAGAGATACAGAATCCGACTCATTGGCTGGTCTACCAATTACTGCCAGAAACATGCACCGATGAGGACTTAAGTTTGGCCAACAACAAAGCCAAGAAAGTGGCTGTATTTTGGCAGTGCAGCTTTTTATCGAGACATGAAAGAAGAAGAATGCAAAATGTGAGGAAATGACCTAACATTGTCGTATCATGCTCAGGTTGCCAGAAAGAAGAAGACTGCCAAATGTTAGACAGTAAAAGCCAGCATGAATGTTGGCAGCAATCAAGATTTTCTATAGGGCCCCCTTTTGTGTTCATTACTATTCACAAAGAGACATCAAGCAAGGGAAAATCCCACAGGTTGACTCCTTTTTTCATCAGTTAACTACTCCTCACCCAAACACAAAATAAGTGTCATGGCTGTTTTTCAACAGGTGTGAATAGTAATGAACACATGAAGGTATACTCTACACCAGTGGTTCCCAACCTTTCTTTGGTTATGCCCCACCTAAGCGTCTCTAAAATCCTGATACCCCCACCCCATGACATATAATTCTTATTATTCAAAAAGTGAACTCCTGTTCACATGGAGCAGTGTTTTCCAACGTGGGGCACATGCCCCACAGGGGGACTTCAATTCCCAGAAGCCTACGTCACTACATTGGCTGATCAGTGCTTTGGGGAATTGACTTAGGCTTCTGGAAGTCCAAAAACCAAAGGTTGGGAAATACTGATGTAGAGGAAGCCTAAAAGGCCATCCACTGTTAATAACTCATTCTTGAATTACCCTCCCTTAAAAATCAAATTGCTCCCCCCCCCCCCCACCATGGGGTGTGTGCCTCACATTGGGAACCACGGCAGTAGATCATTTTGACTGCTTCTGTTGGGGATGTCAATATTTAACTGACATTTGCTATGTAACCTTTGCCATCCTTTTTCCTTCTGGCAATGCAGATACAATATTGTACAGCAAATATTCCTGGCATTTTGAATAATAGAAAAACACAATATCTGAATTATAAATTGGAGGGTTTTTTTGTTATTGGAAGAATCGAATTTGCTGGCACTTAAAAATAGGAGATTAGGTATACATAAATTACACACAAGTGCCATTAGCAACTTCTCTATTATAGAAGAGCTAGAGAATCCTAGAAGTTGATCCCGTGATCTGTGCTATGGTTGCTGGGGGAGGACAGAACCAAATCAGCTGGGATGTAGCGGATTTTCATCATGTCAAAATATTGTGAAGGGCTATTTTGGACTTAATTAAATGGTGAGGTAAAAGTGCAACACATACAACAGATAAACACAAACACCCTTTAATCTTGTAGGTCATAGGACTAATAAGAGAAATGGCATGCTCAAGGCCAATTGATAAGTCAGTGATAGTCAAGTCAGTGATAGGCACATAATGACATCTCTACTGAGCAAAATATTCCTCTCCCTCTTGCCCTATCCTGCACAGATATAGAATCCAGTCCCATTTAACATGCCTCACTCAATCCACAGACATTACCAACTGAGATAAGATAAAATTAAAGAAGCATGAAATGACTTTTACTTGTTGGTTCACTTCACCATCCACTTTTCCTCAAAGTTGCAGCCAGTCCTCACAACCCTAAAAGGTAGGCTATGCAGGGGGTTCTCACATTTACAATAATGGAATTAAAGTCATGTAGCTCTCCTTCCAGCATTGAGAAGGTAAATGCTAAGCTGAAGGCCTGCCAGTGAATCTGTGGCCACTTCTGTTGAAAACAGTGTCCCTTTCTCCCATGCCCCATGCTTCATGCATCACCCTATAGGTGGTACTCAAAATCTCACCCTAAACACCCTTCTGTGTTCTGTCTAAACTATCGGTCACAGGACAGATTGTTCAAGAGACTCCTAGATGTCACCAGCATGCAGAATGGCCAGTTTGTCACTACTGTATTTTGCTCTTGGCCTCTGCCACCGCAATGACCAAGCAAAGGTTTTTTGTGCTTTTTCAGGGCAAGCAAATTAGAAAGAAGTTGGGGAATGTACACACAGTTTCAAGCTACTGTGTTGTGATTTTTTTCCCTTTGGAGGACATGCATGAATCTCCACTGCTAGAGTTTATTTAATTACTGTACTTTACTTTGACTAGAAGGTTCTGCAGTGGCTCAAGTGGCTAAGACGCTGACTGGGAAGCGGAAGGTCAGCAGTTCGATTCCTGAGTGCTGCAGGACGGAATGAGCTCCCGTCTTTGTCCCAGCTCTTGCCAACCTAGCAGTACGAAAGCAAGAAATTGCAAGTAGATAAATAGGGACAACTTCGGTTTGACTCTGCATGTGCTCTTAAGCAGAGCTGCTGTTGAGGAGAGCCAAACAAAGGAAGTGAGCACTGGTAAGTTTTGCAGTTGGAGTAGAGCTGCTTTAGAGGCCTCCACTAATTTAAATTGATAATTTAAACTGCTGAGAGCCACCTCTGTTCAAACAGAGAAAGCAGTTAGAAGCTTCCAGAAGCAGGGGGGCAGAGCCACACAAGGCCCTTCCCTGAACTGTGACTCATAGGGGCGGAGCCACACTAGCCTTTAAAAGCTCTGAGCTCTTTCAGGGTCAGCCCTTTTGACTCTGCATGTGCTCTTAAGCAGAGCTGCTGCTGAGGAGAGCCAAACAAAGGAAGTGAGCACTGGTAAGTTTTGCAGTTGGAGTAGAGCTGCTTTAGAGGCCTCCACTAATTTAAATTGATAATTTAAACTGCTGAGAGCCACCTCTGTTCAAACAGAGAAAGCAGTTAGAAGCTTCCAGAAGCAGGGGGGCAGAGCCACACAAGGCCCTTCCCTGAACTGTGACTCATAGGGGCGGAGCCACACTAGCCTTTAAAAGCTCTGAGCTCTTTCAGGGTCAGCCCTTTTGACTCTGCATGTGCTCTTAAGCAGAGCTGCTGCTGAGGAGAGCCAAACAAAGGAAGTGAGCACTGGTAAGTTTTGCAGTTGGAGTAGAGCTGCTTTAGATTGCAAACTAGTAACAAAGGAAGAATATAGTCTTACTAGGTAGAAAGGTAGTAAACGTGTACATTTTTGAGGCCCAGAATACTGCACTTGTTAAAATGGATTCTGAGGGAACAGTTGTAGTTACCTGCAATACTTGTGCCATGTTTATGTTCTTGCCAAAGCATATGGAGAACTACACTTGCAGCAAGTGCAAGCTGGTTGCACTACTAGAAGAGAAGGTCCAGCAGCTAGAGGCCCGCATATCTAACCATCAACAAATTAAGGAGCTTGAGTTGTTCTTGGACAGAGCGGAGCAGACTATGCTGGACAAAGAAGAGACAGGGCACAGTTCTGAGGGAGAAGGCCCTTCACTAACTCAGGAGGGAGATGTTTTTAGGAATGTGACTCAAAGGAGGAGAAGAGTAGGGGATCACTCTGAGAGTCTGAAATTACAGAATAAATTTGAGGCTCTTTCCCTCATCACACCTGATGAGGAACACACAGAGGAACAACTGGTGATGATCTCTCCTTCATCACACTTGATGAGATCCAGGAAGATAAACAACAGGAACAAACTGAGGTTCTCTCCCTTAATATGGTTGATGAGGTGCATGTAGATGAACAGATTGCAGGAGAGAGGCTCCTTGTACTAGGCGATTCAATAATTAGAAATACAGAGAAATGGATTTGTGATGCACATGATAACCGTATGGTGACTTGCCTGCCGGGTGCAAAAGTTGCAGACATCACAAGAAATCTAGATAGATTGTTAGAGAGAACTGGGAACGAGCCAGTTGTCATGGTACACGTTGGTACCAATGATGTTGGGAAGGCCAAGTGGTCTGTCCTGGAAGCCAAATTCAGGTTGTTAGGAAGAAGATTGAAGTCCCAGACTTCCAAGGTAGCATTTTCAGAAGTGCTGCCTGTCCCTCGCGCAGGGCCTACCAGGCAGGCAGAGCTCAGAAGCCTCAATGCATGGATGAGGCGGTGGTGTCGAGAGGAGGGTTTCAGATTTGTCAGGAACTGGAGAACATTTTGGGACAAGCCAAATCTGTTCAGGAGGGATGGGTTGCATTTGAACCATGATGGGGCCAGATTGCTGGCACTCAACATCAAAAAGGCTGCAGAGCAGCTTTTAAACTGAAAACTGGGGGGAAGCCGACAGGAGCTGGGCAGCATCCGGTTCGGGAAAGTGTGTACTTGAGTAGTGAGGAGGATGCAAAAATTACTGAGCAGAGCGAGGAGCTAGTCACTAGCATTCTAGCAGAAGGATGCAAGAGGCAGTCTAACAATGCAACTGGAAACAAAAGACTGTGTCAGAAAAGCATATATAAATGCTTGTATACAAATGCCAGAAGCCTCCGGAACAAAATACGGGAGCTGGAATACTTAGCAATAGATAAGAATATTGATATTATTGGTATCACTGAAACCTGGTGGACGGATGATAACCAATGGGATACAGTTATCCCAGGCTACAAACTGTACAGGAAGGATAGGAAGGATCAAATGGGAGGTGGTGTGGCCTTGTATGTCAAAGAAGTGATAAAATCGTATGAATTGGAATATCTAGGTGATTTGGAGTCACCATTAGAAGCCCTGTGGGTAAGAGTACCAGGCCACAAGGATGGTCTAACAGTAGGCATATACTATCGGCCTCCGACCCAAACTCTTGAGGGAGACTGGCAGTTGGAGAATGTTGTAAAGGAGGCATCCAAGAAGGGAAGCCTGGTTATAATGGGGGACTTCAATTACCCTCACATAGACTGGGTGAACTGTTGTTCAGCACATGATAAAGAGATAAAGCTCCTAGATATGCTAAATGATTGTTCCCTGGGACAGATGGTTGAAGACCCAACTAGAGGTACAAGAATCCTTGACTTGATCCTGAGTAATACTCAGGATCTGGTGCAAGATGTTAATGTGACTGATCCAATAGGGAACAGTGACCACAACTCAATTATGTTTAACTTGATCATAGACCGCAAGTCACTGATAAAATCTAACACAGAGACCTTAAATTTTCAAAAAGGAAATTTCCCAAAGTTGAGGAAACTAGTAAAAAAGAAGCTAAAATGGAAAATTGAGAGAGTCCAAACACTCCAAGAGGCATGGAGGCTGTTTACAAAAACAATAACAGAGGCTCAATTGGAATGCATACCCAAAAGGAAAAAGGGCACTGCCAGGTCCAAGAGGACTCCAATGTGGCTTACAGGAGCTGTTCGGGAAGTGATCAAGAGCAAGAAAAGCTCATTTAGAAGATGGAAGGCTTGTCCGAATGAGGACAGCAGGCAGAAACATAAATTCTGGCAGAACAAATGCAAGGCAACAATCAGGAAAGCAAAGCAAGACTTTGAGGAGCGTATAGCTAAAAATACTCAGAGAAATAACAAAGACTTCTTTAAGTACATTAGAAGTAAGAACCCAACTAGGAAGGCCATTGGACCATTAGATGACAATGGAAGGCAAGGGGTTATTAAAGAGGAAACAGAGATTGCAGAGAGACTCAATGAATTCTTTGCTTCAGTATTCACTGAAGAAGACAGAGGCCACATGCCCAAAACAGAGCCTATCTTCGTAGGGAGGGAAACCGAAGAATTAAGCCAGATAGAGATAACCAGGGAGGAGGTCCTTGCATGTCTTGTTAAACTAAATACTCAAAATCACCAGGACCAGATGGCATCCATCCACGAGTTCTCAGGGAACTTAAAGATGAAATTGCTGATCTCCTAGCCAAAATATATAATCTTTCCCTCAAATCAGGCTTTGTGCCTGATGACTGGAAGGTAGCGAATGTAACACCAATTTTCAAAAAAGGATCCAGGGGTGATCCAGGAAATTACCGACCTGTCAGTTTGACATGTGTCCCAGGTAAAGTGATGGAAACCATCCTAAAAGATAGAATTAATAGGCACATAGAAGAGAAGGCGCTGCTAAAGGAGAGCCAACATGGCTTTTGCAAGGGCAAATCATGCCTCACTAATCTGTTGGAATTTTTTGAGAGTGTCAACAAGCATGTGGATAAGGGGGATCCAGTTGACATTGTTTATCTGGACTTTCAGAAGGCTTTTGACAAGGTCCCACACCAAAGGCTCTTGAATAAACTTTCCAGTCATGGAATAAAAGGACAGGTCTTGTCCTGGATCAGCAACCGGCTAAGGGACAGGAAACAGAGGGTAGCACTAAATGGACACTTCTCCAAGTGGAGGGAAGTAAAGAGTGGGGTCCCCCAAGGTTCAGTACTGGGACCCCTGCTTTTCAACCTCTTCATAAATGATCTAGAGGTAGGAGTAAAAAGCAAGGTAGGCAAATTTGCTGACGACACTAAATTATACAGGGTAGTGAAAACTGTGAGAGATTGTGAGGAGCTCCAGAGGGATCTCTCGACACTGAGGGAGTGGGAAAAACAGTGGCAAATGAGTTTCAACATTAGTAAGTGCAGAGTGATGCATGTTTGGGCAAAGAACCCCAATTACATTTATAAACTGATGGGGTCTGAACTCTCTGCGACAAACCAGGAAAGGGACCTTGGTGTCCTGGTGGACAGCTCAATGAAGGTGTCAACCCAGTGTGCCTCAGCAGTGAAAAAAGCAAACTCAATGCTAGGGATCATTAGGAAGGGTATAGAAAATAAGTCAGCAAGTGTCATTTTGCCTCTTTATAAATCTATGGTGAGGCCCCATCTGGAATACTGTGTACAGTTCTGGTCGCCATACCTCCAGAAGGATATTATGGAGCTGGAAAAAGTGCAGAGGAGGGCAACCAGAATGATTAGGGGACTGGAACACCTTCCTTACCATCTGAGGCTGCAACGGTTGGGCCTCTTCACTCTTGAACGACGACGTCTAAGAGGTGACCTGATTGAAGTTTATAAAATCATGCACGGTGTGGACAAAGTAGATAAGGAAAAACTGTTTTCCCTATCGCATAACACTAGAACTAGGGGACACTCCATGAAACTTTTGGGTACTAGTTCTCAAACAAATAAGAGAAAGTACTTTTTCACCCAGAGGATTACTGGTCTATGGAACTCCCTGCCAGAAGAAGTGGTGACAGCTGTCAGTCTTGACAGCTTTAAGAAAGGATTAGACAAGTTCATGGAGGACAAGAGTATCAATGGCTATAATTATAGATACTTAAGGACAACCTCCGGGTTGGAGAGATAGGCAGGATATCTCTCAATATCATTTCCAGGGAATCCTAAGCAGGTGAAGGCATCTGCTTGGGAATACCCTGAAGGAAATGGTGAGCCACTGTGTGAGACAGAATGCTGGACTGGATGGGCTGTGGCCTGTTCCAGCAAGGCTGTTCTTATGTTCTTATGTTCGGTGGGAAGGTAACAGCGTTCCGTGCACCTCGGCGTCTAGTCATGCCTGCCACATGACCATGGAAATGTCTGCAGAAGCAGACAGCACTGGCTCTTCGGCTTTGAAACAGAGATGAGCACTGAACCCTGGAGTCAAATACGAGCAAGGGAAACCTTACCTTTACATTACCCTCCCCGACCTGCTGTATTCTTTGCCATGCACTCATTTAAGAAAGCCAACAAGAAACATGGAATTGCTAATTCAAATGCCATTGATAATCACACAGTCCAGAGGTATGTGACCATGTTGGGAAAGGGATGAGAAAAAATAAAGGAAAGGGGATTTTTTTTTCTCCCAAAAGAAATGAAGGGATTTTTAAAGTGAAAAGCTAGCCAGGAAAAGACAGCCTTCCTGCTGGGTAAAGCAAGAGCTGCCTCTGGAAAGCATCTACTGACTATGTTTCAGAATTGTAAAATGGCTGATTTTGTGTGGCTTTCCAAGACAACAGGGTGGATGTGTTGCAAATAAAAAAGATCTAAGGTAATTAATATCCATTTAAGATTTTTAAAATGTTCGTTGTTTGAAATACTGTATTCTGGATAAAAAGTCCCTTGCTGCATCTAAACAGGGATGTTGGTAAATTACCTCTAGACTTTAGAAATCATGTTTTTAAAACTATTTGATCAAACAACACCATATGTGACCCAGAAATACTGTACATAAGAGTGCCTACTTCCCATTTGATGATGATTCAAAGACCTGTTTAAACATTATAAATTTTGGTGGGTGCTGTTTCTATTTTTAGAATTGTCTTGCAGATTACTGATTTGCTCTGCCAAATAATCTCTACGCTGGTGGTACCTCGAGTTACGAATTTAATGTTTCGTATTACAAAAAAACTTAACTTGAAACATGGTTTCCCATGGGAATGCTTTGAAAATCCTTCCAGAAAAAAATGTAACTTGAAGCACGGTTTCCCATAGTAATGCATTGAAAACCAATTAATCTGTTCTGGGAAAAAATGTTTCAGAGGGTTTGTTTAAATTCATTGCTAAAAGTTACCATGAGTTCAATATACAGTACTTAACACTGTACGATATATTGTTAAAAATGGACACAGATGATTCGAAATATCTTAATCAAGAAGCCAGTTATAATACTCAATAGCTTAAAATAAAGAGGAAAACTGGTTTAAAAAATGTTATACAGTATTTCAATTAATTTCTGTCCATGTACATTTACCCTATAACTTATCCTGATAGTATTTTGACTGGTGAGTTAATGCAACCTGTTTTGCAGTTCGAAATCTAGCTAGCATTTTAAATATCAAGAGCAAGTCAGCACAAGTTTAATGTGGGAGTACAAAAGAAACAAAGTATCTGTGAGCTGGATGTTGCTTTAGAGAAAATGCTTTCTAACCTTTGCAAAAGTGAATTACAGAAAAGCGATAGATGCACACAGAAAAAGAAAAGTTGCCAAGGACAGCACTGGAGAAACAAAATATAGTGGTAGATTATCTCTACACTAAGTTTCTAATTTGTAACTTTCATGGTCATCACAACAGCAAAAGTAGGTCCAATATACTGTATTAAGAAGCAGATGCAGAGACACATTCACAATACAATCCTAAACATTTTTACTCTAAATTAAGTTAATTAAAATTCAATGGGTCTACTCCTTACTAAATATTCTTACATGGTTGTTATGTGTGTTCAAGTTGATTCACTTTATGACATCCTTATGAATTGGTGATTGACAAAAGGTCCTGTCATCGTCAACCATTTACAGTTCTTGCAAATTCAGAACTACTGTATGCCTTCTTTTACTGAGACAATCCACTTCTTATTTGGTTTTCATCTTCTCGTTACCTTCAATTTTTGGCAGCATTTCTGTCTTAACCATGCTTTTAATACAGGTCATGCTAGTGGTGCAGCTGGTAGGTCAGCTGAACTGGGCAAATACCTTCTGAAACATCTGCACAGGATGAGGTACGGTAGCTACAGATTATTTTGCCATTTTCTGTTTCCTTGCCAGCTGCCCTTTGACTTGCTGGTAATAATGGAATGAGCTGCTGATTTCCTGACATTGATTACTATTGATGCAACCATGTAATACAAGAAATCCTGATGTTCATGCATGCTGCTGAATTGCTTCCACTTGCAAGCATTACTGCTTCACTGTTAATCTGATGAGTCTCCTGGCAGCAGCCATTCTCCTGTCTCTAGGTGTTTTGTTCCCAATAAACCAGAGAGAGAATACAAGGTTTGTTTGTGCTTCTTTCCTTCATTTGAGGGTAGGGAACAAACTAGAGCATGAGAAGTATGCATTGGTGGCCAACATAATAAGCTAACTATGGAATGAAGCACCCAGCATGCTGCACCTTTATGAGAAACCAGGATTCATATGGATCCTGGTTGCCATGTCACACAAACATGCCTCATATGTGGCCATCAAAACTTGCTGTAATGATAAAGCAGGTCTAGGAATGGGGCTACAGAAGAGTATACATGATCTTGTACAAGTATCTCTAATAATAGGGGGACCTCAAAACTCAATGGATTAGATTTGTATTTTATGGAAACTTACCTGTCAATATGTTTTTCAGACTATCATGCTGGACATGCCTGTGGCTTATGTTTCTTACACAGACACGTGAGATTTAATGGGTTTTCTTTTATTCAGAAAAGGCAAAATTAATAATACAGATAACCATCTAAAGGAAGCTTGGTTCTACTGTGGAAAAGAAGGAGGTAGGATCCAATAAACTACTGGGATAGAAAACAGCTTGAGAGATCATGCATAATCTTTGAATTCTTCACATAGAGAGAGTATGATGTGAACAAAACAAAATCAAATGACCAAAATGTAATTGTACATATAATTAAGCAGCAACAGTAGATGTGGCCCCATTAGTAAAGTGACTGCCCTGTGAGACAATGGAGCCTAGAGGGAGACACAATGAGATGAACTCCTCACTTACTCTTGCTCCCTTATGCACTATGGAAAACACACTTCCAATCACCAGTGTTGAAATAAGATTTAATTTCCAAGCTAGTTACTTCTCCATGTCAAACATTATGTTGCTTATGTACCAAAATATTTTACACTGGTTCTGAAAAGCCGAAGTGGAATCTCCTCTGTATTCCACCTGTATTCCTCTGTATTCTACTCAAAGTATTTCTAAGAACACTTTTCTGGTGCTTAATTGTGGGAGCGGCTTGTTAGAAAAATCTGCCATTCCTGTTCAAAGTCTGAAAATCTGTAGGAAGTATGTGTGTGATTAAACTGTTTCATGATTATGGGAATGCACAACTGTGTTATTTATCAGTGAGATTTTTCAAAAACAGATTCCTAACCAAAAAGCTGAGGAAATAAAACAAATACTTTGGGGCGCAGAATTGTCTGCTGTTGTGTAAACATAGAAACTACTGATAATTCAGGAAAGCCAAAGTGAACACTATATAAAGCTTGGAAGTATCACAAGTTGAAAACTGGGTTGTCCTTCTGCTTACTGTATATGATCTCCTTGATAAAACTAGTATCATGATACGCTGGGACTCAAGAAACTACTTAATTTAAGATCAACCAATGATCCACTTAGCTTAGCACTGACTTCAAAAAAGTGTGGTCCTCCAAATGATCTTGCAATTCTCCACAGCCCTAGCCAACAGTGAAGAATGCAGAGAATTGCAGTCCAACAATCTCTGAAGAGCTGTCCTTAGTCCACTCCTGAAATACAATGACTAGCAAGAACCTACCAGGAGATATTGGGATGAAAATTTTACATACACAAAAAGATTTCCACCCATGACCTACTCCTCCTGTTCAGAACATGTTCTGATATTATCTAACTTTTTCATAATTTTAAAATTCAAACCTGCACAAGGTGGAAAATCTTTAGTGAAATGTTTAGTCATTTTAATAACAAAACATACATTCATCGTAGATAAGCTGCATGCAAACCCAGTTCTTATGAACCTGTAGTTTAGGTGCAGCACTTGCCTCACCCAGGAAGACAAAGCAGATTGGAATTTGATCCCGGCACCCTTGCGTAAGTGATGATATCTTCTGAGTCATATCATGAAATAAAGCACAATGTGATTCCAAAATACTGGGCCACCAAGATCTAGTTAAGTTTTTTTTCCCTTTAATCTCCAGTGGGGATATTACCACACAACCAAAACACAGAGCCAGCCATGTAAAACTCCACCTATTAGTATTGTGTACATCTACAAATTTGTATGGAGTGACAGAAATGCCACAAGACTTCCAAAGAGAGCAGTGAACGAGTATTCCCCATGTTTTCATTTTCATAGGACACATATGTTAAGCTGTCAGAACACAGGTAAGGTGTAACATCGTTTTCTGTATGGTAGTGGCCCAGCTGTGGAATTTCCTTCACAGTGAAGCAGGTCCATCATTAATCATCAACATATTTAGTAGAACTTAAGCTTAGAAAATTTACTTTTACACCTAGAATTCCTAGCAAGCATGGCTGCTAAACTGTGGATTGTTTGAGTTACAGTTTAGAAAAGGAACTTTTCTAGTTTGGAAGAAACTATACTGCTCCTCCAAGCTTCCAACAGAGGTTTGACACTTGCTTATTTTAGAAGTTTTTGCTCTTTTTAAAATTTATTTTAACAGCCATGCACCAAAACCCACTCAGCAGAAAAGAGATTCAGAAATACATGAAGGAGAATAAAATAATAGGCCACAACCACCAATTTCTTGACTGGAAGCAAGGAAACAAGATACGCCATTCTATTACTTGCTCTGCACATCGGTGACTGTCAAGGAACTTAAACCAAATAATGCCCGTGGAGGCTGCTACCTAGAAGTGCCAGACTAAGAATCTTGTACTGTATCTCCCTCAATACTCAAAGGGATAGGAGGAAGAGTAGAAGGAGAAGGGATTTAAATCCACATATAAAATCAGATACCCTGAATCATCATGTGTGAGGCGTTTAACTTTCAGAAGAGGGATGTTTGAGGATACCCTGTTGTAGAGACAGGGAAAATACCTCAGCCAAGAGACTAACCTAGCCAACTTGGAGTGGTAGTCCAAGAAAATAACTTTAGTAACGTCTGCCTTGTAGACTGTCTTCACATTCCTTTTCCCTTGGTATATTTCACAACTCCAAAACCTTCAAAAGTGACAAGCCAAAAACACAAAAAGAATATTTTGTAACCTGAAGGGGTGAAGGAGAAAGTAAAGAAGAGGAATCTTGACTAGGTTTCCAGATAATAATAATAATAATAATAATAATAATAATAATAATAATAATAATAATAATAATAATAATAATAATAATAATAATAATAATAATAATAATAATAATAATAATTATTATTATTATTATTATTATTATTATTATTATTATTATTATTATTATTATTATTATTATTATTATTATTATTATTATTATTTTGGGTCAAAAATTATTCTGGGCTGAAAGGATTTTTTTGGAAAAAACTCCTCTCAGGGGACACCCAAATGAGGCTCCTTTGCCCCCAATATCTGGGACAGAGACGGGTGCTCACTCCGTCATGCAGTACCCAGGTCTCGAACTACCAACTTGCCAGCCTTCCAGCTAACAAGGCAAACTTCTTAAACACCCCTTATAGACTAATCCATAATGAACATCCTGATGTTCAGTTTCCTCTCCCTCCTGGTCCCCCCACATGAGAACCCATGCCTTGACAGGCCAGTTTCCCTAACTCAGGGGTGCCCAAACTTTTAAGGCCAGGGGCCAGGCACGTGGTTCAAGGGGCCAGTCACTATGGCCCGGATTTGCCCCTGATGCCAATTCATCTGGCCCGCAAAGCCCTCGTCGCTCCTGGAAGCGGAAATCAAATGTGCCCATACGGGCCGGATGAATTGGCATGGGGGGAGGGGTGTCCCCGGATCCGGCCCCTGGGCCGTAGTTTGGGCACCCCTACCCCTACGTCTCTTCATCCCTGTCTCTGTTCTTGCCTCAGCGTGTTCACACAAGCTCACCTGTCGCGGGGTTCAGGTGGTGGGCTCTCCGGTGCCTCCGGCCGAGCTCCTTCAGCTCTTCCTCGTCGTCTTCCAGCCTCCAGGCTTCAGCCATGGGCGACACGGACGAAGGCGGCGCTCAGGGACCGGTCTCCTCCATGATCCGCACCGCACCGCGGGCTTTCGGGCGGGCGGGCCCCGTGTCGGCTGCACACTGCACTGCACCTGCGCCCGGGCAGGTCAAGTCCTCCAACCAAGAGCCAACGGCGCGGCCACTTTTGTTTTCTCTCTCCCTCCAAAAGGCGCGCCAGGAAGCCCTGCCTTCCTCCTCGCCTCCCTGCTTCCCCTTCCCCCTGAGGCGCTAAGAACTGGAGGAGAAGAAAAGGAAGGGAAAGGCTTTGGGGGGAGGGGGCGCGGAGAGAGGAGGGAGGGAAAAGGAGGGAGAAGAAAGAGACACGAAAGGTGGCGTTTTCCTGCCCATTCACAACATTTCGGTATCAACAGGAAACTCAGTCAGTAGGGCTCCCGCCTGGCACTAAAACAAAAGGCGAACAGGGGGAGGGACCTGCGGGAGCGCCCACCCCAGCCTAGCAATGGACGTGGAGGAGGGAGGAAGGGGGGCGGCGGGGCGGGTGGGGAGGGGGGAGAAGCGAACTCATGACGGAGATGGGAAAAAGGAAATGCCTCAGGAGAGGAACCCTGGAAGGCGTCTGGGAAGGGAAGAGAGCGAGCAAGGGGCCGCCTCGGGGTCAGCCTGTGTCTCTTTTGTATACCGCCCCCCCCCCACTTCTTTGGGATGGAGGAGTCGTTCGAGAAACGCGCCCGGCAGCGACGGCGCTGGAAACGCGCTGTCCGACTGACTGACTCCTCCACGACACAGACCACAATCATACTTTCGTGTCAGAAAAAAAAATCATTCTGGGTTTGGGTTGAAAGGATTTTTTTTGCGGGAGAAACTCCCCTCAGGGGACGCCCGAGTGAGGAGGCTCCTTTCATGTCCCCAAGAGCCTGGGACAGAGACGGGCGCTCACTCCGTCCACCCGGGACCCGGGTCCCGAACTGCCGACTTGCCAGCCTTCCAGCTAACAAGGCGAGCTTCTTAACCACTGAGCCACCGCGTCAGGGCTGAGTCTGGCTCTCGGGAATTGGATGGGATGGAAGCGCGCTTGTTTCCTCTCCCCCCCCCCCCCCTTTTGCCTTGGGATTAATGGCGTGACGCCGTCCCATGTCGTCTGGTGCCTGGTTCAAAACTCGCCCTAAACTCCGAACCCGTAGATCTTCTTAGAAGGCTAAAGGGTTTAGGGCTGGTTTAAACAAGGCTGAGGGGATGCAGGCGGTACAGACGCTTGCGGATTTTACGAGCCCCCCTCCCCCCCCCCCAATTCAGCGACTTCACCTCAGAGTATGTGGGACGTGTGAACTAGGAAAGAGCAATCAAAGGAAAAGAGGCGGATCAGTGGTTAAGAAGCTCGCCTTGTTAGCTGGAAGGCTGGCAAGTCAGCACTTCGAGACCCGGGTACTGCATGACGGACGGATTGAGTGCCCGTCTCTGTCCCAGCTCTTGGGAAAATGAAAGGAACTTCATTTGGGTGTTCCCTGAGCATACCTGTCAAGTTTTGGATTTGGAAATAATGGAAATTTCCCAGCAAACAAGGGATACTTGACAGCTATGCTTATCCTGTGCTGCCCTCCAATGGCGGGAAAGAGGGTAAAATAAGGGGTTTTCCTGGCCAATAAGGAATACTTGACAGCTATGTCCCTGAGCAGAGTATCTTCTGCAAAAAATCCTTTTAACCCAGAATAATTTCTGACACAAAATAATAATAATAATAATAATAATAATAATAATAATAATAATAATAATAATAATCATCATCATCATCATCATCATCATCAGACCTAAACAGACTGGGGTCTTTATTGTGGTGTTTCTTTTCATACAAGTGTAACCAAAGTGGGTTCTAGCTTGTTCCAGTCTCAAAATCAAAAAATGTTTTCCCTCAAAGTTCCTGCACCAGAATGTGACAGGTTAACTGTGAAATGTTTGAAGTGGTCGACAACGTGTTAGTCTGTGCACGCATATTAGAGAGTAAACAAATTAAAAACACCAAAAAAATGTGGCACCTTAAAGACTAACTCCTGTACTTTAATGTTAGCTGTCATGGTCCCACAGAAGCTAACATTAAAATACAAGAGTTAGTCTGTAAGGTGCCGCAACTTTTTTTCTTTTGTTTACTCTCTGATAGGTTAACTGTGGCGACCTCTGCACTGTGGAGACCACAGATATGGTGTCACAATTTCGGAAGGGGTACAATTGCAGCTACCAAAGTCTGAAAGACTTATGCTCAGTGTGTTAGTGTGTGTGCATGTATTTTGTTTTGTCAAGACACACCTGACTCTCAATAACACTAACAAGTGTTAAACAGTAGCTTTACCAGGGTACACAGAAAGAGCCTCAAAGATTGTGGTATTTTTGAACACTGGGCAACAGCCATCTTGTGCTGGCTAATCTTTTTCACACTAGGTCAGGTGAAAGGAACTGCGGAATGAACTCATCAAAAGGTGGATTCATTTTGGCAGTTTCACTTCTGGTTTAGACAGAAAAGAAGAAGTAGCTTTACCAGGTCCATTCCCTCTCCATGAATTACCACGGTTGAGTGGGAATTCGACCCTGCTCTCCATCACTCTATGTACTATACCACACCGAGTACCTGATGCTCAGAATCTATTGCAAAACTATGATAAACATTGGGATACATCTTTCAGACTGCACACAGCATCTAAAAAAACAAACCCAGGGTTCTTTGCTCCATCATGAGAAAATTGCCCCAGGTGCAGATGGCAGATGTAAAGTGGGCAGAAGTGGCACATTCCCATTGTTGTTGCCTTCTGTTGGAAAGCAGAATGACGTGTTCCATGTGAACTGCTGTATAACCTCAAAAACCAGAAACATGTGCTGATGAGGGTATAATTTTGGCCAACAACAAAGCCAAGTAGGTGATTTCATTTTGGCAGTTTAAAGTTTGATCTGGACACGAAAGAATCATCATCATTATCATCACCACTTCATGCTCTCAGGTCAGGTGAAGAACCTGCCCCTCTCTAGGGCTGAATTAGATTCAACTACCCATCTAGCTATTACAGAACTAGAAGTGCAGGCTGGTTTCAGAAGAGGCAGGGGGACTAGAGACCACATTGCCAACATACATTGGATCATGGAGAAAACAAAGGAATACCAGAAACAAGTCTACTTTTGTTTTATCGACTACACCAAGGCCTTTGACAACAAAATGTGGCAAGTAATTAAAGAGATGGGAATACCAGGACACCTTCTATGCCTCATGAGGAATCTGTACACGAACCAAGAAGCAACAGTTAGGACAGAACACGGAATGACAGAGTGGTTTGGAATAGGAAAAGGAGTAAGACAAGGCTGCATTTTATCACCCTGCTTATTCAATCTATACACAGAGCACATAATGCGAAATGCAGGGATGGAGGAATCACAATATGGGATCAAAATTGCTGGGAGAAACATCAACAATTTGAGATATGCAGAAGACACCACCCTAATTGCAGAAAGTGAAGACCTAAAGAACCTCTTGATTGGATTGAAGGAGGAGAGTACAAAAGCTGGCTTGAGACTTAATATCTAGAAAACCAAGATAATGGCAACAGGTCTGATCAGTCCCTGGAAAATAGATGGGGAAGAAGTAGAAGCAGTGACAGATTTTACTTTCCTGGGATCTAAGATCACTGCGGATGGCGACTGTAGCCATGAAATAAAAAGACGACTGATTATGGGGAGACAAACTATGAGAAAAAGGTAAAGGTTTCCCTTGCTCGAAAGCCAGTCGTATCCGACTCTAGGGTGCAGTGCTCATCTCTGTTTCTAAGCCGAAGAGCCAGCGCTGTCTGCTTCTGCAGACATTTCCGTGGTCATGTGGCAGGCATGACTAGACACCGGAGCGCACGGAGCGCAGTTACCTTCCCACCAAAGTGGTCCCTATTTATCTACTTGCAATTTCTTGCTTTCAAACTGCTAGGTTGGCAGGAGCTCGGACAAAGACGTGAGCTCATTTCCGTCCTGCAGTATTCGGGAATCGAACTGCTGACCTTCCACTTCCCGGTCAGCGTCTTAGCGACTTGAGCCACTGCAGTATGAGAAACCTGGGGAATATAGTGAAAAGCAGAGATATCACCTTGAAAACAAAAATTCGCATAGACAAAGCAATGGTATTCCCAGTGGTAATGTATGGGTGTGAGAGCTGGACCATTAGGAAGGCTGAGCGCAGAAGAATAGATGCCTTTGAGATGTGGTGTTGGAGGAGAGTCCTGAGAGTCCCTTGGACAGCAAAGAGAACAAATAGGTCAATACTGGAAGAAATAAATCCTGACTGTTCATTGGAGGGACAAATAGTGAAGATGAAGCTAAAATACTTTGGACATCAAATGAGAAGGGAGGACTCACTTGAGAAGGCCTTGATGCTGGGAAAGGTGGAGGGAAAGAGAAGAAGGGGGCGTCCAAAAATGAGATGGATAGATGGTATTGTGGACACAATGGGCACAGAGCTTGGTGGGCTGAGGAGAATGGTGGAGGATAGAGGTGCCTGGAGGAAAATGGTCCATGGGGTCGCAAAGGGTCGGAATCGACTGTGTGACTGAACAACAACAAGAAGAAGTCAAAACGTAATAAGTAACGAGGCTTTGTGAAAGAGTAACACATGGGTTCTTCATAATGGACATCACCATACCCCAATGTGGAAAAGTCAACTTTTTTGGGTGTGTGGGTGGGTGGGTTTAACAATGTTGTAACTCTTGCTTCTGCACTATCTCTGAATAGGTTTTCTAAAGCAGTAAATTGTTTTAACTAACTGCATGTTTCTGTTGAAGTTGCTTCTTTTAATAGTCATAACCGCAGCAGTAATCTGCTAGTACAAATGAAAAATAGCCATTCAAAATGTCAGCTGCTAAATTCTAGAGTTCTTCGTTGTTCTTGGGGAGGGGGACAAGGCAGGTCTCGCAAAGAAAAAGCTTTATGCAAACTAATATTTCCTGATGTACAATAGCAAAAAGTTGTACGAAAACTCTGAACAGAAAGTTTGCTGCTAACATGTTATTCACCTATGCTTCTACTTATTTTTAATTATTATAAATTATGGCATTTTCAGATTCAGTGCTGTGGGCAAACATGATGCTACTCTGAATTTGAAAATGGAAGTACTGTATCTCCATATACATCAGTACAAAAAGAAAACATACAAAGCAAATCAGAAAAGGTGCAGAACGTGTAGCAAAACAAACCCCTCTCTCACTGAAAATTGCATAACTAATTCTTAAGCTGTCAACACCCAAAGTCTAATATATATATTTAAAGCAAATATGCAGAAGTTGTGTCTTCATTCCTGAGAATGAGTGAGTACAATTATTCTAACAACCAGGGGAAAAATCAAGAACCTGTGATTACAAAAGCATTACATTTTTGTTTAAACTCTGGATTTTACTAAGCAGAACTGAAAGAAAAATATTGACTAATTGCAGTTTTACACAGTTTGTATATTCCACCAAAAGCCTCAGGATAGAGTCATATTATGACGAGCCACTTGACAGTTTTAAAGTTTTTTGGAAGCCCTGCCACACAGGAAGAACATCATATGCTCTGCTGCTTAACAGAAACTCCTACAGATATACCAATAAAAATCCAACAAAAAAACTAAATATAAATTCCCAGGTGGACAATACAAGCCTCCATCAATATCTGCTGGTTCAATATCTATGGTTTCAGTTACTGTATCTGCAGATTTAAAAATATTCAATAAAAATCTGAAATACTGCACAATATATGTACGTACTTCTATGGTGCATTATCAGAGCTGATCACTAGACTGCATGCAGGGGTAAGAAGATCAAGGGCTAATCTGAGAAAGTGGGTTTTCCCTGTAGATGACAGCCTGTGTGAATGCAGAGAAGTACAAACTATCTCCCATATGATACCCTGGGGCGACTCAAGGCGGTTTACATTTCATTAGATATACACTGGGCCCCAATGGCTCCTCTTCTGCCCACCCAGGCCTTGGGTGGGCAGGAGTCCCGGGGGTGTGGGGGCCGCACTGATGGAAAAGCCACCTCCTCCCCCCCACGGCTCCTCTTCTGCCCAGAATTCACAATGCACATGATGTCCCTCAATGTGCACTGAGGAGGACCTTATGTTGGCAAGAGGAAATGCTGTTGATGTGGACCGATATTAGGCAGACAGATGTCATCTAGCCCTTTTTAATTCTACAATGGAACTCCAGATAACAATGGTACCAGATAATGCTAAATCCACATAATGACGCATTCGTTATGCACCAAGTGATGCTCCGCATAATGCCAAAAAACATCATTATGCGGGGCATTTGGCATCAATGCTCCGCATAACAAAAACTTTTTTGTCCTTATCTGGAGCATCTCCCATAGGGACTGCATAGAGTCAAAATCCAGATAGTGCTGCACTCCGTGGAATGGAGTTCCACTGTATTTTGTTTTTAGATTTGTTAATTTTAGCTTTCGGTTATTACATGGTGCATTTGACACGAATAAAGAAAAGAAAGAAAGAACTGACCACTAGAGGTCACTGTCTTCAATGTAAAACATAGAGTTTGCTGTTACCTGCAGTTTCAAGTACAGTACTGTAACCACAGCACATCTCAGAATGTATCTCCTGTGGACATCCCACTATGGTAATAGAGTAGACCGTACAGCCAATGACTCAATGCTGAGTGTCAGGCAGTGGTTAACTAACCTGACTCCCTAAAGGGGCCAACGGCTATGGGCGGATGAATCCCTTTAGGTGGGCTGATGGTTCACCTCAGAGAAGGATATGCCACTGGAAACAATCAGTTTGGGCCCAATGGCAAAATGAGAGGAGGAGGAACTCTGATTCCCAATGGCCATGGAGGCAGAAGAGACCATGCCAGATGGACTGGCTGAGAAGGCGTCCCTTGATAATATCCTCAAGGCTGTGGCAGTCCATTGCCGTCCCTGTGTTAAATCCTGCATGTCTCATTTCGTATGTGCCGCAGGAGATGGCTCCATGATCATAGTGTGTGGTGTGGGTCACATTCATGGCAATGACATTTTTCCTGCTTCAGGAAAAAAAAAATGCATTCTCATATATGAGTTGCAGTCAATGGTGACAGATAAAGAGTATGACCTATACTTTTATCAGATGTGGACACTTTTGCATTTGCATCCTCCTGGTTAGTATCTATTGTGTGTCAAGTCTACTTTAACTTTCCAGGGCTTTACAGGCAGAGAATGCCCAGAAGTAGTTTACCATTCCCTTCTTCTGGGTCACCCTAGGACTATGCAGCTTCCTCATGACTACATAGGTTGGCTCTTCTCACAGGAGGCACAGTGGGGAATCGAACTTCTGACCTCTGGCTCTGAAGCCAGATACCTAAACCATTGAGCTATCCACCTATATAATTGTGGCTTGGTGCTGTTTTACAAATGAGCTATTGATGTCTCTTACAGCTAAATAGCAAAAAAGAATTACATTTTGTTTATTCATTGTTAATTAGTGCATATATGCATGCATGCTTTTGCCTATCAGTGACTCATACACTGCTTTAAGTGTCAAGTAAAAGTCTCCCTTCCTCAAAAGCCATCCATATCCGAATCTAGGGTGAAGTGCTCATCTCCATTAACAGCTAAAGAGCCAGCGATGTCTGCATACGCAGACATTTCTGTGGTCATGTGGCAAGTGCAGAACACCTAAATACTGGGGAAGCTAGTGAGATAATTTTAGACAGATTAGACGGGCATTAACGATTATGAGTAAGGGAGAAGACTAAAGATAGAAGCTTCACATCGGGACAGCTACAAATTATAACTTGTTCTGCCCATTCATAAAGCACCTGTGGTGAGAAGGTTACAATCACACCCTTTCTTGCTCATATTATTTTAATGACATCTAGTCTGCTTTAAGAAGGGAGTCTAGGCATGCAACAGCACAGCTAAAATGGGGACATGCAGGTCTCACAGACCACCCCCACTCCAACAAGCAGGTCTAGTCAGCACATAGTCAGTGTGACTATGAGACTTACTAAGCCTCATAATAAGTACATGGCATAAGTAAAAGCAAGCTGCAGGTATTTCTATAGCCATGCTGATTTAAGCAGGTTGAAAATGAGAAGGGACTACCATAGTTGGTAGCTCAGTGGTTAAGATGCTGAACTTGATGACTGGAAGGTCAGCAGGTCAGCAGTTCGAGACCCAAGTGTTGCATGACGGAGTGAACTTCCATCTCTGTCCCAGCTTCTGCCAACCTAGCAGTTCAAAAGCAAGAAATTGCAAGCAGACAAATAGGGACCACTTTGGTGGGAAGGTAATCAATGTTCTATGTACTCCAGTGTCTAAGCATGCCTGCCACGTGTCCACAGAAACATCTGCACAAGCAGACAGCACTGGGTCTTTGGCTATAAACAGAGATAAGCACTGAACCCTAGATTGGATACAACTGGCTTTTGAGCAAGGGCGACCTTTACCTTTACCTAAAATGAGAAGCTATCTATGTTCAGATATCTTTTTCTAAAGTTGACACGTTCTTAATGTTTTTAACTGGAATGGTAGTGATGGGGGCGGGGAGAGAATGGGGAAATTGCACTCACCATTCTCTCTGGAACTTGCTGTCCAAAGTGAATATTGTGAATCTTATGCCATAGTTATACTGGCATGAATGCAATGGCATAAACTACAGCACTGAACTATTGTTAACGAGTCACCACTTATACGTATCCCTCATTGTACATTGACTTGTGATGCAAGTGATGAGGCACAAATAGTGGCAATTTGCTAAATAGCAGTGATTTGGCGCAGAAATTATGCCACAGCATAGCTAACAAGTAGGATTATGACCACTGCTTCATAAAAACCCATTTCTGGCAACCGGGCATATATGAGATTTCTCATGGAAATACAGGCTTCCAACTTGTTCTTGATTAAAAGGAGAGTTCACTACAAAGTGAAGCTTTATTTTTGCTTGTATCTGATCTTGGAAGCCACTAGTTATAATTAACTATACTTATCTTCTTTTAATTAATTTCTTAAGGCAGTAGCTACAGCATGATTATGCAACTTTATGATTCTAATTGATGAGGTATGATTACTCATTTTAGATGTAAATGAAACTTGTTACATATCTGCAGAGTTTGGGCCTGACTTGATCCTAATATGTGATCATGTTTAGAATTTCAGGAGCTGAGAATTTTTCCTATGCTACCACTTGAACCTGTTAAAGACACAGGCCGGATATTTTGTTGTAGTTCTTTATTCCTTTTTAAAAAAAACAACCCTGTGATGAGTTATAGGTAGAGATTAGAGACCATAGCTGGCCAGGGGAATTAAAAAGTGACTGCATCAGAGAAGACAATGTTGGCTGTGTTTGCCATTCTGTTTTACACATTTCACGTAACAGCTGTATCCAGATGTGTGTCTCCAAGTTTTAATGTTTTTGATTAATTACTGTACTTGCTGTCTAATAAAATGGGCCGCAGTGGCTTAGTGGTTAAGATATAGTAATACCTCATACAAAGTCCACTTCGTACAACATCGGATTCATACAACATTGCCTAATTCCTTGAAAAATGTTGCCTCATACAAAGTCGTTGCAACTTTGTATGAGGCATTGGGTTTTTCCCCAGGTTGCATTGTGCCTAGGCAGTATAAAAGGCAAAACGCATGCGTGCATTGCTCTTGTGGGTTTTGCATGAGACGAAGAGTGTTTAAGAGTGGTTTTGAGTGCGATTTCGGAATTTTTGAATTTTTTTGTCAGAATTTTTGGAAGCATTCCTGGGGTTTTTGCAGCATTCTTCAGGTTCTTGGACCATTCTTTGGCACAGTGGAAAGGTAGGTAAATGAGGTTTTCTGTTTCCGATTGGCTTGGGGTGGGGAGATGCATGGGGAGGGTAATTTTTTGGTGGGGTGGGCAATTGTTTGGTATTTGCTGCTGTGGTTTTTAAAAACAGATTGCATATTCCATAGTTTTTCCTATGTTGGTCTTTTGGGGTGGGTGGGCACTGTTTGGTGGGGTGGGCAATTGTTTGGTGTTTGCTGCTGTTTGGATGAGTAACACTGTGCTGCATGATGGGACATGTTGGCATGTATTTTTTCCTTCCTTCCTTCCAGTAATTGTTTACAGTAGCTTGTACAAAATGGATGATTGGCCGCATGGCTGCAAATTAACACATGATGGGACATGTTAACTTTTAAACCTGCACTTCATAAAGTTTTCAAAAGTTAAAAACATGTTGTATGGTTTGTCCCCAAAAATCAGGGTTGTTTGACATGTTTTTGTAATGTATTTAGCCTTTAGACAATGATGTCTTAAAGTTCTGTCAGTTTCCTGTCTGTTTCCTTGACTTTGCCCTGAAGTCTGTGCTGTTACAGTACAATGTATCTCTATGGAAACGACATTGTACGAGGCATCGCGGCAAGGATTTGGACCTTGTATGAGGCATTGCAGCTAGGATTTTGCATGCCTCATACAAAGTCCAAATCTGTATAAAGTCCAAACTTGTGGAACCAAGTTTGGACGTTGTATGAGATATCACTGTACTGAGCTTAAGATACTAGAAGATCGGCAGGTCAGCAGGTCAAAACCCGAGTGCTCTGCGATGAAGTGAGGCTCCATCGTCTGTTGTGGATTGCTCAGGCCGTTAATTGGACAGCACCTTTCCCAAAGGGTTTGTCAGGGTCTGCAAACGATCCCGAGACCATCCTGGCTCGTCAGGAAAGGCAATTGGGTATGGGCAAGTTAGTTATAGGGAGCAATTGTGACTCCATCTTTACTTGGCAGAGGGCACTGAAAGCAGGTAGAGCAAGTGTCATGAGGAGAGAGACTCAAGGTCTCGCAAACAGCCACAGTGTCTCGCTCACGTCCGTGCAGAAGGGCTGAGCAGACCACAGTAGACCAAACAGCTGTGCATAGATATTCAGAGCCTTCTAGGAGTTAGATAACATGGGAACAATGAGTCCCACCGCAATCCATTGATATAGCCTGCCTATGGGCAACCTGGGCACTCAGGCTGGTAAGTGTAACCCAATCAGCCAAGTGCCATGTAGTATGCTTTCCTGTCACAAGGGGTCTCACGCAGGCTGTGTGTGCTGACTTCCAATTGTAGTCAATAAATACAGACCACTCGAGGAATTGAGACTGGCTTTTACCATCTTACTTCAGCCTCGCCTGCCTTCCTTGAGTTCAGCACCTTGGCTCCCATGGACCATTACAACAGTCTGTCCTAGCTCCTGCCAACCTAAGACTTTGAAAGCAAGAAATTAGGATAAATTATATAAATAGGTACCGGCATTTTGTCATGTTTGCCACATCACCATGGAAATGTCTACAAAGGCAAACAGCATCTTGAGTGAGTTCCATGTATATTAAAGCAGACATATTTAGAGAAAGGAACAAGGAGATAAGGTATCATACCAATTTCTTGAATCCTTGTGTGTTATAGGAAACTGAAACAAAAAATCAGCAAAAACTTGTGTTTATGGCTTACATACCTGCCTTTCAGTGTAGTACCCTCAGAAATTAATGTTTTGTCAGGTAGACCAAGGCTAACTCTAGATTATAGTGTCTCCACTTGCCCTCAACACCAATAAATCAGACATTGGTGAAAACGTTATTGCTTTTTATTTTTAAAAATAAGAACAAAAATTCAAACTTAGTTTCAAAACACATACTTGCATCAAAATATTCAAAATATCTAATAGTAAAGCCAAAACGTAAAGCCACTGCATATTTTCTAGGACTGATGCAAGAAAATGCATTTTAGATAATTATTTCCAAGAAAATTTAAAAAGCCAAGCAATTCTAACCAACTTACATAAGTAAGTTCCAGAAACACCAAAGACTAGCCATTAGTCATTAAGGCAAAGCAATACTCACTAATTACTCCTCTCCCCCAACCCCCCCCCCCACTCTTATACCCATCACCCCTTTTGCAGATGGTTCCACCAACCAGGAATCCAGACTGCTAGAAGCTTCCAGCTCTGAGTAATTTCTATAAAGTAACTTCTTACTCTACATCCCCTCTTTGATCTAACAACAACTGGTACTAGTTTCTCAATTTAGCAAAGAGAAGTTTCAATCCTCCCTAAATGTCCTTGGGACAACAGTTTTCACTCTGATAAGCAACCACCTGTGCTGAAATCATTGCTTCACTATGCCTCCCCTTTCTTCTTTACGGCTGGAAAAAAATGTCTTTAGCTGGTTTGCAGGACAGCTTCACCCATGGCATTTCAAGCAGCCTCTCGATAGGTATTTTATGTCATTTTATTTTTGTGATTAGGTTTCTTTCTTTCTTTGGTCCCATCCAGTATAATTTATTGGGACAAAAATTGCACACAACATTTATTGGTGAACTATTGTAAAAAAACAAATTATGTATTCTAATTGCTAATGGTTTAGCCTCAAATAAAGATAACACTACAATATTCAGATGCATCCATCAAACCCGGACCATAAACTAAAATAAGTGATAACCCTAATGATACTCCTTCATATGTTACAATCCCTGTGAGTGCAGCAAATACTTTTAACTCATTTAAAGGAAGCTTTGTTTATCTTCATATCATGAGGGTTAAAAAAACTCTTTTGATATTTCAAAATATCATAAACTATTAAGTTAAAGGCAAATTTAAAGATGTTATATACTATATGCAAACTCAAAAAATGCTATTTTGTACAGGGTGAGAAATAAAGGTTCAATGCCTCTTACAACTTCTTGAACTTTTTTTTTTGCATCTGATCCTGAATTGTAATCTATGAAGTGTATACTGAAATAAATCTTCCAGCTGTTGTAATGTTGCCTTGTATTTTTTATTATATGTTGTGACTAATAACCCTTTTTTTATAGCTAGTTCTTATTTGTGTGCTTCAATTAATTAATCTTCTATGCAGGAATGGTTCTTGATATTCTACAGGAAATAAGGGAATTTCACCAAACAACAGGGTTGTGTGTTTTCTATCTTTGATCATTGTGATTATAGTGATTGTAATCTAATAGCCCCACCCGGACCAAAAAGGTTCAAGAAACAATTAAAATCAAAACAGTTAAAACTTATTTCTAAGGTTTTGAATCCAACATACTGTACAATGTTAGGCTGGCTATCCTGAAACATTCAGTTTCTCTTACAATAGTACCATAATTCTATTATAATTTTATCTTCTGAACTTTCTCTTGAATTTTCCCTGTTATTTGACATGTAGCCTTGAACCACCCTAGGGCAGGGGTGCCCAAACGTTTTGGGCTGCGGGCCGGTCATGTGGTTCAGAGGGCTGGTCACTATGGCCCAGGGGCTGGATCTAGCCCTGACGCCAATTCATCAAGCCCACAAAGCCCTCGTCGCTCAGGGAAGCGGAAGTAAAACGTGCCTTTATGGGCATGTTTTACTTCTGCTTCCGGGTGTGACAAGGGCTTTGTGGGCCAGATGAATTGGCGTTGGGGGCTGGATCCAGCCCCCGGGCTGTAGTTTGAGCACCTCTGCCCTAGGGTTTCAATGTCTCAGTTTCAAGGCTATTCATAGACAATGAAAATGCTGCTTTCTTGCTGCATTGTCGTAAAAATATAAAAGAACCATTCTTGGCCTTCATCATATCAAGTTGCAGCAAAAGATGCCGTAATAATGATTTGAACTGATTCAGTCGAAAACACTGTAGTTCCATATAAGGCCAGAGAGGGGCAGAAAGACAACAAGAATATGTAAGAGTCACAAATGCAGTGATCTGATTCTGTTCTGCAACAGAACTGTAAATTCTATTCTGTTTGGAGTTATGGGCAAAAAAAGAAGAAAGTTGACATATTTCAAATAATGAAGATTAAAGAGTATCTTAGTGAATGAGCCAAAACCTGGATTTGGCATTTTTGAACAGAACATAGGATCTGATCTGCTTCTTTTCTTTAAGTTATATAGGTAACATTTTACAGTACAATATACTGTATCTTGAGATCTGTCTGGCCAGGTTATCCTGCTATGGTAATAGAGTAGACCATACTGCCAGCGACTCAACACTGAGTGTTAGGTAGCGGTTAACTAACCTGACCACCCTGAGGACTAACGGATTTGGGTGCTGAAGTCCACAGTGAAGGGTAATGGTCTTCAAGTAGATTAAATCCCACTTGAATTCATCTTGATGTAGGATAGCAGCTTCATCAGTACTGGCCTGGGGCTGATGATAACTTTTTATGCCAAAAGGGCTCAGGACCAGTAAGTGACTCGTAGAACTAAATTATGCTGCGATGTGGAAGGCAGATAAAAGGCCACTGCATTATATTCTCAGGACAGTCTTTATGGCTGATTGTCATGATGATGGCCAATATTCATATTCAGATGCTGCAGAAGAGGAGGAAGAAGAAGATGAGTGGCTAATATTCTCCTTCCCCTCTTCAGACACTGATGTGAGGGAACCATTAGGAGCCTTGAATGAGAAGGAGTATTTAATAGCCTAAAATCACCACCACTGGGATTGATACCACTGATCCACTGATGATTTTATATATTAAAGACTTCTCCCACATCTCAAAGATATGAAGCAGAAGAAGAAGATATATAGAGAAAACATAGCACATTGTCCCCTCACCCTCCCAATAACTGACACCTTTCAGGCCAATTTAGCTACACCAAAATAGGCAGTTTGGATAGTGTGATTTTATTTATTCTATAATATGGAAATCTCACCACTTGTCAGCAGTGGCTTCTAGTTGTGTCTGAGTATTACCCCCCCCCCCAAAAAAAAGGAAAATGCCATTGATGTGAATTTGTTTAAGGTGGATCCCAGCTTGCCATGAAGCGCCCCGCACACTGTGATTTAAGAGCCATTTCCTGTGGCATGTATGAAGTGAGACATGCGGGATTTAACAGAGGGACTGCAATGGACTGCCACAGCCTTGAGGATACTAATAGGTGCAACCTCACAGCCAGTCCATCTGGCATGGCTTCTTCCGCCTCCATGAACATAAGAACATAAGAACAGCCTTGCTGGAACAGGCCACAGCCCATCCAGTCAAGCATTCTGTCTCACACAGTGGCTCACCATTTCCTTCAGGGTATTCCCAAGCAGATGTCTTCACCTGCTTAGGATTCCCTGGAAATGATGTTGAGAGATATCCTGCCTATCTCTCCAACCCGGAGGTTGTCCTTAAGTATCCATAATTATAGCCATTGATACTCTTGTCCTCCATGAACTTGTCTAATCCTTTCTTAAAGCTGTCAAGACTGACAGCTGTCACCACTTCTTCTGGCAGGGAGTTCCATAGACCAGTAATCCTCTGGGTGAAAAAGTACTTTCTCTTATTTGTTTGAGAACTAGTACCCAAAAGTTTCATGGAGTGTCCCCTAGTTCTAGTGTTATGCGATAGGGAAAACAGTTTTTCCTTATCTACTTTGTCCACACCGTGCATGATTTTATAAACTTCAATCAGGTCACCTCTTAGATGTCGTCGTTCAAGAGTGAAGAGGCCCAACCATTGCAGCCTCAGATGTTAAGGAAGTTGTTCCTGTCCCCTAATCATTCTGGTTGCCCTCCTCTGCACTTTTTCCAGCTCCATAATATCCTTCTGGAGGTATGGCGACCAGAACTGTACACAGTATTCCAGATGGGGCCTCACCATAGATTTATAAAGAGGCAAAATGACACTTGCTGACTTATTTTCTATACCCTTCCTAATGATCCCTAGCATTGAGTTTGCTTTTTTCACTGCTGAGGCACACTCAGGACACCAAGGTCCCTTTCCTGGTTTGTCGCAGAGAGTTCAGAACCCATCAATTTATAAATGTAATTGGGGTTCTTTGCCCCAACATGCATCACTCTGCACTTACTAATGTTGAAACTCATTTGCCACTGTTTTGCCCACTCCCCCAGTGTTGAGAGATCCCTCTGGAGCTCCTCACAATCTCTCACAGTTTTCACTACCCTGTATAATTTAGTGTCGTCAGCAAATTTGGCTACCTTGCTTTTTACTCCTACCTCTAGATCATTTATGAAGAGGTTGAAAAGCAGGGGTCCCAGTACTGAACCTTGGGGGACCCCACTCTTTACTTCCCTCCACTTGGAGAAGTGTCCATTTAGTGCTACCCTCTGTTTCCTGTCCCTTAGCCAGTTGCTGATCCAGGACAAGACCTGTCCCTTTATTCCATGACTGGTAAGTTTATTCAAGAGCCTTTGGTGTGGGACCTTGTCAAAAGCCTTCTGAAAGTCCAGATAAACAATGTCAACTGGATCCCCCTTATCCACATGCTTGTTGACACTCTCAAAAAATTCCAACAGATTAGTGAGGCATGATTTGCCCTTGTAAAAGCCATGTTGGCTCTCCTTTAGCAGCGCCTTCTCTTCTATGTGCCTATTAATTCTATCTTTTAGGATGGTTTCCATCACTTTACCTGGGACACATGTCAAACTGACAGGTCGGTAATTTCCTGGATCACCCCTGGATCCTTTTTTGAAAATTGGTGTTACATTCGCTACCTTCCAGTCATCAGGCACAAAGCCTGATTTGAGGGAAAGATTATATATTTTGGCTAGGAGATCAGCAATTTCATCTTTAAGTTCCCTGAGAACTCGTGGATGGATGCCATCTGGTCCTGGTGATTTGTTAGTGTTTAGTTTAACAAGACATGCAAGGACCTCCTCCCTGGTTATTTCTATCTGGCTTAATTCTTCGGTTTCCCTCCCTACGAAGATAGGCTCTGTTTTGGGCATGTGGCCTCTGTCTTCTTCAGTGAATACTGAAGCAAAGAATTCATTGAGTCTCTCTGCAATCTCTGTTTCCTCTTTAATAACCCCTTGCCTTCCATTGTCATCTAATGGTCCAATGGCCTTCCTAGTTGGGTTCTTACTTCTAATGTACTTAAAGAAGTCTTTGTTATTTCTCTGAGTATTTTTAGCTATATGCTCCTCAAAGTCTTGCTTTGCTTTCCTGATTGTTGCCTTGCATTTGTTCTGCCAGAATTTATGTTTTTGCCTGCTGTCCTCATTCGGACAAGCCTTCCATCTTCTAAATGAGCTTTTCTTGCTCTTGATCACTTCCTGAACAGCTCCTGTAAGCCACATTGGAGTCCTCTTGGACCGGGCAGTGCCCTTTTTCCTTTTGGGTATGCATTCCAATTGGGCCTCTGTTATTGTTTTTGTAAACAGCCTCCATGCCTCTTGGAGTGTTTGGACTCTCTCAATTTTCCCTTTCAGCTTCTTTTTTACTAGTTTCCTCAACTTTGGGAAATTTCCTTTTTGAAAATTTAAGGTCTCTGTGTTAGATTTTATCAGTGACTTGCGTCTATGATCAAGTTAAACATAATTGAGTTGTGGTCACTGTTCCCTATTGGATCAGTCACATTAACATCTTGCACCAGATCCTGAGTATTACTCAGGATCAAGTCAAGGATTCTTGTACCTCTAGTTGGGTCTTTAGCCATCTGTCCCAGGGAACAATCATTTAGCATATTTAGGAACTTTATCTCTTTATCATGTGCTGAACAACAGTTCACCCAGTCTGTTGTTGTTGTTCAGTCGCACAGTCGATTCCGACCCTTTGCGACCCTATGGACCATCGTTCTCCAGGCGCCTCTGTCCTCCACCATCCCCCTCAGTCCTCCCAGTTCTGTGCCCATTGTGTCTACAATACCATCTATCCATCTCATCCTTGGCCTCCCCCTTCTTCTTTTGCCCTCCACCTTTCCCAACATCACGGCCTTCTCAACAGTCTATGTGAAGATAATTGAAGTCTCCCATTATAACCAGGCTTTCCTTCTTGGATGCCTCCTTTACAACATTCTCCAACTGCCAGTCTCCCTCAAGTGTTTGGGTCGGAGGCCGATAGTATATGCCTACTGTTAGACCATCCTTGTGGCCTGGTACTCTTACCCACAGAGCTTCTAATGGTGACTCCAGATCACCTAGATATTCCAATTCATATGATTTTATCACTTCTTTGACATACAAGGCCACACCACCTCCCATTTGCCCCTTCCTATCCTTCCTGTACAGTTTGTAGCCTGGGATAACTGTATCCCATTGGTTATCATCCGTCCACCAGGTTTCAGTGATACCAATAATATCAATATTCTTATCAATTGCTAAGTATTCCAGCTCCCCTATTTTGTTCCGGAGGCTTCTGGCATTTGTATACAAGCATTTATATATGCATTTCTGACACAGTCTTTTGTGTCCAGTTGCATTGTTAGACTGCCTCTTGCATCCTTCTGCTAGAATGCTAGTGACTAGCTCCTCGCTCTGCTCAGTAATTTTTGCATCCTCCTCACTACTCAAGTACACACTTTTCCGAACCGGATGCTGCCCAGCTCCTGTCAGCCATTGGGAATCAAAATAGTGACGTGGTTCCTCCTCCTCTCATTTTGCTGTTTGGCACAATATGATGGTTTCCAGTGGCAATTCCTCAGCTGAGTCTGACCACTACACAGAGAGAAAAACTATGTTATTCTCAGAGGCAACCAGTTTACTCTTATTGCAGGAAAGTCTCCTTGGGGGAGAAAAAATTGACCACTGCTAGCAGTCTGCAGGGTCCCACAAAGCAAACGAGAGCTGAATAGCACTTTGTTTGCATAAAACAGTGTAAACAGTTTTATTTTCCTTGTGAGACATGAGAAGAACTTCACAAAGCAGAGCTCTAAGGCAATGCTGTTTAATAAAATGTTAACATGTTGTTTCCCACCACTAGTTACTGACATAGCAATGAATGGTGCAAAAGTACTATCCCTAGCAGGTATTTTAATAAAAGGACACTAGGGCTCCATGTTTGAGTGCTTCAGGATTTCCTGTGAAATTCTGACTGACACAGGACCTGAAAGACTCAAAGCTCACCCTTTTAATGACATTTTAGTCTTCAGTAAGGCTATTATCCAATTCTGCTTTTGAAACCAAACAATGAACCAGATCAATACTTAAGGATTTAGTTCAGAGTATCTTCTTCCATATATGGATTTTTCCCAATAGTAGCCATGTTAGTCTGTGTTTCAAACATATCAGAGAGTAAGCAAAACAAAAAGAAAAATGTTGTATCACTTTAAAGGCTAATAGCTGTATTTTAAAGTTAGCTTTCATCGATGAAGTCCACTTTGTCAGACATAGGAGTGAGACTTCATGGTATCAAATTATATACATCAGGTACAGAGGTACAGAGTGATTGCTTAGCATAGCAGATAAGTATACAAATCAATATGGATTTTTATAACTGGTAATAGCAGATGATCTCTGGTTGTGAAGGGTTCAAAAATTATAGATTTATTTTTTCCTATATATGTGATTGTAATTACTAGTGATTAGATAGATCAGGGGTAGCCAACCTATGGCCTATGGGCCGGATCCAGCCCATGGTGCCAAATAACCCAGTCCCCGCCCTCACTCCAGTCACTGCAGCTGTCATCGCCGCCACTGCAGGAATCGGCCATGGACTCGTTTACAGCTGTTACAAACACGTTTACAACAGCCATAAATGGTGGAGGGGGGGACACCAGTCTGCCCCCCTCAACTGTCTGAGGGAGCATGACTCAGCCCCTGATTCAAAAAGGTTGGCAACCCCTGAGATAGAGGCCCATATGTATGCTCTCATCCTTAAGGAATGTATTAAGGAGCTACCATCTTTGGTACTGGATGGGGCTGTTTTGCCCCAGACAGACCCAGTGCGCAACTTGGGGGTCCTTCTGGACTTGCAGCTGCTGCTAGAAGAAAATGTAGCGGCTGTGGCCAGGAGGGCTTTTGCCCAACTTCGGGTGATTCGCCAGTTGCGCACGCTTCTGGACCGGGACTCCTTGCTTATGGTCACTCACGCTCTGGTCACTTCCTGACTAGATTACTGTAATGCGCTCTACATGGGGCTGCCCTTGACGACCATTCAGAGGCTGCAGCTGGTCCAGAATGCGGCAGCCCGGGTGTTGATGGGGTGTGGACAATATGCCTGCACCTCACTGCTACTTCGGGAGCTGCACTGGTTACCAGTTTGTCTCCGGGTGCAATTCAAGGTGCTGGTTTTGACCTTTAAAGCCCTATATGGCAGTGGGCCAGGATACCTTAGAGACCGCATTGTCCCAAGAGTGTCTGCCCGTCCAACCAGAGCGGACCGGAGGGGCTTTCTAATAGTGCCATCAACTAGGGGTGCACATCTATCCAGCACCCGAAGGAGGGCCTTCTCCGTGTCCACACCAACCCTCTGGAACCTCCTGCCAACAGATCTAAGACTTCAAAGAGAATTGATGCCCTTCAGGAAAGGATTGAAGACCTGGCTGGCAGGGCAGGTGTGGGGCCCTAATGGGAACATGGTCCCCGCCTGCTGGCTTATGTAAACAATTAAGAACTCTCTCTTCTTTTTTATAGTGGGTGGGATGGGTGGGTAGGATATTGTTTTTTTTTTAAAAGTGGGTGAGATATGGGTCTTTTAAAGTGTTTTTATGTGTTTTTAGAACTTGTTGTAATGCCGCCTTGAGTCGGGTTCTCCCTGAGTGGGCAGCATATATAAATATGACTATTAAATTAAATTTAAAAATAAATTAAAATTATCACTTATCTTAACACAGACTCCTTGATTCATCTATCTTTATGTTTTTATGGCTGAGCTTGTGAGAAGCAGGCTTCTCACTTTTGATGAACTTTAGAGACAGTACACTCCCAGGTCACTTTTGATCCTCTCGATAGGGAGTGAAAGAGCTGATAGCAAAGCGAGAAGAACTTGGAGCCCTATGTTCTCTCACGTTAAGAGGCTCATGCAAGATCTTGTTTTGCCTATATTGTTCAAAAGCTATAAATCAAAGGGGGACAAAGGAGGAAAATATTGGAAATGGGGTATAAGTATAACCTGACTTCTTTGTCCAGGGCGCCAGTCCCAGCCTTGTTGCTTGTGTGTGTATGTGTAGCCCAGATCTTTGATCAGCTGAATAAAGACCTGTTTATAAATTTATTAGATCAGTTTCTCCTTGTCTGATCAAATTGGGTATAGGAATCCACAGGCAGCAGTGTCAGATTAGATCCAGCACACAACATTTTTAATTCTGATTAGTTTTGAATTTTGAATTACAAATAGTAAGAGGATACAAAACAAACACTTGGCATTAAACATTTGCTAATGAAGGTTAAATTGACACTTTTGATATTTTCCACACTCCTGGGGAAGAGAGAAGGGGAAGGCCCCACAAGCCCAAGGTTCAATGAAGTTTATCCTAAACCTAAACCAGTGGTGGCAAACCTCTGGCACATGTGCCAGAGGTGGCATTCAGTGTCCTCTCTGTGGGCACCCATGCAGTCACCCCAGCACAGAGATTTCCCCACCTCACTGCCCATTAGGGAATATTTTTGATTTAAACTTGGTTTTACAATTTTTTGTGTGATAGCAGAAGCTTTGCATTTGACAAGTGTTTTAAAATATAGTCCTATGATAGTAGAATTATATCTAACTACATTACTGGGGTTAGGACAGTTCAGATATCAAAATCACAACTTGATTAGTGGTTGCCACTGTGTGACTATATAATTGATGTCAGATGGTGCCCTTATTTCTCTTTTGCGTATCTAATTGATTTCTGATGTACAAAATGTTACTACGAGAATTCCATAAATGAAGATCACTCATAAAAAGGAATGATGAAGGGGACTCTGTTTCAGATTTATATATGAATATCTACCATCAGTACCATTAACTCATAGTTATCCACAAAGCAATTAACAGCTGAGGTAATAATTGTGTGCCATCCAGTCAATTCTAGCTTATGGCAACCCTTTTTCAGGGATTTCTAGGTAGAGAATATTCAGAAGTAGTTTATCATTCCTTTCTTCTGAGGGCATGCTGGGACTCTATAGCTTGCTACGCAGGCAGGCTCTTCTCTCTAGAGCAGTGGTTCCCAACCTTTTTTCAGCCATGCCCCACCTAAGCATCTCTAAAATCCTGATGCAACATATAATTCTTATTATTCAAAAAAGGAACTCCTGTTCATGTGAGGGGGCCTGAAAGGCTATTAATTTAGCCTAAACAAGCTTCCAAAAACTCACTGTTAATAACTCATTCTCAAATTGCCTTCTTTAAAAATCTAATTGCCCCCTCCTGCCACCTTGAGGCATTTCCCCCATGTTGGGAACCATGACTATAGAGACACATTGGGGAATTGAACTCCCAAACTCTGGCTCCGGAGCCAGATGCCTAACCTATTGAGCTAACTTGAAGACTGGAAGGTCCAGGTTTGATACCCGAGTGCTGCACAATGGATCTTGGGGACATGAAAAGAGCCTCAATTGGGTGTCCCCTGAGTGGAGTTTCTCCAGCAAAAATCCTTTCAACCCAGAGTAATTTCTGACACAATATTTATTTATTAAACTACATTTTTGTTGATCATTAACTTTGTCTTGTTTGCCACGTGAATTTCCATCAGCTAGTGGCTTCCATCTGATGTTGGTCTGTACTCTTACCTGTGGGTTTTTTATGCAAACGAGAAAGATATGTCTCATTTTTTCTAGAAAACTAAGAATAGCCTGTTGAATACTCTGGGTAAGGTAAAGGTCACCATTGCTCAAAAGCCAGTTGTATCTGACTTTGAGGTTCAGTGCTCATCTCTGTTTATAGCTAAAGAGCAGGCACAGTCTGCATCTGCAGATGTTTCTGTGGACATGTGGCAGGCACGCTGTTTACCTTCCCACTGAAGTGGTCCCTATTTATCTACTGTTTTCCACTCCATGCCTGAAGTGCATCTTCCAAAAAGGAAATGACAATTTAGGCTAGGTCTTAACACACTTGTTTCTCCTTTCAGTAGCTGACCAGAGCAGTTGCCACTTTCCATCTACAGCCATACATCTGAGAACCAGGAACTGGACTTAGCACTCTCCCCAGAACTTCCAGTGAACATCTTGGCACCAAAATTGGCTTGAAAAGAAAACTTTATTGCTTCAAAACAAAACTGTGTGGAAAAGCAAGGCTTGACAGGGTGGTAAGGGTAAAGGTGGCTCTTGCTTGAAAGCCAGTCATATCCAACTCTAGGGTTAAGTACTCATCTCTGTTTACAGCCAAAGAGCTAGCGTTGTCTACATCTGCAGACATTTCCGTGGACATGTGGCAGGAATGCCTCAACACTGGAGTTCACGGAACACTGTTTGCAGGCGCACCCCCCAATAAAGGACTCAGACACCAATGAAAGTGGATAACGGCATTGGGCCACATTTATTGATTCATGCCCTAGTCCGAATTATAAATTTCTATTGGTAATTGACCAATCATAATTCTTAAGGCAAGCAGGCCGAAGTAACACTGGTAAGGTACCACCCAAAATTGCCAACGGCAATTGCTACAATGTATCCATTTGTATCAATTTGTTTGTTGACCACAAACAAATTGTTGACCGTAGTCAATATAGTTCGGTTTCACTTACCAGTGATAACTTTCGTTCTTCGAGTATATAGTTTGTGAATACACACTCATGGGTTATGCGCCTGCGCAGAACGGCCGATCGGAGGCTTGAAAAGCTATTGGTCAAAAGTTTTGGCGGTAAGACCGCCCACCGTACCGCCCACCCTGAGGCGCCCGCGCGCCATTTTACCTCAGTTCCATACTTAAGCCAAGCACAGGATAAACCAACTGATCTCATCCGTGCAGCTCAAGAGGGGAGGCAGGGTGGGTAGTGTGTATTCACAAACTATATACTCGAAGAACGAAAGTTATCACTGGTAAGTGAAACCGAACTTTCTCCTTCGTATAGTTTGTGAATCCACACTCATGGGAGATTAGCAAGCTCACACTTACTTGGTCGGTGGGCAGTCGGATGAGATGATCCCACGATGAGCTGAAGAACCCGTAGGTGGACCCGTCAGGGGCGTTGAGTCCGGAGCCCTCTGGTGAGGACGACACGGCCAAGCCTGGCGTCCGCAGTGGCTCTGGTGTCCACCCTGTAGTGCTGGACAAATGTGGAAGGTCTGGACCAGGTGGCAGCCTTACATATGTCCTCAAGCGGTGTGCCCTCCAGAAAGGCAGTGGATGTGGCAACCGCCCTGGTGGAATGCGCCCTGACATGCGGTGGAGGTGGCAGTGAAGCTGACTCGTAGGCCAGGTAGATGGTAGAGGTGATCCATTTGGAGAACCTTTGAGCAGAGATGGGTTCACCCTTGGACTTTCCCCCATAAGCCACAAAGAGGCGTTGTGACTTCCTGAACTCTCTAGTCCTGCTGGTGTAAAACAATAAAGCTCGTTTCACATCCAGCGTGTGCCAAGTCCTTTCTTGGGCGTTAGTGGGGTTCTGGAAGAAGGTTGGCAAGGAGATAGTTTGTGCCATGTGAAACTTGGAGACCACCTTGGGTAGAAAGGTGATGTCCGCTTGGAGGACGACGCGGTCGTTGAAGAACTGGAGAAAAGGTGCGTCTGCTCGCAGGGCAACCAGCTCACCAGCTCGTCGTGCAGACGTGATGGCCACCAGGAATGCTGTCTTCCATGTGAGGAGACGAACATCGGCGGTAGCCAAGGGCTCGAAGGGGGTCCTGGTGAGCGCGTTGAGAACGGTGGACAGTGACCATTGAGCCGTCGGTGCCCGGGCCGGCGGAAAAGCGTTCTTTAGTCCCTTGAGGAAGCGCTTTACCGTTTGGTCGCGGAAGGCCCCGGAAGCGGGCGAGCCAGCAGGAGAGTGCGCTACCACTGCTGCGAGATGCACTCGGATGGAGGTGATGCTGAGGCCAGACTCCGCCAGCTGGAGGAGGTAGGTTAAAATGTCCTGCAGTCCCACCTGGGTGGGGGGCGTCTGCCGGGCGGCCAGGAAAGCACAAAAACGCCTGTATTTGGAAGCGTAGGACTTCCTTGTGGAAGGGCGCCGCGCTAGTTCAAGGATCCTGGCCAGTCTGGGGTTATCCTCCACGCGGTGAGGTGGAGGCTGGGCAGGTCCGAATGGTGCAGCTGGCCCTGCTCCATTTGGAGGAGTGTCGGTGATTCCGGCAGTGTGCGATACTGTGACGACATGCGCAACAGTAGCGGAAACCAGGGTTGGCGCGGCCACGCCGGTGCCACCAGAATTGCATTGGCTCTGTGTTGGTGCATCCTGGTGAGTACCTTCTGGACCAGAGGAAACGGAGGAAAGGCATAGAGATAGTCCTGATCCCACCGTTTCATGAAGGCATCGCCCTCGGAGTTCAGTCCGATGCCTGCTCTGGAGCAGTACCTGCTGAGTTTCTTGTTGGACTCCGATGCAAAGAGGTCGATGCTCGGCGTCCCCCAGACCTGGCACAGAGACTGGAACACTCCGTCGTCCAGCTCCCATTCGTGGGTCGTCGAGGTGAGACGGCTCAGGTGGTCTGCCAAGACATTCAGTGTGCCCTGAATGTGCACTCCAATTGGGAAAATGTGCCTCTCCAGGCACCATTCCCACAACTGCACTGCAAGGTACAAGAGGGTGGTGGACCGTGTTCCTCCCTGCTTGTTGAGGTACGCCACCGCCGTGGTATTGTCCGAGGCCACTTGAACCGCCTTGCCGGTGAGCAGAGTCTCGAAGGAGCGCAGGGCCTTCCAAATGGCCAGCAGCTCCAAGTAATTTATGTGGTGCACCGTTTCGTGCGGTGTCCAGGTGTCGTTGACCGGGAGAGTCCCGCAAGCAGCGCCCCAGCCGAGGTTGCTCGCGTCGGTCAGTATCTGCAGCGAAGGTTGCGGGGGGTAGAAACTCTTCCCCGTGGCCACGTTGAGTGGTGTAGACCACCACAGCAGTTGGTCCCTCAGTTCTGGAGATGGGGTCAACCGTTTGGATTGGCTCTCCCGAAGTGCGTCGAACTCGTGAAGGAGCCACGATTGCAGGGACCTGAATTTCAATTTGGCATGGGGGATCACTGCCGTCGTTGAGGCCATCAGGCCTAGAAGTCTCTGAGCCTTCTTCGCCCGGATGCACGGTTTCGTGCGCAGTTCGTTCACCCCCTGCGCAATGTACCGTAAGCGTTTCTGGGGGGCGTAGGCTCTCGTAGTGAGCGAGTCGAGTACCGCTCCAATGTACTCGACGCGCTGGGCGGGAGTCAACTTCGACTTGGTGAAGTTGATCCTGAGGCCGAGACTCTCCATGAGATGAACCGTGTATTGTGTGTCCCGAACGGCCGACGATTTGGTGGGGGAGACGATCAACCAATCGTCGATGTATGGGAAGACCCTGATGCCCCGTTGGCGGAGGAATGCAGCCACCGGAGCCATGCATTTGGTGAAGACCCGCGGTGCCGTGGCCAGACCGAACGGTAGGCATCGGTACTGGTACACGGAATGGTCGATACGGAAGCGGAGAAACCGTCTGTGTTCCTCGAGGATGGAAACGTGGAAGTAGGCATCCTTGAGGTCTATGACTGTGAACCAGTCCCCTTTGTTGATGAGGGGGAGGACGGTCTGTAGGGTCACCATCCGGAACTTCCTGGTGTGGATGCATTTGTTCAGGCGGCGTAGGTCCAGGATAGGGCGAAGGCCTCCGTCCTTCTTCTGGACCACGAAGTACCTCGAGTAGAAACCGTTGTCCCAGTCGGACGGTGCTACCCGCTCGATGGCTCCCTTGGAGAGAAGGGTTGCTATTTCTTCCTCCAAATGGGGGGACGAGGTGGTGAGACGATGTCTTCCTACTCGAGGCACCCGCACGAACTCGATGGCGTAGCCAGAGGACAAGATCTTTAAGACCCACTGGTCGTCCGTGATGCCCGACCATGCCCGGAGGAAGTTCCGGAGGGGGAGGTACGGGATGTGGAGCGAGAGAGACTCGGCCGTCGCAGCTTCAAACGCGGGGCTTGGGCCTCGCGGTCGAACGCTTGTCCTGTCCGTAGGGCCGGTAGCGGGGTTTGTGTTGTCGCCGCTGTTTATAGGAGCTGGATCTAGGCTGCTCCGCCGGTCCCTGCTGCTGTGGGTTGCCCTGGAACCGCCGTGTGAAGGGCTGGAACCTCGGCCTGGTGGAAGTTGCCGGCGTGGTGAGCCCCAGGAACTTCGCCGTGGAACTGGTCTGGCGCATCTCATTCAGGACCTTATCGGTGTCCTGACCGAAGAGGCCCTGCCCGTCGAAGGGAAACTCCTCGATGAGCTTTTTCATAGCGTCATCGAGGGAGGTGTCCCTGAGCCAAGCATGGCGACGGAGGTAGATTGCGGAGGCCATGTCTTTTGCCGCATAATCGTTGATATGCCGGGCAGTGCGCATCAGCTGCTCGGCGACGAAGTCCCCCTCGGCGGCCAGCGCGTCAATCCTCTTCTGGGCATCTGCGGGCAGTTTAGCCGTCTCAACCTTCACCTGCTCCCAGAGGTGAGATTGGTACAGGCCCATGGCGGCCGAATAGTTTGCGGCCCGAAAGAATAGGGAGCCGGTGGCGTAAAACTTACGCCCCACCGCGTCCAATTTCTTTCCCTCCGGCGTCGACGGGACCGGGAATCCGCTGGTGGCCGTCCTATGCTGGAAGGCCTTGACCACCAGGGAATTCGGCAGGGGGTGCGCCTGCAAGAACTCGACGTTCTCGTCCAGGACCCGGTACATGCTGTCGAGCCTGGACGAAACGGAGTGTGCCGCCAAAGGTTTCTTCCACGTCGCCCTCGCCGTGGTCATCATGGAGGGGAGCATGGTTATGTGGACCGGTCGCACGGCACGCCTGTCGAGCTTCGCGGTCATCTGATCCTCACCCTCCAACGGCGGCTGGTCGACCTTCAGGTTGAGGGCGGTGCCGAGCCTCGTGAGCATGGCGGTCAGTGAGCGCTGGTCCTCACCACGCGGTGGGTCCACCGAGCGGATGGCCTGTTCCGGCGTGCGCTCGGCGTCGACGTCTCCCTCGTCCTCCTCCGACGACGAGCTGGACTCATCGGAGGACGAGGGAGGCAGTCTTTCGTCCACGTCCGGACCGCGCCAGTACGGCCTGGGCGGGCCGGCGGGATGGGCGTCCACCGCATCAACGTCCGGACCACACCATGACGGGTTGGGTGGGCCGGCGGAGCGGGTACTCGACCCACGGGAGGTCGGTGGGGCCGCGGCAGAGCCGGGATGCCCGGGGCTTGCGGTGGTCGGAACCGGAGCCGCAGAGGCCGCAGGCGTGGAGGTCTGGAACCTGGTCGCAAACGACGCCATGACCTGGAACATCTCTCGGACGAGGGCCATCTGAGACGCGTCCGAGTCCGCTGGCGGTGGAGCTCCGGTGGCCGGCGGGATGGTGGCCCACGAAACGGTGGGAGCCGAAACGGTGGCCGGCGTCGGTGTTGGCGAAACGGTCGTCGAAACGGTGACGACCGCCTCGTCCGTCGGTGTCCTGGGCCGTGGAGAGACGGAGGCCTGCCTCGGCGAGGAGTTTCTGCCCCGAGGAGGAGAGGAGAGCACCTGAGGTGGGTGAGCTGGAGCCCCAGCCCTGCGTCCTTTCTCAGGTGACCCGGAAGACGACCGTCCTCCCCAGATGGAGGATCCCGGAGAAGGACATCGGGCAGTCGAGAACGGCGGAGAAGGCCCGGGAGAGGCGGGTGTGCGCGGAGTGGGGGGAAGCGACCGTCTCTTCTCCGACCCACGCTTGCGCTTCTTCTCACCGTTCTTGTCCTTCTTCTTCTTCTTCCTCATCGGAAGCACGGAGGAAGAGGCCGGCGGTGGTTGAGCGGCAGCGGCGGCCGTGGAGGCGGACGCGGCGGGAGCCAGAGCGAGCTCCATCAGGTGAGCCTTGAGGCGATTGCTTCGGTTCTGCACCGCGAGGCGCGTAAACTTTTTGCAATGCGGGCAAGACTGGCTCTGATGCGACTCTCCCAAACAAAAGAGGCACAGGCTGTGTCCGTCGGAAGCCGGAAACTTCTTAAGGCATGCCGTGCACTGTTTAAACGCTGCAGCCATCAACCGCGGAAAAAATTCTTCCAGTGGAAGTTTCTGGAGACGAGTACCCCGAAGGGCCGACCAGCCGCCACCCCCTTGAGGGGGGAGACGGTGATCGATGCGAAAAATTGGCTACTGAATCCACTCAAGAGAAGAGACAGAGCCGGGGTGGCGATCCTGCCCGGAGGACGAGATCACCGAGAAAAATTGAGATTTGCCAAAAAGACTTTCCCTCAGAAGGGCGAAAAAATTGAGGAAGCTCTCAACGATCGTCCTGCTGCTACGGCGGAAAGAAGAGAACTGAGGTAAAATGGCGCGCGGGCGCCTCAGGGTGGGCGGTACGGTGGGCGGTCTTACCGCCAAAACTTTTGACCAATAGCTTTTCAAGCCTCCGATCGGCCGTTCTGCGCAGGCGCATAACCCATGAGTGTGGATTCACAAACTATACGAAGGAGAACTAACTAATGACCCCACCATCTGACGCGTATCCGTAAAATCACGGGGTGATGCATGCTGTCTAGCTATAGCCATCACCCCGTCGCCTAGTTCGTCGTTGACCGGACAACGTTTAACCAACTTATGCCTGTCTAGTGTTGTCCAGTCAATTGCGAACTTGCCGGATACCTGTGGGTCATAATGTTTACCTTACCAGTGCTACCCGCCACACGGAGGGGCTTCAAAGAAGGCTCGACGCCCCCCCCCCAGACCGTCAGCTCGGTCAACAGGCCTGCTTGCCAATCACCCAACAGGAGGTCCATACCTCCTCGCGACAGATGGACCCCATCCCCTGCATACAAGTCATAACTTTGGAGGCTAATAGCGGGGTGACGACTGACCCTCCCCCAAGCCCTGTCGACAAGGAAACGCGCCACTGCCCTATTCACCATGCGTCTAGCGCAGTCAAGGGCCAGGAGGTCAACGCCCCCTCTGTAGGAATGGCGCGAGACCATGTCCGACCAAACAAGGGTTGTGGCGGGCCAGACGTAATGCAGGTAGGCGAGGTCCTCGCAAATCGCATGCTTCAGCGACAAGCCGGTGACCTGGCCCAAATCATTGCCCCCCAGGTGTATGATCAGAATGTCAGGCGGGTCAGCATTCAGGCCTGAAAAAAGGAAAGGCAGCAGCTCCCACCATAACATCCCAGGCTTACCATGCCATGTGAGACTTGCGTATGCACCCAGTCCCAGTTGGGGTCCCCACTCTGTCGCCGCAGCATAATGCGCTGCCCTGTGCACGTAGCTATGGCCCACCAGCCATACTGTCACCGGTGTAATACGACACCCCGGGTCTGTAAAGGAAAAAATGAGGGAAATAGGTAAGGTGACCGGGTCGGTACTCACGGGGGGAGTGGGCGCACATAAAATTGAAAACATTGCGATCCCCACCGTCCCATGCTACGTATGTCAGCCCCTGAGTACCCAAAAGCCGCAGCGGTCGAGGCCGCCCCTATACGGAATGAATGAGTGCCATAGCGGGCGCCTGGGAGGCCCACACTGGCCAGCGCTTTGCCCGTCACCCTCCAAAATTGAAATTTAGTAAGGGGAGACCCATCTTGGTGACAGAAAAACGGGCCATGGTGCGTGCCACGCAGTGCCAGGAATTCCTGTAGGGCACCAACCGGACAGATGTCTGCCAAAGAACACCGTAGCAGTCGCACACCACTGCCTACGCCATGCTGATCGGTCTTAGAGGAGCGTATCCTCAACTGAGCCCAGTCTTTGGCAACACAGACATCCTCGAGTTCCAGTGCCCTACGACTTGCATCCGCCTTAGACAGCATCACAAGCTCGCTGATGCGGAGCGCTCCAAAAAATGCCACCGTTGTGGCTGCATGGAACAGGGCTGCCTCATATGCATCAAAACAGAAGCAAGGCCAGCCCCGGGCCAACTGGGTAAGGACCCCTGGGGAAATCGGGTGGGGGTCGTCCGGGCAACGCCCGCGCTCGCGCACCCACCCCTCCAAAACATGTCTCACACGGAAGTCAGAGGTGCTGTCCACATGACCCCCCACCTTGGCCATAAAAGCCAACGCTGACAGCTTAGATGCTATGGTGCGAGGTGCAAGGCCCTGAGAATGCAGGTAAACCATGAACCGCAGAACATGGGTTACCGGGATCGGCCAGGTTCCTGGCAGTTGAAATTGGGTACAGAATGCCCTGAAAGAGTTAATTGCGTGGTGATACGCCTTACGGGTGCGCGGGGCTAGCGACAGGCCAATCGCCCGGTTCACCTCTCCTTGCCAATGGTCCATATCTCCTCCGGGAGTGGCGAGGGAAATTCCTCCGCATCCGGGGCCAAGGCACGGAACCGGGAGATCTGTAGGCGGGACAAAGCGTCAGCAATATCATTATTAACCCCTGGGACATGCCTGGCCCTGAACAGTACGTTGAGGCGCAGGCTGCGCAACACAAATTGGCGCACTAGGTCCATAACCCTGGGCGATTTAGAAGTCTGTGCATTGACAATGTGGACCACAGCCGCATTGTCACACCAGAAATGCACGACCGAGTTGGACCACTCCTCGCCCCATAGCATCAAAGCACCCAGGATAGGGAAAAACTCGAGATATGTGAGATCACGCAGGCGACCCGTGCCTGCCCAGGCCGGTGGCCACCCACCATAGGCCCACTTCCCATTGAAGTACATCCCATAACCGAGGGATCCCGAGGCATCAGACTGAATCTGAAATTGAGGTGAAGCCAGGAGGTCATGCCTCCAAAATGAGACACCATTGAACTCCCTCAGGAACTGTAACCAGACGAGCATGTCTGCCCTGATACCCCGGGTAAGCCTAACCCTATGGTGAGGCCTGGATAATCCTGCCATAGCGTCGCACAAGCGCCGGGCAAAAGCCCTGCCCGGTGCGACCACTCTGCAGGCGAAGTTAAGGTGACCATGCAGCACCTGCAGTTCTCTCAGTGATGCCTTGCGCTTGGCCAACAAGTCCGAGATAAGGGCCACTATCCTTGACACCTTATCCCGCGGTAACCTAGACACCTGCACTATCGTGTCAATCTCCACCCCCAGGAAGACTAGCTGTGTAGATGGGCCCTCGGTCTTTTCGGGCGCTAAAGGGACACCGAGTTCCTCCATTAGCGTCTGAAATGTGTTGAGGAGATGTGTACACGTGTCCCAGCCCCGTTCACCCCTGAATAAAAAGTCATCCAGGTAATGGGCTACAGACCGGGACCCTGACTTGCGGACGAAAGCCCACTCTAGGAAGGTACTGAAACGCTCGAAAGCCGAGCATGATATGGAACAGCCAAAAGGCATGGCCTTATCAAAGTAAAATTCGCCCCGAAATTTGAAACCCAGCAATTCAAAGTCACCCGGGTGCACCGGCAATAGGCGAAAAGCCGACTTAATGTCGCACTTAGCCAGCAGCGCACCCGGGCCACATGAGCGCACCATGCGCAGCGTGTGGTCAAAAGATGTATACCTGACTGAGCAAAGGTCATCAGGGATAGCATCATTGACCGATCGGCCGGCTGGGTAGGACAAGTGATGGATAAGGCGAAACTCGCCTGGAGACTTCTTGGGAACCAAGCCCAGGGGCGATACCTTAAGGTTAGGGAACGGGGGTGCAGGGAAAGGGCCGGCGACCCTGCCCGCATTGACCTCCTTACTAATGCTAGCGGCAGCCACCTCCTCCCTCCCCCTAAGGGACAAAAGGTTGGGGGCGTCCTGAGGGGACCTGTCACCCATGAAAGGAATACGGAACCCCTGCCTAAAGCCCCTGAGTAGATAATCCGCATCCTCCCCCTTCGGGTACGATGCGAGCCAACGCTCCAACATGTCCACATTAATTGGGGAGGGAGCCTTTCGGTGAACCAGCTCCATCTGCGGCAGTCTTGCCAGCCCACTGTCCGCCCCTCCCTCTGCCCCGCGTCCCTCCAGGCCTGGGACAGGCAGAGGCTGCATGGGGGCCCGCACAGGTGGGACACTCATGTCTGTACTTGCAATTCTTCTTATTGCATGAACCATTAGACGAGAAAGTCCAGCACAGCAGGCGGGCTGGAACCCCCTGCCCCGCCACCTGGCGGGGAACCTGTGCTGGAGCCGCTCGCTGGAACGCATGTCCACAATGGTATCTTTCCCCTGGCGCTGGGCGCGTGGGCGTCATGTACAGCAGCCAAAGCCTCTGGCATGGCTCATCCCACCTCATCTCAGGGTGCAGGGGAATTCGCATACGGAATTCCTCGTCATAAGCCAACCACGACGGGCCCGGAAAGTCAACCATCGCCCGATAGATGTTGTCCAAATACTGGACCATCGGAATTGCCAAATCCGGCCGGGCCCTCAGGTACACCGCCATGTAGATGAGGTAAGCCGGCAGCCAGTTGGCCCACGTTTGTGGTGGCTTGCGACGACGTGCCTGTTCCTTCTCCTTCTCATCCTGCCCCTCCCTCTCTTCCTTGGTGGGCTCCCTGTTTAGGAGTGAGAAGATATCTACATACTCCCCTCGCCATATTTTCTCCTTGGTGGCCTGTGCCAAGTGGTCACCCAGTGGCAAGGAATAGCCCGCTGTCGGCAAGGCCGAGACAGGCACCGCAGAAACTGCGGGCATCTGGAAAGGGGCTTGGACTAGCCCAGCCACCCCCAAAACATTCCCCACAGGGTAGGAAACGCTCCCCACCCCGGGGCCCTGGGTGGTGGTTGACGTCGCCTGGTGGTGCGTCAACGGCTGTACCGCCGCACCACCCACGCGAGGCCAAGGCCATTGGAAATCCCCCCCCAACGTAGCCACATGTGTAGGTGCACTAGTTTGTACCGCATACTCACATGCTGCACCCCCGCGGGCCGCCCCCACCGGGGGTTCCGGCCCACTGGGGGCGTCGGAGCTCACGACCGCCGTAGAGCTCGGCGCCGGGGCCTGACCCGCGCTGGCCTGTTGGTTGGGGAGCTGCAAGGCAGTGGCCGAAGTCGCGCCACGCGCCTCAAGCTGCTCGACCCGTCCCGTCGCCTGCCGCTGCCCAGCAGACGACGCGTCAAAGTGAACCCCAAAGGGAGCCCCAGCGTGGCTGGCCCGAGCAAGGGAAGCCTCGAGGGCCGCCACGCGGGCCAGTAAAGCCTCCACACTGGCGTGGGGCCAAGGGCCAGCCGGCCCGCCTGTTACGGGCGTGGGTACAGGTCCTTGCACCCCGGGGCCCGAATATGGCCATGACCCCACACCCAGGCCCGGCAGGGCCGATGTAGGCCCCTGCCAAGGAAGGGGACCACACCACCCCCCAAGGCTGGAAGGCCCCGGAGTGAGCTGCGCCCCAATAGAGGAGGGCCCAGTAGAATGAGCACCAGGAGCGGCGTCCGCCGCTTGCGGGCCGCGGGCCGCAACCCATGCTGGACCCCTGCTCGGGTCCCCAGCCTCCGGCCAGGGGGTAATCGATCCCATCCCACCGGTCCCGGTGGGTGCCGGCAAAGGCGGCTGGTGGGGAGGCGCAGCCGCGGTCCTCCGACCCGGATTGCGCCTCCGAACCGCCCGAGCCGCGCTCGCGGCCGCCTTCTTCTTCGAAGGCATCTCAGTCGGACCTAAGGGAAGCCGAAAAGAGAAAGGTCAGCAGCCAAAAGGCTTCCCAGTCAAGGTAAAAGCGACGGAGTAAGAGGGAAAAACTTCTCTGCTCCGTCGCTTCGCAAAATGGCAGCTCGGCTGCCTCGTGGCCACCCCTTTTATAAGGGAGCTGGCCACGCCCCTAACTACCCGGATGCCTTCGTCCTGTGGGGGGGGGCCCGCAAAGAGCGCGGCGGCCATTTTGGCGCCGCGCTTGCATTATCTTCCAACTGAAGTGGTCCCTATTTATCTACTTGCAATTTCTTGCTTTCAAACTACTGTACTAGGTTGGCAGGAGTTGGGACAGAGACAGGAGCTCATTCCATCATGCAGTACCCAAGAATCGAACTCCAACCTTCCAGTCAGCGAGTTCAACCTCTTAACCACTTGAGCTACCGAGTTGATATACTCTGAATATATCAAAACAACAAGCCAGTGTACACAGAAAGAGCCTCCTCGAATACTGTGGTATTTTTGAACCACAATCACATGGGCCCCGGGCAATGGTCACCTTGCGCTGGTTAATCTTTCTCACACTAGGTCAGATGGAAAAAAAAAACACTGCAGAATGAAAACACTATAAGATGGCTTCATTTTGACCGTTTCATGTTTGGCTTAGACATGGAAGAAGAACACAACAAGTCTGAGTTCATGTTGATTTATTGTACACAAATAGTTTGCTGGTACATACTGCTTGTTTGCTCTATTTGCAGGAGGAGCAGCTGAAGAGTTGAGGAGTTTTGTTCTGTGTTTGATTTACATTGCCAGAGAGCATGCTCCTCCTGTTCTCTATTATGTTTCTGCTAAACAAAGCAGTGAACCCATAGTTAATTTTCTCTCTCTCTCTCTTTTGGGAAAAAACAAACTAGTCAATGGAAACCTTTCCCCCTGCTCTTTATTCATCTGCTCTCTTTACATGCAGGCAATATATACCAGTTCTATGCTTGTGCACAAAAAGCCATTGTTTTAAAGGACACCTCAAAATCCTTGTCTTCTTACACCACCAGTGTCAAGGTGATATTTATAAAGCAAATGCCCCGTATTGTTAAAGTACTCTCTGGATGGCTTACAAGGTAATTATGCAACCTCAGAAAGATGGAAGGCTGAGCCAACACACTAGGATCAAACTCAAGATTGTGAGCAGAATTTTGACTGCAGCTTATTCAACTGTATCTTAGGGACTCATTAGTGGCCAGATGCAATAATCAGTGTAGCTTCTGTATTTGTAATTACTGTATACAGTACTTAGTGCTGAACTTCACTTTTAAACAAGAGTTAATGTAACCACCAGCTGGGTCAAGTAATAAAAAGGATCAGAAAACCAGTGTTGTTACCCAATTTGCACATAGCAAATGTTACTATTTTAAAATAATAGAAAAAAGGTATAAAGATGGATATGCAACATTTACAAAACATAGGGGGAAGGCCATGTCATTTCCTGCTGACAGTCCATTGTTGCCTGCTCTGGAGCAAGCCATATATGACTGTGCAAAACAGCTCCTCCCATCTTCCTTTTGAAGTGTGGTTGTTGGCCATAATCCCACTCAAACACTGGGTGGCTCAACTTGTACAATCTTTTAGGTGTCTCAAAAATATTATGTTATAAAATGAATAAATTTTGTGTCTTAAGGGTATCTTAGAGACCGCATCGCCCTAAGGACATCTGTCCGTCCAACCAGAGCGGACCGGAGGGGCTCTCTAATTGTGCCATCAGCCAGGGGGGCTCGCCTCTCTGGCACAAGGAGGAGGGCCTTCTCCGTGTCCGCACCGGCCCTTTGGAACCTCCTGCCTGTGGAACTGCGTCTCCAGATGGAGTTGTTGCCCTTTCGGAAGGAACTAAAGACCTGGGTAGCGGGCCAAGTTTGGGGTGCAGGTGGGGATGGGGGTACCGTTGGGTGGTTGGTATAGAGAAGTGTGCCTTCCCCCAAGGTCCCTTCAGTTCTTGCGCACCTTTTAGGGTTGGGTTTTTTAACTTTGTTTTATTATGTGTCTTTTATGTATTTACAGTCCGCTATGTAAACCACCCCGAGTTGGGTTGTACCTGAGTGGGCGGTATATAAGCGTGAAAAATAAATAAATAAATAAATAAATAAATAAATAAATAAAAATAAAAAAAATTGTGTCAGAAATTACTCTGGGTTGAAATGATTTTTTTGCTGGAGAAACTATAATAACCAGGTATTGAAACTATAGCCCCAATCTATCCCTTATTATAAACGAGTTTCATGACCATCTAGATTACTTTTTTCTCACATATCTGTTCTGTATTTGAAAGCATGAATAATAGCCCTTTCAGGCTCACGGCCACACTCTCAGGCTATCATTGTTGAGAATTGGTCTCCACCTTCTCATCATGGTGATGCAGTGGGTGGAGGGGAAATAGGCTGAAATTGAATCCAGACAAGATGGAGGTTGTGTTGGTGGGGAAGCAACCAGTCTCAGGTCTGGAGAATTTTCCTTAATTTAAGGGGTCTCAATAATGAAGGAGGGTGTACGTCAGTGTTTCCCAAACTTTAGTTTGTGGACTTCAATTCCCAGAAGCCTAAGTCTATTCCCCAAAGCACTGGTCAGCCAGTGTACTGACTTAGGCTTCTGGGAACTGAAGTCCATCATGGGGCGTATGCCCCACTTTGGGAACCACTGATGTACGTATTCTGGGTGTGCAACTTGACTCTGCGCTATCTGCCTAGAAAACCCTGAAAATAGTCGCTATAAGTTAGAATTGACTCAACAGCAAACATTTCTATATTAACAACTATACCAAAGATACTTTGTAGACACCTTAGAAGTAGTAATGTTACAACTGCAGGACCTTGGAAACAAATCCTATGTCAAAGTTTACAGTCAAATTAATGAAGAAGTAAATTGTGGCCTGTAGGAAAAGGGAACAAGAAGGGAAAGAAGAACTTTTAAAAGTAATGACATCACAAAACATTTTACAGGGTTACCCCCAACTGAAGATATCTTAAATCCCTTAGTAATAAAAAAATGATATATGATTAATTGATCAAGTGTCACCCTAAAAGTGTATCTGAATAATTTTTCCATTTTCTTCCCTACACTGAGGTATGCATATTTTCAGACATAATTCAAAGTGCTAGTTTTAACTTATAAAACCCTGAGTGACTTGGATTCAAGATACTTGAAAGACCACATCTCCCTTTATGAGCCTGCCCTGGTTTTAAAATCATCAGGTGGGTCTTCCTTCCCATTTAATCACCCTTGCAGATGTATTTAGTGAGGATATAAGAAAGGGCTATTTTTGCCGCTGCTGACGAACGGTGGAACTCCTTCCCATGGGAAATCAGGCTGGCCTCTTTTTGGTGGCTTGTCTGCAGTCAGGCAAAGATCTTTCTCTTTAGGCAGGCTTTTCTTCAGTAACCACCTGCCTAAGAAGGGGCTTCAGTCCCCCACCCCCATTTCCCAATTTTCTATTTTGGGTTTTAATTTTGTAAGTAACTTTGAGTCCTCCTAAGGCAAAAGACAGGATATAAATGTTTTTAATAAATAACAGTCTCAGACTTTACATTCAGTTTAGTGTTCAAGAATGAGTACATTTTCTATTTTATACTGGCTTATACGATAGTAATTGATATTCATTAAGGAAAAATACACAAGCCATTTTAATTTATTTTTATTTAGAATTGTATATTTGCAAAGGGGATAGATTTTATTTTGTTTATCCACAGAAAATGCTGTAACCTTTGAATACTCCTGTGCTTTCGTTGGCAGGGTTGAGTATGCAGCTGAAAGCAGTATGGTGCCAGTGTGGCCACAATGTTTGGCTTGGTACAAAAAAGGTGTTATGTGCACAACACGAGTGTTCGAAATGAACCATAAGAAGTTGCTTTCAGATCCCTTCCCATACTATAAAGTACTCGGATTCAAGTAAGAACAGTTATTCTCATTCTCTTTATTTAGCACAAACTATTCACAAAACACATACAATTTCATACCTGGCAGAGTTACTAAGCAACAGCAATCAGACTTGTTCTTCTTCTCAAGGGTTTGATCAGGACACAAAAGAAGATTTTTCTTCTGTCATATCGGAATATTGGTGATCCTCATGGCAATCAGCCATGAAGACTGTCCTGAGAATATAATGCAGTGAATATAAGGCAGGCCTTTCACCTGCCTTCCTCATCACAGTACGACACCAGTACCACTGATTCATTTCTGTGAGTCACTTTCTGATCCTCAGCTCTTCTGGCATGCAAAGTCCTCTTCAGCCCCAGGCCAGTATTGATGAAGCTGATGCCCTACATTCAAGATGGATTCAAGTGGGATTTAATCCACTTTGGAATCATCACCCTTCCCTGTGGACTTCAGCACCCAAGGCCATTAGTCCTCAGGGTTGTCAGGTTAGTTAACCACCGCCTGACACTTGGCGTTGAGTTGCTGGCAGTATGGGCTACTGTATTATCATAACAGGATAATCTGGCCAGACTGGTAATTACACTTACATACCACCCCATTGTGCTTAGAGTACTCTTTAGATCAGGGGTGCCCAAACTACTGCCTGGGGGCCAGGTCCAGCCCCTGACACCAATTCATCCAGCCCGCAAAACCCCTGTTGCTCCTGGAAGCGGAAGTAAAATGTGCCCGTACGGAGTGATGAAGGCTTCGTGGGCCAGATGAATTGGTGTGAGGCCGGATCCAGCCCCCAGGTCATAGTGACCGGCTCCCTGAACCTCGTGACTGGCCTGCAGCCTGAAAATTTTGGGCACCTCTGCCCTAGATCATGGGTCAGCAAACATGGCTTTCCAGATGTTCTTGGATTTCAATTCCCAAAATCCCTAATCAGCAGGTGTACTGACTTGGGCCAAGAACAACTGGAGAGCCAAATTTGCTGACCTCTGCTCTAGACCAAATCACTGCTCTAGATGGTTCACAAGGTACTTAAGATTCACTTATCAGAAGCCCAATTCAGTACACCTGCTGATCAGGGCTTCTGGGAATTGAAGTCCAAGAACATCTGGAGAGCCATGTTCTAGACTAAGTCACCTTCTCCAGATTTTTCTTCCACAGAGAAACATGTATAGTTGGCTAGCAATGAGAGGCCTGAGCTTCAAACATAACAGATTAATAAGAGTACTACCGGTATATATGAGAAATTGGCAAAACTATTGATAGAATGACAATTACTAGAATAAATTAGTCACTTGTGGAATGGCTTACTCTGAAGACAGAAGAGGGATTATGTTTCATATATGACCTCAAGCTTGAGTCATGTAATAATAAAGCCTTGGTGAGCTTTATGGAGGTGTGTATGATATCCACCCACTTTAAAAAACAAAATTGTCATCCAAGTAGAAATAAGAAATCTGGACAGACCTGCTCTTGTGTTTTTCACAATGTGGTTTAATCTACAAGATGATAATGATAGCTCTACTGGTGTGGAGAAGCATATTGTTACTTGCTAATATCTGCTACTTAAAGTATACTCAAGCCACAAGTTCAGAAGTTGGATCTCAAGCTTATCTCAAAACTATTCTAGAATATGTCCAGAATTTAGCTTGCTATGTTCTAGGATGCTTCTTAACTGGGTTTAGCCAGGATGTGTGAGTGGAGATCTCTAGAACTATTAAGGTATTCAAGCAGGAAATGCCACTTAAAGAAACTAAATGAAAAGTATAGTCTGTCTGCAAATATAAGTACATTGGAACTTAGTTAAATGAACAAAAGTCAGAACAGAATGGTTCTGAGTAGCTTCCTTAGAATGAAAAAAATGTGAAACAAAATTTATAAATGTACAGTGCTGTGTACAATATTTACTGTGTGATATTGAATCATGGAAATTAATGCAGGAGAAGTTTAAAAAAAAAACAGCACCAGATATGGGCATTTATCACGGGATGCTCAGAGCTGAAAAGATAAGCAATATGCCCTTGACTCCCATGGATAAACAAGAGACAGATGGAGTGAATGGTTTTAAGAAATTTAAGAACACTTGATCTTATGCCATAAGAAGGAGGAAGCAACAAGGATGATGAGGGAACTGAAAGCCAAACCCTGAGACAATGTGGAAAGATTTGTACATGTTTAGCCTTGAGTAAAGAAGATTGAAGGGACATATGATAGCACTCTTCAAATAATAGTCATACAGAGGAGCAGCAGGACCTGTTTTCAATTATTCAAGAGTGCAAGAAATTCAACAACAGGTTCAAGTTATAGGAACCTAGATTCTGGTTGAACATCAGGAAACACCTCCTAGCTGTTAAAGCAGTACAAGAATGGAAACCAATTACCTTGGGAGGTGGTGAGTACTGCAACTATGAAGACATTCTAGAAAAATAAACTAGTCATATGTATACAGTACTTTAATTTGAATTACTGTACTGGGCAGTTGGGATTGATAACCTAACAGGCCCTTTGCATTTACCCTATTCTATGAATCTACAATTGTGTGACTCCAATTAACTTGGAAATAAGAAAGAAAGAAAGAATCCAGTCAGTACATTAAGATGGAAATGTAGGAGACTTCAAGATTTTTTTAAAGATAAAAGTTAGCCAAATGTCTATAAATAATTTTATAAGCAGAGATGTGAGAAATGGCATAGAACAGTGGTTGGTTAATAAAATTAGTTAGATGAATAGAAGAACAGATAAATACAATGAAGAAAAAACTATGAAACTACATGAGGGCCAAAATCTTGAACAGAAGTTTAAACATGCTACAAAACCAATAGAAAAGGCTACCAAAGACAGACAGACAGACAATCCTGCATGTCTCATTTCATGTGTCACAGGAGATGACTCCATGATTGTAGTGTGTGGGTCACTTCATGGCAAGCTGGGATCCACCTTAAACAAATTCACGGCAATTGCATTTTTCCTGTTTGTCATTTTTTTTTTCATCCATCAACTCAGGGGTGTGCTGGGCACCATGGGAGGGCGCTGGACAGGGGCGAGGGGTGGCAACCAAGGGACGGGGGGAAAGGCTGCCAGCGGGAACCGCTTGGTCACTACCCCTTGCTTGCTTCCCCCAGCGTGTGGCACTTTAGAATAAACCATTGCTCCAAGCTGAAGGAAGGAGCTTGGAGCAATGGCTTAATCTAAAGTGCAGCGTGCTGAGTAGATAAAATAATAATAAAATTAATATTTGCGTCCCAGAGTACCAGAGGTGAGGGCGCACCGGGATGAATCCCCCTAACCCAGTGGCTCAGCCCATACCTGCATCAACTGTGAAAATGATTTTCAGGGGAAAATGTGTACTCGGACATCAGTAGCAGCAAATGACGATTACACACGCACCTATGCATGCACACATACATGCATACATACAATAACTGAAGAATGAGAAGGATGGCAAAAAGCATAACAGGAACGCTAAAGAAAATGTGAGACAGAATGAGACATTTTAGTAGGATGCACAGATTTAAAAAAGATTAAAATAAAAACAATTTAATTCAGTCTAAGCAGAAATATGAGCCAGAGCCAAACACTTCCATCTTTTCTCTATCCTTGCTTTTCTAATATCTGTTGACCAATTCTAATAAATACTCCAGATGAATTTTCAAGATCTCATCAAACTACTCCATCAGATGCAAAGTAGTCACTATATCCTGACTAGTTCTTTGCAGCAAGAGTGTGTAGTTCACATGACTCTTTACCAGAACAAATGCTTGAATGCTTATTATTATACTAGCAAAGGTTGCCTGGCGTTGCCGGGCTGTTTTAAATGGTGTTGGAAAGTTTTTGTTGTTGTTGTTGTTAATGTTTGTAAAGAAGAGGTTAGTCTATAATTGAAATTTTTAAAATTTTTATTTATACAAATTTTTTTGATGGCCTGTTATAAACTGTGATGAGTTTTGTTTGGTGTTTTGGGTTTGTGGATGAAAAAAAGAATAAAGGATGATATACTTTTTTGAAAAACACTTGGGGCCTTTTGTGTGGGGCTATTGTGCCTTTTTGAATTTTTTTTATTATTGTGGGCAGCAAGTGCTGCTGGTAGGGGTTATCTTGTATTTTGACTGTTTTTTCTCTCGTGGCCTCTGGGTGGAGCTTCTTCCAGTAAGTAGTCTCTTTCTTTATTCATTTCTTTTCCAGTCGTTGTGGTATGAGGTCGTGTGGTTGTGAGTTGGCTATTTTTCTTTATTTAGGGTGGTGGTGGTGTTTGGATTTTGTGGTGTTTGGCTGGGTGCTGGGTGTGTTTGGAAATGTTTGTTGTTGTTTACTTTTTGGTTATTTTTGTTTGTTTTTGTGTATTTTTGAATGTTTTTGATTGTTTGTTTTTGTGTTTTTTGGTGTCCTACGGGGGGGATCCCCTCTCTGCCATCTCCCCTGGCTCTGGAAGGCTTGGGGGGACAGACCCCTTTTGTCTCCCCAAACCTTCCAGACTCATGGGACCCAGGAGAGGGGATCGAATCCAGGCTACCCTCTGATATTAAAAGGGGAATCTCAATTGGGGATTCCTCTTTAATATCAGTGGGGGGGGGGTTGTGATCCCCCTCTCCACTGGCTTCCTTGGGTTTGGGAGGGTTGGGTTGAGAAAATGGGTCTGTCTCCCCAACCCTTCCGGACCCAGGAGAGCCATCAAGAGGGGGATTCCCCCCTCCATTTTTAAAGAGAAGTAACCACTTGGTTTCTTCTCTTTAATATGGTGTGTGTGTGGGGGGGGAGGGGAATCCCCTCTCTGCCAGGTCCTCTGGGCTAAGGAGGGTTGGGGAGACAGGCTCCTTTTGTCCCCCCAAACCTTCCAGACTCATGGGACCCAGGAGAGGGGATCGAATCCAGGCTACCCTCTGATATTAAAAGGGAAATATCAATTGGGGATTCCCCTTTAATATTGGGGGGGGTGTGTTGTGATCCCCCTCTCCGCTGGCTTCCTCGGGTTTGGGAGGGTTGGGTTGAGAAAAGGGGTTTGTCTCCCCCACCATTCCGGACCGAGGAGAGCCATCGGAGAGGGGGATTCCCCCCCCAACTCCATTTTTAAAGAGAAGTAACCACTTGGTTTCTTCTCTTTAATATGAGGAGTGTCTGTGTGTGGGGAGGGGAATCCCCTCTGTGCCAGGTCCCCTGGGGTCAGGAGGGTTGGGGAGACAGGCTCCTTTGGTCCCCCCAACCCTCTCAACCCCAGGGGAGCCAGTAGAGAGGGGGAGCACAACACCCCCGCCCCCACCCAGTGATATTAAAGGGGAAACTCCAATTAGGAGCTTCAGGCGCCGATGGGGAGGGGGGCTTTGTTTCCCGTGGCTTGTCAGACTTGCTCTCCCGGTGTTTCCTCAGCGTTCTGCGCGCTCATGGCGCGCAGGACGCTGGGGCTTGTAGTTATGGGTTTGTGCTTTGTGTTTGTGCTGCGTTTTTTTAAAACGGTTTTCTTTTGATTGGCTGCGGCATGTTTTCGAACGTTCCTTGCGCTGCGCCGTGCGAGAGCCTCTCAGCCTGATTGGCTCTGGCGCAGCACGGTGCAAGGAATGTTGGGAAAGGAAGTTGTTTCCCTTTTTTTGCGTTTGTGGGGCTGTTGCCCCACTGTGGGGCTGTTGCCCCACTGCCTGTTTTCTCAATCCTTTGTTGACCTGGGGACCCAGATCGGCCGTGTGCATGAAGGGTGAGTGCAGGCAAGTAGGGCGAGGCATAGCAACCTATAGCAAGTTCCAACGGTTAACCCTTGGTTTTACAGGTTAAGAAGTCTCTTTGTTTGGCTATTTAGAAGTCACACTGATTGGCTGACACTGCCCAGAGTGGATACTATTTTTGATTAGAGAAGGCAGATTATATGATAGTTATTGAATATATTAAATGTTCAACAGTTAAATCTAAGGAAATTCAGTCATACTTAGGAACTTCCCGGAATGTTGACAAATGAATAGTAATGAAAATCTGATAAAAGCCTCCAGTATGATTGGTAATAAATAATGTGACACAGACCCCTCAATTGATCTGTCTTCTTGAGGTTGATATGCAAGGGTCACACCAAATGGCATGTTACTTTTTTGCCCTCTGACCTCAAGCAATTCTCTTTAGATTTCACCAAAAAGGGCCAGTGCAGCTTTACCCTAAGTCAACAACATGCCGTGTGAATGTGGGGAGAAAATGAATCTGGCTCATTTACTGGTCTGCCGATTATTACCAGAAACATGTACCAATGAAGATTTAATTTTGGCCAATGACAAAGCCAAGAAAGAGGCTTCAATTTGGCAGTCCAACGTTTGATCTGGAAATGAAAGAAGAACATTATAATGTACATTAATAGTTCTATATACTGTAAACACAATCCAGCCAAAGTTGGGCACTTTTAAATCATATTGATTAAAAATTCAAAACTAGGTACTATTAACAATAATAATTCTGTATTGTCAAATAAATTCTGGCTTATGGTGATCCTTTCTAGGTTCTCTAGGTAGAGAACACACAAAAGTGGTTTATCTTTCTCTTCTTCTAAATGTGATCTGGGTCTGTGCAGCTTGCCCATGACTATATATGCCAGTTCTTCTCCTTGGAAGCCCAATGGAAAATCAAACTCCCACCAGATACCTAAATCACTGAGCTTTGCAGCCAGTCTAGGCACTATTAAGTCCCAAGAAACTCCTGATCTCAGATGACTCACACATCCCATATAATTATGCATTAAACTACTGTATTATTATATTAAAGTTTGGCCAAATCTGTTCCTGAGCCTTTTCAGTCAGATATTCTTTCCACTTGGCTTGTGCTGAGTGAAATTAAGCAACGCATTTGCAATTCCAGCTTGAAACAATACAGTAGTTTGTTGTAGTTATGGTTTTCAACTGGCAATCTTGAAGCAATGATGATACTTGAGGCTAAACGGCTCGAAAGTTGGTGGCCTACAAAGTGATGAGGACACAGTAACCAAGATGAGCGGGACACCGTTCTCTATCTCCAGTGTACTACAAAACTATATACCTGTCCCACAGGGGAGCAATGGTGTGAGTCTTAACAGAAATCAGGAGCCCTGATCCACAGTAAAAGGGGCCAGGCAGATGGGGCTAGTCTAGAAGAAGTGCGGCCAGGAGTTGTTTGCATGGGGAAAAGGGGTCACATTACATCTGAAGTCAGGTTTGTTATTATTGTTCAGTCACATAGTCAAGTCCAACCCATTGCAACCCCATGGACCACATCATGCCAGGCTCCTCTGTCATCCTCCAGAGACTGCCCAGATCCACTTCCACTGCATCAACAATGCTATCTAACCATCTCATTCTCTGCCATCCACTTCTCCCTTTGCCTTCAATCTTTCCTAGCATCAGGATCTTCTCTAGTGAGTCCTCATTTGGTGGCCAAAGTTCTTGAGCTTCAGCTTCAGTATTTTTCCTTCCAAGGAGCAGTCAGGGTCTTGATTTCCTGACTGATTTGATTTCCTTGCAGTCCAGGGGACTCTCAAGAGACTTCTCCAGCATCACAGTCCAAAGGCATCTATTCTTCTGCACTCAGTCTTCCTAATGGTCCAGCTCTCACTGTCATACATTAATTACTACTGGGAAGACCATCGCTGTAACTATGCAGACATTTGTTGGCAGGGTGATGTCTCTAATTTGTATTAAGCTGCCTAGGGTTGAGAGTAAACACAATCCAGTGGGGAAGGAACTGGCAAGCCACTCCAGTGTCCTTACCAAGAAAGCCCCATGGAGTCAGGTTTACTCGGTAGTAAATGCCACGTGATAAAAGGAGCATTACTGCTGAGTAACAAAAAGGATGAACAGACTTCTCCAGTTGTAGGTTCCAGTTCCCACTTCCTCACTATCAGTCCCAAACTGGGGGCTGCGGTGGCTCAGTGGTTAAGAAGCTCGCCTTGTTAGCTGGAAGGTCAGCAAGTTAGCAGTTCGGGACTCGGGTACTGCGTGACGGAGTGAGCACCTGTCTCTGTCCCAGCTCCTGCCAACCCAGCAGTTCGAAAGCAAAAAAACTGCAAGTAGAGAAATAGGGACCACTTCAGTGGGCCAAAAATCTTGGGGGCATGAAAGGTGCCTCTTTCGGGCGTCCACTGAGTGGAGTTCCCCCTTTCAACCCAGAAAGCACCTTTGTGTGCGTCTGACACAAAAGGTCCCAAACTGAACGAGCCCAGCAAGGAAGCATTGGTAGCTCGCTGATCTCCCTGGCCCGCAGCCGCCTCCAGCGCTGGGCGGGGGGATTAAAAGTAAAGGTTTCCCTTGCTCGAAAGCCAGTAGTATCCGACTCTAGGGTTCAGTGCTCATCTGTTTTCGAAGCCGAAGAGCCAGCGCTGTCTGCTTCTGCAGACGTTTCCGTGGCCACGTGGCAGGCATGACTAGACACCGGGAGCGCACAGAACGCTGTAATGGTCCCTATTTATCTACTTGCAATTTCTCGCTTTTCAACTGCTAGGTTGGCAGGAGCTGGGACCAAGACGGGAGCTCACTCCGTCCTGCAGTCCTCGGGAATCGAACTGCTGACCTCCCGCCTTCTTAGTCAGGGTCTTAGCCACTTGAGCCACGTGACAGCAGTCCCTCTGGACCGGGGGGGGGGGAGATTACTGACTGGCTGCACAAAGCCGCGGCCGCCTCTCCAGCCCAGGGAGGGATTTACCTGCTGCTGCTGCTGCTGTTGCTGCTGCTGTGAGCCAAGCGCTGCCTCCTCCGCCTCTCCTCCTCTTCGCCCCCAGGGCAGGCGCCGGACGCCGTCGAGAGGGTGGCGCGGCGTCGGAGGCAACGCAGGGGGAGCTGCTGGGCTCGGCGCGCCTGGCGTCGAAGAAGACGAGGCAACTTTCGGGGCGGTTCCTTTCCAAGCTCCCCTCGCCCTCGCCCTCGCCCTCGCCCACTCCGCAGGGACTCGCGTACGTTGTTCCTCTCCTTCGGACTCTGGTAAGGCGCTCCTCTCTCGCCTTCGCGTTTCCACAGGGTTTTGCCACTTCGAGGGGCGGCAGGAAGGCAGGGGACGAGAAAACCAGGGCTGGGAAGGAGCTCTCCCACCCCCACCCCCGCCCCCGCCCTCGAGGGTGGCGGTGTGTTGGTACCCTGACCTTGGCTTGCTTTCCTGGGGCCTAGGCGCGCCTAACTCGTCGGAGGTGACGGGAGTTTCGGCTCGGGTTTCCAGACGGGCTGTTGAGAAGGGCGACGCGACGCTTTGGAGAGCTTTCCTGTGTGACGCCACAAGTGTTTCTTTGGCATCCTACTGGCCCAGGGGTGCCCAAACTACGGCTCGGGGGCCGGATCTGCCCCCCCCCCGCCCGCCAATTCATCCGGCTCATGAAGCCCTCGTTGCTCCCGGAAGCAGAAATAAAACGTGTCCGTAGAGGTGCATTTTACTTCTGCTTCCGGGAGCCAGATACGGCCCCCAGGCCATAGTGACTGGCCCCCAAAACCATGTGACTGGCCCACGGCCTGAAAAGTTTGGGCACCCCATTTGATGTAGGCAGATTGATTGCACACGAGGCAGCAGGTGGGCCAAACACTTCTTTATTGCAGCATGGTCAATCTGTACATGAGGTAATGGCGGAGGCATACCTCCTTATATATGATACAATGCATTTGAATTTCACCCCAAAGGCTCCCATTGGTTGTGGTACCAGTGATGTCATTCGGACGTATTGCATACCTGACATAGTTCACCTGTGGCGGGAAGGTTTCCTGTGCTAGTTACGGATTGGGTGATTGGAACCACGTGAGTTGAGCTGTACATGAGGTAATGGCGGAGGCGTACCTCCTTATATATGATACAGTGCATTTGAATTTTGCCCCAAAGGCTCCCATTGGTTGCGGTACCAGTGACGTCATTCAGATGTACTGCATACCTGACATAGTTCACCTGTGGCGGGAAGGTTTCCCATGCTAGTTGCGGATTGGGTGATTGGAGCCACGTGAGTTGAGCTCCTTCAGCTGCGCTACAGTTGGCAGCTGAATCACATGCATACACAACACCCCTATACTAGCCCTTTGGGGCTCAGCAGAACCAAACTTCAGGGCAATAAATCGGAACCCCAATCAGGGATCTTCTGCTATTTGTTGTTCAGTTGCACAGTTGAGTACGACCGTTTGCAACCCCATGGACCACAGCACACGCCAAGCTCCTTTGTCACTTCTGTTATTACCGGTTGTAAAAAAGCCACACTGATTTGTAAACTTATCGGTTATGCTAGCCAACCCATATGTGCTTCTGTACCTGATGTGTATAAATGAATGCCATAAAGTCACACTCTTATGTCCGACGAAGTGGACTTGATCCACGAAAGCTAACATTAAAGTATAGTTCAGGGATTTTCAACTTGCGGCCCGTGGGCCGGGTGCAGCCCACAGCACCATTTCATGTGGCCCACCTTCATCACACCAGGAAGTACCATGTGGTGGAGGAAGGGCAAAATGGCTGTCCGGCCCCCAAAGCTGTCTGAGGGAGCATGACCCGGCCCCTGGCTTTAAAAGGTTGAGAACTGGTATAGTTGAACTTTTTTGAAGAGTCTTCTAGTGTTAGCCGTCAGGGCCAGATTAAGACCCTTAGAGGCCCTAAGCATTTAAAAGCTTTTGGTGCCCCCATATATATGTAATTTAAAATATAAACAATAATAAACCATAAAATAAAATGTTATTTATCAAAAATAAACAAAGCTTACAGTAAGATAAGTACTGTATATCTTATCCAGATGGCTCATGGTAAATTCAGCTCTGGAACATTTCTGTGGTGCCCCCTTTCCTTGATGCCCTAAACACGTGCTCATTTTGCTTAACGGTTAATCCACCCTGTAGCCATGTTCGTCTGTGCAACATATCAGAAAGTAAACAAAACAACAACAAAACAGGTTGTGACACATTAAAGACTAACTCCTGTCTTTAAACGTGAGCTTTCATGGATCAAGTCCACTTCGTCAGACCTGAGAGTGAGATCTCATGGCACCTGATGTGTATAAATTGATGCCATGCGGTCTCCCTCTTCCGTCTGAAGAGAAGCAGATTTGATCCACAAGTGCACACATTTAAAGACAGGAGTTAGTTTTTAAAGCAGGGGTGACCAAACTTTTTGGGCCATGGGCCAGTCACGTGGTTCAGGGGGCTGGTCACTATGGCCCGGGGGCTGGATCCGGCCCCCATATGGGCGTGCTTTACTTCAGCTCCCGGGAGCAACAAGGGGTTCATGGGCCAGATGAATTGGTGTCAGGGGGTCAGATCCGGCCCCCAGGCCATAGTTTGGGCACCCCTGCTTTTAGCTGCTGTTATGGTTTATTGTCTTGCTTACTCTCTGATGTGCTTGCACAGAATTTCCAAACCCTCTTCCCCTTTTGGAGGCTCGGTCCGAGAACTTTCCTTTACCCCAGGTATAAACGCGTGTGCCGGAAAGTATTTCATCCAACAGCCACACAACTTGTTGTTCAAGCAACAAGTTGGGAGTCTTGCATCAGAGTCACCCGAGTCCTGTCTCCACCACCCTCTTTTCCTCTTCCCCCCTCCCCGGTGAATTGTGGCCCCAGCTCTTGGGTCAGCAGAGGCATTGTAATTTGTAAGCCAGGTAGGAAGAAGGAGGGTTGGGAGGCTGGCTTTGGGTTCTTGAGTAAGCACATGAGTGAAGCATGAATTCCACGCTGAGCCTTCCTCGGCCTGCGCGCCCCAAACTCTCCCCAAACAAAGGGTGGCCTCCATGCTCAAAGTAGCCGACTTAATCCTCTCCCGCTTGGGGACTGACAGATGATGATCAGATGCTGTCCCTATGGGGGAGGGACGAGCGAGGAGGCGCTTGCCTTAGTTACGGAGCAGAGCGACATGTTGTAGCCAGCCAGCCAGCTCGGTTTATTTTTCTTCAGGGCTGCGCTGCCAATAACTCTTCCCTTTCCAAATCGATTGGATCGACCATTCCGTTGCCTCCAGAACACGGTTTGGGTATTAGGCTATATTAGCACTCCACTCCAGCCTTAGGAAGTCAGAGAGCCTGCATTTACCCCAACTGGCAAACTGACAAAATTATATAGGTCACTGGGAAATAATTCTGTCTTAATCGCCTTTATCTTTTTGACTAAATGGAGGAAAAAAGAGAGTTTCTTTTTACTCTACAGATGCTTGTCTTTAATCGGAATAAGACTCTCTCTGGAAATAAAGTTTACAATACTCTCTATTTTTAAATATTGTGTTTGAATATTTATGATACATTGATTAGAATCGCCATGTTTGAAACTTAGTATTTTATGCGTATTTTCTAAATGCCTTGCTAGCAAGGACTTGTCCCTTTACATAACAGTTCTCTTGATGTGGGATTAATACAAGCTGTACCTAAATCACCTGTTGAACATAATTAAATTCCACTGTGTATCTCAAAACAGTGCTGATTGCTTGCTGCAAATTTTGATGACATTTTGAAAATTCCCTATGTTGCCTTGACAGTTTTGCAAAGTATTATCTCCTAAGCATGGTTAGAGTGAAGGACTGTATGTAATCAGTAGGACCAGTTGATTATGAAAGGGGTAACCCTACTTAAAGTTATAGCATCAAGTTTAAATCAGTGATTCTCAATGTTTTCAGGCTGCGGGCCTCACCACACCTCCTGGGCAGCTGATCTGGCCGTCATGTGGTTCCTCCCACCTGGAAGAGGGAGTAAAACGCATGCAATGCATGTGCAGAATGTTCTGCGCATGTGCAGAACATGTTTTACTTCTGCTTCTGGGAGCGGCGAGGGCATCAGGCCGCGTCTGGCCTGTGGGCTGTAGGTTGTGAATGCCTGGTTTAATTGAATGTTAGGGAGTTACTGAAGAGTCCTACAGTTTCTTTGAGCACAAGACTTAATGGCTTCAATAATTTGAGATAAAGTACGGATTACAGTAACAAAAGAGTAGTACCTGTAGAGGAAACAACACTGTAGACTATGTTTTTAAACATAATAAAAATGGGATGCTGGTATCTGGTCTACCATCAGTGCATGGAATATCTGAGTTCTCAAGAGCATGAATCCTTGTTTTTTATACTAAATCCTGATTTATAAAGTGACTGCATTGAAATATCTGGGGTTCACAGAGCCTCCTCAACGATTGTGGTATTTTTGAATCTCAATTTGGTGTACCATGGTTTAGTGTAAGGGACCAAAGACAAAGAAACAGCCGAAGGGTTGGCTTAACACAGGTTTATTGCATGATGATCCGGAGGAACATGTGGTAATGGCGGATGAGTAGCTCAATATATACAGCTGGCTATACATTTGAATGTGGCTCGTCGACAGACTATTGGTTGCTGCCTGCGTGACGTCGTAGGAGGTCACGCCCTTCTTGACCAGGTGAGGAGGTCGCGGGGAATCTTCCCGCGCTGCTGAAACCAGGTGACTATGATCCATGGGAGCTGGACGCTCGCTACTGCCCTCTGGTGGTCACTAGCTCGCGTCCCCTTATTAGGTTACATTGATACAGCTGATGGTTATAATGTTGCACACAGAAAGGTTACATTGGTAACACATGGCAAAGGTACATTGTTAAAGGCACAGCTTTACAGAACACAACATCCCTCCCCCCTAGGATGAGACGAAGTCTCTCAGCCAAGATGGCTTGTTGCATGTGCGTTTGGGCCGTGAAGAGGGCTGCCCCCCCCCGGGGGCGTTATTGCTTCTTTGCTCCCTGGTCCCTTGTCCTGAAAAGGGAGAGGGAGACTTGTTAGTGGCTTGCCGCTGTCTGGCGGCCTTAGGGGAAGGGAAAAACTCTATTGTGGGCAGACCGGGGGCCGTCGGGGCTAACGAAAAACCCCTCTTCTCGCTTGGACGGGTGGGGGACCACTCCGAACCCCCCCAGTTCTGAAAATCAAAATCTAAGTTGGTAGGGGTACCCGCATTTGTGGGGACTTTCCGCGAGATATGTATGGGGTCGGGTTCCTCCTCCTCGGAAAGATCCCCCAGGGTATCTACGAGGATATCCTCTTCCCCCCTTGGTGGGGGCCCACGGTCCCCTTCTCCTCCCCCTTGGGCTAAACGGGTGGGGGAGAACCCTAACGCTGACTTATTTCCTGCGTGATCCGTGTCCTGCTCATCGGAGACCCTGCGTCGGAGCTGGTCTGCGTGCCGTCTCCATAGGAGCCCTGTGCTGGTTTCCACGCGGTACGACACGGTGCCGGTTTGTTCCACGACTACGCCCGGCACCCAGGCTGGGCCCGTGCTGGCGTAATTCCTGCAATGCACGGGGGCGCCTATGCTGAAACTCTTTGTAACCTCCAGCCCGATGTTCCTTCCTTTGTCCTCTACCCTCGTGGGGTCTAGCCTAGTAAGGATGGTGGTCAGCTTCCTGCGCATTAAGAGCTCTGCGGGGGAGTATCCTGACGCCAATGGGGTTACCCTGTACCCTAGCAGAAACTGACACACTTGCAGGTTCAGATCCCCTGGGCCCATGCGCCGCAACGCGTCCTTCGTGGTGCGGACGAGGCGCTCTACTTGGCCGTTGGTGGCCGGGTGAAAAGGGGCGGAGGTGATATGCCGAACGGCGTTAATCTCCATGAATGCCCTAAACTCGGAGGACGTGAAACAACTAGCGTTGTCGCTAATTAACGTGTCGGGTATGCCGAACGTGGAAAAGAGCCTCCGCAATTGCCTAATGGTCTGGGCCGAGGAGGTGCTCGTGACTGGGATAACCTCCAACCATGTGGAGAAAGCGTCCACTACAAGGAGGAACAGGGTGCCTCTGAATGGGCCCGCGAAATCTACGTGCACCCGGGACCACGGCCCCTTAGCCGCGTCCCATTCCCTGTGGGGAAGGCGGGCCTCCTCTGGTCTGGAGCATTGGCAACTTTCACAAGTGCCGACCATGTGCTCGATGTCGGCGTCTAGCTGGGGCCACCAGAAGTAACTCCGGGCCAGCGCCTTGGATCGCACGATGCCGGGGTGGCTGACATGAAGCAGTTTGAGCACCCGCGGCCGAAGGGAAGTGGGAATCACCACCCGCTGCCCCCACAAGAGACACCCCCTCTCTAGGGACAGTTCTAGCTTTTTTCTGAAAAATGGGGCGAACTCCTCCGCTGGGGAGGACGCGGGCCACCCTTTCTGCAGCCAGGAGCTGACTGTCGCTAACGTTTTGTCCTTCTCTGTCGCTTTGGCAATGTCGGCGGGCACTACGGGGGGGGGGGGCGAATCCAGCACCTCTATCATGAGAACCTGATGGTCCCGCTCCCCCATGCTCACCTGGCTGGGCGTTAGGGGAAGGGGAGACCTAGATAGGGCGTCCGCATGGCTGATCTCCTTTCCGGGCCGGTAGACCAACGCGTGCTGATACGCGTTGAGAAAAATGGCCCACCTGAGCATCCTCGGGGACAGAATCTGTGGGGTGGGCTTATCTGCGGTAAAAATGCCTAGCAGGGGCTTGTGGTCCGTTACGATTGTGAAGGGGCGGCCGTACAGAAAATCGTGAAATTTTTTCGTCCCCGCGACTATTGCTAGTGCCTCCCTGTCCGTCTGTGCGTAGTTCCTCTCTGCTTGGGACAGGGACCTGGAGTAAAATGCTATCGGGGCCTCCCTTCCGTTTTCCAACACGTGGCACAGCACCGCCCCCACCCCCACTGGAGATGCATCACAGATCAGGACTACTGGGCGCTTGGGGTTGAAATGGCGTCGGACGCCAGGAGGCTTTTCAGCTCGCTAAATGCCCTTTCTTGGTCCTCGCCCCACTTCCATGCCTGGTCTTTCTTTAGCAATTTGTGTAGCGGCTCAGCCACCGCTGCCTTTCGGGGGAGGAAGGAGTGGTAAAAGTTGAGCAGCCCTAGGAACGACTGCAACTCGGGCTTGGAGGTGGGGCGGGGGGCATTCTTAATGGCTGCCACCTTGGACTTGGATGGTTTTATTCCCTCAGGAGTCACACAAAACCCTAGGAACTCAACCTCTGTTGCGAAGAAGACGCATTTGTCCTTTCGCAACCTCAGCCCCGCCTTTTCGAATATCGTCAGGACCTTCCCCAACCTTTTGGCCAATTCAGCCCGACTCCCCCCCGTTATTAACACATCATCAAAATAAGGCAACACCCCCTCCAATCCCTTCAGGAGGCGTTCCATGAGTGATTGGAAAATTCCAGGCGCCGAATTCACGCCGAACTGGAGGCGCGTCACCTGGAACGCCCCCTTGTGGGTGACTATGGTCTGCGCAGCAGCTGCGGCAGGGGACACCGTGAGCTGCTGGTATGCCTGTGCTAAGTCGAGCTTAGCGAAACACTTTCCCCCGTGTAACCTGGCCAGCAGATGGCTGACTACTGGCACCGGATATGCATTCGGGCGGATCGCCTTGTTGATGGTGCACTTGTAGTCAGCGCATATGCGGACCTCCCCGTTGGCCTTTAGAGCGGTTACAATTGGAGTTTCCCACTCCGCAGAATCTACAGGCACAAGGATCCCCTGGCCCACCAACTTGTCCAGTTCCGCCTCTATCTTGTCCTTGAGTGCGAACGGCACCCTGCGTGGTTTAAGGCGAATTGGGCGGACCCCCGGGTCCAGGTCGAAAGTCACTGGGGGCCCCTTGAATTTCCCCAGTCCTTTTTTGAAAACTTCGGTGTGCGCCTCGCACACCTCCTGAATTGGATCAGTCCCAATCCCAACGGCGTGCACCCCCCCAATAAACAACCCCAGGGGCTGGAACCATTGAGTCCCGAGGAGGCTGCAATTTCCTCCTTTGAGCACGACTAGGGGAAGGGACGCGGCGTGCTCCTTGAATTTGACCTGAAATTCTCCAACCCCCAACACTGGAATACTGTTCCCTTGCACGTCCCGTAGTGTGGACCTCAATGCTTTGAGCTTGGGTCGCTTGTGGGGGGCAATTCCCAAAAACTCCCTCTGGGAAATGATTGAATATGAGGACCCCGAGTCAATTTCCATCCTAATGGGGACCCCTTGGACTAGTACCTCAACAAAGTAGCGGGGGTGTCTAGTAGACACGCTGAACACTGGGGCGTCGTCCTCGCTGCCGTCGGCGATGCGGCCCACGCCGTCCTGCTTCCGCGTGGCCTGGGCGCCATCCTTGGGTTTCGTTGGGCGGTCCTGTCCGGCGGAACGGTCTGCGGAGCTCCTCCGGGTTTCGCGCTTCTTCCTGCACACCTTGGCGATGTGTCCGCGGCGGCCGCAGTTGTGGCACTCGGCCTTCCGGAAGGGGCATTTCACGCGGTCGTGGGCCGCTCCACAGCCGTCGCATCGCCGGCTCTCCTTCCGGACCCTCTGGATGTCCTCGTCGTCGCTGCTCTCTGCGGACGACCTCGAAGTTCGGCAGGCCGCCTGTACCGGAGCCTCTGCCTTGCTCGACTTTGGCCGCCAGTCCTGAAGTTCTTGGACCCTGGCCTTCGTAGCTTCTGCGGCCTGGGCCGCTCTGACGACCTCCTGCAACGTGGGTGGCGGCTCTTGGTTCATTAATGTATGCTGGGTCTCGGCGTCGTTCAGGCCGCACAGCACACAGTCCCGGAGGGTGATTTCGGCATTCTCCCATTTGCACGGGCCGGCCGCCAGCCGCAGGGCCGCCAGGAATGCGGCGACCGTCTCCCCGGGCGCTTGGACTCACCTCCAAAACACACTCCGAGCGGGAAACATCGCCGTGGCGGGCCGGACGTGCTCACGCAGCATCTGCATGAGTTCCTTGGCCTTGAATTCGCTCACCCTCCTCGTTGCAATCAGGTCCACCAAGGTCCTTTTGGTTTCTTGTCCGAGCATTCTGGTGAAGATGGCTCTCTTCTTCGTCTCTTCCGTGACTTCGGACTCGATCAGTGCGGCCTGGAAGTCCATCTCGAAGATCTTCCAGTCGCCCGGTTTCCTGATTTCGAAACCGGCGCATGTCTTGGTCCCGTGGGCTGCCATATCCCACCTTCGTCGCCAATTTAGTGTAAGGGACCAAAGACAAAGAAACAGCCGAAGGGTTGGCTTAACACAGGTTTATTGCATGATGATCCGGAGGAACATGTGGTAATGGCGGATGAGTAGCTCAATATATACAGCTGGCTATACATTTGAATGTGGCTCGTCGACAGACTATTGGTTGCTGCCTGCGTGACGTCGTAGGAGGTCACACCCTTCTTGACCAGGTGAGGAGGTCGCGGGGAATCTTCCCGCGCTGCTGAAACCAGGTGACTATGATCCATGGGAGCTGGACGCTCGCTACTGCCCTCTGGTGGTCACTAGCTCGCGTCCCCTTATTAGGTTACATTGATACAGCTGATGGTTATAATGTTGCACACAGAAAGGTTACATTGGTAACACATGGCAAAGGTACATTGTTAAAGGCACAGCTTTACAGAACACAACACATGGTAACGGCAACTTCGTGTTGCCAGCTAATCTTTCTCGCACTAGGTTAGGCGAAAGGAACGCAGAACGAACTCACCAAAAGGTGTCTTTATTTTGGCAGCTTCACATCTAGCCTGGACATGGAAGAAGAAGATTGAAACATCTTTCAGAAGTCCTACACTTTAACATAAACTTGTACTTCAGTATAAAATGAGTATCACATGAATACTCATGGATAGCTTGTGGACTAGGTGCATCCAGGAGACGAGAGTTGAGTTCTCCACTGTATCTTGTGAGATAATAGCTGGCCTGCATAGCCTTGGATAAGTGAAACAGTGCCAGTGCATCCTCATAAGGAGTATGGTAAACCACTTCTAAGTGCTTTGTACTTAGAAAAGCCTGGAATGGGTTACCATAAGTTGGAATTGACTTGGTGGTATAACTATAATGTATTATTTCACGAATTCTGATACTAGGTATGGTAATTATGGCAGCCAAGATCAGTGATGGTGAACCTTGGTACTCCAGGTCTTCTGGAACTGATCAGTAGGAGTGCTGACTTGGGCTTCTGGTAATTGAAGTCCAAGAATACCTAGAGTGCCAAGGTTCGACATTACTGATCTATATGTTTAGCCTACAGTCTTGTGCCGCCTTGGCTCCTTTAAGCTGCTTTAAATCCTTTATTGGGAGAAAGACAGCATATAAATACTTTAAATAAATTTCTAGGAGAGATGTTCACTAATCACAGTTAGGGTTTCTCGTGCATAGACATGCACATGATACTACTGTAGAGCAATCCTGGGGAAATTGAGTTGTTAATTATTTCTTTGATTATGTTGTATGATTAAAGATATAGGAAAAAGAATGGGAACTCAGTTCACATGAGTTCCAAAAAGGCCATTTTGAAGAAGTAAAGAGAAAGATCGTTTTATCCTATGCATTTTTGAAGATACACAGAATTTGTTTTTAAAAAATCAAGAGTAAAATAGATTTACTTATTTGCTTTCCTTAGTGTAATTAAGAAATAGTTTTCTTAAAAAAAAAAGGTTGCATTTAGTTTGTTCTGATGTAGGCAGGTCAGCCTGCACAGCTTATGATCTAAAAAACCGATCAGTCATGCAAAATGTTCCATCAGGCATTTGATAAATCATCTATTTTTGTTTCATTGTGGGACTACAAAAATGGGGCTTGTGAAGCAGGTGGTAGGCCATACTAGTTGACTGAGAAAATTTGTTTAACTTGGATTTTCTTAGGTTTGGCATCCTTCAGTGAAGGTAAGCAGTACTGAGACAGACTTAGAAAAGTAACTTATTATTCATTGGTGTGTCAGCATGTTTTCTTAGATTCTTCTATCAAGATTATGTAATTTGCACAAAACTTTATTTTTTGTCAATTTGAAGTCAATTTTACATTGTAATATGTATACTAATTGGCATGATCCTGTTTGTTTTGATTATTGCATTGATGAAATTGTTAACTGTTGAAATTGTGTTTTCAGTCTGCCATCTGTCTTTCACATGATGATGGCTCAGCCTTAATTTTTTGTAAACTAAATTTATTTTTAAGGTTTTGTTGGAAATTGCAGTGATGTTATCACAGACAGTCTGTATTATTTAGTTGATATATAGAATTTTGTGTTAATGGATTCAGCCTTGTCTGATATTTGACAGTATGTGATGGTGAGCCTTGGCACTCCAGCTGTTCTTGAACAGGAGTGCTGACTTGGGCTTCTGGTAATTGAAGTGCCAAGGTTCACCATAGGCTGACTGTTATATACTTTTTTACAAACACAGATACTTAACATACAATTTTTATTGGCCTGCTGCTTATCTAGTTGTTTTTATAGATTTGTCTTCCTTACAAACATACATTTGCTTATGACTATAGTTTTCTGCCAATACTTGTAATACATTGTATTATACTCAGTCCAGAAGTGTCATCAGCTAGAATACTTTCCACTGAGTACTAATTAATGGACTGTCCCAAATACGTGCTCATGTGCAGTCACATTTCTCTTTCAGAGTTAGTTGCTGCTCTAATTGTTTCCATTTTCATAATCTAGTATCTTTGTTGTGCTTCTTGATGATTTTGATTAATTCCTGCCTCTGTGTTGCACCTGGTTTCTTGGTGAAGTGCTGGCAATGATATTCAACACAAGCATTCTCTGCAGTTTCACCGTTACTTTGTGATGCTTAAATGATAGCCATATATCAACCAGGGTGTGTAGTGATACAGTCCTGTACATATAGAAGGTCACTCTTCATTTCAAGTCCCAACCTGTTTTCCCCATATAACAGCTTCATTCATTCATGTAACAGTTTTGGCCTTTGTCTAATCCAAGACCTAAAAACCAAATCCGAAATCCAATTGGATTTCTAAAATGTGACAGTAAGTAAAATACCTCTTGCAAACCAATTGCCCACTACAAAGCAAAGACACCCAATTCAAAATCCTCAAAATAATGTGTGTGGCATATGTACAGCTTTGAAGGCACAGGTCTTAGTAAGATATAAAGCAGAGCAATCACACTTATATACCATCCCATAGTGCGCAGTGCACAGTCTGGGTGGTTCACAAGTTAATTAGCATTTTGCCCCCATCATGCTAGGTACTCATTTTAGCGCCCTCGGAAGGAGGGAAGGCTGAGTCAACCTTAAGCCCTGGTCAGGAATGAACTCACAAACATTTTGGTTGCAGTATAGCAGCTTTTAACCACTGCGCCACCAGGGCACCATTCATAATGGTACCATGCATGCTCTTTTGTAAATCACATAACCGGTCGGTAAACAGCTATGATTATTATTTAACTGGCAGCAAATCCAAACCATTCTTGAACACAAATACAGTGTGAATAACATTGTTTATAAAGTATGAACCTCTCAGATATGATTCAGTAGATCTGAGAGTAAAAAGTCAGTGCTGCTATTGTCTATATTTTTATAGCGTAATTCCGTTCACCAGGAGTCTCCGCAGCCAGAATTGTGGTAAGGTAAAAGTAAAGGTTGCCCTTGTGCGAAAGCCAGTAGTATCTGACTCTAGGGTTCGGTACTCATCTCTGTTTATAGCCAAAGAGCCAGTGCTTTCTGCATCTGCAGATGGTTCCATGGACATGTGGCAGGCATGATTAGACAAGGAACGCTGTTTACATTCCCACCGAGACGGTATCTATTTATCTACAGTGGAATCTCTGTTAACAAATAGCTTTGTTAGCATAAAAAGCACATAACAAAAGAAAATCCTTAGAAAATAGTGGCTCAGTTTATGGAACTTTTTTCGGAATAGATTGTTTTTCACTGCAATCCTATGGGAAACTGCGTTGCAGTTAAAGTATTTTGGTTTTCAGTGCATCCCTATGGGAAATTGCATTCTTATAGGAAATTCAGTAAAAGTAATTTTTACTGGAAGGCACATCCCAGAGAACGCATTAATTACATTAACTAAGGTTCCACTGTACTTGCAATTTCTTGCTTTCAAACTGCTAGGTTGGCACGAGTTAGGACAGAGACAGGGGCTCACTCCATCGTGCAGCACTCGGGTCTCAAACTGCTGACCTGCTGACCTCCCAGTCAAATTCAGCATCTTAACCACTAAGCCCCACAGTCCCTAGAATTATGGTAGCTATAGCCCAAAAATCCAAGTCCTCAAAAGAATGCCAGCATGCCTTAGTATTGGCTTGGCAAGCCTCTTTTTCTGCAGCAATGGATGAGAAAGAAAGTGGGTGGGACTGGTTAAATTGCATGGGATTAGGAGACTGGTAGTCTTTTTATTCATTAGGCTCGCCACAGGGTTCCTCTCAAAGACTCCCCAGTCCCCTAATCCCTTGTTCTATTAGTTGCAGGGGGAGTGTGAATGGGAACTATACTGAATGTGTAGTTTCATAATAATGTTCAATTTGATGCTTAAGCTGTAGTTGGTTTTATCAATGTTCCTCAGTAATCATGACTGTCAATATTCAGTTGATAATATTTATTATGATTCTTAAAAAATTGCCAGTTTGCTCTTTTAGATGATAATATTATAATCTTATGGTGTAGTAGATTAAAGGGATGATCATTGCAATGTTTCACTTTTCCGCTTCAAATTTTGCTGTATCTTATTGAGTCATTTATTAAAGTACATTGAATTGCGACTTCTATCTTCACAGTAAATAAACTACTGGTGTTACATGATGACTAGTTCTATCCCTCCCCAGTCCCGAGTTTCTGATCTACTTATCTGTTGGCTTAAGAGTTTATCACCATCTATTGCATCAACTGCTGCTGAGATTGTAAAATACAAGACTTCCTTCATCTGGATAAAATGAATGAAGGAAACCCAGATAAGGTTACAGCCATTACTAATCTGCCTGCTTCTTCTTGCATATATTGGCTGCGCTATACAGTTGTGGACCAAAGGATGCTTGTATGTAGAAAGTACTTTTATAAATGTTATCTGCCATACCTGTGGGAAACATAAGAAAGCACAAACCTTGATTTGATGCCTCCTGTGTACATACTCTAGTCTCTGCAAATCCTCACTTCATTGATTAGCTGTTTGAAATAGGCAGTTGAGTTGTCTATGCGACATGAACATGCTTTCAATTAGTTTGATTATTTGAGAAGGACTTAAGTTGTATAACCTCTTCCTAGAGTTATTTTCTGCTGAAAATGTTACATGTTTGCTAGTTCTACTGAAAATAACACACTTATGTCCCAGAAAGTGTGTGTGTGTAGGATTGATTTAGAGAGAGAGAGAGAGAGAAATTTAAATATATGGGCCAACCCAAAAAAAAAAAAAATTGGATCACATATCAACAGTCCTTCTCACTAAAATAGAAGATAAAAAAGGCATCTTCCACCCCAAGTAAATTTCACACCATACTTGTTGCTGTTACTGGTCTCTATGAGTAGGAAGAGGTACAGTTTCAAACTTTCAGAGGGTGGTAGGATTGAGAGAACTTTTAGCATTTGTGAATGATAGCTGTAACAAAAAGGGAAAACAGAAAAAAACACAGTGTTCATCAGTGGTTCCCCTGGCAGTAGTATGGAAAACACTTTTATGACCATAACTATTTTGCTGGTACAGCTATTTTATAGTTTACTAAAATATATTGTAACTGTTGATGAAACTATTTCACATATTTGAAATAAAAATACAGTAATACTCAATGCCTCTACAAAGAAGCATGCTTAAAAACCTTTCAGGAGTACTCAACTGGTGGTATGCCTTAAGTACCAGTAGAGAGGGTTATGGGACCTAATGTCCAATGTGGTCATTGATGCAAAAGATATAGCATAAGTGGATGGAACCAGGGGTGACACACAGAGCCAGGGGCAAATGCGGGTACAGTAATACCTCATACAAAGTCCGCTTCATACAACATCGCCTAATTTCTTGAAAAAAGTTACCTCATACAAAGTCGTTCGACTTTGTATGAGGCATTCAGTTTTTCCCAGGTTGCATTGTGCCTGGGCAGTATAAAAGACAGGACACATGCATGCATTGCTCTTGTGGGTTTTGCACAAGGCAAAGAGTGTTTAGGAGTGGTTTTGAGCGTGATTTTGGATTTTTTTGAATTTTTCATCAGAATTTTTAGAAGCATTCCTGGGATTTTTGCTGCATTCTTCAGGTTTTTGGACAATCAGGGTTGTTTGACATGTTTTTGTAATGTATTTAGCCTTTAGAAAATGTTTTCTTAAAGTTCTGTCAGTTTCCTGTCTGTTTCCTTGACTTTGCCCTGAAGTCTGTGATGTTACAGTACAATGTATCTCTATGGAAACGACGTTGTATGAGGCATCGCAGCAAGGATTTGGACGTTGCATGAGGCACCGCGGCTAGGATTTTGCATGCCTTATACAAAGTCCAAATCCATATAAAGTCCAAACTCGTGGAACCAAGTTTGGACGTTGTATGAGGTATCACTGTAATTATTTTGATCAGTCATATTCAAAAGGGGAAGAGAACATCTTGCAGCCAGAAAAAAGGGGAGGAGGCAGTAATCTGGAGAAGCTCCGTGGTCCGGCTGTTAGCTTTGGTGAGAGGACTATGACTGGCTCTGTCAATGTGACATTGGACGGTTGGTGTTTGCCCAGGAGAAAAGTCAAGGTTCAGAAGGCTCAAAGAAAAGCAGGGGCAATGTCTAGACTCCAAGGTCAGCCATGTGGAAAACCATATATTCTGTAAGTTCAGTCATTTAATTTGTGAGATATAACTTACTATGGCTGTCTTTGCCATGTCTGAGCTCCTTGAAATGATTTGCAAGATGGACCATCTCAAGATGTCCTCCTCGTTGCCTGCTGTGATTTGACAAATTAGTTGCATTATATTTTGTTTTGTTTGACCCTCAGGCACTGATGACTGCTGTTTGCAAATTAGTCTGGCTTTGAGGATGCAGCCCATCTCTAGCTTATTTTATTTATTTATGTTTAGATTTGTATGGCCGCCTTTCTTGCCTCAGCAACCCAAGGTGGCTCACAGCATTGGATTAAAAAAAACACCCCACCCCATACAGTAAAACCGAGTAGTCCTGACAAGACATCATGTACACACATAGTCCTGACAAGACATCATGTACACACATACACAGAGCCTAGCAAGCATTTAGAAGTAATGCTCTGATCTGAAGGAGGAGAGGGCAAGTGAGGCCCTTCTCTTGACCTGTGGTAAGAAGGCAGGCAGGCAGGAGTGGAGTGGAGTGGCAAGGAATAATTTGTGGTGGAGCAGTGATTTACTTGCCCTAGTACAGGGGTTACCAACCTATGGCCTGTGGGCTGGACCCGGCCCACGGCACCATTTCATGTGGCCCACCACCACCACCGCTCAGAAGTGGAAGCAGACATGTTTTTGTCAGCCATAAAATGCAACTGCAGATGCTGTAAATGCGCCTGCTTCCACTTCTGGGGGTGTAGTCAGGCTCACTCAGCTGTCCAGAGGGCGTGGTCAGGCCCACGGTGCAAAAAAGTTGGGAACCCCTGCCATAGCAGAAGAGCTTGTAGTGGAAGAGGGCGTTTTGGAAGGTAGCTGCACCTACAGAGAAAACCCTTTGTGTTGCTGCCAGCTAGTACCTCACATTGTAGTATAATTAACAATGATTCTTATGAAGATCTTAATGAGTCTGTGCAGAGGAATTTTATTCTTCAAAGAACCTTCAGCTTGAGCTGTTTAGAATATTATATTAATAATAAATCTTGGATGTAGTTAGTAGTTAATAGGTAGCTCATGCAGTCTTTTTTAGCTTGCAGCTTGTTGGACCACTTAGTAAGCCAGCTTTTTGTACTAGCTGCAAGATCTGCTGCATTTACTACTTGCAAAGTTGGTCTGTATAACTTGGGTGCAAGTTTATGATGTCCTTGATTGAATAATGCTTTTGTTTAGTAAGTGGATAGTTTATTTAAATAGTGTAATATGATCTCGCTGACTTGAATTCCCCCAAATGTTCCCAATTACAGTTTCTATCAGCCCCAAGCAGCTATTGACGTGAGTTGTATCCAAAAACATTAGGAGAGGGTCAGATGGGAAAATGCTGATACGTACAGCAATAAAAAAAACCTATTCATGATTTCAAAGGAACTATGGTTGCTTGAAAAATATGTAGGTTCTTTGTTGGTTCATAGATGAAATTATGTATTTTGCAGCCTTGCTGCAATGAACTGAGTTACTAAATGTCTGAAAGTTTCAGTAAGTAGGATTCTGGATCAAAAGACTACATCTTGTTTTAATTACTCTCCAGTGTCTAGTCATGCCTGCCACATGACCACAGAAACGTCTGCAGAAGCAGACAGCGCTGGCTCTTCGGCTTACAAACAGAGATGAGCACTGCACCCTAGAGTCGGATACGACTGGCTTTCGAGCAAGGGAAACCTTTGTGCCATTAGGTAAAGGTAAAGGTTGCCCTTGCTCGAAAGCCAGTTGTCTCCAGCTCTAGGGTTCAGTGCTCATCTCTGTTTATAGCCAAAGAGCCAGTGCTATCTGCCTCTGCAGACGTTTCCGTGGACATGTGGCAGGCATGCCTCAACATCAATGCACGGAACACTGTTTATCTTCCCACCGAAGTGGTCCCTATTTATCTACTTGCAATTTCTTGCTTTCAAACTGCTAGGTTGGCAGGAGCTGGGACAGAGACAGAAGCTCACTCCATCATGCAGTACACAGGAAATGAACTTCGACCTTCCAGTCAGCGAGTTCAGTGTCTTAACCACTTGAGCCACTGCAGTCCCATTAGATTAGATACTGTTTTTTCCTCATATCTTTACATTGTTTCTATTTTCCTTTCCCATTTTTCAGGGTTTACTTATTTGTAGGTTTCCATTTTCCAGGGCTAATTTATTTGTACGTTGGCTAGATAACGCAGCAGTTTAGATATCTGGCTGTGTAGCAAGAGGTTGGGAATGTCTCTAAGGAGAAGAACCAACCTGTGTAGTCATGAGCAAACGGCACTGTCCCAGTTTGCCCCCAGAAGAAAGGAATGGTAAAACAATTCTGAGTATTCCCTCCCTAGAAAATATGATATGTCAGAATTCACTTGATGGCACATGGCATTTATTTGTGAGATCTCAAATAAGCCATCTGGAGTTAGTGGATCATCAGATGAATTGAACTTATGTGTGGTATGTTCTTCAATGTTTTTAATATTATTTGGTTGTTTTTTTAGTGTCACATATTATAGTATTTCAATTACTTTCTATCTTGTTTTAATTGACTGAGCTGCCTTGACTGAGCTGTTTCTTTGGAGAAACACTGCATATAAAATGAAAAAATATTTTTAAAATATTTTGATTAAAGGGCTGGTCAGGTTCATAGCTTAATTATTTTGGCCGTAAATAGTGATGGGGGATAGATTTTATGGACAGGAAATTACTTTTTTCATAATGTTTTTAGTTCTTGTGCTGGCTTAGATAGTTGGACAAAGAAAGGGATTATAACTTGTACGATAAAATTCCTGAGAAAAGCTCTTCATTTCAACAGCTATTTACAGTATGCTTGGATGAGTATGTTATCAACATTCTCTTCTTTCTGTGCTGCCCAGCTGGACCTAAGATGGAACTGAAATGAACAATTTTGCAGTTGGGCTGTAGCTAGCAAAGGAGGCAAAAATCTGAGACCTGATTTTCCCCATCCGGGAGATGAGGAGATAATCCTGTGCTGCAATTGTACCACTTTATGCAAATCCTGCTTGCAGGCTAATTGAATGATACCTCATAGAAAAGATTGTTGCTCGCAAGACGATCAGGATGTGAAGGTTGAAATACCCATGTGTGTGTCTGTTCTACATTATTGAGAGGCATGGAGGTATGGACCACCTGCAATCTTGAAATGTTAGTACCCTAGATCAGTGGTGGTGAACCTATCACATGTGTGCTAGATGTGGCACTCCCAGCCCTTGCTGTTGGCACATGCGTTGTCATCCCAGTACAGAGTTCACTCTGCCCATCAGCTCAATGGGAGCACTTTCTCCCTTTCTCAGCACAGAGTTTGCCCTGCCCCCCTGCCCCTCTGCCCAGGAGCCCAATGTGAGCGCTTCCTCCCTCCCCCAGCAGAGAATTTGCCCCACCCCTCTGCCCAGCAACCCAATGGGTGTGCTTCCTCCATTCCCCAGCACAGAGTTCGCACTGCCCCTCTGTTTGGGAACTTGGTCTCTAACAGATTCACCATTACTGCCCTAGATGCAGAGTTTACTTTGTGAGAACTAAGTCATAGGTTTTACTTCCTAGTAGCTGACAAGAAAGTAACTTGAGGGATAGGCATTCTGTTTGCTTTTGAAGGAGCTGATCAGTGTTGTAGACATGCCAGAGCTCTCAGGATCAGGGTTCTAGGACTTTTTGAGTAGCGGGAAAGATACCACCACTTTCCACTCATTTTTCCCTTAGGAAACAGTTGGCATTTCCCCTTTCTCTATGTAAATATAACATATGTTTGCTTGTTTTACATCACAGTGTGAGATGGTGCTTTTAAAAAGGAACTTGATGCTTTGCTTGTTATATTTGGGCAGCCTTCTTATAATGCTTTGATGGTGTAAATAATTTTTGTGCTAGGAACTATTCACCCATTGTATTATTATTGGCTGCAGGCAAGAAAAAAAATACAGGAAAATACACTCTGGTGAGCAATTCTGATACTGTATTGCAATTTGCAAATACAGTAATTGCAAAAGACAAAACCAAAAACTATTACTTGCCACTTAGGATTGATGAGAAAATGGCATAAAACCCGAAAGCTTCCAGCTAAAATCCTTTTGAAAATCTCTTAGAGATACAATTTAGAAAGAACTATTGAAAATAACTGGGAAATGTAAATCAGTACACTTAGAAGGGCAACCATTGATTACATTACTTGTCACTCAAAAAAGTAACTAGATAAGTTAATCACATTACTTATAACTAGTGCTCTAAAATACCAATTCAAAGGGTACAGAATATCTGATGAAACAAAACAGCAGGTTATAACTGGCTTACTTTCAGTCTGTACCATGGTTTTCTGGTTTCAGATTACATTAGGACAGGGGTGGCTGGCCCTGGCCCACGGCATTGTTGCATGTGGCCTGCCGCCCCCTCACCGTTACCAGAAGCAGACGCGGACACATTTATGACAACTTTAAATGCATCCGCGCATGCATAAACACGCCTGTGCCTGTCGTAAACACTGACGTAAATGCACCCACGGCCTCAGATGCATTATATGGCAGCGTTTATGGTGGGAGGAATCATGTGACCAGCTCGCTCAGCTGTCCGGGGTGTGTGGTCCAGCCCATGGCGCAAAAAGGTTGGGAACCACTGCATTAGGAGATCAGTTTTAAGCAATTTCAAGGAGATTAACAGGATTTCTTACAGATACGTTTTTTGAAAAATCCAATGAAATATAGAGTAATATTTTGCTATTTGCTTTTTAAAAATCCATTGGCATATAAAAATAAACTTATTGTTAAATGAAGTTTTTTAAAGTTCCAAATAATATCATGAATGAGGATTTTTCTCTCTTTTCCTTTCCACTTGTGTGGAATGTAAATGACCATTTATGCATCAACAATGAGAATAAAAGTTCCTTAACAAATCAGCAGTGCCACCAATTGAGGAAAGAAAAGTGCTAGTCATTATCAAGCTGCTTCCCAGTATATGCCAATTTCTTTTCCTTGTGGATTCTACAGTAACTTACTGCACCCCCCTTCCAAACCAACTTTGTTCTTCCTGATTCTTCCTACAGGTGAAGGCTAGGCCTACAACCCTAGACCCTCCTTCCCCTTGTATGTGTCATGTTGTGCTATATAACATGTTGAATGAGGTATCGTTCAATTAACTTTGACAGTGGCTGAGAAGGGTGAGTGGGTTGTGTTGACTAATGCCACATTGCTTTCCATCATGTTGTCATGTCAAAATACAGTAGTAGACATTGACTGAAATCCTCTTGCAAATAGCATAATTTTTGGAACTGAACTGCCATTATGTTGAAAAATCTTCATAGATATTATCTATTGCATAACATCTCCAGAGATTCCTTATTTAGATATTTTTGAAGTGTTAGCTGTGTTAGTCTGTGCAAGCATATCAGAGTAGACTTGATCCATGGAAGCTCACATTTAAATACAGGAGTTAGTCTTTAAGCCACAACATTTTTGTCTTATTTGTTGTGTTGTTTTGTTTACTCTGATATTGTTTAGAAGAGTTTACCTCAGAAAGTTGCACCATTTATATAATTATACAAGAGGATTTCAGTCAGTGAGTTTAGCATGTCTTAAGACCATTGAGGTATTAAGCTATGTGTCTAAAGTGGGTTATGCTTTTCTTACTATTTTATCAACATGCCCTTGTCATGGCATGGCAGGGTGGGGTGGGGGGAAAGCCATGCAGACTTGAATTACAGATGAGAAATTAATTAGGACTAGAGCATACCTCACACAAATGATGAAATTTTCTTGGGACATTTCCTGCCTCACATTTGCAAACAAAATATACTCAGCAGAATACTGTGGCAGGACATGATAGGTGCTCCCCAATGTAAAGGAATTGGCATTTAAAAAGAGTGAACTTTGCTCTCATTAAAGTTGTTTACTGCTTGAAGTAAAAATGTTTTGATAGATTGTTATTCTATGATGTAATACTAACTCACAGGTGTTCGTTAGAACAGATGTTTAGACAAATATGTTCATTCAGACACCTGCAGTTGATGTGCAGACTTGGAGTCTGACACCTAGACACTTTGTCCATCTCACCAGATAAGAAGATGGCACAAGAGATAACGGACTCACGTAATTAGCAGATGTTCCAAACAGGTGGGTAGGGGGGCGTAATACCCACACACCCAGCCAGCTTGTCTCCTCGAGACATAGTTGGAAGTTTTCACATGTTTCTGATGCAGGTGTCTGACTGAAAAGTGTATAAATAAGAATCCTTTTTACCCTGAAGTTAAGTAGAGTAGGGAGAGAGAAGATCAAGATAGGGTAAGCTTCTCTCAGCCAGACCATGACAGTCAGAACCTATGAGGGGCTCTTCACCCCACTTTTGTAGATCTATTCAGACAGCTTAGTTATTCATGTTTATGTTTTGTTTATTATTTCTTTTTTGTATTCCTGAATTTTTATTACAACTGTATATTAATCTACCTCAATATTGTAAGCCAATAAAGTGCTGCTATTTTGAATACCGGGTAGATTGATTTTATTCGCCTCTTAGTTTGAAGAGGGAATGTTTAGGTGTCCAGCCAGAAGATATTTTATCTTTGAAAAGTGCCAGGCTGTTCTCTCTACAGAAGGGAGGTAGAAGTCAAATCTTAGCCTGCGGTAGAAACTCCTTATCTACCGACCATTTGTCATTTTTCAAGGAGAAAGCCTCACGAGGAGAGATTTGTAGAGGGGTATTATTTGGGTTATGAGGCTGAATTCTCATAAATTTCTCATGCAGCTATTTTAATTGTCAGCTGAAGCTGATTATCTCAGAGTGTGACGGTTCATCTCAAAGCTCCGTTATCTAGGAAGCCCTAGTTAGAATCTCTGAGAAAGTTTTTTTTTTTTTTACAAACCTCTCGGCACTTTATTATAAATCTTTGGACTGTTGTCTGCTTCAAAACCCTGAGCAGAATTTTAGTCTAAAGACCCCCGTGTACTCGTGACACCCAAAACATCAAAATAATTTATCAAACTGATTATCTTAGGGTAAAAAGCAATAGGACAAATATATAGGTAACAGTGGTTTGTTGTAAAACATAGACATATGCCATGTGTTTTAAACCCCCAATAAGGAAATACTTTGCAAGGCTAAATCACAATAAACTCTTCATCTGCTTTCCCCCCACTGTTTTTTTTTTACTGATGTATCATAGTATGTATCTCTATTTAGGGTCTCTTGGCCAAAAAAGGAGAGGTTTTGTTACTGCAAATTACATAATCAACCCCCTGTCCTCTAGTCTGTCAACTTTTATATTCGGTGTTCCCTCTTTTCATCAGAATATCCAAACATCAAATTCTTGGTGGTGTGTTCCTTATTTTAAAGTCAAGCATAAGGATTTTTTTTAAAAAAATTGGTTGCTGTCCTGTTGAGTTCAGTGCTTAAGAAGTATTCTGATCAGAAGGATCGGGTCAAACACAAGTGGTTTATTATTCAGCTCAGAGATACCGGACTGGGGAACATGTACAAAGTGGCCAGCTTATATAGAGTCAGAAAGGCAGTTACACAGGTCGATACATTTCAGGAAGTTTGTGCTGACAAATCAGCTAACTAGACAGCAGTTTGAAATTGGCGCCCTTGAAAAGGGCGCGCTATTCCACCGTAGACTTTATGATGCTAATAGCGGCTTTAATAAATAACGCTTGGATACAACATTCCTCCCCCCTAGTGAGAAACCCTCTCCCCCATCTTTTCGGTGGACCACTGGTCCGTCTAGGGCGCCCGAAATTGTCAGGATTTAGGGAAAGGGGTTGGCTCGCTGAACTGCCTAGGCGTGCTAGATCTTTGAGGGTTTTTTTCTTTTCAGATACCGGAATTGCTTCTGTATCTGTACCTGTAGAGCGAGGGACTGTCTCTACTGCAGACTCGGCAGCGGCCAGTTCTGGGCCCCTTCAAGCGGAGGGTGACCCCTGTATAGAGTCACTTTGCAGTGGCTGAGTGAACAACTCTTCCTCCAGATTGAAATCTGGGAAATCCTCTCCATTTGATGAAAGATCTGGCACTAGAGGCTGGCGAGTCTCTGTCTCTGTTGTGGCGTTGTTTCCCCGAACCCAGGGACGCATCTGATCTGCATGTTTCCTTCAAATTAAACCGTTGTTCATAAGGACTTTGTATGACACTGGCCCTGTTTGCTCTAAGACCTCACCTCCCAACCAAGGGGAACCTGGTGCATAGTTGCGGCAATGGATAGCTTGCCCAACCTGGAAATTTTTAGTGTTACTAACATCTATGTTGAGACCCTTGTCCTCAACACAAAGTGGGTCTAAACGGTCAATGACCGTAGACAATCGCCTCTTCATTAAGAGGTCTGAGGGCGAAAAACCCGAAGCTAGGGGAGTAACCCTGTACACTAGCAGATACTAACAGAGCTGTAATTCTAGATTCCCTGTGCCCATATGCTTTAGTGCTTCCTTTACGGAGCGAACCATTATCTCTACTTGCCCATTGGTGGCAGGGTGAAAAGGGGCAGCAGTGATATGCCTTACGCCATTGCAGCTAAGGAAATCCTGGAATTTCACCGACATGAAAGTTGACAAGTTATCGGAGACAACAATGTCGGGCAATCCAAAAGTACAAAAAACTCTTCTTAATTTATGAATTGTGACAGTTGACGAAGTCCCTGATATGGGTATTACCTTTAACCATTTAGAGAATGAATCAACAACAAGCAGGAAAGTGGCTCCCCTGAAGGGGCCAGCAAAGTCGATATGGACTCTCGACCAGGGGACTTTTGCATTGTCCCACTCCCTGGTGGGCTGGTGGGTTTCCTCCGGCCTAGAGTACTGGCATTCTCTACAGCGGCCTACCCAAGCCTCGATATCTAAGTTGAGCCTGGGCCATCATAAATAACTCCTGGCAAGCGCTTTTGAGCAGACTATGCCTGGATGACTAATGTGTAGTGTGCATAAAACCTTATCATTGGCATGCTAGACAGGGAAAATAGTGATAAAAAGTACAATGAATATTTGGAACTATGCTTTTCGTAAAGTGGCGAAAGCTAACTGTCTATACATCTTTCTGTGGGTGAAGTTGTTGACTTCTTTCTGTCAAAAGGGTGGGATTGTAGCAAAAGATTAAAAAGGAATTAGTGTTATATAGAGACTTGCTTTCTTATGTAATCTACTTGTCAGTGCTTACACAAAGCTGTGAAATCTTATATTAACTTAATATTATGATTCTGCTAGTGGTTTAAAATAAGTTAATTGATAAATGATTTGTGAATTTACATTGATTTAAATCAGGGATTCTCAACCTGTCGCCTGTAGGCCAGATGCAGCCCACAGCACCATTTCATGTGGACTCCCACTGCCAGGGCTGGCATCAGAAATTTTCGGGCCAATACGCAGGCCCCCCACATCTTGCCCACGCCCCTATGGTTTTCTGTGTATGCACGGTTTGTTTGCGCATGCATAGAAAAGTGGTTTCCCAGTGGTGCCATGCCCCTATGGTTTTCTGCACATGTGTGGTTTGTTTGCGCATGCGTAGAAAAGTGGTTTCCCGGCGGTGGTGGGCTCCTGTCATCTCCGGGCCCGGGACAAGAGTCTTGATGGTCCCCCACTGATGGCGGCCCTGCCCACTGCCTCCACCACACCAGGAAGTGCCATGTGGTAGAGGAAGGGCAAAATTGCTGTCTGGCCCCCAAAACTGTCTGAGGGAGCATGACCCGGCCCCTGGCTTAAAAAGGTTGAGAACTCCTGATATAAATGGTATATGATTTAAATGGTAGCTTATTAATAACTTATAAGCTAAGATAGCTAAATAGACTGTTTAAAAATATACAAAACACTATTGAAAAGCAATAGCAAAAATGTAACACAGAAGTGTTTTAATGAATTTTAAAATAGTCAGCATCTCAGATCAAGAGCTGTACTGAAAAAGTGAGAGCTGTACTGAAAAACTGAGAGGCCAAATAATGTTTAAAAGACATGGCCGAATAAGAAAGTCATCATCTAGTCCAGGGGTTCCCAACCTACGGCCTGCGGGCCGGACAGGACTCAGCTCCTGACACCATTCCATCCAGCCTACAGTGACGATCCCACAAGCGGGCACATTTACGACAGCCATAAATGTGCTCGTGCATGCGCAAACGCACCCGTTGCAGTTTACAGCAGCGTTTTCAGCAGGGGGAAACATCGTGTCTGGCCTTTGGCACAGTTGATACATTAAGATTAAATCAGAGTTCTTCAGGAAGAAAGCATGCTTGTGTAAATCGCTTGATTAATAACTCTTGGCATTTCCTGCCAGTGGATGTGGTTAAGCAAACAGGGAAACCTCTGTTGAGCATTCTGTCCAGTTTGGGATTTTTGTCTTGTTGCTGTCCTGAAATGTGAAGCTACAAATGCAATGCTGGAGAAAGCACTGATGAAGTTTTCCTGGTTTTTTTTTTTTAGCCAGTTCTCTTGCGGGGACCTTCCAGGTGGATGAATGGGGTACACAATAGCATGCTTTCTGATTCCCAATAAACCAAAATTCAGAAGAATTTCCGTTTAGTATTGCATGAAGCCAAGGTCTGTAAAGAAGTCAACAAGTGAACTTCTTTGGTGAGACAGTTACCTGAAAAAGGTAAATGATGTTGGACTCCTTAACCATCGGAGTAAGGAACTTATGGCCATCTGAGTATATGTATATCTTGCCCAGATGTAATCATATGAACCTTTAGAAACCTACAAACAGTTTTTTGTGGCTCACTGCTAGCCTATGAATTTATTTATTTATTTATATTCATATTTATATAGCCTCCCAACTAATCTAGTCCAGTGGTTCCCAACCTTTTTTTGGCCATGTCCCACATAAGCATCTCTCAAATTCTTATACCCCCCTGTGACATATAATTCTTATTTAAAAAATGAATTCCTATTCACGTGGAGGAAGCCTAAAAGGCCATTACCTATTAATAACTCATTCTCAAATTGCCCCCCCAAAACAACAACAAATTGTCCCCCTGAGGAGTATGTAAACTAGACTACCGTCTAGTTTATGTACACTACATAGCATTTTAAGTTATTTCTTAATAGTAATAATGTATGTATCTGCAGAAACTGATAAAATGGTGCATTGTGCTGGCATTGGCTTTTAATTCAGAGCATGTTTATATGAGCACTTAGAATGCTCGTTTAAGCTCGGCGTGTGTGTGTTCTAGATGTGCATCAGCTGCATTTTACGGATGCTGGCATGCCTCTACTCTCCCCCAGTGATCTTTTAAGAATCCCTTTCAGAAGGCTCTACTTTTTAAGATCGCTGAAAAATAGTGTCCTAAATACCTTCTTGCTGACCCAACAGTTTGAAGGGGGGGGGGGAACCATTGTATCATTTCCTCCCATGCTGGAGTGGCCTCATCAGCCATGTCACCAAATGGCTCACTTTGGATGTTCAGATGGAAGGAATGTGCTAAATGTAATCTAGCCCCATCAATCTGAAGATAAATGATCCCAGACTGCCCCATAAAGGGCTGTTTGGATATGCTCTCAGTCAAGGTAAATAGCCTGGTGGGAAAAAATGTTTTTAAAATTGTTGTTGTTCAGTCACCTAGTCGAGTCCAATTCTTTGCGACCCCGTGGATCATCGCATGCCAGGCACCCCAATCCTCCACCATTAAAAAATTAGGTTCCTTGATAATTGTTGAGTGAAACCTGTTGTGCAGCTCCATGTGTGCAACTGAAATACAATCAGTAGCAAATTACCACTTATTAAAGATGGTTTCAGGATGCATGTGGTTTGTACACAATGTCTAGTTGAATGAATCAGGAGAGCATCCAGTTATTGGAAATCTGCACCGTTCATTGTAAAAATGAACAAAGATAAACAGACATTTTGATTTAGGAGATCAAAGCATGGGCAAACACCATAAGCAGGCAGCATGTCTACAAGAATCATTGAAAACTCTTCACGCGTTGTATTCAAAGCTAGCTGGCTTTTGTGGAAATTCACATACAGGTAGTTCTGTTTTATTCAATGTGTGAACATGCATGGCACAGGAAGCTGTGTAATCAAAATCTCATTGTCTCCTAGAGAAGATGGTGACAAGGGAACAGATTTAAGTGTGCAGGTGTAACAAGTGTGTTGCTTTTTTATAAATGTGCTAAATTTACTGACTTGTAATGATATTCAGAAAAGGGTATAGACTAGGTCAAGTTAAACATTATTTTAAATCAAATACAGCCTATTTATGTGAAGAACTGTTAATGTAATATTGTACCACATATCTGTGTACTCCCTACACCTCCTAATGGGACAAATGGCTATGCAGCCAAGAGGGAATGAGAACATACTTGACCTTTAGCTTGGAACCAGTTGCAAGTCACTAATTTCTTGCCTCTTCATGGTTGCTTGAGACAATTTCAACAAAGTCACTAGAAATAAAGTCAGAAGTCTTTGATTTTCTCAGAATGAGGGTCATAGCTAAGCAATTTCAAAGTTAACCTTATACAGTATTTATATATCTTTACTATGATGACTGATCTGATAATAAGTTAACCTTGGGTTTCTGATATATTGCAGTAAAACAGTCATGTGAGTTTATTATGTAGCTTTAATTCAGGCTTTCATGCCGGTGGCCAGACCATGCTCCCCCGGACAGCTGAGCAGGCTGGTCACATGGTTCCTCCCACCTGGAAACGGAAGTAAAACGCATCCCGCGCATGTGCAGAGCATTCTGTGCATGTGTGGAGCGTGTTTTTCTTCTGCTTCCGGGAGCGGCGAGGGTGTCAGGGGCAAGATGAAATGGCATCGGGGACCGGGTCTGGCCCATGGGCCGTAGGTTGAGAATGCCTGCTTTTGTTTTTAATATGTGTTTTGCATACTACATCTTAAACCAGTGTTTCCCAATGTGTGGTTCATTTATTTTGGGACTCCTAAGTCAGTACATTGGCTGATTGGTGCTTTGGGGAATTGAAGTCCAAAAACTAAAGGTTGGAAAATGTCTTAATATATTTTAACACACAGTAAAACCCCAACTTACATATGCCTTGAGTTACATAAAATTCGACTTATATAATGATTTTGTGCTAAAACCATGTCGCGATTTACATGATTTCCTATGAGTTTGCTTCAAGTTACATAAATATTCTTTTGCCTATGGGTTTGCTTAGAGTTACGTAAAAAACCGATTTAAGCAAAAGCCTATGGAACTGACTTTTTTTTCTAAGTAGAGATTTTACTGTATTGCTTTATTGTCATGGATGTGTTAAGAAAAGCCTCCCCTGAAAAGCGCTGGGCTGCTTTCCCCCTGGGAACGCGCTTTCCAGGGCAAAAACAGTCAAGCCCTCTTAGCAAAAGGGGATCCATGGACCCCTTGCCATTTCGAAATGGCAAAGGGACTCCCGGGAATCCTTTTCACTAAGAGCGTTAGGTTGCTATTGTCCTGGGAAAGTGCATTCCCAGGGTGAAAGCAGCCCAGACCTCTTAGAAAAAGGGATCCACGGACCCCTTGCCATTTCAAAATGGCAAGAGGGACCACCAAGAATCCCTTTTGCTAAGAGGGCTGGGCTGCTTTCACCTTGAGAACGCGCTTTCCCAGGACAATAGCAGCCTAGTGCTCTTAGCGAAAGGGGATCCACAGACCCCTTGCCATTTCAAAATGGCAAAGGGACCCCCGGGAATCCCTTCCGCTAAGAGCGCTAGATTGCAATTGTCCTGGGAAAGTGTGTTCCCAGGGCGAAAGCAAGCCCAGCCCTCTTAGAAAAAGGGGTTATCGGTGGTCCCCATGCCATTTTGAAATGGCAAAGGGTCCGTGGATCCCTTTTTCTAAGAGGTCTGGATCCAAGTGCTGCCAGCTCACAAAGGGGCTTGGGGGGGGGGGGGAGAGAAGCACAGAGGGCTGGCTTCCCCCATGCCACCCCATGCCACCTTTTTTGCCTTTTAAAAAAATAAATAAATAAATTGTATCATACAATGATACTGTAAATGTGATTTCTTAGTGACTTGACTGGCTAGGACACTGGTGGTGAACCTGTGCCACATGTGCCATAGGTGGCACTCAGAGCCCTTTCTGTGGGCACCCGTGCATTCACCCCAGCACAGAGTTTGCCCCGCCCCTCTGTCCAGCAGCCATGGGAGTGCTTCCGCCCTCTCTCAGCACAGAATTCACCCTGACCCTCTGCCCAGCAGCCCAATGTGCTTTCTCCCCCCCCCCCAGCACACAGTTCGTCCTGCAGAGGCCCAGTATCCCAATGGGAGCGTTTCCTTCCTTCCTTGTTGCTGTGTTGGCACTTTGCAATAAATAAGTGGGTTTTGAGTTGCAGTTTGGGCACTCAGTCTCTAAAAGGTTCGCCTTCACTGGGCTAGGGATACAAATGATGTTTTATATAATCAAAAGCAAAGCAAAAAGTCATTGGATTTATGTTTGCTCTTGAATGTTAGCTTTGTTGATTTATACAAACAGCTTTTAGAAAAGGATATTTAAGTTCTTCAGTAAAGACAACTGTCAATTCACTAAGAAATCACATTTACTTCAGAGGGAGTTGCTGTTTAAGCCTAATCTTAAAGAGAGCTAGATCCTGAGTATGAAAAGATATATACATAAATTTGTCCTGTGTAAGGTAAAGGTAAAGGTTTCCCTTGCTCGAAAGCCAGTCACATCTGACTCTAGGGTGCATTGCTAATCTCTGTTTCAAAGCCGAAGAGCCAGCGCTCTGTGCTTCTTCAGACGTTTCTGTGGTCAATGTGGCAGGCATGACTAGACACCGGAGCACACGGAACGCTTTTACCTTCCCACCGAAGTGGTCCCTATTCATCTCCTTGCAATTTCTTGCTTTTGAACTGCTAGGTTAGCAGGAGCTAGGACAAAGACGGGAGCTCATTCCGTCCTGTAGCACTTGGGAATCGAACTGCTGACCTTCCGCCTCCCAGTCAGCGTCTTAGCTACTTGACCCACTGCAGGATGTTGGTATTCTGCACAATATTTAGTTTAGTGCAAAAAGCTATGATTGAAGCTGTCTTTCAAAAAGCAGATCACATTTCTACCCTTCTCTTTCTCGCTCAGAATACAGGGACATTTATGCATCTTGACTTCTGTTTCAATTAAATACACGTGAGCTCCATTTTTCCTGTGTTTGTAGCATATATTTGTTTTTGCTTCTTCAGCACATGACTCCCTTTGCTCTGCTGTATTGTCACAGCAACTCTGTGAGGTAGGTTAACTGAGAGACTAGGACTGAATTGAGGTCATCATGGTGAGAGGTTTTTTGTGTGGCCTGTAGTGGTTTGAGCCTAAGTCTGCTTAGCTCAGTACTGTAAACCATTACTCCATATTGGCAGTGGTGGGCTTCAAAATTTTTTGCTGCCACACTGTGGCCATAGTATGGTGGGCATGGCCAGGGGGGAAGTCCTGCATTGCACCCGAATCAGGACTACTTTATTTCAAATCTTGGATGGGCGAGGCCTGCCAGAGTTTCCGCTACTGGAGTGCATGGAATGCTGTTACCTTCCCACCGAAGTGATCCCTATTTATCTACTTGCAATTTCTTGCTTTCGAACTGCTAGGTTGACAGGAGCTGGGATGAAGATGGGAGCTCATTTCCGTCCTGCAGTACTCGGGAATCGAACTGCTGACCTTCCGCTTCCCAGTCAGCGTCTTAGCGACTTGAACCACTGCAGTACCCGTTATCTAGGAAACAAGGTGGCAAGTGAGATTATGTTGCAGTATTTACTTGAGTTGGAAATTAAGTTTCTAAAGGGGACATCTGTATGTTTATATTTTGAGTAAGAAGAGACTACAGTACTGTAGTTTGAAATCTTTTGCAGGTGTAAATTCAACTGTAACTACTGTATTTGCTCTATACTGGTGTGTCCCCCTGTCTTATTTACCATGTATTTGAAAAGTTAGCCATGTCCCAACACAAAGTTGGTGATGGTATAATAATTACTAGTCATTTTAAAAGTCAGTGCATTCAATTACATTGGATGAAAACTTTTGTCAGGTGTTGTTTCATCCAACAAAAATGGTTCGTTTGTACATGCCTGAATGGAGATCATGTTTTTCTGTGCAGAAATAAGATCAGGCCCTTCTTTTTTTGTTCAGCCAAGCAAAGCGTGATAAGTAGGCTAAGAAGAGAAGCTGTGAACAAAGGAATTAATATGATTGGGCAAACCCCCCCCCTTCCAGTGGGTGGGTCGTGACAGAGGATGAGCGATTACTGCAGTAGAATTGTCAATAGGGACAATTCACTGCACAACAACAATTTTGCTACTGGGAATAACACATGTGATTGACATGATATAGAGTGTGGTGATTCCAAATCTGAACTCAGAATTTGCCTATCACGTACAGATTTTAAGCCACGCTATAGCTGTTCAAATGGTCAGTAATTGGGTAATGTATTTTTACATGGGAACATAACAGTTGCAGCTACCACTATGCCTGCTGCCACCTCAGCTAAATCACATCCCCTGGTGGCATGCATGTTCCAGCAGCGTCTGGGCAAGTCAGTGATCTAATTTCAGAAGTAGGTACATAAGGTGAGATGGACTAAGGGCTTGTCTCTAGTGTGAAACCATCTTATTGGATAGTACAGCTAGGCCATGTTGAGTCTGTTTTGAGCTAAAGATGAGTAAGATGCAGCTGTGTTAATAAACCGGTCAAATTTTGCTACATTTGTGGCAAATATACCCCATGTGATGAACGCAAGAACCTAACCAAGAGGGTGGAATTTGCTAATTTAAGATCTTGACGTCCTAGGCAGAATCGGGCTTCAGATTTGGATTCAGTGCACTTGATTTAGCATAGGAAACATGGATTAGATCAAGTAGCAGACAATATGTATTTTTTTGTGATGCAGTGTTATGCAACCAAATCGAATAGTTGTTCCAGTGCTCAGTTTCTCTCTTCCTTGCAAGAAACAAGAAAAACTAGTTCTGTATTTCAGCATAAAATGCAGCATGGGAGGTTACTGTCTCCAGAATGTAATCTTAGAATCTTACTATTTGCTTTCTTATGGAATCCATTTCCCAGAGAGGCTTACTTGATTCTTGCATCAGTGTCTTTCTTGTGCCAAACAAATCCAATTTAATTTCCCCAAATAACTACGGTAACTAAATACAGCACATTGCTTTCGTGTTTTAAAACTATAAATATTCAATTGTTGAATATTGTGGTCTGACACATGAGGCCTTTAATAAGCCATGGAAAAGAATTGTTACAACTTGCTGTTGTGCACATTTTGGAGGTACTGCCTTGGTATTTGCTATTAAATAATATAGATGATAACAAAATTTAGCTGCGGAATTGGGATATGTGCTGGATGTGCTGTGTTATTGTGTTATAGGCACAGAACAACATACTGTATATTATTTTCCAAAAGGAAAACAGTTATCAGGGTGAGATTTAAACCATCTGCACACTAGATTAAATTGTTTAATTGTTATGGGAATAGTTGCAGACATGCTGTAAAGGCTACAAACTGGAACAGAGTACACAGAACAAACCAAAACTACCACATTTGGTCATCTTTCATTATATAAAGGGATAGTCTTCTGGTGGCAATAGCTTAGAGTGAAATATTCACATTATTTGTTTGTTGTTCAGTCGCACAGTCGACTCCGACCCTTTGCGACCCCATGGACCATTTTCTTCCAGGCGCTTCTGTCCTCCACCATCCCCCTCAGCCCTCCCAGCTCTGTGCCCATTGTGTCTACAATACCATCTAGCCATCTCATCCTTGGCCTCCCCCTTCTTCTTTTGCCCTCCACCTTTCCCAACATCAATGCCTTCTCAAGTGAATCCTCCCTTCTCATTTGATGTCCAAAGTATTTTAGCTTCATCTTTACTATTTGACCTTCCAATGAGCAGTCAGGGTTAATTTCTTCTAAGATTGACCTATTTGTTCTCCTCGCTGTCCAGGGGACTCTCAAAACCCTCCTCCAACACCACATTTCAAAGGCATCTATTCTTCTGCGTTCAGCCTTCCTAATTGTCCAGCTCTCACATCCATACATTACTACTGGGAAAACCATTGCCTTGACTATTCTAATTTTTGTTTGCAATGTGATGTCTCTGCTTTTCACTATGTTCCCCAGGTTTCTCATCGCTTGTCTCCCAAGAATCAGTCGCCTTTTTATTTCATGGCTACAATCCCCATCTGCAGTGATCTTTGATCCTAAGAAAGTAAAATCTGTCACTGCTTCTACCTCTTCCCCGTCTATTTTCCAGGAACTGATTGGGCCTGTTGCCATTATCTTGGTTTTCTTGATATTGAGTCTCAAGCCAGCTTTTGCACTCTCCTCCTTCAGCCCAATCAAGAGATTCTTTAGGTCTTCCTCACTTTCTGCCATTAGGGTGGTATCGTCTGCATATCTCAGATTATTGATGTTTCTCCCAGCGATTTTAATCCCATATTGTGATTCCTCCATCCCTGCACTGCGCATTATGTGCTCTGTGTATAGGTTGAATAAGCATGGTGACAAAATGCAGCCTTGTCTTACTCCTTTTCCTATTCCAAACCACTCTGTTATTCCATGTTCTGTCCTAACTGTTGCTTCTTGGTTCATGTACAGATTTCTCAGGAGGCATATGAGGTGCTCTGGTATTCCCATCTCTTTAATTACTTGCCACATCTTGTTGTGGTCCACACAGTCAAATGCCTTAGTGTAGTCAATAAAACAAAAGTAAACTTGTTTCTGGTATTCCTTTGTTTTCTCCATGATCCAGCGTATGTTGGCGATGTGGTCTCTAGTCCCCCTGCCTCTTCTGAAACCAGCTTGCACCTCTGGTAATTCTCTCTCCACATGCTGCTGAAGTCTATCCTGTATTATCTTGAGCATCACCTTGCTGGCATGTGGGATGAGCGCGATTGTTCGATAATTTGAACATTCTTTGGCATTGTCCTTTTTTGGGATTGGGACGTATACTGATCTTTTCCAATCCTGTGGCCACTGTTTTGTTTTCCAAATCTGCTGGCATATTGAATGCAGTAATTTGACGCCATCATCTTTTAGCGCTTTGAAAAATTCAACTGGGATACCATCATCTCCACTAGCTTTGTTGTTTGCAGTGCTCTTTAGGGCCTTTATGACTTTGCTCTCCAGGATGTCTGGCTCAAGTTCAATTTCTTCATCATTGTGATTATCAGGAGTGTTGAGGTCCTTTTTGTAAAGTTCCTCTATGTACTCTTTCCATCTTCTCTTAATTTCTTCTGCATCAGCTAGCTCCTTTCCGTCTTTGTCCCTTATCATGGTCATTTTTGCTTTAAATGTTCCCTTGATTTCCCCAATTTTTTTGAAAAGATCTCTGGTTCTGCCTCTTTTGTTGTTTTCCTCCATTTCTCTGCACTGTTCTTTTAGGTAGTTTTCCTTATCTCTCCTTGCTTTTCTTTGTACTGTTGGCTTTAATTTTTGTACATTATTTGTACTGTTGGCTTTAATTTTTCATTTAAAATAGTGATGTGCATTTGGTAGGAGGAATGAGCAGTTTTAGTTTATGACTTGAAAGGTAGTTCAGTCACTGTTGGTGTTCTTAGGCCAGCATATGAAAACACTATGCAGCAAATAAGTTGTGACCTGCTGGATGCTGTTTTGATCTGTAAAGGTAAAGGTGGTATTTGGCTAGATCGGAAAGCGAATGAAGAGGGTTCAGGGCTTCTAGGCCGTCATACAGTCCTTTTCATGATAGCTTCACAAAGTAACATCTGTACCACTTGGGAGCTCCTCCTTATGAATAACTATATAAAGAAAATAAGATAGAAATTTTAGACCATAGTTTTATTTATGAAAATTGTTGTTTCTATTATAAACTCTTATTACATTTGAAACAGGAAACATTTTCAGTTAATTAAAGTAAGTAGCTATTATATTAATGTACCGGATCCTTGTCAGTGCAGCTAAGGACCAGCAAAGTGGATAAAGATGTTAAGATGTAGTAGTATTTAATTTATAGAGTGTTAAACTAATAAAGGAGGATGTAGAAAAAAGCACCCTGAAAATCTACATCGTATTTTTTAAAACAATGTTGAAGAACAATTTATTAAAAGTTACTGAAAAATAATTAGCCTGTTGTCCACCCAGGTCTGCAACCAAGAGCACTGTGTACAATAACATTCTCTTGTAAAAGAATTCTTTCCTGACAATCGAATTTGTTAAGATGACCAGAAGGTGGCATTTACAAATCCAGTAAATTGCTCTAGCTTATTTTACTGTCCCTGTAATTTTCACCCAGTGTAACCTGCAGGCTCGGCAGCTATTTATCATAATAATAATGCTTATTGTTATGGTGGCAGCTTGCTATACTGTATTCTAATTTACCAGCATTGTATTTTATTGTATTTTATTTATTTATTAATTAAATTTGTATTGCCGCCCCTCGCCTGGGGCAACTTTGGGCGGCTCACAACCGGATATAAAACAAAAACATACATACTAAAAAATATTTTAAGCCCCCCGTTAAAAACACATTAAAACCCATTAAAAAAACCCACCCACCCCATCTACAGAGAGGGAAAGTTCAAATAAGCAAGCGGCCAGGCGCCTCCTCCATAGGAGCACCCCCCACCTGCCCAGCCAGCCAGGTTTTGAGTTCTTTCCTAAAGGGCAGCAATTCTGTCTGCAACCATAACTCTGTTGGCAGGAGGTTCCATAGGGCTGGAGTGGACACGAAGAAGGCGCTCCTCCTTGTGCTACAGAGGCGAGCCCCTCTAGCCAATGGTACAGTTAGAGAGACCATCCGGTCCGCTCTAGTCAGACAGGCAGACATTCTTGGGGCTACGCATTCTCTTAGGTATCCTGGCCCACTACCATGTAGGGCTTTAAAGGTCATCACCAGCACCTTGAATTGCACCTGGAGGCAAATTGGCAACCAGTGCAGCTCCTGGAGCAATGACGAGCACAGGCATAACGCTCGCACCCTGTCACCACCCTGGCAGCTGCATCAATAGATATTTCCATGATAATTTTTCTGTCTGTATAATTAATGTATATATATGAGACATGTAATACATATGGCAACCCAATAGGAACGCTTCCTTCCTCCCCCAGCATAGAGTTAGCTCCGCCACTCTGCTTGGGCACTCGGTGTCTAAAGGGTTCGCCATCACTGGGCTATAAACTCTTGCATTTTCAGTATGTAACTAAAGCATTCATTTTGATATTTTTATTGAATTTTTTTATGCTCCTCTAGTTTAGCTCAACTTCAGTTGCAATTACAGTGGTACCTCATACAACGATTTTAATCCGTTCCATGGGGCTCGTTGTTGTGCAAAACAATTGCTATACAATGCATGCATCATATGGCGATTTTCCCTATGGGATGCATCATACAACAATTTTTGGTAAGTGGTTTTCTCATTGAAAAATTATTGTATGATTTTTTCCATAGGGAAAATTGTTATGTGGGATGCCATTTCCCCCCAAAACCTAATTGTTATGTGATTTTGTTGCTATACGGGGCGATTGTTGTATACGGTTCCACTGTACTTTTCTTTTTTTCCTGTAGCTGTCAAAGTTTTGTTTTAACAATTTTGAAGAATTGTATGCATATGAAGATAAATGAAGCCTGTAGAAGTAAATAGGCTGATATTGCCTAGAATTATTGCAAAAAACTTGATATCCAGATAAATTTCGATATGTTTTGAAACATTGTTTGATTTCATTCTGGATAAATGCCTGCTATGATGAACACAGGCTATTAATTTTCCCATAGAAGTATATAAAGGTCTCTTAGGAGATTGTTCAGGCATTGGACTCCCTGTCCTGACAAGGAACCATTTCTGATGAGAAAGTAGTTAATTCCTCTCCATAGCTAGGCAAGGCAACGATGTACGTATGTAAAGGAGGTGATAGCAAGGTCTTAATTATAAAAGGGCTTCCTGGATCCCACTGTTCTGGATAAATGCCAGCTAGTCTTCAACATTCCACCCTTGGGCAAGGTGCTAGAACTTGTTAGGGCTTCTCAGTTCTAGGGAAGAGCTGAGTCAGTGGATGAGGTTGATTATGTAGATTGATTTCAGCCTGATTTTGGGACAGAAGTTGTTTCTGTCATATTGGCAGACGATGAACACTGGTAACTGGACAAAGGGAGTGTGTCCTTGTAAAGGTAATGGTAGCCCTTGCTCAAAAGCCAGCCATATCTGACTCTAGGGTTCAGTGCTCATCTCTGTTTATAGCCGAAGGGCCAGTGCTGTCTGCGTTTGCAGATGTTTCCATAGACATGTGGCAGGCATGACTCAACACCGGAGTGCACAAAGCGCTGTTTACCTTCCCACTGAAGTGGTATCTATTTATCTACTAAAAGATCTTTATAGACCTTTAGGGAAAAAATTAATAACCTGTGTTCATCATAGCCGCCATTTATCCAGAATGAAATCATACAATCGTTCCAAAATCTATCAAAATTCATTTGGGTATCAAGTGTCCTTGTAGGTTCTACTCAAACTCTCAAGCATGGTATATTTTTGGGCCACCTCTCTGGGGGTTAGACTTAGTGGCACCTTTTGAGGGATTACCCGGCCTTCCTAGAGAAACAAGTTCAAAGGTATTGTTCTGCAGGAGAACATACAGAATTCACGGTGTAGTGTGCAAGCTTTTAAGTTGTGCAGAACTGTTGTCAATAATGTGAAAAGACTTTTTGGAACAGGACAATAAAAACCCCATTAAAACTGCCACCAAAAATTACTCCGACCCCTACAGATTAAAAGAGATTTAAAGAGGAAGTGTTTTTACTAAATCAGCCAGCAGGCAGGCTGGTGCCCCACACCTGCTTTGCCAGCCATGTTTTTAGCCCTTTCCTGAAGGACAGCAACTCTGTCTGGAGACGCAGCTCAATTGGCAGGAGGCTCCAAAGGGCTGGAGCAGACACAGAGAAGGCCCTCCTTCTGCTGCTAGAGAGACGAGCCTCCTTAACAGATGGCACAATGAGAGAGCCTCTCCAGTCTGCTTTGGTGGGACGGACAGATGTTCTCAGGGTGACGCGATCTCTTAAGTATCCTGGCCCATTTCCAATGCTTAATATCTACCATTTCCATTGGTTGACATCTAATAGGGATGGATTTTTGAATTCTTCTCTTTTTCTTGCATACTGTGTTTTATAATGGCCAGCCTCATGTAAAGTTGTAATGGTCTTCAAGCATTTTGGTAAATATATTGCCCCATTTTTCTGCCCCCGTCCATTTAAATGCCTATTTTATAGCTGGATAGAGTGACAGAGTAGGGCTCAGGAGACCTCAGATGTGTGTTCAGCTTTCAGAGCTCACATTGGATGGCACCTTAAATTTCTCACACATCTTGAAGACTCAATTAAAGTCTTCATAAGCCAGATGTGACTTGACAGTATCTAACAACTTACAGCTGTGGAGATTTTAAGAGATGCTTCAGTAATACTTGTTACTACTTAAGATTCTTCTTGGATAAATTAACACATGTTCAGCTTGGGAGAAGATTAGAGGAAATACGTTCGTTGAAGGATTCAGATGTATTTGAATATTTGCTTAAACAGTGCTCAAATTGGCATGTTACCAATGGTGCATACTGAATTTAGTTTGTTTATTTGCTTGAATAGATTTTTGTATGCAGGCCCAATGAGAGATGTCTGGCAGCATAAAGCAGAATGAAAAGCATACACAGAAGGCAGGCTGAAAAATGTCCAATGAGATATCTAGTTTAACAATACTGTACCTCATTATTTGTTCTCTGTCTTTCATTCTATATGAGACAGAACTGTCAGGAATTTGCTTCTGAGTCAACACCCTAGATACTTTAAAGTAGCCCTGAGGGGACAGTATTATGACACATGAACCCGCTGGTGTCCACACCTAGCTTGAAAAGCAAACAGATTTAGAGATGTGTAAACTGGAACTCTCTCAAAATCTATTTTTGTTTTGTTAACTTTCCCAGTGTTAATCGGTTATTACTTGTTTCCTTGGAGGCCATTGAGCATGCACCATTGTTACTGTGCACTTTTGGTGTTGTCATCCTGACCTTTTTAAACGTGTTGTATCTCTTTCTTCCTCCTGCCAACCTAGCAGTTCGAAAGCAAGAAATTGCAAGTAGATAAATAGGGACCACTTCGGTGGGAAGGTCACAGCATTCCGTGCGCATGTCTAGTCATGCCTGCCACATGATCACGGAAACGTCTACAGAAGCAGACAGCGCTGGCTCTTTGGCTTAGAAACAGAGATGAGCACTGCACCCTAGAGTCGGATACGACTGGCTTTCGAGCAAGGGAAACCTTTACCTTTACCTATGTCTTTCTTCAAAAATTTGCTCTCTGTTGTTTCTCTGTGGCATTCAGCTTTGGCATTAAAACATCTGGTTTGCGGTTAAAGAAATAGATGATTATAATAGCAGTGTTGCATGTTATTTGTTCAGCATTTGTTATGCATTTTAGTAATCAAAACAACTGTTTTATATACATCAGAGCTATTAGCTAAGTGGAGAAAAGGTGATAGAAGTTTAATATTTTAAGGCGAGACAGAAAATTTTTGGCCAACTGTATATTGGACTGCAGGTCCAATAGTCTGTTACTTTTGGTTGTCCGGGCTGGGGAGCGAAAGGGTTGTAAATCAAATCCACATGTTGAGGGACACAAATTTCTCAGTTGTGCTTTAAGATAACTTTGCTCATACTAGTAAGATAATTTAGCCTGCCATAGTTCCCCCTTCTTCCTGTCTCTGCAACTTAAGCTTTAACATCATCGGTGCTATTTGGTTTCCCCTCTTTTTTCTTTTAATAAACAGCTATCAATCTAGCTCCCATGTGTTTACATTTTTTTCAGCGTGGAAGCTTCTGCTAATGAATGTGATCATTTACCCAGTGTCACTGTAGTATTGGCATGCTAAATTATTTAGCAGGCTGTGGCAGGTAGATAGCTGTGTAGTCTCTCTGTTACTATGGCAATACATTTGCTTAATGCAAATATTAGTCATTCTGACTGTGTGGATCTGTAGTTCAGGAAATTTATTGGTAAGGATGAGGAATTTAGCCTGGAGCAATTAATTTTCAGCAGTGGTACAGTGATGGGCCAGGATCTGGTGAGCTGAATTTTCTTGATAGCCACAAGATAGATACTGGCTTCCATTCAAAATAACCTTCATGATTTTTTATGTTTCTACAAATCTGTTTCTATCCCACAATTTAGTGTTCAAGGAATAAAGAAGTAGTGAAATTCAGCTCTTGATTAGTGGGGTTTGAACACAGTGTGGATGGGGCAAAACTTGAACTTATATACACTATAAACAGTAACAGTAACAATAATACAACAAGCCCATTGGCTAACAGAGTGTGCACATTTTTCGATCCACTTATTTGCATTAGAATAGATACATGAGAAAAGATACATTCCGCTCCTATAAACAGTAACAATAATAATAATACAACAAGCCCATTGGCTAACAGAGTGTGCACATTTTTCAATCCACTTATTTGCATAAGAATAGATACATGAGAAAAGATACATTCCATTCCTGTCAGAAAACACAGTTAACATACATAACACACAACAACAACAATGTTTTTTTAAATCAATTCATCAGACACCTGAAGAGAGTTGGGGGCAATGAAATTGGCAAGAGTTGGTGAAGGAAGATACATTTTTTGGCATAATGTAGTTTTGTTTTTATTACCAATTTTCCAAAATGGGTCATTTATAAAATGAGGGTCTTGGCTTTGTGTTTGTTACCTGATGGATAAGAAGCACTTAAGAGAGAGATGTGGCGATATTTTCAATACCTGTTTGTAGTTCTTTATTAATCTCACAAGCAGAGCAGTACTATGTGGCATTTCAAGAATAAAATTCAAGTGTGTGTTTAGATCAGGGGCTCGCAACCTACGGACCATGGGACAGATCTGGTCCTTGGTGCCATTTCATATAGCCCACCGCCCTTGCTCCAACTGCCGCTGGTGGAAACTGTGCCATGTGTGGTTCCTTTTTAATGTTAACAGGATTTCAAAGCTATTTACATTAAAATGGAACCACACATGGCGGGAGTGAGAGTGGTGGGCCATATGAAATGGTGTGTGTGTGGGAGAGCCGTTGGGCTCCTGGCCTTGTCTCACCCCCACCCCCGGGACTCCATCCCCAGCCCCAAGTATAACCTCCAGCCTCACAAGGAAGGACTAGCCTTGTTAAAAAGCCCCACACCCGAGTAGACAATTAATCTCATTAGTGTCAGTTGGGGAGGGGAGGGGGATCCAAAGTCTCCGTTGATGATTGGCATCTCCCTTTCTCCTTCCAGGGAGAAAACATGGCTACCCCTTTGAAGCTGTTAGGACAAAATGACCACCTCAGAATGGCCACCCATTCATATAGTCAGGGAAAATGGCCATCTAGCCCGATCAGCTAATGGAGTGTGACCAGGATGCAGTTTGAAAAGTTTGAGAATCCCTGGTTTAGATAGAAGTATTTTGGACATGATGATTAAGATTTGTTTCTCAACATTCTTGCTAATGCTGAAATGAAGTGGCCTTGGATGCAGCCATATTGTTTCGTGTTTGTTAATTCTAACCCAGTGATGGTGAACCTATGGCACACGTGCCAGAGGTGGCACTTGGAACTCTCTCTGTGGGCACCTGTGCAGTCATCCCAGCAGAGTTCGCCCCAAGCCTTTGACCAGCAGCCCAATGAGAACGCTTCCTCCCTCCCCCAGCACAGAGTTCACCCCGCCTCTGCCCAGCAGTCCAATGGGAGCGTTTCCATCCTCCCCTGTTACCATGTTGGCACTTTGTGATAAATAAGTGGGTTTTGGGCACTTGGACTCTGAAAGGTTTACCATCACTGTCCGAACCTATAAAATGTAGTGCTACTTGTCTTAAAACACTCATCTTCCTAACAAATCAATTACCCATATTTGTCTGTTCACAAGTAAGCCCTATTTATTTTACTGTGGCTTATTTCCAGATACTCTTAATCTTCAAGCTTTTTTTTGTTCTTTCTTTCATTTTAGCTTTTTTTCTCTTTTTTGGAATTTCCTTCAGCTTGCTCTCCCTCTCTTGTCTTCCTCTTTGCGGTCCTCTGTTTGTTTGCCTGATGATCATTTGCTCTGGATTTCTTTGAATAGATCCTGTTTTGCCCATGTTATTTCTGTCCTCTTTTTGGGCATGTTACTTCTTCAAGTTCTGTATCTGATTCCAAATATTGGCTCTCATCATGGTGATCAGCCATGAAGATTGCCCTGGGAACAATATAATGGAGTGGCTTTCCATTTGCCTTCTGCATTGCAGTTCTGCAAGAAGGTTTCTGGTGGTCCTGAGTCCTCATCGGCTCCAGGCCAGTATTGATGTATTGATTCCATCAAGTTGCATTCAAGTGGGATTTAATCCACTTGGGGACCATCACCCTTCCCTGTGGATTTCGGCACCCAAGGGCACTAGTCCTCAGGGTTGTGAGGTTACTTAACTGTGGCCTGATGATCTGTGTTGAATAACTGGCAGTATGGTCTACTCCAGGAGTTCTCAAACGTTTTAAGCTGGGGGTCGGGTCATGGTCCCTCAGACAGCTTCGGGAGCCAGATGGCCATTTTGCCCTTCCTCTACCACATGGCATTTCCTGGTGTGGTAGAGTTGGTGGGGGCCCCACATAAAATGGTACCAAGGGCCGCATCCAACCCACGGGCCGCAGCTTGAGAATCCCTGGTCTGCTCTATTACCATAGCAGGATAACCTGGTCAGATATGAGGGCGTGCTTAAAGACTTTTTAAAGGACTTTTGCCGCCGCTGCCGCTGGCTTCTTAATAACACATTTTTATTGTACTGTATTATTGTATTGTATTATTGTGCTTTGCTTTGATATTGTTTACTGGTTTTTGTTATGTTATATTTGTGTGTTTTATATATTGCTTTATTTTTATTGTTAAGTTTTATTATGTTGTAGCCGCCCTGAGTGACGCTTGCTTCAGGAGGGCGGGGTATAAATAAACCATTATTATTATTATTATTATTATTATTATTATTATTATTATTATTATTATTATTATTATTATTATTATTATTATTATTATTATTATTATTATTATTATTATTATTATTATTATTATTATTATTATTATTATTATTATTATTATTATTATTATTATTATTATGTCCTATTTTGGCTATGTTTTAAACACCGGCTTTCGCCAATATGCCCCCCTTTTGGTGTGGCTTTACTGAATCTTACTTCCATAATACTCTGTCTGTGGTCGTGCTACTTAACCCTTGGCTTCTTCATCTGCTTATATCTTAGTAAAAAAAAAAGCATTTCAAGGAAATAATACAATCTAATGTGTGCATCTTAATGTGAGCATGGCAAATCTGCAAGTTGCTGAATTAATCTACAGTTAAGCCCAGACTGCAGTGAAGTCTGTGAAGTCATCATGTCCTTCCGTCCTACTTTACAGGATGATTATAAAGTGGGTTAGAAGGAAATACTGTAAGCGACCCAGAGCTTTTTTTGTCAGACAAGATTACACAACTTTTATCAGTAGATCTTCAGACGTTATTTTGAAAAAGCAACAACTAGAGATAAGAGACATAGCAAGATGCATTGATAATATACTGTATTCAAGTTATTTTTTAAAAGAAAACGTGTGGTTTATGAATATAGGATAGTGTGCTTCTATGATCCATATGATTCAAAACACCAGGAAATGGCCTGATATTTTTGCACAGTATAGTGCCCACATTGCTAGCAGGAAACATAATGGCATGCTTTTACATAGATGAGGTCAGCTTGAATGTTGACAACACCAATGGCAGCAATCAAGATGGTCTACAGCAGGGGTTTGCAACCTATGGCCTGTGGGCCAGTGCTGTCCTATGTTGGCAAATCATCTGCCCCCCGGCAGCACCCCCTGAAGTAGATGCATTTACAACAGCTGTAAACACTCCTGCGCATGGTTTATGGCAGCATTTACGGCAGCATGAAGCCACGTGCCTGGCCCGCTCAGCTTTCTGAGGGGTCGTTGTCCGGGCCATGGCACGAAATCAAATAGAATAGAATAGAAGAAATGGTTGAGAACCCATGGTCTACACGATACCCTTTTGTACTCACTACTATTTACACTTGTCAGACAACAGCCAAGACAATTGCTTTGTGTTTCCATGAGTAGTTAATTGATGAAAAAAGGAGTTAGCTTTTGAGACTTTTTCTTGATTGTTGTCTCTATGTGAATAAGTACTATGTGAATGATACATTCTCTATATGAATGTAGACCATATTTACTGCTGGAATTTTTAAATGGAAATTCATGTATACATGCAGTAGACACAGATTCCAACAGAAACTTCCTGAATTACACAGTGGTAGAGGATCCCAGAAGATGAACACATGATCATGGTTGTTGAGAAAGGACAAAATTAAGGACAGTTGGAATGTGACAAAATGCTTTGAAGGGCTGTTTTGGACTTAATTAAATGGTGAAGCAAAGACAATATTGCTGGGAAAAGTGGGAGAAAAGAAGACCTAACATGAGAGAGGTTAATAAAGGAATTCACAGGTATTAGTTTGTAAGACCTGAGCAAAACTTACTGGTAAAAGACAGTATTGTTAGAATGGCAAGGGGCATAGGAAAAGAAAGCAATCTAACCCTGGTGGTGCAGTGGTTAAACTGCACTGCCGCAGCCAAAACATTGTGAGTTTGATCCTGACAAGGTTCCAGGTTGGCTCAGCTTTCCATCCTTCCGAGGTCGATAAAATGATTACCCAGCATGTTGGGGGCAAAAATGCTAATGGCTTTGTGAACAGCCCAGGGAGTGCACTAAGCGCTTTTGGGCGGTATATAAGTGTAATTGCTATTGCTAACATGAGATGCTGTTGGTTTGCAAGATCTTAGCAGAGCTGTTAATTATATGATACTAGCCGGGTGGTTTATGTTGCTCTGGCACGCAGAGTCCTCATCAGCCCCAGGCTAGTATTGATGAAGCTTCTGCCCTCCATCAAGATGGATTCAAGTTTAATCCACTTGGGGACAACATCTTTCCCTTTGGACCTTGCCAAGGCCACTAGTGCTCAGGGTTGTCAGGTTAGTTAACCGCCGCCTAACACTTGGCATTGAATTGCTGGCATTATGGTCTATGCCACGGGTGGCTAAGGTTTGTGTGCCGCAGGCTGGTCCCTGCCCCCTCGGACACATGTGCGGGCCAGAGGCATGGTTCCTCTCACTACTTCCACCACTTCTGGTTGAGGCGGTGGTGGGGGGTTCAATCCCAGCATGTTTCCTGCTTTCCCCTGCTTCTGCCGCTTCCTGTGGCAGCAAGAGCGAGGGCAGTGCACTTTTGCCACATTTTGACCTGGTTTCTCTGCATTTGCAGCTGTTTACAGAGCTTCCGGTGGCGGCAGCATGATCCTTACCACAGGCCAGATTAATTGACACCGCAGGCCATAGGTTGGGAACCCCTGGTCGACTGTATTACCACAGCAGGATAACCTGGCCAGACTGATATTAGTTCATATTTAATGAACTATGATCTTCCCCCAGCAAAGTCTGCAGAATCCCCACCCCAAGCTATATGTCTGGTGTAATTTACTATTCACATGATGCAGTTCAGTTTCATCCTTTAGAATTAAGCTTACCAAACATTCTCAAGCATGTTTATAATAAAGGTTACTATGATTAAACTTAACATTAAACTTGAGGAGTTTTCACATCGATCTTAATTTTCAAAAGGTTATGCATACTGATTTTGCCAGCACAACAAATTTTTAATTTTCAGTCCTTAATTATTATTACAATAATGTGGATGCAAATAATAAAAAGTAATATGTCACAGCTCCTGTGAACATTCACTTCAGTAGAGCCGATGTGTGTATTTTGTCTTGAGTTGCCTTAAAAGTGAAACTCGTAATTGTTTCATATAGAATACAGTATGAGCAAGTCTCTACCAATTCGCTTGCCAGCTCGCTGGTGGCTTGGCTCTCCTGCCTTCTGGTAAACAGGAGGAATGCCTTGTTAGCTGGAAGGCTGGCATGTTGGCAGTTTGAGACCTGGGTACTGCATGGTGGATTGATTGCCCGTCTCTGTCCCAGCTCCTGCCAACCTAGCAGATCAAAAGCAAGAAATTGGAAGTAGATAAATAGGGACCACTTTGGTGGGAAAAGATCTTGGGGACATGAAAGGAGCCTCATTGAGGTGTCCCCTGAGCAGAGTTTCTCCAGCAAAAATCCTTTCAACCCAGAATAATTTTTGACTTTGAAAATTGTTGGACTTCAATTTCCAGAAGCCTAAGTCAATTCTCCAATGTACTGACTTAGTCTTCTGGGAATTGAAGTCCAAAAACGAAAGGTTGGCAAATACTGCAATAGACATTTCTCTAATCAGTCTTATTTCCACTGTGGATAGGATGTTCTGCAGGAGAAAAGAAGTCACTGTTTATGTTTCAAGGGTCAGAGGTCCAAAATTAAAAAAATTGAGGCCCATCTTTCAGAGTTTTGAATTCCCTAAACAACCTGCTCCTTATGTTATAAAGCTGAAGCCAAACACTGTTTGGATTTGATTTGTGACAACAATTAATAAGAGGCCAAGATAGCCCTAGACAGGATTAGGCTATACTTTTGACCCTCCAATGGAGGAAGTGGACTCTAGTCTGCAGAAGCTTGTTCCATAATAAATCTATTAGTCTTTAATGTGCTTCAAGATTTATTGCTGTTTAGTTAATGGAATGCAGTGTTGTTTTAGTGTTGTATACTGAAAATTTACCCATTAAAAAACTGTGAGCTACAGCATGAGAATTTGGAACTGTATAGTGCAGGTTAGTGGGCCTATATTCTTATAATAGAAATTATTTGTGGAGACGCACTTAAACTAGTTTTAGGATACAGTATTAAAACCATCTTACTCTTTGTGTAGCACAGCAGTATATATTCTGTCAGTTAGCAGTAACCTTCCCACTTCAGAAACATCGGTGGAGCTACAATTGTTCATATTGGTGTGATGTGGTCCTGACTACTCCTCAGCTATAAGCATGTGACTGCTCTCTTTCCCTTACTTTAGTAATTTGGAACAATTCATTTGTTCTGGTATGTACTTCAGCCCTGGTGATTATAGAAAACATTTATTCATATTGGCTAGAAACTCTCAGAGGTAGATCTTAAATCAATGTGAAGATAATTGAAGCAGATTGTTATTGCGCTTAATGCCTTGGTAATTTTTCAGATTTCCCTAAAAATTGACATATCAATAATTGTCCTCTACCCCAGTACTACTGCTATAGTGTTGAGCATCAGTAACCACAGTCATTGATATCTAAAGATAGCAACGTTGATATATAGATAGAGGTCATATCAGTATTGCAAAATCAATGATATCCAGGCAATGAAGAAAGTTATGAATGGTTGAGATGTGGTTTAGTACCCAGTGTGCTTTCCTGATCTAATCTTTAATTCTCTCCAACATTTGCTGCTTCAATTCTTTTTGCTCTCTGGGAAATCACTGGATAGAAAATAATCTCAACATGAGAAGAGAATGTAGCATGTTGTATTAGGCACTCCATCCGCATATGCATGTGGATGGAGAGTTTACAAGGTTTCATGAGGTATCTTATTTAATATATGGTCATTATATGGTTTATTGGAACTACTGCATGAGATTTGAGTAATTAATTTTCATCGATATGTAACTTGAAGAGCATGAGTTCAAAATGCATGATTTTTAGGTGCAGTTACTCAATTCACAGATCATATTTTAGTTGATCTGGATAATTTATCACTTTGTGGCCGGTATTCTTGTGTTCTCTACTTAGCTATTACAGCAGCTTGCTGTTGGGGACATACTTGAAGGATAACCTCCATACCATGATGACAAGATATTCATTTATGAAGGAATAATTTGTACACAACATAAAAACATTCAGAATTCAGCATTATCTTAGGTATGGGATTAAGAGGAAAGTACTTTGTGAGATAGGCAGGAATAATATAGAAGTTGTCATAGAAAAGAAATTCAGTAATGCTCTAAAACAGGAGTTCTCAACCTTTTCAAGTCGGGGGTCGGGTCACGCTTCCTCAAACAGTGGAGGGGCCAAACTGGTTGTCCCCCTGCCGTTTATGGCTGCCGTAAATGAGTCTGTGGTGGATTCTGGTGGTGGCAGCAGCAGGTGGAGTGAGGGCGGGGGCCAGCTTATTTGACACCTTGGGCTAGATCCGTCCCGTGGGCCAGGTTGAGAACCCCTGCTATATAACTATCACCAGTAACAACAACGGTCAAGTCTGACTTATGGTAGCCCCTTTCATAGTTTTATATGTAGCAAGTGCTCAGAAGTAGTTTACCATTCCCTTCTTCTGGTGTCATCCTGGGACTGGGCAGCTTTCCCAGAGCTACACAGCCTGGCTCTTCTGAGAAGCACAGTGGAGAACTGAATTCTCAACATTTGGCTCTACAGCTAGAAACCTTCTCAGCCATCCAGCCAGCTATTATATTTGCGATGCAAATTTTTCCCAGGTTGCTTAAAGATATGCGATTTTAGCATTACCTGATGCAAAAGTTATCCGCGGTATTACTGCGCTTTGTGAGATACACAGGATATAAATTCAGTAAAGAAACAAGATGCGAAAAAGACAAGTACAAAAAAATTCAATTATTTTTTTTATTTTATTTTATTTTAATCACATTTCTACCACCGCTGATTATTTTACTCAGATTTTTAAAAGGTTGCTTCATAAGGTGCAGCAAAAGGTTTCCCCTCATTCCCACTGTAGATTGTCTCATGGATGAAAAGACACTGTGAAACTGCATAGGAAATATATGCCTGGGAGACATGATTAATATGAGACTTAGATTCTTGCATCTATGAGAGACATGATTGAAAAGAAGATGTTTGCAAACACCATGTTTTAGCTTCTGTTGTCTTTTGGTTAGCTTTGAAATGGAGGTGTGTTCTCCCCCCTGCATGGTGCTGTATTTTTGCATCTCAATTTTTTTGGTAAAAGAACTCAATGTAGTTACTTGTTTCATCCTCCTAGGGGTTGCTGTTTCCTTAAAATATGTGTGTGTCTGCTATGTTAGTCTTGAACGTGCTTGTCTGGGAAACAAGAATGCAATTGTCTTTCCTTTTAGAAGAGGTATCATGAGTTGAAATAGAGAAAGCACTCTTTTCCTCTAAAGAAAAGTTATGACAGACTCAATATGAAGTAGATATTTTGGGTTTTTTTAAATGGTCGCTTGCTTTTTCTTATAGCTGCATTTGAAGGTACTATAAATCAAGGTTTGTGATTATATGGGAATAAATTAGAGCCATGATAGCGAACCTTGGCACTCCGGATGTTCTTGGACTTCAATTCCCAGAAGCCCAAGTCCCCATGAATCCACACGAAGGGGTTTACTGTGATTCATCTGGCCCACGCCGCCCTCATCGCTCCCGGAAGCGGAAGTAAAATACGCCCGTACGGAGGAAGGGTTAACCCAGAAGAGCCTTAACTGTACGGGCATGTTTTACTTCCGCTTCCAGGAGCAACGAGGGTGGTGCGGGCCGGATGAATTGCAGTAAACCCCTTCGTGTGGATTCACGGGGGCTTGGGCTTCTGGGAATTGATGTCCAGATGTCCAAGAACATCTGGAGTGCCAAGGTTCACCATCATGGAATTAGAGCAAACCTTGTGTTTATGAGCTTTCTCTTCCTTTCTCTTCCTCGGGCTGCATGGAGAGAGAGAGAGATTTGCATCTTTTACTTGATTAATCATAATTAATCAGAATCAGAATCAGAAAGCTAATCTGTGGTTATTCTTAACTATAGTGTCAGACTAACTGTTTTCATAATCCTTAGTTTGAGGTTAGCTGGTTTGAAACAAATGAGTAACTATCAGACAAAAATCTGCACTGAGTTAAAAATTATATTTTGAAAATTAAATGCTGTTCTGTGAAATAGTAAAGGAGATGAGGAGTGGGGAAACAATGTGAGATTAAAAAGTGTGTTATCGTTTGCAGTATCTAGACCAGGGGTGACCAAACTACAGCCCGTGGGCCAGATCCGGCCCCTGATGGCAATTCATCTGGCCCACACCACTGTTGCTGCTCCCAGAAGTGAAAGTAAAATGTGTCCATGAATGCGCAGAAGTGTTTTACTTCTTCTTCCAGTGGGAGGAACCACGTGACTGCTCCGCTGAACCACGTGACCGGCCGGCCTGTAGCCCGGAAAGTTTGGGCACCCCTAATTTAGACTAATACAATAACCATATTTGGTGTAACCACAATTCTGAACTCTTTAAAATCCAGTACTACACACTCTTCAGGTACAGCCTGCCAACCAGGTATAAATCTACCTAATGGAAACATCATTTAGCACATTTTGCCTCCTTGTCTGAAACAAATATATTGGAGGATCTTGTCTTGTACCTGATGATTTTTTATTTCTTTCTGGTTTTGTTACACAACACTACTATTTAACTAGACTCAGAAAAATTATTCTCACACATAAGTGAGCAATTAAATGATTTAGTAATTACACATACAGTACTACAATTTTTGATTCCAATCCATAATTTTTAAGAATTCTGACTTTTTAGTAAGGAGGCAGCAATGCCTACATTGCAAGTAGTAGTGACTAAAGGTATCTTTTTAAAACTCAAATTTTATGGCAGAAGGTATGTGTATGATTACAGATGTACCCACAGAGCATTTTAAAAAGAATTTCCTTTTAGGAATGAAACCATTGAGCAGATCGTTTTTCTTTCTTTCTTGCAGCAGAGTTTCCTCTTTCTATCAACTTTGGATGGTTAGGCAGTTCACAGGGCAGAACTGGCAGCAGATACTGCATAGCAATCAAGTGGCAAGGTAGTACTCTTGCCCTTACCTTTGAAAGAACCATGGAGGTCACTAAGCATATTCACATTTACTGATGGAACAGTATCCCCTATTCAGTTAGCAATCCTGCACCACTGTTAGCTAGTGCTTAAGAGGAATAATTATTATCTTCATTGCCTGCGTCTGCTGCTTTTCTCATTCTTTTCTATTTGAACAGGTAGCACTGCCATAACGGTAAGGGAAAGAGCTTTTCCTTACATAAAGTAGTTGTAACTAAAATCCATTTGTTGTTCATTGGGGTGGGGAGCACCTTTCTTGCAAAGAAGTCTATATGTTTTGTTTAAGGTCTCCTTAGGTTTATTAATTGCCATGTTATTCAGCTGTTGCTGTTTTTTATTGTTAGCTCCCCTACCCCATATTTTATTGCTACATTTTCTTTCTGAAGTCCAGATAAAACATAAAAAATTCATGGATTCATTTCTGAAGAAGTAATGTTTGGAAAGATAAGACACATTTCTCCCAGATTTAGGCTTAAAGGCCACAGAGGAAATGTCTCCAAAGGTTTTGTTTACTATGGTATGAGCTATATGCATAATTAAAAATATCTCAGTTTACTGATTTACTTGCATAAAAATGTGAGATATTTTCAGTCGCTTGTTAATTATCAGGAACTAAGAAATGTGCCCGACATTAAACATGGGAAATATAGGCATCTCAAGTAAGCTCCACAAATTGCTCAATCTAATTGCGGTCCAGTCCCACAAGACTTATTTTTTACGAACAGTTTGAATTTACAGATTCTGTTCAAGAATAAAAGGGAAGTGGGGCATGATGCCTGTGGAGAAACTGAAAAAAATAGGGGAACATGGGACATGAAATCCATCGAGAAACTTCCAGGCTTCCTTGTGAGTACTTGGGAAAAGCTGGCCAGCATTGGCCATGAACAAAGGGAAAAATAATACTTTCAGTTGATTTCCTGGTAGAAAGTGCATCAAAGCAATATCAAAGAGGACTGACACCTCCTGGAATCAAAAGCCAGTCTCCTTTCTTCTTTTGAGACATCCAAACAGAGTAAAACTTTAAAATGTCTTAAGATGTTCATTAGGAAGGTCTATAATGGATTGTTTAATGTATTAAAGGAGTTAAAAGTTTAGTTTGTTGGCTGAGGATCTCTCTCTAAGGAGGAATCTTTGTCGACTCATTTTCATTCTCAGGAGTCCTTTATCTGTAGGCTCACTCTTAGGAGGAGTCTGCATCCAATTCCTCAATGCATGGAAGAATGTATTTTGTGTATGCCTAAAATAGGTTAAGGTGTGAATATCACATAGATAAGTTTAGTGGTTTTGTTTTCTGGTGTGAGCTCTTACATTGCCTAAAGTGCCTCTGTACAGTATTTTGCTCCAAGTATTTTGAAACTTTGTGGCAACTTTATTGAACTTTTGCTCATCCCCATTTCCCCCCTTTTAAAAATCTCTTCAAGCAGCTATCCAGCATGTGGCACTAAACCTAGATTTTTTTTATTAGCTATTGGGATTTTTTGTGTTCACGTGGGTGTGGTGGCAGCTCTGTTTTGCCAGGTAAGCACTGTAGCTTGAAATGCCTTGCCTTGAGGATTTTTGTTCTGGACTCCCTGGAGCACTGCCAAGTTTAGGTTAGACTGGAGTGTTGGGAGACCATCTGGCTCCAGGTTGTGTTCATAGTCTTCTCTCCATCTATTTCTTCCTTGTGTTCTCCCATCTCAGAATAAGAAGGGTGGTGTATCTCAGTGGGTATTGAGTGATGTCACAGTGCAGAAACAAAGAGTGTGGATAAAGACTGTCAAAAGCAGTCTTGCCATTGTAGTTGTCAGTGTATATACTGTACTATCCTCACAGTTAATTCATACAGCAATAGACCTTTTTCAACTTGTTGTTCAGTCGTACAGTCGATTCTGACCCTTCACGACCCCATGGACCACCGCACGCCAGTCACCCCTATCCTCCACCATTCTCCTCAACCTGCCCATTGCATCAACAATGCCATCTAGCCATCTCATTTTCTGCCGCCCCTTCTTATTTTGCCCTTGACCTTTCCTAGCATCAAGACTTTCTCAAGTGAATCCTCTTTTCTCATTTGCGGTCCGAAGTACTTTAACATCATCTACCTTCTTCATACTGGGATTTTGGATACATTGTAAATGGAACTCTGAGTTGAAACAATATAACAATTGAATGTGTGTGCTTTCCATCAAAGGGGCCGGCTAGTAAGCTTGGATTATAAAGCTACATGGAATTTGGATATTATAATAAAGAAGAAGAGTTTGAGTGGATTATAAAACACATTGGCTGCATTGTGGATTACAAATTTTTATTTTTCTACCTGGTTGTTTTTTTATTTCTCGTCAGCCTGGGAAAGTGAAGTTGGGTTTTTGGGATGCTTTTTCCCCATCTCATCACCTTTGTTTTGGATATATAGTGCTTGGAAATTCCAAAAGATTGTGGTACGAGAGTGTGGGAGTGCTGGAGCAGTTTCAAAGAAAGAGTTCAGCAAGAGCTAAGAGTGTTGCAGCTTTAAAGCTTTTGGTTGAAGTCACCATGGATAAGGTTACAAGGGGAAAAGCGAAGGAGGAGCCGGCTGTGGTGAAATCTAAGAGGAAGGATAAAGTACCAGTTGAGGAGGCTCCTCCATCATCATCACCATCAACTGAACCTTATGATCAGACTCAAATAATGGTTGAATTTGGTAAATTGTTTCAGAAATTTGAGAAGATGGAAGAGACGAGAGTGAAGGATAAAAATGAAATTTTGAAAAAACAGGATAAAGTGGTTACAACGGTTATGGATTTTTCCAAAAAAGTAGATTTAAGCTTACAAAAATAGAGGGAAATGTTAAGTTGATGCAAAATTAGGTGAAATCTATGAAAGGGGAAATAAAAGAGATGCAGGAGGAAATGAAGGAGACTAAGTTGAAAGTGGATGAGCATGAAAAAAGGATTGATGTCATGGAAGAACTGATGAGAAAACAAAACATTGTGATACGCCATATGTCGGAAAGAACGCCAGACCAGCTAAGAGATAGAATTGTTCAATGGTTAAACAATTTGAAATTGGGGAAGGATTTTGTACAGGAGGATATTGTAAGTGCATATAGAGTGGGTCCGAGAAGGGGTAAAGGTGCTCAAAGAAATGCCTTGGTTAAATTTGCAAATTGGGGAGACAAGCTTAAAGTAATGGCATTTTTAAAACAAGCTGGTTCTGGCACTCTGAAAATTGATGGGTCTGATATGGAAGTATACAATGACATTTCTATTAAGGAATGTGTTTGGAGGTATAAGATGAAACCAGTAACTAAATTGTTGATGAAAAAAGGTGTAAGATATAATTGGCAATTTCCACAGCAGTTAAGATTCTTCTATGAAAAAAAATGCAGGTGATTGATGCAGGGACTGATGCACTGGAATATTTGAGTTTACTTGATTTGGTCAAGGCAGGTTCAAATGAGTGGCTAGCTTTAAGAAAAGAACTACTGGACTCTGGAGCTATAAGAAGAGATTATGAGGCAGCAGACGAGGGTGGTGCCATAGGTGGAGGGCAACCAGGAGGAGTAGAGGAGGAATTATCATTAATTGTGGTCGAGGAGGAGCCAAGTAAAGGGTAGAAAGAAAAAGGATTGTATGTATGAATTGTTATATAAGATAATGTTTTTATAAATTTGTTTCTATAAGGGGGATGGTGCGCTTGAACATTAATTACCACATACATCTTGCATGTTCCCCCCTCCCCCTTTGGAGGACGAAGGTGGCTTTTTTATGATGAAAGTGGGGAGGTTGACATTGTGTGTTTTTTGTTTGATGTGGGTTAGAGGTAGCACGCCTAATGGAGAGCTCAGAAGAGGTAGAGGAGGGTGTTAAATTAAAATATGAGAAGTATTAAAGTTTTAATGTGGAATGTAAAAGGTACAGGATCTGTGCTCAAGAGGAAGAGGATAGAATCAGCATTGAGGAAGGACAGACCGGACGTAGTCTTTCTAGAGGAAACTCATCAAAAATCTCAGGATACAAACAAAATTTTCTTAGGTTGGATGCAACCTTATAAAAAGGCATTTGGTACATCAAAAGCAAGAGGAGTCGCAGTTTTGATCTCTACTAGATTGGGATTTGAGATAACAAAAAGTATCTTGGATCTAGAAGGTAGATATTTGATAGTGAAAGGGAAGATAGATGATGATGAAATAACTTTGGTGAATATATATGCTCCAAACAAACATCAAGTGGATTTTTTTAGAAAAAAATCCGTAAAATTGTGGTAATAGAAAAAATCCGTAAAGATGATAGTGGCAGGTGACTTTAATTTAGTAAGATCAAATTTGGACTGTACAAATATAACAAGGTGTGGAACAGGTATTAAAGGGAAGATTTTGGATAATTGGATGGCAGCATTAGGCCTGAAGGATTCTTGGAGAGAGATTAAGGGGTCAGAAAGGGCTTACTCTTATTTTTCACATGTTCATAACTCCTATTCCAGAATAGACTATGTATTTGTAACTGAAAATATGATTAAAAATATGGAAGAGATTGAAATTGGAATTTTTAAGGAATCAGATAATGCTAAAGTGGTTTTGGAATTGAGCCTACAGAAAGAAATTAGAAGGAGGAGGAAATTGAGATATGATGTTAATTTATTCAAAGATCAAAAGTGTAAAGAACAAATTATAGAGAGTTGGATGGAAAGCTGGCAATGGAATGACAATGATGAGGTAAATTTTAATATGGTCTGGGATGCCATGAAGTCGGTTTTCAGAGGTGAAAGTATAAAGTTGGCAAGTAATATATATAAAAAGTATAAGCTAGCACAGGATAAAAGTGAAAAGGAGATAAAGCAGTTACAGGAGGAGCATTGAAAGAGGAAGGATAAGAAGATGTTCGTTAAATTACAAAGATTGAAGGCTGAATTGGTTGGTAGAGATATAGAAAATGTAAAAAGAGATTTGATCTATTTAAAAAGAGAGTACTTTGAATATAGCAATAAGAATTCAAGATTATTGGCAAAAACGGCAAAAGACAAAAAGGAAAAAAGAGAAATTGGAGTTCTGGTTGATAACCAAGGGATAAAATGTAATAAGATTAGAGATAAATGTAAAATTGTGAAGGAATTTTATCAAGGTCTGTATGCAAAAAAAGAGATAGATGTGGAGAAGCTTAAAAAGCAATTAGAGAGACAAATAACTACCGGTATAAAACAGGAACATAGGGATAAAATGGAAGAACAAGTCTCGGAAAAGGAGGTAAAGGAGGTAATTGCGGGTTAGAAGTTGGGGAAAGCTGCGGGAGAGGATGGATTGCCGGCTGATTTTTATAAGGAATTTAAAGATGTTGTGGTACCAAGGTTGGTAAAATTATATAATTATATACTGGATGGGGGACAAATTCCGACTTCATGGTATAGGACTACGATTGTACTGTTGCCAAAACCGGGAAAGAATTTAGAGAAAGTGGAATCCTATAGACCAATCTCTCTCATAAATCAGGATGCCAAGATCTTCACAGCAATATTGGCTAATCGTTTAAACAAATTTTTGGATGATTATATACATTTAGATCAATTGCGATTTTTAAAAGGGAGACATATGGCAGATTTGACTAGAAGAGTTTTAGACTTAATAGATAATGTGAATCAAACAAAGGAAAAAGTCGGATTAATATCTTTGGACATTTTTAAGGCATTTGACTCCCTACAATGGATCTCAATTAAGGAAATAATTAAAAGCTACGGATTCGGTGATAAATTTAGAAGGGTAATAGATCTATTATATCAGAAAGGAATAGCTAGTGTTAGAGTAAACGATGAGGTCACAGACGAGGTAAAATTAGAGGTGGGTACTAGACAGGGTTGTCCCTTGTCCCCTATATTGTTTATCATGGCAATGGAGATATTGGCAAAAGCTATAAGAGAGGATGGAAAAATAGAAGGGATAATGGGGAATAAAATAAGTATGTATGCAGATGACACATTGATAATTGCAAAACATCCAGAGAGGGTTATGAATAGAATTAGAACACAATTTAGGGACTTTGAGGATATTACGGGTTTGAAGATCAACTGGGATAAATCGGAAATGATGTTGTGTAACACGGGAGAAGAGGAGAGGAGGAAGATAAAGGGAATGAGTAATATCCAAATTAAAGATAAGTTGAAATATTTGGGTATAATCATATCAAATAGATTGGAAGAGTTTAAAAGATTGAATTATGGTAGTTTGAAAATGGAAATTAAGACTAAAATACAAAGTTTTCAAAAGGTGAAATTGTCATGGTTTGGGAGAATTGCACTTATGGAAATGATGTTGTTACCTAGAATTAATTTTTTATTTGATGCATTAGCAATTCAATTGAAGGACAAGGAAATTAATGGGTTTCAAAAATTGTTTAATAACGTTTGTAATGGGGGAAAAAATCCAGATTACCCAAAAAATTATGGTATTTACCTCAAAAAGAAGGAGGTTTAGGAATGCTGAATTTAGTGGCATACCACTGTGCTTTTCAAATTAAGAATGTTGTGAAGATCTTGGCAAGGGAAAAAGTAATTTGGGAGGAGATTGAGATGAAAGATTATAGGAACATAGGTAAAATGATCATTTTGGGAGGAAGAATGGGGAAAATAGTTACTAATAATACAATGATGAGGGGATTAATGAATGTGTGGAAAAAATTAAAGAAGGATCTGGCCCCGAATATCTCTCCAATTTTGGAATTGGCAGACATGGCAAGTTTTCCATTGAGAATAGATAAAGAAATAATAGAAATATTGGATAAAAATGAAGTTTTCCTGGTGACAGACTGGTTACGGATCTGTGGAGTTGAAAGTTGAAAGAAAGTGCTATTGGTTTCAGATACTGAGGGTTAATAATTGGACTGGGTAAATACATGAGAGAATTTGATATAGATAGAGAAAAGACGGAATTTGAAGAATTGGTGTTAAAAATTAGAAAAGGTGATAGAAATATTAAAGGTTTAGTTAGTAAATTGTATAGTTTAATAAATAGGGATGGTGATCCGCAGGAGGATTTGAAACAAAGGTGGGAACAGGATTTGAATATAAGGATAGAAAAAGATGCATGGAGAAACAAATGGAAAAAGAGGATAATGAGAACTATGTCGGTTAGAATTAAAGAGCATAATTATAAAATGTTATGGAGGTAGTATCTGACACCAGTGAGGTTACATCAGATAGATAATAAAAAGGATAAGTTATGTTGGAGATGTAAAGACACAATAGGAACTTATGAACATATGTGGTGGGGTTGTAAGGTGATAAAGGATTTTTGGATAAGAATTGAAAAAGAGATTAGTGAAATAATGGAGGGGGGAAATCAAATTGGAGTCAGATACCACTATGTTAACAAACGTGGATTGTTTAAATTTAAATAGGGATGAGAAAGAATTACTCGAAATAATGCTTACAACGGGCAGACAATGTATTGCAAGAAATTGGAAAAATGACATAATTATACAGATGGAGGAGTGGTATAAGGAAATGTGGAATTTAGCATTGAATGATAAATTAACATGGGAAATAAAAGAAAAAAAGGGCATTATGAGAGAGAATAGATTTTGGAATATTTGGAAACCTTTTGTGGATCACTCACTTATGGATGTTGAAACTAACAGACCTGTACCCAAACAAAGAAGTTTTTGGATATAAATATGAGTCAATCTGAGTTCTCCAGGCCATTGTAAATATGCACTGGGTGTGAATTAAGTATTATGTTGTTTTTGTTGCTATGGAGTTGCAGCACAATTATGCAGCACAAAGAGTATTGAATTTTATAAAAGTATTTAGTAATGTTAGTTGTTATGTTTGTGAAATTTAAAGAGATCTAAAAAATGTATTAGGATAGGCTGTATTTTCTTTTTTCCCTCTTTGGATGTTTTCTGTGCTTATTTTGTATGCAGGTTTATTTTTGTATTTTTATATGTATTGTTCCATATTTGTATTGTTTTATATTTGTATTTGTTTTAAAAAAATTCAAATAAAAATTATAATAATATAAAAACATCATCTACAGCATTTGATCTTCCAAGGAGCAGTCACGGTTGATTTATTTTAAGATCGACCTATTTGTTCTCTTTGCTGTCCAGGGTACTCTCAAAATTCTCCTCCAGCACCACATTTCAAAGGCGTCTATTCTTCTGTGTTCAGCTTTCCTTATATATAGTCCAGGTCTCACAACCATAGACTTAGAGTCTAATTAATTCTGCACTGAGTGGCATGTTTTGTGTTGTGGTTGTGCAGACTTGTGAAATATACAACCCCCTACTTGTTTTGTGGCTCATGTGCCCTCCTCATGGCTCATGACCGGACATCTCACTATGGTAATGGAGTATACCATACAACCAGTGACTCAACAATGAGTGTTGGGTGGTGGTAAATAATCTGATTCCCTAAATGGGCTAACAGCTATGGGCAGATGAGTCCCTTTAGGTGGGGTGATGATCCCCCTCAGTGGAGGAAATGCCACTGGAAACCCATCATATTGGGCCCAACGGCAAAATGAGCGGAGGAGGAACTCTGATTCCCAATGGTCATAGAGGCAGAAGAGGCCATGCCAGATTGACTGGCTGTGAAGGTGCACCTTATTAATATCCTCAAGGCTGTGGCAGTCCATTGCAGTCCCGGTGTTAAATCCTGCATGTCTCATTTCATATGTGCTGCAGGAGATGGCTCCACGATCACACATCTCCATGGCAAGCTGTGATCCACCTTAAACAAATTCATGCCAATGGCATTTTCCCTGTTTGCCTTGGAGGGCAAAGGCAGCCCAGAAACAGCTGACCTCCAAGACCAGGCCTCCCGGTGCCCAGGAGGAGGGGAAAACAAATAAATATGTACTCAGATCGAGTTGTGGCAGCAGCCGCCATCCTCCTCCTCTTCTATTCCTCTTTTAATACCTCACAAGCAAAATTCTTGATCACATTAAAACACATGATTCCAAACAAAGGGTAGTGTTAACTAGAAGGGTATTTTTTCTGTCTCCTTCAGTACAGAATTTGCAGGAAATCACATTCAGCCTAATTTATCAGACTGGAAACCCAATTCATCATTTTGAGATTCCTTGCTCTGGCTCATGTTCAAATTCTGTTGGGCTCATACATGCATTCTCTTGGGTTTCAAGATAAGTGGGAGTCTGGTGTAAAGGATCTGTCAATCTCCTTTTTTTTTGGTTTGGTTCTGACTCAGGTAGCACAAATCTTCTTAAAAAAGAAAAATAGCAACCAAAATATTCATACTTAAATAGAAGACTTGTTAAAGGAAAACAATTCATTCTGCATCTGGTCTCATTTTGTCTTTCTCTGAGGCACTCACTGTTGAGTTACGTGTTAAACTATCTGCTTCTTTCCTTCTATGTCTGTTTGACTTTCACTTTTGTGAGAATCTGTTATACTCAGTGTGAAGCTGAGGTCTCTACCGTTTATACCATGATATTGTGCTAGAACTGTTTCAAAGCATACCACATAGTTCAATTCAGTGCACTCTTGGTTCCAGTAAACATTGCTGTCATAGCTTATGTTACAGTGGTGGTGGACCTTGGTACTCTAGGTGTTCTTGGAGTTGAATTACCAGAAGCCCAAGTCAGCGCTCCTGCTAATCAGGGCGCCTGGGAATTGAAGTTCAAGAACACCTGGAATGCCAAGGTTCGCCATTACTGTGTAATATAGGAGAATGTTGCTAAAAGAACTGCAACTGCATTTTTTGCAGCATAACCCCCAAAAGACTTTTAAAAATAATTTAAATTGTTCTGGGTGACAGGAGGTTAGTATTATTTTTTATATATACAGAACACTAGAAACCTTTGTGAGTAGTTTAAGAGAAGAAAAAGAGGTGATTTGCATAAAAACAGCAAAGGAATATAAGCCTAGTGTTTGTAAGCCTGTTCTAATGTCCCTCGTAGACATTGTGACCTAGGAAAGGAAGGTGATAGGGCAGTGATGGTGAACCTTGGCACTCCAGGTGTCCTTGGACTTCAATTACCAGAAGCCCAAGTCAGCACTCCTGCTGATCAGGGCTTCTGGGAATTGAAGTTCCAGAACACCTGAGTGCCAAGGTTTGCTATCACTGTGATAGGGAGACTTCACTTAAAAACCAATATTTGCAGGCAAGCTATATTATCGCAGTTGTACCAGCATAACCTAGAAACTCTAAAATCAATTGTTTTTAGGTTTGGCCTCTTACTTTCATATAGTTAGATGTTTAATTTTGTTACTTGTAGAGTCAGCAACAATCTTCAGCCAGGATATCTCTCTCTCACAGTATTACTCTGATTTAATGCTCTGCTGACTATCTATTTTCTGATGATAGTCTTTTATCTTTATGAAAAGATCTTTTATCTTTTCATAAAGATAAAATTTATGAAATTCAGCATAAAACGAACAATTAAAGTGTGGCCATAGAGAACAAAAAGCACTTTTATGTATCTATAATAGGCAGGTAATAACTTACAACTCAGCTGAATGTGGTATTCTTAGGGTTTCCTACTGTTTCATTGAATCTCCTCACAGTCTTGAGGTTTTAAGTTGCTAGACACACCCAGTTACATTCCCAAAGAGGAAGGAGCAAAGGAGCGATACTCACAGACAAGCGGTCAATATGGGCCATCATCAAGCTAATCACCACTTATTTGAATGGTGCAGTAAAATTTCAAGACTCCTCAAAATCATTGCTATATGTTTATTCCAGTTCTGCCCGGGTATTTACCTGAAGGAGACATTAAAATCAGTGTACACCTGTGGCCCACAGGCCGAATGCGGCCCACGGCACCATTTCATGTGGCCTCCCCACTGCCTCCACCACACCAGGAAGTGCCAAGTGGTGGAGGAAGGGCAAAATGGCTGTCCAGCCCTTGACGCTGCCTGAGTGACCCGGCCCCCGGCTTAAAAAGGTTGAGAACTCCTGGTCTACAGCATAGAGGCAAATCACAGAGAACCATTTCTATGTACACAGGAAATGTAGATAGGCAGATGTTCACTTGTAGAATTTTCTACCTGCAGGTTGTGACTTCTCTCTCTCTCCCCTTCCCCTTTCGCAAAAGTGTTCCATGAAAAGAAGCTCAGATACGGCCCCTATATTCTACTTCTGATAAGAACAGGTGGACTGATAGGTTAGAGGTGAGACAATGCTGCAATTCCCTAACGATGCAGCCAGTACTGTTTTTTAAAATACAGTAAATAAATAAATAACCTAAATCTAAGTACTGTACAGTAAAACCTCACATAAAGAGTGCCTCACTTAGAGACTAACTCGCTTAAAGAGCAAAATTTTCTCTGAATGGTCGCCTCGCTTAACAACTAAAAACAACCAAAAACTCACTTCACATCTAAATCGGGGTTTGGAATTCCCCCTGCCAGAAGTCACAATTGGTCATTTACAAGGGTGTTTTCCTTAAAGAGCATACTCGCTTAAAGAGCAGTCCTGTGGAACACATTATGTTCTTTAAGCGAGGTACCACTGTATCATAGATTTGCAAACAAATATTTGTATAAAAGTATACCTTTGCCATATGTTGAAGATATATTTTGGGCTTGCTTTATATTAAAAATGAGAGGATTATGATTTATGAAAATATAAAAACTGAAGTGGGTAACTGAAACATCAGTGGGTTGGATCCCGAAGTTGTACTTGTTCAAGTACCTTTCTCATCTCTTTCTCTGCAGGAAATTCCAGATTTGCTCCCCTACCCTTTCGATATTTTATTAGACTTCAGGATACTCTTGAATAACAAGGTCTGTAGGAGGTTGAGGTGAAGGCAACAGGTAGATAAGAAGTAGTAAAGAAGAGGGTACAGGAACCATAGTGTGTGGATGGAAGGCTGGTCTTGTCACTTTTAGACCTAATCTAGAGATTCTCAACCTGCAGCCCGCGATGCCATTTCATGTGGGGCCCCCACTACCTCCACCACACCAGGAAGTGCCATATGGTAGACAAAGGGCAAAATGGCTGTCCGGCCCTCGAAGCTGTCTGAGTGAGCGTGACCCGGCCCCTGGCTTTAAAAGGTTGAGAACTCCTGACCTAATCCATTATGTTGTTTATATCGACTATTTCATTTATTGGAACAAAATGGTACTTTGAGTAAATATAGTTTTTTTCACCCATGCCCCCCCCCCCCCCTTTATAATGGTCTCTTACCATTAGTACAAATCATAATGCTTGGATCCTAAATTGAATATAAAGTAATTTTCAAGTTTGCTCTTATGCATGATAAAAGTCTAGAGCTTTTGAATGAATAGCTATTTTATGTCTAAAAGACTTTTTAAAATGCTTTCAACATGCAGTAACAAAAGTAAAGGGGTAATGCATTTCACATGTAGCAAATCTAGCTTTTATTTGTTTCTATATTGTTTCAGTCATTTGCTCCAGTGGATGTCTATCAAAGGTATCTCTCCTTTAAGCTAAGAACTCAGTTCTGGAACATACATCCTCTTGTTAATATTTACCTAAATCAGAATAAAACCTCTTTTGTTTGGTAAAAACCTCCCAGTATTGAGTGCTGGGAGGAGAGCACAGAATCATGCATTATGTAAGAAACAGTGATTAATTTAGTAAAATCTGAAATACTATGAAGTAATAAGGAGGTTACACATTTATATGCAGAAATCATGTATATGTTGCCTGCTGGGTAAGAAAGGCGGTATAGAAATAAACCTATAATAATAATAATAATAATAATAATAATAATAATAATAATAATAATAATAATAATAATAATAATAATAATAATAATAATAATAATAATAATAATATGAAGTCACTGTGACTTATACAATGTTTCCTTTTGTTGTTTTGTATTTTTCTGAATTGTCATTTTGATTTTTTGCAGATCACTGATGACTACCCAGACATGACACTTATAATGCAGTAATTTGCTGCACAGTCTGCCAAAAAGAAAATATGGCCAAGTAGAATTGGCCTTTGAAGAATTGATGATGTCCACAGTTAGCACTTTCAGGAAAAAATATCAGGCTGTGAGCCTGGAAGGAGTTGATCCAGAAACCTGTATGATAGTGTTCAAAACCCATTGGGCCCAGGTAATGGAGTTTAGAAAATTGTTCTTGCCATGCTATTGTAAGCAGTTGTTTGCATTGGCAGATATCTGGTGTTTTTTTAATTTTTTTGGTGGTGGTGGTGGTGGGGGGGTTAAGGCTTGTATTGTGAAAACATAAATTACTCTGATATTGCAGTCTGCTGGCTGACAATGAAATGTTTTTTATATTGTTTTTTGAAAAGCTGTAGTATCTTGCTTCTCTATTATTTAATTAGCAGCACATCATTTTTCTAACAAAGAGACATAATTCTGTTGGATCAGCGCTAGAAAGTAAAGCAAGAGAACTTGATTTCACTACAGATGAAATAATACTTGGAATATAATTATAACATTGTGAAATTCTTTGGGATTTAAAGCAACAACTCAATTATTTTGGCATAGGTTGCAATCTTGTGCATAAGGCTGCTGAAATCCCAACAAGCACAGTTTGTGCTTTGATGCAGTCCTAAAATAGTAAGGCCATTTCCCTGTTCCCAGAGATTGATAAATCCATGTTTTTTGCACTTACTGGCAGAGAACTTACAGGCAAGCAGGTGTTTACCTCCCACCTGGAATCTTTCCAGTGCAGATGCTATAGATTTGACTTTAGTCTAAGGGAAGTATGCAGTCTGCCACTTAACTCCTGGCACCCTTCCATCCCAGTGGTGGTGTCACTTTTCTTAATTCTACAGTTGAGTTTCAATTGGCCGGTGCAAAACATTCTTCTTACAGTTGACATAATTACTTTGAAAAGACTGTAATAATTGTTTGTTTCAGAGTCAATCATTATAAGGCAGTTACAAGAACCCAATGAAGGGAAAGTGGTGGACTTAGATCATTGGTGTTTTGAAAAGATCTCATTCATAACCAGATTCCACTCTGCCATTTGATTGAATTATCAGTCAGTGTTGAAGTTCCTATGAGAGATGTTTTCCTTCTGTTTTGCTGTTTTGTTCGTCAGATAATATGTACAGTAGAAGTTAAAATATGGACTATTTAGGTTTGTTTTTTGTTTTTTGTTTTGCTTTTCTGTAGGTTGTGAAAATCTTAGAGAAGCATGACCCTTTGAAAAATAATCAGGCAAGGTATGGAGCAATTCCTCCTGATGAGGCCAGCACCGTTCAGAATTATGTAGAACACATGCTCTTCCTTTTAATTGAAGAACAAGCAAAAGATGCTGCAATGGGACCTATTCTGGAGTTTGTGGTTACAGAGAATATCATGGAAAAACTCTTCCTTTGGAGTCTCAGGCGGGAATTCACTGATGAAATGAAAGTTGAACAACTGAAGATGTATGAAATGCTTGTGACTCAGTCTCACCAACCTCTGCTGCATCACAAACCCATCCTGAAACCCTTGATGATGTTGTTGAGTTCTTGCTCAGGAACCACAACTCCAACAGTAGAAGTAGAGTTGGTAGTTCTTCTCAACCAATTGTGCTCAATCCTAGCCAAAGATCCATCTATTTTGGAACTATTTTTCCATACCAGGGAGGACCAAGGAGCTGCAAACTTCCTCATTTTCTCTCTGTTGATTCCCTTCATTCATCGAGAAGGAACTGTTGGGCAACAGGCGCGTGATGCACTACTTTTTATAATGTCACTTTCTGCAGAAAATAATGTGGTTGCGAATTACATAGTAGAAAACACTTACTTTTGTCCAGTAAGTTACTTTAGTTTCTTAACCTACTTTAAACATCCTTTGAAATTCTATTTGGTTAACTTTTCTTGCAGGAAGGCAGAAGCATGTTCATTTACAGTGGCTCAAGTGGCTAAGATGCTGACTGGGAGGCGGAAGGTCAGCAGTTTGATTCCCGAGTACTGCAGGACAGAATGAGCTCCTGTCTTTGTCCCAGCTCCTGCCAACCTAGCAGTTTGAAAGCAAGAAATTGCAAGTAGATAAATAGGGACCACGTTAGTGGGAAGGTAACAGCGTTCCGTGCGTTCCGGTATCTAGTCATGCCTGCCACATGACCATGGAAATCTCTGCAGAAGCAGACAGCACTGGCTTTTCGGCTTTGAAACAGAGATGAACACTGAACCCTAGAGTGGCTTTCGAGCAAGGGAAACCTTTACCTTTACCTTAATTATTCTATGATTGTGTTAAGATTGCAAAATTGGGGACATTTGTGAGCCTGTTTCAGGAAGCATGTTATGTTTGCAAAAATTCATACAAGTTTTATATATTTAAATTTTAAACACTCAAATAATAATTCTTGTTTTAAAAATAAAGAAGTCTTTACAAACAATAACAGCTTGTATTGAAATGAGGTCATTGTTATACCTATTCACATAGAAGACTGATAGATGTGAAAAATAAATAAATTATGGCTAAATGCATGTAATTTAGTGGTAAGAAAATCGAAGTATAATATTAGTGTAGCCATTTGGGTCTAGTTATCTTAACATTTTTCTGGATTAAAATTTCTCTGATGAAGATCAGACAAATCTTTAAATAAAACATTAGATTTTTTGGTTATTAAACCTGATAATAGAGGTAGGAGAAAATGTCTCAGTTTCTTAAGCAGTTATGTTTCTTAAGCAGTTATGTTTCAGACTTTATTATAGTAGAATTTTCTATTAAAACAAGATCAGCTGTTTTCCTCTGTTTGCCACGAATAATATAAAGATGGGTGTCTTGGTTTTATAGATGTCACAGTAGTCAGGCACTACTTGTTCTCTTCTGCTTCTAAGCTAGGGGTGCCCAAACGTTTGGGGCCATGAGCTGGTCACGTGGTTCAGCAGGCATGTCACTAGTTCCTCCCACCGAAAGCAGAAGTAAAACATACCTTGCAAGATATGTTTTGCAACAGGATGAGATAGATTTTAGGCTGCTATTTTCTCTGCTTAAACTAGGGATGCCCAAACTACGGCCCATGGACTGGATCCAGCCCACAATGCCAATTCATCCAGTCCGCACTGCTCTTGTCGTGCCTGTTTTACTTCCGCTTCCGGGAGCGACGAGGGTGGTACGGGCTGGATGAATTGGCATCGGGGGCCAGATCCGGCCTATGGGGGCCAGATCCAGCCCACAGGCTGTAGTTTGGGCACCCCTATTGTAAGCCATAACAATTTTTGCTTATTCAGCTCTCAGCAGGTCAGTGATGACTTGTAGAAGTAAACAGCTGCTTCCTTTTAATTTTTTTACATCAGAAACTGCTTTTAATGTAACTTTTCTATTCCTTGGTCTCTATGAATCACAAATGTGGATTGTTCTACAACATTCTAGAGTTCAAAAGAAAAGCCCATTAGGACAACCCCCTTCCACTGTGAATGACCCTGTGCCTAGTGGCCTTTCCCAAGTTCCCATTGCCGTTGAAACTTGTTGGAGTGTGTTCTCTAGAATTGTTTGAGTACAGTAATACCTCATATAAATTCCGCTTCATACAACATTGAATTCATACAACATCGCTTAATTCCTTGGGAAAAGTTGCCTCATACAAAGCCACTGTGACTTTGTATGAGGCATTGGGGTTTTTCCCAGGTTGCATTGTGCCTGGGCAGTATAAAAGGCAGGATGCATGCGTACATTGCTTTTGTGGGTTTTGCATGAGGCAAAGAGTGGGGAGGTGGATGGGGGAGGGCAATTTTTTGGTGGGGTGGGCAATTGTTTGGTGTTTGCTTCTGTGGTTTTTAAAAACAGATTGCATGCTCCATAATTTTTCTTATGTTGGCCTTTTTGAGGGGGCACTGTTTGGTGGGGTGGGCAATTGTTTGGTGTTTGCTGCTGTTTGGATGATTAACGCTGTGCTGCATGATGGGACATGTTGGTATCCATTTTATCCTTGCTTCCATCCAGTAATTGTTTACAGTAGCTTGTACAAAATGGCTGCAGATTAACACTGTGCCGCATGATGGAACATGTTAACTTTTAAACCTGCACTTCATAAACTTCTCAAGTTAAAAAATTGTTGTATGGTTTGTCCCCTAAAATCAGGGTTGTTTGACATGTTTTTGTAATGTATTTTGCCTTTAGAAAATGATTTCTTAAAGTTCTGTCAGTTTCCTGTCTGTTTCCTTGACTTTGCCCTGAAGTCTGTGCTGTTACAGTACAGTGTATCTCTATGGAAATGACATTGTACGAGGCATTGCAGCAAGGATTTGGACGTTGTATGAGGCATCGCGGTTAGGATTTTGCATGCCTCATACAAAGTCCAAATCCATATAAAGTCCAAACTTGTGGAACCAAGTTTGGACATTGTATGAGGTATCACTGTATTTGATTGTTTACTGTATCTGTTATCGTTGTTGTCATATTCGCCTTCTTTTTTACCATGAGTCCCCTCCCAATATATATTTCTGATTTGACAGGATTGTTACAAAAACCCGATGGCCCTTCTTCTTCTGGTTAGTGTGATTGTAAAGTCCAATGCAATACTTGAACAGACTTGCTGTATTTGCTGCAGAAGGAGTACTAATTACATGGTTAATATTGGGGAAAGAGTGTCATCATTTTCTATCCCTTTGCATGTCTTGTCCTATTGTCTTGTTGAATTTAGTACAGTACCAGATAGGTCATTAAGACAGGTTGTTGCCTATACCCAATTTCAAGTTGTTGTCTTATAGTCCATACTGTCTACAGTAGCTTTGTTTGCTTTGGAATTTTGGCAGATGCAGTCCAAAAAAGTATTTTTTTAACTCTCTGATGTCCATATCCAATAGGTATACACATAGAAACAACTGTCTAATAAGTATTCTTCCTGATATTATATTTTCTTCAGAATGAAAAATTTGGGTGAGGTTGAAAGAGCCTTGAGGTTTTATTGCAAAAATGGGTGTAACCCAAATCCCTCTGATACTGTTTTTTTTTATCTTCTTCAGGCAGATGTGGGGGTGGAGATGGCACAAGACAAGTTGCAGCATGTAGATGTTCTGTAACCATAGAATAGAAACAACATGTAATATGGAACAACTTTTTAAAATCCATTTTCTTAATAGCCTGGTTTTTCCTAATACTTCAAAATTGCTGTTTCAGTCTGCAAATACTGGGTAATAAGTCTCCAGCAGAAAGACCTTCTTGTTGGCTTCATTTAAATGGATATGACTAAAGATGACTTGTTTTAAAAATTGTCCCTGAGGTAGATACCCTTATTACAGCTATGCTGTAACATCCATAATTACATTTGCCAATTAATTTTTAGAAAGCTTTTTACCCAGAAGATTAAAGCCAACTGTATTAACCTTCAAACGGTAGGGAGGCCACAATTGACAAAACATATTCCTAATTAGGATAATTGTCTTAGTAGTGTGTTGAAGCTAGGCCAGCTATGAAGGTAGCTAGCCCCAGTATATAATAAAATATCACAGTCCATTCCTGAGGGGTTTTTACTTTTTAAAAAAATCCATAATGTGTGGGCTCTTATGAGTTTGATCCATACCTGTCAAGCCGTGGTTTTCAAAATCCGGGAGCCGGGCACACATGTGCAATAAGTTTCCAGGCGCCGGGCAGGAAATGGGTTACTGCACATGCGTGGCTGTCAGAGGCAGCAGCACGCATGCGCAGTAACCCCTGTGCACATGCGCATTAACTCCTTCGGCCAGGAAAGGTTACTGTGCATGCACGCAGGGGTTACTGAGTTACTGCACATGCGCAGTAACCCAGTAACCCCTGCGCACATGCACAGTAACCCTTTCCTGGCCGGTCAAATTACGGGATGATGGCGGGAAGGAGGGGGAAGGAGCGCTAGATTAGGGCATTTCCTGGCCAATCCGGGATACTTGACAGGTATGGTTTGATCATTTCATTTTAAAGAGAGTACTTCTGCCTTTGTGAAAATACAGGATGTTGCCACAGGGATCTGATTGGCATCCTACAAACACTCAAAAATACAACCTCTTGTCATCTGTCGACCTAGCAGTTCAAAAGCAAGAAATTGCAAGTAGATAAATAGGTACAGCTTCAGTGGGAATGTAACAACTTTCTGTGTGCTTCAATGTCTAGTCATGCCTGCCACATGAGCACGGAAATGTCTGCAGATGCAGACAGCAGTGGCTCTTTCGCTGTAAATAGAGATGAGCACCACACCCTAGAGTTGGATACAACTGGCTTTCGATCAAGGGCGACCTTACTATAATTTCCCTGTATAAGCAACAAAATCATCTTAATCGTGATTAAAATGAATCCGTTCAATTTGGTTTAAATGGAACTGGACAAGATGTTATACTCCTCTATAATTAAAAATGCCCTTATTAAGTATATGGAAACAAACATTCAACTCTTAGAACATTCCACAATAGTGTTTCCTTATGTCAATCTCATGTAGCTAAAGGACAGGTTATTTAAAGGCAATCCCCATTTTATCACTATTTTCTTGCTATCAACAGCAAAATTTAAAATTAACTTACCTAATAAACCTGGAAGTTTTTAATGTGATGAGAATGCTGACTAAGAACGCTGATTTAAGAACACGATTTCAGCTGCTGTGTTATATTAATGATGAATGGAAACAGCAAGTACCAGATTTCATGATATAAGTTGAACACAAATGTTGGACATGATTATCAGCTGCATTTTATATTTACTGATAGACATACCTGTCAAGCCGCGGTTTTCAAAATCTGAGAGCTGGGCACACATGTGCAGTACGTTTTCAGGCGCCGGGCAGGAAAGGGGTTACTGTGCATGTGCGGCCATCAGAGGCAGCAGCGCACATGCGCAGTAACCTCTGTGCACATGCGCAGTAACTCCTTTCCTGGCCGCTCAAATTACAGGATGGCCATGGGAAGGAGCGTGACGGAGCGGTGAAATATGGGATTTCCTGGCCAACCCGGGATACTTGACAGGTATGCCAATAGAAGAAAGATGAAAATTGAAAAAGCAGGAGAAAAACCCATCTTTGGCTAGTCTGTATGTAAAGTAAATATAATGCAAATCAAACCCCAAATATCTAGGTCTGCAAATTCCACCTTATAAATTGATTGTGCGTTTTGTGAGCACATATCTATAAGACTGATTATAAAAAGTATGGGTCAGACACCCACACTACTGTTTATTCAGGCATGCTGTAACTGGACTGTAGGGAGCTATATTTTTATCTAAATGAGGTTAATGGTTTGAAGATGATTGTCTTTCACCTTGAGTTTAGTGCTACTAAAAACATTGCTGTGTAAAGTATGAATCTGTCAAAGTTTGAGGCTTTGAAACCCACAGCCAGTTCTCAGTTTGCTCCAATGTTTTAAAGAAGTTACTGATTGTTGGTTGTATTTTGGTATTTTCTATGGAATGAAAAGAGAACAGCATTAACGTAATTGGCAATAATTTTAATGTGAAACATCTTGCATGTGTTAAACCTGCCATTAGTGTAGATTAGCATGCTTTCCATCATAATGCCAGTGATTTAAAGTAAATTATTTAGATTATAAAATTCTGTTGAGTTTGCAGGAGTTCCCTGCAAACTGAATTCCCCATCAGTTCTGTTTTCTGAAGGAGTTGCTTTGTTTTAAGCAGTTGTGTTCTCTCCTCTCCCCTTTTAAAAAATTCTGCAGGTCCTAGCAACAGGCTTAAGTGGCCTATACTCATCTTTGCCTACAAAGCTGGAAGACAAAGGAGAAGAATGGCATTGTTTGCTGAAAGATGACTGGCTTCTTTCTCCAGCTCTTGTCCAGTTTATGAATTCTCTTGAGTTCTGCAATGCAGTCATACAGGTAGAGGATCAAGGAGAAAGGCAGTATTTTCAAGTACATTCAGGATACAGTATTTAGAAGTAGAATTCATATAATTATAAAATTTAAATTAATTATATTGCACATTTTTGTGTTTGTACACATCAACATAATCCAGATTTGAATAACCAGTATTGCTCAGAAATGAAATTCAAGATTCATTCTTACGAACATTGTCTTCTTCCTAATAATAGTTGATAAACAACCTTTATTGATTTTTAAAACGAAGAGTTATTTTCAGGGTCAATACTGTGCTTCTTTTATTAAATTATTATACTATTATAGAATTCAGTTTTGAACATAAAATGTATGCGTACACATATATTCAGTTATTTGTAAACCATTTCCCCTGTGATTGATGTGATCAGTATATTTGAAGAGTACAAATTGAATTCTACTTGGGTCTTCTTCCGTTCTTTGCTCTTCATTATTTCTTAATTAAATTTGCACTCCTTTGATTCTTTGTATTTCTCACTCTAATGATAAAATCAGATTTTTGAAATGTCTTTGATGCTGCACTCAGGATTGTTATTGCTGTAAGAGTCTACTATAGTTGTAGCCTTATTAGATATGTGCAGGTTTGCTCCATCTCATTAATGAAACAAGAAGGTCAAGAACAGGTTTGTGTGAGTAAGATGGGAAAATTACCAAGTTAAAGTCAGATTATAGAAGAGACATATATTTGCATAGAACTTGTAAAAGCTTGTGTGTTACATACATAGAAATATGATTTGTATCTGTATGTATTCTGTAAAAAGATTACTGTAGCTGGTTCAGACTAAAGACAATGTCTAGGCTGTGCCTTTTGTGTTTAAACAAAAGGCCAAAAAGACAATAGAGGCTATCTTGCCATCAATCAAAAATTTGTGTTTACACATGAAAGCAGTCAAAACAAATGGTTAATTGCTGTGGGGGTTTTGTTCCTTCATGATAGTAGAAGTACTACACAGGGGTTCCCAACCTAAGGCCCGTGGGCCGTCCCCACCCCCTGACACTACCACATCCAGCCCGTCGCTGTCTCTGCCACACCAGAAGTGGAAGTGGGCACATTTACGTCATCTGTAAAATGCACATGTGCATGTGCAAACGTGCCCATGGCTGGCGTAAAGGCAAAAGTGTGCGCATTTACATCAGCCATAACTGTGCCCACTTCTGCTTCTAGGGGGTATGGTCTGGCCCACAACACTGTCCGGTCAGGCCCACAATGGAAAAAGGATGGCCACCCCTATAGTAGCGCTTTGTTTTCAGCAGCAGGATTGGGGATGGTAAGGGAGGGAGGGAGAAAGGATTTGTGCAAAATACAAGATTCTTTGCACAAAGCATGCATTATGGGCAAAAACAGATATTCACCAATATTTTTTTTAAAAGAAAAGCTGCTATAATGTCAGAAAGGTACAAAAACTTGGGTAATATATGTAGCAGGGAGGAAATGTGTGCAATATTTTTCTCTTCAATGAGAATGGAAAAAAAAGCATTTACACCCCTAGCTGTCACTGCATCTTCTGATAGTAAATTTTAAAATTTGCCAATGTGCTGTGACCCGGAAAGCCTCGAATTGCCCATTGCATTGTCCATAGGATGACCTGGGTGTTTATCATTGTGAGAAGGAGAATAAAACCGATCCTGCCCACTTTCTACGCAATGTATATTTGTCGCTATGTCAGAGTTGACTTGACAGCACACAGTTATTAAGGGAGGGACTGTGGTGGATCAGTGGTTAAGAAGCTCGCCTTGTTAGCTAGAATGCTGGCAAGTCAGCAGTTCAAGACCCAAGTACTGCATGACAGAATAAGCGCCTGTCTCTGCCTCCTGCCAACCTAGCAGTTCGAAAGCAAGAAATTGTAAGTAGATAAATAGGGACCATTTTGGTGGGAAAAGATATTGGGGACATAAAAAGAGCCACATTTGGGCGTCCTTGAGTGGAATTCCTCCAGCAAAAATCCTTTCAACCTAGAAAGCACCTTTGTGTGCTTCTGACACAATTTTAAAAAGTTATTAAGAGATGTAATGTATGATCTTGCAAGCCATTTTCATTTTTAAAAATTGTGGCTAGCAAATCAGAAGCATTCTACCTAAACAGGGCCTGCTGTATTAACATATTTGTTTTCTTAGATTGTTTGTTTCTATAAATACCGTAAATAAATTTTTTATCAGAAATTACTCTGGGTTGAAAGGATTTTTGATGGAGAAATTCTACTTAGCAGATGCCCGAATGAGGCTCCTTTCATGCCCCCAAGATCCGTTGTGCAGCACTCGGGTATCGTACCCCGGCCTTCCAGTCTCCAAGCTCAGCATCTTAACCACTAAGCCACTGCAGTGATGCTATTTGTTTTTATCATTGAATGTCTTTTTAATGTCTTTGCTTTTGCATATAGATTTTGTTACCTATTTGTTAGTGAGGTACTGTAGGTAGAGAAAATTGATTTATTTTCTTCTATTTTGCTGGTTTCTCAATGTATCCTTTTTTCTTTGCTGAAGTAAGGAGGTATATGGTGATCATGATGGAGAAAGGCATGATAAATGGATTTTGTTCCCTCTTGCTAATTCATTAAAATAACAACACACAATCCAACAATTTTATTTGATTGTCCAACTAAAGTATCTTTTGCTATTCTCAAAGACAAACAGCAAGTCTCCAAAAAATGAAACAAAAATACAAAAGATTAAAGAAGGCTCGTCAGGAGTCTAGATTCAGAAACAGATTTTCAACTTGCAATGTTTGTTCAAATAATTCTCTGCTAACATCCATGCAGAGTGGTGCAATATTTCATTGCCAATAAATATATTTCAATAATGTAAAATTTGTAAGAGTCACTGATTTTTTAATATGATAGATCAGGGGTTCTCAACCTGTGGCCCATGGGCCAGTCCCGGCCTGTGGCACCATTTCATGTAGCTCACGTCGCTGCCACCACCAGTGGAAGCAGATGCATTTATGACAGCCATATATGCACTCCTGGCTATTGTAAATGCATTTATGACAGCTGCGGACGCGTTTTACAGCAGTGTTTACGTCAGGAGGAACCACCAGTCTGGCCCACCCAGCTGTCTGAGCGAGCGTGGTCCAGCCTATGGCTTGAAAAGGTTGAGAACCCCTGTGATAGATTATTGTGTTTCTCAACACAAAATGAGAGACAATGGTCATTGGAGAAATTTTCATGTTTGAATATACTGAACAGTTTCTATATACTGTATTAAAAAGCTCTGATATAAATAATAGTCCATCTGTTGCTTCTTTATAGTTTGGTATTATAATGGATTGGATATTCTGAGAAAGCTGGAATACATTAGCTAGATTTGAATTAATCAACTTGCATTGCTAAATTGTACAATTGGATAATTGTGTGGCATGGTGGATGGAGTGGAGTGAATTATTAGGATTCAGTAGACTTCTTTTGAATACTTGCTTGGACATTAAAATGCAATGTATCTATATCTATGGAAATCTTAAAAGCACTGCTTAAATATCTCACATATCTATTAGGGATTTTGTAAGTTGGTCCTGACTTGATAGCACATAACGCACAAATGAGTTCATCTGAGCTAAATAGGACTTAATTAAAAAAAATCATACATAGAATTAAAGTCAAAGTTTGAAGTTAATCTTATCATGTGTTCAAATAAGTCAGAATACTTTGTTATAGATTATTATATTTAGTTATAACCCTCTGAATATAATTTATGTCACCAAATAAGTATGGTAATCAAGAACAACTCTCTCTTTACCTTTTTTTAAAGGTAGCACATCCCTTGATTCGCAGCCAGCTTGTGAACTACATATATAATGGGTTTCTGGTGCCTGTTATGGCCCCAGCTCTCCATAAGGTCAGTCACTTTTCATGTGTATTCTTTGCTTGATAAAAGTCCGTAACAAACAACAATGACCTGTGAATATTGTGTGAAACATGAAGGTGAATCAAGCTTATTCCTTGAAGTTAATTTGTCACCATCACTTATTTTTATTTAAGACTTCCCATACCCTATCCTGCTGTCCCTAAAGGCTTCCCCAAGATCAGAAGGTTCCTAAAATAGCATAGGAAGCTTGGAACAGTATATGCGTTAGAGGTGGGTAGAAAACATTTAATTACCAAAATGCAGCCACGGCTGTTGATGTCATCAGATCTTCATGGTGTGAGTTTTTGTTACTGGATTTCAGCCCTAACGAAACAAGTGTCCAAGCAGTAAGAGATGGTTTACAGTATATACTCAGTTTGGCCAATTTACATAACTTTAGCGGCCTATAAAGCTGTTTGTTGCTCTGGCATTTATTTTGGGGTGGGGTATGCACACTAATGTTTGAATGTGCACTTCTGTGTAGGACCACTTCTGGGTGCCAGGTTTTCTCTGTGTTGGTTCCATAACATATCAGAAAAACAAATCTATATATCCACATCTCAGTGTGCTGGTTGAAGTCTCAGAGAATTGCTGTGCTCCAAGCAGGGAGATAAATGTAAAGTAAAGCATTCCTGGAGTTTAATCGAAATGCATTTTTGTGTGTGAAGTATCTTTAAATTTTGGGTACTTTTCTCCAACCAGTCTCAACTGGCACCAAGACTTAGCATAAAAGTGTTTGTGCTGAGTCCGCTTCATACAACATCGGATTCATACAACATCGTCTAATTCCTTGAAAAAAGTTGCCTCATACAAAGTCGTGTGACTTTGTATGAGGCATTGGGGTTTTCCCAGGTTGCATTGTGCCTGGGCAGTATAAAAGGCAGGACACATGTGCATTGCTCTTGTGGGTTTTGCATGAGGCAAAGAGTGTTTAAGAGTGGTTTTGAGCGCGATTTTGGATTTTTTTGAATTTTTTCGTCAGAATTTTTAGAAGCATTCCTGGGATTTTTGCAGCATTCTTCGGGTTCTTTGACAATCAGAATTGTCTGACATGTTTTTGTAATGTTTTTAGCCTTTAGACAATGATTTCTTAAAGTTCTGTCAGTTTCCTTGACTTTGCCCTGAAGTCTGTACTGTTACAGTACAGTGTATCTCTATGGAAACGACGGTGTATGAGGCATCACGGCAAGGATTTGGTCGTTGTATGAGGCATCGCGGCTAGGATTTTGCATGCCTCATACAAAGTCCAAATCCGTATACAGTCCAAACTTGTGGAACCAAGTTTGGATGTTGTATGAGGTATCACTGTATTTGCCTGCAAAACTACAGGGACACACCATTGTGATATCATAGGGGCCTGGCAGGGTCTTAGGTCTTGGACGGGAATCTTGGAAAATGACATGCTATTGACCTGCCAGTCCTAATTTTGTCCTTGAGGAAAATGAATTGTACATTGAGTATCCACAAGTAATCTCCCCTTTCTTTGAGCTTTTTATAAGTTTTGAAGTCTGTAAAATTTTACAAATTTCAGCTTTTAAAAATATACATGACTGATCATTTTAGTAAGTGAAATGAATTAAATTTGCATTTTTGCTGACTTTAAACTGATAGCCTGAGTGGTAGTTGATTATGCTATCTGCTTATTTCTGCACACCTTAAGTATGCATCTCTCTGTTCTTTGAATGTGTTTCCTGTATGAACATAGTATACTCTGGCTACCATCCATAAATCCATTACAGTATGCTTTAGGGAGCTAGTAGGAGACCTAACTTAGTGGCTGGCAGGGCCGTAGCCAGAGGGTGGCCTGGGGGGGGGGGGCGGCGGCTCCTGATCTAATAGCCTGTCCCCCCAACCCAACCAAGGATGCCAAAGTTGTATATATGTTATCTTTACTGGTCTGTTAAATATTTTGTTCTTTTTTTAATTGTCCTGCTTTTTAGGACTTGTACCTTTATTACACACAGTACAAAGCCAAAGAGATTATAGATATTTATGTATTCTTGGAAATGTACCAGTCTATAAAGAAATCTGTAAACCTTGCATTTAGAGTAATAAAAAGTGTTTTTAAAGAAAAAAGCAAGTAAAAATACCTCTCTTAGAAGTGAGTACAATCCAAAACATCCTATCTGTATGACAGAACCTCTAAAATGAGATTCACTGCACCTTTGATTAGATTTGAGACTAAAGCACCACATCTGTTGGTTCCAAGTTCCTGCTAAATCTTAAAAACAAAAGACAGAGAAATAATCTTGAAAAGTTGAAGCACTACTCCTGAAAAATAAGTGAGAATACTTTTTATTTTATATACCACTAGCATATTTTGCCCGGCGGTGCCGGGCTTTTTAAAATTATGTTGGATAGTAAAGGGTTTCATTTTTTTTCTTGAACCAATGGTGCTGGGCTGTTTTAAATGGTGTTGTAAGGTTTTGTGATTTTGTGGCTTCGAGGCGCTGCGTCCAGCTGCGGCGGACTTGCGCTCCCAGTGGTTTTTTTTGGGTTTTTTTGGGGTTGTTTTTTTTTTGTGCGTGCTGGCTTCCTCAGTGCCGGGCTCTTTAAATTGGTTTTTGAAGGTTTTTGTTTTATGTTTATGCAAATTTTATTTTATTTTAATTAATTTAATTTAATATTATTTAGTTTAAAATTTAATTTTGGTTTTTAAAATGTTTATTTTTACGCATTGTAAATTTTTTTTGGTTTTATGGAGTGAAAAGTGATTTCTGGGTTTTTTTTGAGATTAGTGTGATTATTTTTGAATGTTTTTATAACTTATTTGATTAATTTTGGAATTAATCTTATTAGTTTTAATATTTTTGGATGTTTTTTCTCTTTTGGCCTCTGGGTGGGGGTGGTGAGCTTTTCTGCCTCTCTACAATTGTTCTCTTCTGTCCTCTGGGTGTCGCTTCCGGTAAGTTTTCTTTTTCTTTTCTCATTTGAGTTCCGGTCCTCATGGATAGAAGACGTCTTTTGGTAAGCTCTCTGGTTTTTTTTTTGGGGGGGAGATGTTTTTTTTGGGGGGGGGGGTCTGTGTGTTTTTTCTTGTTTCTTTTTGGCTGTTTTTGTGTTTCATTTTTTGATTTTTGAGTGTTTTTGATTGTTTTTGGTTTGTGTTTATTTTTTCAGGGGGGGTGGCTTTCTTTCCTGCGGGCCATGCTGGCTGGCCCGTGGGAAGGAAGGGCAATGGCGGGGGGGGGGGTTCCTTTTTTCCCCCGTGGGCCATACTGGCTGGCCCGTGGGTAAGAAGGGCAGTGGCGAGGGGGGGTTACTTGTATTTTTCGTGCACCGGCTGGCCCTTCAAACGGAAGGGCAGCGGCGTCGTGGGGGTTTTCTTTTTTTCCCCACGGGCCATGCTGGCTGGCCCATGGGGATGAAGGGCAGTGGTGGTTTTTTTTTTACTTGTATTTTTCGCGTGCTGGCTGGCCCTTCGAACGGAAGGGCAGCGGCGGCGGGGGGTTTCCTTTTTTTCCCCCCACAGGCCATGCTGGCTGGCCCGTGGAGAAGAATAGCAGCGGTGGCAGGCAGTTTTTTAACTTATTTTTCACGTGCTGCCCGCCTCAGCGTTCTGCGCACTAATGGTGCGCAGGATGCTGGGGCTTGTAGTTTTGGCTGCGTGTGTTTGCTTACTGCAGCGGTTTTTCCCCTGCAGCTTTTTTTTGATTGGCCGCGGCGCGTTTCTGAATGTTCCTTTTGCCGCGCTGCTCAGCCTGATTGGCTCTGGCGCGGCGTGGCGCAGGAAACGTTGGGAATTGAAGTTCCCTTTTTTTGTTTGCGACTGGGGAGCTCCTGCCCTCTGGTCGAAAATTTCAACCCGACAGTTACCTGTGAACCGGGTTCGGGCGAGTGAATGAAGGCCCATTACGGGCTAGTGGGGCCTGGTGCAACATCCTTTGTCACGTTCCAACGGTTAACGCACCATTTTATAGGTAAAGATTATAGAGTGTGTGTATATTGTAAGGACTATATATTAGTCCTTACAACGGAAGCATATAAGTACTGTACATGAAGGTAAATGAGTGTGCATGAAGAAAGAAGGTAAATAAATTTCAGGACCCAAAAGAACAATTTATAATGAAATTTATTGTTATTTCATTCCTGGCATGATGAATGATGCCTGAATGAAAAAATACACAGACTAAAATGTGCTTTGCTGATAAAACTTTATGTCTAGTACTGTAATATATTTAGAATCTGCAAAAAATATTTTTCTCTGTACTTAAAATATTAATATTTGTAGACTCTGTCTAACTTAGAGCCATTGCTTGTGCGAGTGATAAACCACCCCTTTCAGTAGTTCTCTGCCACATATATACATTTAGTTTAAACACATTTATGAGTTGAAGATTGGAATCCTACACATGAATAACTGAGGGTATGTTTTATTGAACTCATTAGGGCATACTTCTGAATAGCCAAAAAACACGATTACACTATAAATGCCTAGTTTTCCTTAGGGAATACTGTAGAAAAGTAGATTTTTATCCTGGTTAGAAAGTGATATAGCTTCAGAGATAAATGTTGATCACATGGTAGTTTAATAATTCTACTTGTTCTTTAAACATGTTGGATGTAGAAGGTTACAGTGCTCCATCTAGTGGATCTGAGGCGAAGCTAAAAGACATGGCTGAACCCAAAGCAGTCAGGCAGGCAACATCTTTTTTAAAAAGTGAAAGTTGATTGAGTTCTTCATTTTTGCTTTTTAATGAACTCATTACATGCTAAAGAGGTGGCACTTGTGGGATGACTTGCATTTTAGGATAGACAGCTTCTGGTTGACCCTGATAAGGCATATTTTACCACTGTGCTGGAACACTTCTTTCATATAGCAAAACCATTTGTAATCACTGAGTAATATGTGCTGACTTCATCATGTTCTCTAGCTACCTTTCACCAACCTGATAAATGTTAAAGAGTGGATAAAGAAGGCCAGTCCCATTTTAGGTTGCATTTACAGATGTATAGTCTATAGACCCTTGAAAGGTACTAGTCCACCTCTATTTGGCACTAGTTAGACCACATCTAGTTTTTGTTTTCCAGTTTTGGATATTTCACTTTGAGAAGGATGCCAGCAATCTGGAACAAGTTCAGATATTTGCTAAATATGAGGAAAAACTTAGCTGTCAGACAAAGTACAACAACAGAACCAATTATTTTGAGGAGTTGTGAATGCTGCAATGCTGGAGACATTCAAGAGAAAGTTGGACAACCAACTGTCAGATATGCTTTGTTTTGTATTCCTGCATTGAGCAGGGGTTTGGACTCGATGGCCTCATAGGTTCCTTCCAACTTAATTATGCTATAATTCTAAGTCAATAGGTGCCTACAGCAACAGGAACTAATAACTGGCTAAGCCTGTGACTGCAATAAGAGTGTCAGATGGCAATCTTTGCTTGTGTGTAAACAGTCTTGGGAAACACACTGTATATTGTATTATCATCCAAAGGAAACCAAATCCAGTAGAACCCTGCAGGTTCTGCTTCTAGTTATTTTTCACTGCTCTACCTAGAGTTTGGCTTGGTTTCTCCCCCAGACAACAGCATATTGGTTAAGGAACATGGAGCAACAACTTTTAAATCTACTTCATAACCAGGTCCATGAGCCTTCTTATTTCTGTCTGAACATATCACAGGTTTGTGGTCTGGCCTTGAAATGCATGTAGGACACACAACACCTGTCAGCTCACTTGCATCCATTACCAAGTCATTTTCAAGTCTCTATTCCAGGTTTTGGTGATTCTATTGAATAGTGTCTTGTCTTCTTTAACACCGCTAAAACATTATGATTTTTATTTATGAATTTTTGGAACAGCTTCTGAAACTTGTGAGGAGGGGAAATCACATCCTTCTCTGGAGTTAAACTGTTGGTCCATCTATCCTAATACAGTACTGCCAACTCTGACTTTCCAGACTTTTAAGCAGGATTCATTCTTAGTCTTACTTGGAGATTCATGCTGTTCCTTGATGATCTCCCATCCAAGTGCCAACCATCCTATTTCTCTTCTGAAATCAGAGGAAACCATGTCATACGGTAACAGTAAATAAACACAGCGGGAACTGTAATAAGTGTAACTTGCTTAGTTGTTAGAGTGTGGGACCTGAAAATTCTAAAAGTTCTAATAAAATTTAACTAGAGTTACAACATTCTGAAAGATCTTATTTTCTGTTGCAAGAAATTATTTCGTCTAGGCAGTTAATGAGCTAAGTGTATTGTGCATAGTGAACAGGGAGAGAGTTAGCCTAAGCCTAGGAGTCACTCACCTCTCTTTTTCTTCTTTGAAATTGTAAGCATGTTTGTTCAGGAGCTGGTTCCTCAAAACTTGTAAATAAAGTATCGCAGGAGACTGCAGATGTAGTTTGTCAAGAATGCAGAATTCATGAGTTGTTTTTCTGCCCTTTTAAAACTTGTTTAAACAATTGATTTTACTGAAACCGAAACAGAGAAGCATATATATAGGGTTGCCCTAGAACGGTGATGAAGAACCTTGGCACTCCAGGTGTTCTTGAACTTCAATTCCCAGAATCCCTGATCAGCAGGAGTGCTGAGTTGGGCTCCTGGTAATTGAACTCCAAGAACACCTGGAGTGTGAAGGCTCACCACTACTGCCCTAGAAGGAAAGTGTATTTGTTCTGTAACTCTGAAGAGGACTGTAGTAATCATGTTCTGTAAATTTGAGCAGTCTGTATATGCATTTATGTTGTCTTACTTGTTTGCCCTCTTTGAAGTCAAAAAGCAGATTATGTAATTTGCAATGCAATAGACTACAAAGACAAGCAAACTGTACTGTCTTAATCTTAATTGTTGTTCATAGAAAAGACTATTCTGCAAGAGAGGTTATTTAGGGGAGAGGCCTTACACAGCATTTCATCTATATATTTTAGCTGAGATAACAAGCTGGTTTTTCTTAAATTAAAAATTCTACCAGCATTTCCATGGGATGTTGGAAGCCAGCGGTTTCTAGTTGTGTGCATGTCCAATGGAGATACAGGAGAGAACAGAATATTTATTACTGTGGCTTGAAGAATTGCATAGGAGAATAATCCTGGAGGTTGGGAAGGTTTTTCTTAACACTAACATATCATTATATTCTTAACAACACTACCTTTAATGTTCTGCTTATTAAGTGTGTGCAAAGGGGCTCAAATTGTTACTGGCTTGTTGAGATACGAGGAAGTAAGGTCATTCATTGCTTTAGGTTAGAATAGTCTTCACTAGCTTCAGAATTTTCAGGCATCTTGATTCCATCACCCTTAGTTAGAAATTGCATTATGGGATTTGTGGTCTGTGTAAAATATATGAGATTGGGGGAGGATTAAAGTAGGGGTGACCAACCTTTTTGTGGAGCCCACTGTTTCAGAACTAACAGTTCTATTAATTAGCACTAGTTCAAAGAATTGAATTGTTTTACTTTTAAATGGTAATAATAATCTCTAATTTTTAACACCAGTGATTTTTTTAAAACAAACCCAGTGCTTTAAGCTTTGTCTTCATGGTTGTGTGGAAATAGTAATATTTTGTGTGAATATTTGAGTCCTGTAAATTAGTAGTTAGATGGCATTTGATATGTAAATATAGTCAGAAGTAGAAAGTATTAAAAAACATTTCATTTATTTAAGAGGCAAGAAGCTACCAGCAGAGAAAGATGTATGGTTTTGAGTACAATTTTAAAAATGCTTAGCAAGATAAATTGTGTGACAGATCATCCCCTCATATTCAGTTGATTTGAATAAATAGAGAGACTGGGAAATTGTAAAGATAATTTGCAGTAATTTATGCAAATTTCATCTAGTAATGTACTGTCTGAATCTTCTTAGTAAATAACAGCCTGGAATAATTTTTTCTTTTAGGGGATACCTGTGCTCATTTCCATAGTAAAGAATAGTAAACAACAGATATGCTTCTTTTCATGTAGGGAGACCTATATGCATTCGTATCTACACTTTTAACCTTAATGAACTCATGTATACCTATTTTTGAAAGCACTGACTTTATACTCTTGGTACATCACATAAAAACCAGTTCCAGAATGTCAGGGACTTACTGATAAATAAACTTTAGAAGATTGCATTAGCAAGTAACACACACTACTTTTCATTGTGAAGGGTGCAAGCACATACAACCAGGAACAATGAGGTACATGGAAATTACCAATTATCTGAGGTTTTTACCTCTGCTGTGTATCAGCTAGTTTTTATCTCTGGATAATTTTTTGTTCAATTTTTTGAAGCAGTTACTACTAGAATCCACATTAATATTGAAATGGAGTCGCTTGTATGTTTTTCCCCCAGTGATGATTTACTGCTTCTTATTGATAGGGCTGCACCTGCTCTCTTCCACATTATAGTAATGTGGAAGAGAGTAGACACAGGAAAGTTTAAAAAAACCAGGAAGGCAGAAACATTTAAATACATCCCATGTCTCCTGTGTATAATCCCCTGTAACTCACATTAAACGTTTGTTTAACAAAGAACAAAGAATGAATTCATATTTCTGCTTTACTTCCTCATTCATGTTACATACTACTACTTCTTTCGTGTCCTGATCAAACCCTGGACTGCCAAAATGAAGCCACTTTCTTGGCTTGGTGTTTGGCCAAACTTGTGTCCTCATGATAAATGTTTCCAGCAGCAATCGTCAGACCACTAAATTGAGCCGGATTCTGTATCTCTCCACATTCACACCATGTGTTGTTGTCCTCCAGTAGCCTCCACTTGAGCATTTTGGTTTTACATTTAGGGACTTTCAACCTCAGCCTATTCAGGGTCCTCTGAGTGACGTAGGGGAGGTTAAGATCCTCAGCAAAAGCCTCCTTTAATGTTATTTACCCAGTGAGCTCCTTCCTCCATCTTTTAGTTTGGTTTTGCTCTTGTGTACCCTCAAGAATGTTTGTTCTTGCCATAAAGCTCTTCCTGGATCTGAGCCGGCAGCTATTTTGTCTGGTGCATGAACAACAGACTTGAACGCGATTCTTATTTAGATCAAAATAATAATGTGTCTCAGGGTGGATTTCTGCCAAGTGATGACCTTCCCAGGGTTTATTTGGGGTATAAATAAAAAAATTTGGGGGGGGGGGCGTTATCAGTTCCCCTTTCTTATGCTATGGGACTGCACAGCTTGCCCAAGACCACACAGTGCCTTTTCTCCAGGAGACACAGTGTGGAATTGAACTTGTGCTGCATTAACCCACTGAGCTAGCCAGCTACCATCTTTGGTTCTGGAAGGGACTATTTTTCCCCAAATCAACCCAGTGCATAATCTGGGGGTCCTCCTGAACTTGCAACTCCTGCTCGATGAGCAGGTGGCAGTTGTGGCCAGGAAGGCTTTTGCACAACTTCGTGTTATACACCAGTTACACCTGCTCCTAGATCGGGACTCCTTGTTCATGGTCACTCATGGTCTGGTCACCTCCAGACTTGACTATTGCAATGCACTCTACATGAAGCTGCCCTTGATGACCATTTGGAGGCTGCAACTGGTCCAGAATGTGGCTGCCCGGGTGGTGATGGGGTGCGGGCGGTATGCCCGTGCCTCGCCACTGCTTCGGGAGTTGCACTGGTTCTCAGTGTGCCTCCGGGTACAATTCAAGGTGCTGGTAATTACCTTTAAAGCCCTACATGGTAGTGGGCCAGGATACTTAAGAGACCGCGTCACCCTGAGAACATCTGTCCATCCCACCAGAGCAGACCGGAGACTCTCTCTCATTGTGCCATCTGCTAGGGAGGATCGTCTCTCTAGCATCAGAAGGAGGGCCTTCTCTGTGTCTGCTCCGGCCCTTTGGAACCTCCTGCCAATTGAGCTGAGTCTGCAGATGGAGTGCTATCCTTCAGTAAAGGGGGAGGGGAACGGCAGGGGTGTCAACAAGACAAGGAAGGGTAGAAAACACCCCGAAGGAGCAAAAATAAGAAAATATGAGTTTAATAAGTGGAAAAGCAGGTAAAAGGACACTCAGGAACCAGACAAATCGTAGAAATACAATCTAAGTGAACAACACCACGGGACGGCCCACACAAGGGTGGGTAAAAGTCCGTGGAACAGTAACAAGTTTTAAAGCTAATTCAGAGCATGGAACACATGGTAGTCCGTGTAAACGTATGAAAGATTGACGAAACAAGCCAAGTAAAAGCTATACAATAACAGCCAGGAGGGCTATGTAAAAATCCCAGCATACAGGGAGAAACGAGGTAACTTCGTAGACTGGTAATGACGGCCAGGTGGGCTATATTGACGTAGAGAGGTGGCGTAATGGCTGAAAACGCTAATCAGAGTCCATGTCCATGATCGATGAAAAGCCTGGTAGCCCGGTGCCAACGTGCATGTGGCAATAGCGATATAACAGCCCGAAGAGCTGAGCAAAAGTCACTAAACAAATACACAGGCAGAGCAAATACAGGTCATGTCACTAAACGAATACACGGGCCGAGCAGATACAGGTCGATATTCCTCCGGTAAAGAATATTTCGTATTCTTTATCAAGATCTGTAATGACGCGCTGGCAACACCTCTATGTATAAACTAATGTAGGGTGGTACGCTTCCACCGGACTACCAGGCTTTTCATCGATCATGGACATGGACTCTGATTAGCGTTTTCAGCCATTACGCCACCTCTCTACGTCAATATAGCCCACCTGGCCGTCATTACCAGTCTACGAAGTTACCTCGTTTCTCCCTGTATGCTGGGATTTTTACATAGCCCTCCTGGCTGTTATTGTATAGCTTTTACTTGGCTTGTTTCGTCAATCTTTCATACGTTTACACGGACTACCATGTGTTCCATGCTCTGAATTAGCTTTAAAACTTGTTACTGTTCCACGGACTTTTACCCACCCTTGTGTGGGCCGTCCCGTGGTGTTGTTCACTTAGATTGTATTTCTACGATTTGTCTGGTTCCTGAGTGTCCTTTTACCTGCTTTTCCACTTATTAAACTCATATTTTCTTATTTTTGCTCCTTCGGGGTGTTTTCTACCCTTCCTTATCCTTCAGTAAAGGGCTAAAACCTGGCTGGCAAAGCAGGTGTGGGGCACCAGCCCTCTTTTAATCTCTCTTAATCTGTAGCGGTCGGAGTAATTTTTGGTGGCAGTTTTAATGTTTTTTTATTGGTTTTCAAAATGTGATTGGTTTTATTTTCTGTGAGCTGCCCAGAGTCTTCGGAGTTGGGCGGTAATATAAATCAAAAATAAGTAAAATAAATAAATAATAAATAAATAAATATACTTATTATTTTTACAAATGTTAGAAATTTTCTTATAAACAAATGTGCATTTTAGTACATAAGATAAAAAGTTTTGGTAGTATAATTACCGCAGTTTTACATGACTCATGGGATTCTAACAGACCTTATTAATAGAAGGAGTGACATTTATGAGGAATTAACATTCTGCTAAGTAAGGGGAGAGGCATTGAAGAGTTAAGTAGCTGTTGAATTTGTTGATGTTTGACGTTCAGTCACACAGTCGATTCCGACCCTTTGCGACCCCATTGACCATTGCCCGCCAGGCAATTGAATAGAAGCTGAAATTGTGTTGTGCGATTTTATGTGGTGTAAAAAAATATCCAATTCCCTCCACGGACTGCCTTGCAATCACTTTCATTGTGGGAAAGCTGATGGGGAGGAATCTTTAATCTACAAAATTTGCCACAAATGCGATGAAGCACAGTGCATAATAACTATAGGGCTGGGGGTGGCAGCTGATAATACAAGGTCATAGAGAATGTAAGAAATAGCATTTCATATAGTCTGCATTCATTTTTAGGTGACTGTAGAAGAGGTAATGACAACAACAGCATACTTGGATCTCTTCTTACGGAGTGTTTCTGAGCCTGCTTTACTCAAGATCTTCCTCCGATTTATTCTGCTGCACCGCCATGAAAATGTGCACATCCTGGACACTCTCACAAGCCGTATAAACACTCCATTTCGGGTGAGATGAAAGCAATAAAATTGCAGCTATCTCTTAATGGCTTTTTTTAAATAAAAAAAGTATTGTTGAAAAAGATAGCCAAGGCCATTGACGCAGTTCTGTTTAATACAAATCTTATTTAATTTCTTAATATGCTTGCTGTCTTGATTCTCTTTGGGTTTAATGTATAAAGTATTTAACATTTTAAAAATGCTCATTGCTTAAAAACAAACACAAGCCCTTGTTTTTCAGCTTATGATCTAGGCCAGTGGTTCCCAACGTGGAGCACACTCCACACAGGGGAACTTCAATTCCCAGAAGCCTGAGCCCCTACTTTGGCTGATCAGTGCTTTGGGGAATTGACTTAGGTCCAAAAACAAAAGGTTGGGAAATACTGATCTAGGCCTTTCCCAGGCATATTTGGTGAGGATATCGGCTAGGGCAGTGGTGGTGAACATATGGTGCCATTGTCCCAGCACAGAGTTTGCCCTGCCACTCTGCCCAGCAGTCCAATGGGGAATGCTTCCTCCCTCCCCCAGCACAGGGTTCCCCCTGCCCAGCAGCCCAATGGGAGTGCTTTTCCCCTCCCCCTAGCGCAGAGTTTGCCCTTCCCCTTTGACCAGCAGCCCAAAGGGAGACTTCCTCCATCCACCCCCAGCAGAGTTTGCTCTGCTGTTCTGCAGCATGGATGGCAGCCTGTTGAGTTTGGGCACTCGGTCTCTAAAAGGGTTCACCCATCACCGAACTAGGGTCTTCTCAAAGGCTGGTATAACACACTGACAATGGTAAGATAAACCAAGCTGGTTTCTTTCCAAGTGTCTATTTACTGGAAAACAAAGACCTTTGTGCGTACTGGGAGCCTTTTGAAAACTGTCTTCTTCCTCAACAAGTTTTTTTTAAATGAAGAATTCTGAACTGCTTAAGTAGACAAAATATAGTGATACTCTTTGCATCAGCAAAACCTGTACTTTGATACAAAGCAATTACTTATTTTGATGTGATGCTGTACAGTAAAACCCCAACTTATGAAAAAACTCAGTTCCCTGACCTCATTTGTAACTTGAGTTTTTTCGTAACTTGAGGCATCCCCATAGAAAATGGTGCCGCCACCATTTTGGCACTGAAAATGTGCTTTTTACATACCAAAATGGTGGCCACACCATTTGAAAAAATTTCGTAACCCGGAGTTTTTTGTAAATTGGTAGCCCGGGTTACCAAAAAACATTTCGTAACCCGAGGTTTTCCGTAAATTGGTAGCCCAGGTTACCAAAAAACATTTTGTAACCTGGGTTTTTTCGTAAATCTGTACCCTGGGTTACGAAAAAAACATTTTGTAAGTTGGTTTTTTTTGTAAACCTGGATCCCGGTTTACGAAAAAAACATTTCGTAACTCAAGTTTTTCGTAACTCGAGTCATTCGTAAGTCAGGGTTTTACTGTATGATGTTTTGTAGTAATTAGGTTACGTTACGAACACAACTAGATTGATCAGTTCCTTGGCCATTGCAGCATAACATATTTCTCTGGTATTGAATGAGCTGCCAAGGCCCCTTCTGATAATAATTGTAGCATGCTAACTATGTCACATATATAATGAATATAACAGTAGCTTCTACTTGCATTTTAAGTACTATAATTTCAAGAAGAAAGCAAGGATAGCTTTTTTAGTCTGCATTCAGCAAGTCACTCACCCACCCCCTCCCTGAATCCTTCTGGGTCTGGCACTTATTTCCTGTTAAAAAGGATGCAGGAGGCATTCAGGCATATGAGAAATGTAGAGTAGCATGTGGATGGGAATACAGGCAAAGCCAGATGATCAGTATTTGCATTAAATTTGTGTATTAAAGCTGCCATCTTGGGCCAAATAAATATTTTCAAGTGGGAAGTGCATGCATTTACACAAATACTTGCTGCTACAACTGTCACTCCAAAACAGATTAACTCTGGAAACTCCCAAACACAGCTTCAGTAGCTAACGGTTTGCCAATGTTGTCTCTGCTGAGCCATAATTATTTGTTCCAGAGAAGGGGGGTGCATATTGTGAGGAATTCTCCAGGCACGAGCAACTTGGGAGCTCTGCCAAAATGCGTTAGTGATGCTGAATGTGTTCTCTCTGCTGCATAATGTAGTCAAGTATAAAAATCAGAACCATAGGTTTCAGCACATTACCCAGGCACAAAATCCTTACAGACTATTATTACAGGATTTTTTTGTCATAACTGTCAGAATTAAATGCACAAGCACTTCTGCTTACTCTTCCTTATATTTCATGAAATGTTTGCTCTCATTTCAATCAAATAAGTAGTCTGCTGAATTGTTAAAATTAATGGAGATTTCCTCTAATTTCATCTTTCTCTGAACGATATGTTCATACTTTTGATCACTTTGTCCTCTGCTTCTTCAACTGATGACAACAATGGAGCAGAAACTGATATGTTCAAGAATTCCATGTAGTGTCCTGTTGATGTCTCAGTTTTAATTAAATGCCAATCTTTGTTCCAAATTTCTGTGAATGACAAACGTTTTTCTGTCTTACCCTATAAGGGATGGCTTTGTATGTAATTTTTATTTAATATTTTGAGCAAAGTACCTATTGCTGACCTTATCGTTGGGCAGAGTGGTGTAACTGTTTTAGGTGGCATAGGGCTGGGAAGCACTACAGCTGGAGCTAAGCTCCAGCGTGTGTTCTTGAGTGCCCTATCTATCCCATAATAATGACAGGACAGAGCTTTATCTGTCACACTGTTAATTTTGTGCTGTGTGAATTTAGTATCTGACCTTGGATGCAGTGGAAGACATTGTCCTATTACTACAGTTGAAGTAAATTGAACTGTTTGGTTGTGTACGTCTGAAGGGAAGATGCCATTCTTGGAATTCTGTTCCTATTTGGTTGTATAACAAATCTGTAAGAGAAACGAAACCATAACACTGTGTGGGTGGGATAATTACATTTCAGTTCCTCTCATATTTGACTAATTGGAAATCTTTTCTTTTGCTACTTAAGAATATTTCTGCATTGACTGAAGTATATTTATATGTTTTATGTCTACCCTTCCTCACGCTAATAATATTCTTCAGGATTTTTGCCTGAATGGAATAAAAGGTGAATCTAGTTTCTCTCAGAAGTGCTAGAGTCAGGCTAGGCTACATTGCAATGCAAAATCATTTTTTTTTTACCTGTGCTTATCTTCTTTTAGCTCTGTGTTGTGTCCTTGGCATTGTTCAGAACACTTATCAGCTTGCACTGTGAAGATGTGATGCTACAGCTAGTTTTAAGGTAAAACCAAAGTCAAAATATTGCAGTCTAGATTCCTTATTGATTATTAGTATTCTGCAACTGCTGCTTACATGTTGTCATTGTCTTCACAGTTGTAAGTGTTAGAGGGAAGAGAAGATCTTTGTGTACTGCAATAAGTGGAGATCAACATATTTTTTCTGTTATTATGCTGAGATACCTGGAAAGCTCACTGTTAATTCAAAATGTCTGATGACAAGCGAGAAAAAGAAAGAATATACTGTATTTGGAATCACAGATCACTTAAAAGGACAAAACTAGGTTTCTCACAAATGCAGTAGAATAAATGAAAGGATTTGCATTTTTCAGACTAAATAAATCTACCTTCTTTCACTCTCCTGGCTTAAGATGCCATTTTAGTTTGTTAATTAAAAACTCTGTTATTTTAGGTACTTATTACCTTGCAATCACATCATGTTCAGTCAAAGATGGGCTGTGAGAGAAAAGGACTGGTATTCTGTATCTGCTGCTAGATTGCTTGCCTTGACTCCAGTCTGCTGTTCTAGTGGGATTACTTTGACTTTTGAAAGACAAGAAAAAGATTATATTCTTTGGAGAAAGAACATACATGGGGCAGGTAAATATTCCATCACTTTTGAAAAATTACTAGTGATGTGTATTTGCTTTTCTTCTTTGCTATTCTGTGTTTTTAAAGGTTGCACGTTCACATACCTTAAGCTTATAATTATGGTTTCATGATAACTATCATCTGTGATATTTTTTTAAATTAATATTTTACTTAAAGGTATATGATAAATATGGGACTGCAGTGGCTTAGTGGTTAAGACACTGAACTAGACAACTAGAAGGTCTGGAGGCAGCAGTTAGAGACTCGAGTACTCACGACAGAGTGAACTCCTGACTCCCAGCTCCTGCCAACCTAGCAGGTCGAAAGCAAGAAATTGCAAGTAAATAAATAGGTACCACTTCAGTGTGAAGGTAAACAGCATTCTGTGCTTTCCAGTATCTAGTCATTCCTGCCACATGTCCACAGAAATGTCTGCAAACACAGACGGCCCTGACTCTTTGGCTATAAACAGAGATGAACACTGAACCCTAGAGTCAGATACAATTGGCTTTCAAGCAAGGGTGACCTTTACCATTACTATATGATAAATACTTCTTTATCATATCAATATTAGTATCAACTCAGTAACTTAGATGTATCTTTTTCTCCCTCACTTGTTCTCTCTCTATCTCTTTAATAAAGATGAAAAAATGGGCTGAAAGATCATGAGATTGAGCAAGTTTGTGAAGACTTTAGTGCAGCATTTCTAAGTCTTGGTCTAATGTTATTTCCTCCAGCTAAACTATATTTTATCAGACTGACCAGGGTTCACATTAAACAATTTAGTCTTTAGCAGCAAATGGACGGAAAAATAGTATTACTAGCACTCTGTCCTAGGGGGTGTGATGGTTTAGTGGTTAAGAGGCTGAGATGAAGGTCGGCAAGTCAGCAGTTCAACACCCAAGTGCTATATGATAGAGTGAGTGCCTGTTTGTCTGCCCCAGCTCCTACTAACCTAGCAGTTCAAAAGCAAGAATTTGCAAGTAGAAAAATAGGTACCGCATCATGGGGAAAGGTAACAATGTTCCATGCTCCCCAGTGTCTAGTCATGCCTGCCACTTGACCAAGGAAAAGTCTGCTGATGCAGACAGTGTCGGCTCTTTGGCTGTAAACATAGATGAAGACAGCCCCCTAGAGTTGGAAACAACGGGGTTTTGAGCAAGGAAGAACTTTACCTTTCCTTGTATTCTGTCCTGTGTGGAGGTGAGAGCCTTGTCGGGCCACGGGGGCTTGAGCCATACTCGTCAAGCGCGGCTCCGGAAAATACAGGACCTGCGCAGAATCCTTCTGCGCAGAAGGGTTCTGCGTATACACGCATGTACAGTAACTACTTTCTCTGCAATCAAATTACACGATGGCGGCGGGATAGTGGAGGAAGCAGCACGGAAATACAGGAAATCCTGGCCAATCCGGGATACTTGACAGGTATGGCTTGAGCAGTCTAACTAAGGCAGTGTTGTTCATCTCTTGCCAATGATGTTAGGCTGGGACTAAAACTCACCAAGGCATCCTCCGTTGTATCCCTTGGTCAAGGTGAAAGCGGAGGGCACATGTCATGGTCTGCCTTGACAGCAGGTGACGTAATATCTGAATGGCTAAAAACCGCATGCAGATAGGCTTGATTTCTCAGGTTTATTTTCATGTGCAGAATGTTGTCGCAGAGATATCTGCCAATGCACTCTGATCCTCTCTGAATAACGACTCCAAGGAATCCAAGTTACAATATGAAGAATGTATACTTGTCTAGATCCAAAAACACTATTTGAACAAGTAAAATGGCTACCAGAACCACTCCATATGTGCTCTTGAGAGGGCAAAATATCTACAGTACTGGAATAATTTTTTTATAGAAGTTTCTAAGCTTTTGCTTGCACAACAGGTTTCTATAAACTCTAATGCAAGTAGGAAATCAGTCCTTTGTCACACAAAGCATTAGAGCATGATGCAAAGCATAACTGCCACAGTGGAAAGAAACCCTCTTCATGTATAAAAGCATCTTTTTGATCTTAACATAGTTTGCTTTCCCTGAAAGCTTGTGTAGTAGCATTTCCATGTTGTAGTAGGAACTGCTAAATTCTACCTATCTCTTTTGGCATCCTGCTTTCAGTAAACTGAAAAGGGGAGAAAAATAGCCAGCATTGCAGTGTTTGGCACCAGCTCAGAATTTTCTTATTTGCCAAGGTGTTTTAATTATGTAATGCTGTCCATTTTTATTGTATATACTCTATTTTCTTTGTTTTGAATAAAGTAGAACCCCGCATAATGAAAAAAAGTCCGTTCTGCGAGGTGCTTCGCTATATGAATTTTTTATTATTCAAAGCGCTAACTACGAACCCCGCATTATGAATTTTTCCATTATACGGAGTATACCTCACATATCAAAACCCCCGTATCATGAAAATCTCTATGGGATGCATCGTACAATGAAAATTTTAAGACAGTTTCATTGTACGATTCATCCCATAAAGATTTGCGTTATGCAAGGTATGCCCTTTATAATGAAAAACACACACGTAATGAGCGGTATCGCGGTTAGCGCAAAAACACTTTGTTATTCAAATTTTTTGTTATGCGGGGCATTCATTATACGGGATTCCACTGTACTTGGTTTTTGAGTTTTTGTTAGTGATTAATTTTGTTTTCAGCCTTGAGTCTTGTTTTTATTAGCAGTATGGCTTTGAATAAATTAAGCAAATATTTTCTCCACTCTTCTAACAATATTTATACTGTACTTCTCTCTGGTGTCTATAATAATGAAGTTTAAATACATGCCTCACTGGCTCTCTCTTACTGGGGCCACATAGTCAAACATTTTCAGTGTTTTCCATTCCAGTCGCACTGCATCATATTTGTTCATTAAGCTTGACAAGCAGGTCTTACCATTTCTGCTTTGGTCAGGCAGGATCTTGTACCCCAAGAGAGCTATTCATTCTTTGGCTCCATCTGTTATTCATTTGATGTGCTATGGGCAGGCCCATCTTCACTTCATCTATGGGACATAGATGTCATGAATGACATCTGTTAGGCATATCTGTAATCAAATTGCAGAATTATGCATGTGATTATAGAGGCTTACTCTATACAACTTTCTTTCCATAACCCTCTGATTAATAGTGATAAACACTTTCTGTTTTCTGAGCAGTGATCTAGCACTGAGCACCGTAACTTAAGCCTGGCAAGATTACAGAATGGACTCTGCAGGCTAAATGCAATAGAAGCTGAATAAAGTTGTTTTTTCTTTTCTGATGTAGTACTGTATTTGGAAGTATTTAAATAAAATAAATAAATAAATACAAGAATACTAATACTGTATTCTTCTTTTTAAAGCCCCTAACAGATGTGCAGAATGGTTTATTTTAGAGTCTTCTTACAGATAGTTAGAAGTAGATAGTTACATATAGTTAAAAGATTTGCTCCGGGAGTGAATAGATGTGTGCACAAAATGCAAGTAGAAAGAGGTAATTTTTTTCAAAAAAAATATGTATTTTTCAGTAGGAGAAAATAGAGTAAGAAAAAGAAGCAGGTAGGTCCAATGTGGGATTTATATAGTAAAATCCAAGAACAAATCAATTTTATACAGTTCATCTCTTTGGTTAGCCTTGAGCAAACACTTCTGTTTTAATCTAACCTGCCTTACTTACCTTCGAGTAGGCAGAGATATTAAAATATATATACTCTATCTCCCATGAGCTCTAGAAATAGAAAATGAAATCTAAACAAAAAGATTTTGCAGACCCATTACAAATGCAGCCATTTTCCTATGGAAAGATGTATCTATGCAGACTAATAAAACTTAAGCCATTTGTACAAAACTTTGGTATTTTTTCTTCAAAGGTATCATAAATATCTCAGGACATATGGGTTATAGGTCAGCTGAACAAATGTGTTGGAAATTTGATGGAAATTTCTTTCCTAGTGACCAGTGACATTATCTTTAACGCTTCATCTTATCTATGTTTATGGCTATCAATTTAGTCAAATGGAGGTAGCTCTGACGACCATTGGAAAAATATACCTACCTACCTCTACACACACACATACACATGAAAAGCAGAGGTGTGGGTACCATATCCGGAATAGGCTGCCGCACCCCTTAACCAAACCCCATGAAATTTGACACACACATACCTTGCACACGTGAGCAGGTCACTGTCGGGGTCCTGAAGCCCATGGGGTGGGTGGGTTTGCCCCTTAAATTGATCTGCAAAGGGGGGTATATGCGACAGGAGGGCTTGTGTCTGTCCCAGTACTAGGCCAACTGCCTGTATATAATTTGATCATCAGAAAAAGAGCAAACCAGCCCATTCTCAAAGGGATCCAATACAAATCAAGGTGCTATCTGATTGCAACAATATGAAAACATGTTCTTGAGCAGGGGTTCTCAACTTTTTCAAGCTGAGCGCTGGATCAAGCTCCCTCAGACAGCTTCATGGGCCGGATGGTCATTTCCCCCTGCCTTCCACATATGGCACTTCTGGGTGTGGCAGAGGAAGTGGTGTTGCAGGCTGCATCTGGCCCCCGTGCCATAGGTTGAGAACCCCTGCTCAAGAACATGTTTTCATATCGTTGCAATCAGATAGCACCTTGATTTGTATTTTGGATCCCTTTGAGAATGGGCTGGTTTGCTCTTTTTTCTGATGATCAAATTATATACAGGCAGTTGTGAACCAACCTGACTTTTATCTATACCTACCTGCACCTTTTGGGACTCCTGGCAGGGGTCTACTGTTTCTTTGGCATTAGTAGGATTGTCCCTTTTAGTTCAGTTTCCAGCATGCATGGTTGCTGGTGTTGAACCAAAGCAGCACTGGTAGATGTTTTCTTCCACATTTCAGTGCTGTGTCACTTGGGTTGTAAGCCAATGCAGTGATATATCTCTTGTCAGAAGAAAAATCCAGCTTTCCTCTGCTCCATACAGAGTGGATGGCAAGAGAGCATATAGAGTAGGAGTTCTCAACTTTTGTAAGCCAGGGGCCGGGTCACGCTCCCTCAGACAGCTTTGGGGGCTGGATGGTCATTTTGCCCTTCCTCCACCTCATGGCACTTCCAGGTGTGGTGCAGGCAGTGGGGGCCCTACATGAAATGGTGCTGGAGGCTGCATCCTGCCCACAGGTCGCAGGTTGAGAATCCCTGATATAGAGGGTAATTTTCTTCTTTTTCTTCTTTATAGCCCAGTGCTGTTTCTTTATAACCCAGTCAGTCAATGAAATCCAGCTTTTCCCTTCTCCCTACAGAGGAGTTGAGAGAAGTGATGAACAAGGAAACAGAAAAGTAAGCAGCAAGGGATTTGCAGGCGCACCCCCCAATAAAGGACTCAGACACCGATGAAAGTGGATAACGGCATTGGGCAACATTTATTGATTCATGCCCTAGTCCGAATTATAAATTTCTATTGGTAATTGACCAATTATAATTCTTAAGGCAAGCAGGCCGAAGTAACACTGGTAAGGTACCACCCAAAATTGCCAACGGCAATTGTTACAATGTATCTATTTGTATCAATTTGTTTGTTGACAACAAACAAATTGTTGACCGTAGTCAATATCTAACTAATGACCCCACCCTCTGACGCGTATCCGTAAAATCACGGGGTGATGCATGCTGTCTAGCTGTCGCCTGGTTCGTCGTTGACCGGACAACGTTTAACCAACTTATGCTTGTCTAGTGTTGTCCAGTCAATTGCGAACCTGCCGGATACCTGTGGGTCATAAATGTTTACCTTACCAGTGCTACCCGCCACACGGAGAGGCTTCAAAGAAGGCTCGACGCCCCCCCCCCCAGACTGTCAGCTCGGTCAACAGGCCTGCTCGCCAATCACCCAACAGGAGGTCCATACCTCCTCGCGACAGATGGACCCCATCCCCTGCGTAAAGGTCATAATTTTGCAGACTAATGGCGGGGTGACGACTGACCCGCCCCCAACCCCTGTCGACAATGAACCGGGCAACAGCCCTGTTTACCATGTGTCTAGCACGGTCAAGGGCCTGGAGGTCGAACCCTCCCCTATACGCGTGCCGCGGCACCATGTCTGACCAAACGAGGGTTGTGGCGGGCCACACGTAATGCAGGTAGGCGAGGTCGCCGCAAATCGCATGCTTCAGCGATAGGCAGGTGACCCGACCTAAATCATTGCCCCCAAGGTGTATGATCAGGATGTCAGGCGGGTCAGCATTCCGGCCCGAGAAAAGGAATGGCAACAGCTCCCGCCATAACATCCCGGGCTTACCATACCATGTGAGACTTGCGTATGCACCCAGTCCCAGTCGGGGTCCCCACTCTGTGCACGTAGCTATGGCCCACCAGCCATACTGTCACCGGCGTAATACGACACCCAGGGTCTGTCAAGGAAAAAACGAGGGAAGAAAAAAGGTGCGGTGACTCGACTGGTACTCACGGTGAAAGAGGGCGGACATAAAATTGAAAACATTGCGATCCCCACCTCCCCATATGGCGAATTTCAGCCCCGGAGTACCCAAAACCAGCTGCCGTGGAAGCCGCCCCTATTCTGAATGAATGGGTGCCGTAACGGGCCCCTGGGAGGCCAACACCAGCCAGCGCTTTGCCGGTCACCTTCCAAAATTGAAATTTAGTAAGGGGAGACCCATCTTGGTGACAGAAAAACGGGCCATGGTGCATGCCACGCAGTGCAAGGAACTCCTGTAGGGCACCAACCAGACAGATGTCTGCCAAAGAACACCGTAGCAGTCTTACTCCACTGCCTACGCCATGCTGATCCGTCTTAGAGGAGCGTATCCTCAACTGAGCCCAGTCTTTGGCCACATAGACATCTTCGAGTTCCAGTGCCCTACGACTTGCATCCGCCTTAGACAGCATCACAAGCTCGCTGATGCGGAGCGCTCCAAAAAAGGCCACCGTTGTAGCCGCATGAAACAGGGCTGCCTCATACCTATCAAAACATAGGTCCTGCCAGCCCCGTGCCAGTTGGGTAAGAACCCCTGGGGAAATTGGGTGGCGGTCGTCCGGGCTACGCCCACGCTCCCGCACCCACCCCTCCAAAATGTGTCTCACACGGAAGTCAGCGGTACTGTCCGCATGTCCGCCTACTTTGGCCATAAAAGCCAGCGCTGACAGCCTGGATGCTATGGTGCGAGGTGCAAGGCCCTGGGAATGCAGGTAAACCATGAATTGAAGTATATGGGCCACCGGGATCGGCCAGGTATCTGGCAGCTGGAATTGGGCACAGAATGCTCTGAAAGAATTGAATGCATGTTGATACGCCTTACGCGTGCGTGGCGCTAGCGACATGCCGATCGCCCGGTTCACCTCTCCTTGCCAAGGGTCCATATCTCGTCCGGGAGTGGCGAGGGAAATTCCTCCGCATCCGGGGCCAAGGCGCGGAACCGGGAGATCTGCAGGCGGGACAAAGCGTCAGCGATATCATTATTGACCCCCGGGACATGCCTGGCCCGGAACAGCACATTAAGGCGCAGGCTGCGCAATACAAACTGGCGCACCAGGTCCATGACCCTGGGTGATTTGGAAGTCTGTGAGTTGACAATGTGGACAACGGCCGCATTGTCACACCAGAAATGAACGACCGAGTTGGCCCACTCCTCACCCCATAGCATCAAGGCCCCCAGGATGGGAAAAAATTCCAGATACGTAAGATCACGCAGGTGACCCGTGCCTGACCAGGCTGGTGGCCACCCACCATAGGCCCACTTCCCATTGAAGTACATCCCATAACCCAGGGACCCAGAGGCATCGGACTGTATCTGGAAACGAGGGGAAGCCAGAAGGTCAGACCTCCAAAATGACACCCCATTGAACTCCCTCAGGAACTGGAGCCAGATAAGCATGTCCGCCTTAATGCCCTGGGTTAGTCTCACCCTATGGTGGGGCCTGGATAAGCCTGTCATGGCGTTGCACAAGCGCCGAGCAAATGCCCTGCCCGGTGCGACCACCCTGCAAGCGAAATTGAGGTGACCATGCAGCACCTGCAGTTCCCGCAGTGATGCCTTGCGTTTAGCAAGCAAGTCCGAGATAAGGGCCACTATCCTTGACACCTTATCCCCTGGTAACCTAGAAGCCTGCGCTACCGTGTCAATCTCCACCCCCAGGAAGACTAGCTGTGTAGATGGGCCCTCGGTCTTTTCGGGCGCTAAAGGGACACCAAGTTCCTCCATTAGCGTCTGAAATGTGTTGAGGAGACGTGTGCACGTGTCCCAGCCCCGTTCACCCCCGAATAAAAAATCATCCAGGTAATGGGCTACAGACCGGGACCCAGACCTGCGGACAAAAGCCCACTGTAGGAAGGTGCTAAAACGCTCGAAGGCCGAGCATGATATGGAACAGCCAAAAGGCATGGTCTTATCGAAATAATATCCACCCCGGAACTTGAAACCCAGCAACTCAAAGTCACCTGGGTGAACCGGCAGGAGGCGAAAGGCAGACTTAATGTCGCACTTAGCCAACAGCGCACCCGGGCCACATGAGCGCACCATGCGCAGCGCTTGGTCAAAAGATGTATACCTGACTGAGCAAAGGTCATCAGGCACCGGCATGGTGGGAACCACGGGGATCTGGAAAGGAGCCTGGACCAACCCGGTCACCCCTAACACATTCCCGACTGAGTAAGAGGTACCACCCAAAACGGGGCCCTGGGTGAGAGGTGAAGTCACCAGGTGGGACGTCGGCGACTGAACCGTCGCACCACGCGTGCGAGGCCACGGCCACTGGAATGCCCCCCCAACGTGGCTAGGTGTGTGGGTGCACTAGATTGAACTGCATACTCACATGCTGCACCCCCATGGGCCGCCCCCACCGGGGGTTCCGGCCTGCTGGGGGCGTCGGAGCTCACGACTGCAATTGAGCTCGTCGACGGGGCCTGACCAGCATCAGCCTGTTGAGTGGGGAGCCGCGAGGCAGTGGCCAAGGCCGGCCCATGCGCCTCAGGCAGCTCGACCCGTTCTGCCGCCTGCCGCTGACCGGCAGACGAAGGATCAACCTGCACCCCAAAAGGCACCCCCGGGTGGTTAACCCTCGCGAGGGATGCCTCAAGGGCCGCAACGCGGGCCAGAAGGGCCTCAACATTAACGTAGCCCCCTAAGCCAAGTGGGGGCAAAGGGCCGGCCGGCCCACTGGCTGCAGGCGCCGGTCCAGGTCCCTGGACCCCGGGGCCCATATACGGCCACGACCCCAGGCCCGGGCCCTGCAGGGCCGGGGGGGTACCCTGCCAGGGGAGGGAACCCAGCCACCCCCCATGGCTGAAACCCCCCGCAGGAAGCTGCGCACCAATGGAAGAAGGCCGCGCAGAATGGGCCATGCCAGGGGCAGTGGCCACTGCTTGCGGGCCGGGGGCCGCGGCCCCTGCTGGGCCGGTACGCGGACCCCCCGCCTCGGGCCAAGGGGCAATTAACCCCATCCCACCGGTCCCGGTGGGCTCAGGCAAAGGGGGCTGCTGGGGAGGCACAGCCGCGGTCCTCCGACCCGGCTGGCGCTTCCGCGCAGAACGAGCCGCGTTCGCAGTCACCTTCTTCTTAGAGGGCATAGCAGCTAACCGATGGGAAGCCGGAAAAAGTCAAGAAAATTAGCAGCCAGAGGCTTCCCGATGAAAGGCAAGAGCGACGGAGGAAAGAGGGAAAAACTTCTCCGCTCCGTCGCTTCGCAAAATGGCAGCTCGGCTGCCTCGTGGCCGCCCCTTATATAAGGGTGCTGGCCACGCCCCCTAACTACCCGGATGCCTTCGTCCGGTGGGGGGCCCCCGCAAAGAACGCGGCGGCCATTTTGGCGCCGCGCTTGCATTCTCTCCTCCTCTTCCATCATCATCATCATCACCACAATCACCACAGTTTGGCACTATTTCCCCTCCATGACATGCCAATATAGTGATATGTCAATACCAGTTTTCCCCTACTCTCTGAGACAGAAGAGGAAATTGAGGAGGAATCTCTTTTTCCCTCCCCCCCTTTATTTTACAATCCACATTGTTTCACTTTCGTGGCAAGACATATCGGTGATATGTCACTTACCATTAATTAAAAAACATCCATCTTTCCCTCGCTTCCTGCAGAGAGGGAAGCAGAGGCATTGAGGCTGAGAGGGAAGAATGGACTAAATAAGATAATTTCAAAGTTCCTCTTTTCAAACCATGCAATTATTGTGGATGTGAGGATTGTTCTAAATGTCAGACCATACTTCCAAGCAACCCTGTTTAGTCTGAACCAGCCTAGGATAATGTTAATTGTCTAGTCACATTGTCGGTCTATCCATTGTGTGTCTGTGTTTTAATTCCATCGTGAATTAACAAAAAACTGGAATAAAATTACTTTGTAATTAATAAAAGAAGATATGAAGAACATTCTCAACATAGTAGAAAATTAGCACAAAGAAACTATATGTACATTAGGAAATAGGAAGTATTTAACGTACAAAGGCTAGGCAGTATCAGTCTTCCTTCTGTGGTCTAATCAAACAGTTAACTGTTGCTTAATAAATTTCCTTCCTGTCAATAGCACTTTCCGTCAATACAGTATGATACACATCTATGATAGCAGGTAAATAATATCTCTTAAAGTAAAGGCATGCTTTTCACTGTGATGCTTCTGCCATTTCATTCAGGTACCCCAGAAGAGTCTTCCAGTGGAAACATTCCAGACTCCACTTGCATTGTAGAATATGGCAAAACTGTTGATATTAGTTACCTGCAGTACCTCTGGGATGCTCAGACTCTTATACTCCACTGCATAAAAGATTGCGAGGTTTGGTCTGCTCCTTATGATGGTGAAAATCCTGATCCATCTATGTTTGTTCAAACTCTGGCTGAGGAAGATGGTAAAAACTTAGACCAGCCAATTTTCAAACTCCAGTACAGGACAGCTAGTAACTGCAGTTCCTCTCAGGTGACATCCTTGGGGGAAAGGAGCCATCTGGAACTGGAGTGGGATGATAGCTATGACACAGGGATCTCTCCTGGATCTGATACGGGTTCACCTCAGCATGATGATGATGATTCACGGAGTGGAGACCCACAACTACCAGCACAACCACCAAAGCACATCCAAGAAATGAAGAAAAATGCAATAATGTTGATCAAAGGTTCATATATCGAGGAATCAGACTTTCAGGATGATGTCATGGTTTATAGGTTATGTGCTGAAAAGGATGCCCAGGAAACAAATATCTTAAAGGAGAAGGCTTCAATATCAGAACCCTACAATGCAGACAGTCTGGAAGTGCTTCCTACTAATGGCCCCCTTAAACGCTCACAACCGGAGTGCAATGTCAATTTTTCAAAGTTAACTGAACAAACAACAGCTGAAGAGCATGACAGCAATGTCAAAACAGCCTCGCAGCCTGAACTTGAACCAGCGTTGTCTTCCTCAGAAGCAGATCACAATGGTAATGGGAGATTGCTGAGTCCAGAGAGTGAGGATTTCATTTCTCAATGTGATAACATCATTAAAGAATTGGATTCTAACTCCACAGGGTTAGTAGAACTTAAATTGCTTATCCCTGGATCCCCAATGGAGGAGGAAGAGGACTTTGAAAATTTCTCAGCGGATACGCCATCAGCTGAAAGCATGCCTTCACCGTTTGGAACGAAAGATGCATGGGCCAACAATTCTACAAGATCTCAGAATGTCCCATTTACAGGTGGGGTTTTCTATTTATTTAAACATATTAAGCTATTTTAAATTTAAAAAAACGATGATGTTCTGCATGGAGCAAGGAGGAATGGGGGAAAAAGAATTAACAACCAAACTGTGTGTTTGATGTACAAAAATTAACAACCTAGTGGTGTATTTGCTGTAAAATAGAAGTTGCAGGTGTCTTGCTTCAGCCTCTTTTTGTTATTTCTGAACACTAGGTGGCAGTTGTGTTGTCGTTACATGCCTCTGCTCCTGTTTTGCTGCTCATGAAGGCACCCTGTTCCCAATTGTGAAATGTCTCTAGCACTGCTGTATCTAATTTAGTTTGCTTTCAGTGTCCTACTTAGCCTTCAGATTACAGAACCATCATGAAAAAGCATGCTGTATTTTGCCTTGGTCAATATTGCTGCCTGTTCACCTTACAAAGCATTTTGTGACTCTCAAAACCCATTTTGTTTCAAATGCCTAAGTTTGGTACAAATGGCTTGGAAATTGCAAATACTGTACCTGTATTGTGTTCCGTGCAGATAGAAAAGCAAATCTGAAATGATTTTCCAACTTGTATGCCTTACTGGTTTAAAATCATTTTGGCAGTTTCACGTCTGGCCCTAGACATGGAAGAATAATAATGGGGCAATGTAATTGAATAAACATATTGCTATCAGATTTACTAAACTGCTCTCAAAATCACTTCCTTTCCACTAGTGCCAGCTGTTGGGCCAGCACAAGAAATAATTAGCGTAAAAAGAAAACTTCATCCTTTCATTAGATTTCTCATATTTAGGCTTTGGCTTCTGAACAACAATTGTTGATGATAGCTTTGGCAGTGGTCTCTTGGCTGCAGACAGATTAAGAAATTGTATGGTTTTTAATGTTTTCTCCCCTAATATTAAGGTTGCCTTTTCTTCTCTAGTCCTGAATTGTTTTAATGAGTGGAGTGTGTATGTTTTAAATTTGCAGGTCCATTTATCAGTGTGGTACTATCAAAGCTGGAAAACATGTTGGAAAACTCCTTACATGTGAATTTGCTGCTTATTGGTATAATTACTCATCTGGCGAGTTACCCACAACCCCTCCTTCGTTCCTTTCTACTCAATACAAATATGGTATTTCAGCCTAGTGTGCGATCATTGTATCAGGTATGTCCTTATTGTCTGAGACAAATCTCAATGGGTCTCAGTGTTGATGATAATATATTTTTATTCTTTATGCTCTTTATATTTATTAGCTATATAGGCCATCAGGATGCATGCCATTCTGCAGAGTCATATTAGCAAAAGAAAGATACTTATCCAAAGGAGCTTACAATGTAAATGTAGACCCCCAAAGAGTAATAAGAGATGAATGCAAGCAAATGCAATTTACTTCATTGCTATTTTGTTGTTTTCAATTTTGTTTTCTTTCCTAATTTGGAACTTCACTTTAGATTCCAAGGTTGCTTTGAAAAAGCATACAGGTTATTTCTAAGGAAGTTTCATTAGAGTATAGTAGTTAACCTCTGCCCCTTTTAAAACTGATCTGCAAATACTTTCCCTTGAACTTTTAGTGTAAGTAGTGAGAAGAATGCTTTGAAACTGATAGATTAAAATGCATTATTTAAGAGCTTGGTACAATAGCAGTCCTTAATCCTGATTTTGAGAGCAATGGACATAGTACCCAAATAGTTGTGTTTATAACTGAAATCGTAGTGTGAAGGTTTACTATTACTATTTTTCTGACAGGTGCTGGCATCTGTGAAAAACAAAATCGAGCAGTTTGCTTCGATTGAAAAGGATTTTCCTGGTCTTCTTATGCAAGCTCAACAGTACTTGCTTTTACGGGTGGACATGTCAGACATTTCTCCTGAGTCACTGACCAAAGGCACGTAGCAGCTATTCTTATTAAATCTCTCTCAATCTCTCTCTCTTTCTCTCTCTCTCTCTCTCTCACACACACACAGAGGCATGTACAAACAAATTATCTTTTATTTTAAGTAAGATGAATACATGAAAAGTAGCTGTTTACATTCTTATTCAAATATGTTCTAGTCTTTTATTTATATGCCAATCATAAAATCACTGTAGTTCAGCTTATTGTATTACATCCCTTTGCCCCCTACTTTTCAGGTAAAGATAGAAAAACTGTTTTCTCAGATATTTGGCCTCTAGTCACGTAGGTAGAAGTAGAGGTAATCTTCACTGAAGCAGACAGCAGATGTGAATGCCAAGGCCCAGAAAAATAAGAATTGTTGTCAGGCCTGTTGGAAAGGAAATACAGTATGATATATCATAGCTGCTGGCTGGACAGCTCAGTGGTTTAGGTAACTTGCTGTGGAGCCAGTGATTGGGAGTTTGATTCCCACCTGTGTCTCCTAGGAGAAGAGTAACCATGGGCAACCTGTATTGTTCTAGAACCAGTGGTGGGCTCAATTTTTTTTACTACCACAATGTGAACGTGGTATGGTGGGCATAGCCAGAGGAAAAGTCCTGCATTGCACCCGAATTAGGACTACTTTATTTCAAAACTTGGATGGGCCACAGGTTCTGGCGAACTGGTGCGAACCTGCTGATGCCCACCACTGTCTAGAACAGCCCGGGAATAAGGGAACTGACTTCTGAGTCCTCTGTATTAAGAAAACCTTGGAGGGAATCATAAGTCAGAATTGACTTGACAGCATATTTTAAAAAATCAAGGCTATCTGCAGAACCATCCAGTTAGCTAAAAGCCTATTTCAACTGTGGTTACTTTCTTTTAAAGCAAGGTGAATTCAACTTCTTACTTATTCTTGGTTTGTGCTTTAGTTATGTTTACATCTCACAATTCCTTTAATGATCTTAAGGCTCTTAATGGCTCCTTGCCTTCATACTTTATTCTTAGATATTATTCTGCAAGACAGATCAGGTTGAGAGAATGGTCAACAAGTGAGTTTAATGGTTAATTGGCAATGAGAGGACTTGAATTCTAATTTGCCTGAAGCCTAGTCCAACAATTTTACTATTCTACTATGTTGCCCCTTTTATTTTTTCAAAGAGTAATGTTATTATAGATACACAAGCAACTGCCTCATGCTGCATTACACTGTTTTTCCATCTAGCTCACGTTCTTGCATGCAACTATTATCCCCATCTGATCTTTTTAACTGGGATTAAGCCAGTTATGTTTGCCTATAGAGAATGTGCTATATCATTTAGTTATGGCTTTCACCCTCCCCAAGTTATACTTTTACTGCAAAAGGTTTAGGGCAGTGTATCATGTGATCTTACTTTATCTTCATATTAGATTTCTAAGAAAGAGACGATAGAGAGAATAACATGCATAAATTGACCCAGTGACCTTTCCTTTCTCTTAGCTTTTACATCAAATGATAGACCTTTTATCCTTTAAAAATTTCTCCTAAAGGGCATGGTTTATTTTTAATATTAAGTTCCAATCCTTGAAAGGCAATTGCCACTTCCCCTCTACTCCACCAGACTATCAGAAGAGTAGCTAGTAATAAGTGTGTGAACATTGTTTTATTTTTAGCATCACCACATGACGGGAAGAGTAGTTAGAAGTGCTAGTTTAGGAATCCCAGTAGGAAATGCCTCTGCAATTTATGCGTTGTCGTGATAGGTGAGCATGCACAACATTTCATGAATGTGCTCTTTCAAATGGAGGGGCTGTGTTAAAAACAAGCAACTATCATACTATCATACTGTCAGTGAAGGGAGGAAACCTTCCATCATTTCAGAGGGAAAGAACTTATTTCCTTTAACTTCTGTTTGAATAAATTGTCACCAGTTCTGACTGGTTAGTCAGAGTCAGTGTTTACTGCAACAATCCAAGATATGAGTAAAGTAATAAAAAGAGAGCAGCTGTGATTTAGAGAGGCACACAGGTTTCTGCAGTTCCCTTGCAATATCCTGTCAGATACTTCAGTTTCCAAAACAATGAGACATTAGGAAGATTTTTTACACGAGGATTTTTGCAGTAGTATCCCCCTGTGGCACGTATGATAGTTCCTACCCTGTTGAGAGTTCCTACCTCTTGAGAGTCCCCTGGACTACAAGGAGATCAAATCAGTCAATTCTGAAGGAAATCAACCCTGACTGCTCATTGAAAGGACAAATACTGAAGATGAAGCTCAAGTACTTTGGCCACCAAATGAGAAGAAGGCCTTGATGTTGGGAAAGATTGAAGGCAAAAGGAGAAGGGGGTGGCAGAGGATGAGGTGGGTGGATGGAATCGTTGATGCAATGGGCATAGATCTGGGCAGGATGTGAAGGATGGCTGCAGGCCAGTCATGTGGTTTAGTTATGTGGGCTGCAAGCCAGTTATGTGGTTTAGTGGGCCAGTCATATGATTCAGTGGGCTGGTCATGTGGTTCCTCCCACCGGAAGTGGAAGTAAAATGCGCCTTGCAGTTTGTTTTGCAACAGCATGAGATAGATTTTAAGCTGCCATTTTCTCTGCTTAAACCAGGGGTGCCCAAACTATGGCCCACAGGCCATATCCGGCCCCTGATGCCAATTCATCCGGCCTGTGCCACCCTCATCACTCCTGGAAGTGGAAGTAAAACAGGCCCATACAGGCATGTTTTACTTCTACTTCCAGGAGCGATAAGGGCGGCGTGGGCCAGATGAATTGGTGTCGGGGGGCAGATCACCCAGAACTTCTGAGAATCCTACCACTCAGTAGACCACCTTCAACCAATAAGACATATCAATACAGGTATAACAGTTTCAAGGCATTCCTAGCAACTAAGGGAGAGTTAGACACTTCGATTCAGCTACTGTACCTTCTCCAGTTCCTCCTTTACCTTAAGGGGACAAGTTTCATTCGTCCATCAACATTTACTTTCTCACCATTGTTTCCAATCAACCAGCTAGTTCTGATGGTTCCACCCATTTTTGTCATTTTATAGTTTCCTGAAGGGACCTAAGGATGCTTTCCCCCAAGTACAAAAGCCTCCTCTTCAATGGTACTTATCTTTGGTTTTAAATAGATTTATGTCCCTGCCTTTTGAGCCCTTGGGACAGTCCATCTCAGGCTTCTCATTGTTAAGACAATGTTTTTGGTTACCATCACTTTAGCATACAGGGCAGAAGAACAGGCAACATTAAATTGTCTCCCCAACCCTCCAAGCAGACAAGGTCACATTGCATTCTGACATTGATGCTGGTCACTAACAATAATAAATTCATTCACGTCCTGACATTACCTTTCTCCCTAAGGTTATCTCATCCACTCATAATCCTGACCATGGTGTGATTCGTTGAATGGTCATTTGTGAATTCACATAACTCACCATACCTCAGCCTGAGTCACATAGTTCCTTGTTTATGTCTTTCTGCAACTTTTAAGGAACGGAGGGGAGAAGCCCTAACATGCACAGTGGGAGGGCTATGCTGTTACTAAAGGTTTCTTTTTAGCTCTGAAAGTTTCTTACAGAGTCTTTGCATATGTGCGAAAACGCTCATGTGTGAATTCACTGATGACCACTCAAAGAATCACAGTTATAAGTAAGTAACTGAGTCTTCTGTTATGAGCTGGAGACTCCATTGTAACTGTGCTGAGTGTGAAGTATCCATCTGTTCAAGTAGTGTTTGGCATTATTGTAAAAAATAAATAACATCAATTCAGGAAATATGGGTTTATAAAGATTTGATCACTAAAAATGTCAGAAACACTGAGTAGGTGGATAGTCTGGAATGCTCATTCAGCGCTAGATTTCTTTTTTTAAGTTTCAAAAAGCATTAAGGCTACACCTTTTTAAAAAACAACAACAACTCTTATGTACTACACAGGCTACTTTGTCATTAAGGGGCATTTTATTTAAGCATTAGGAAAATTAATATTGCTGCTTCTTTTCACCTGTGCTGCAATGTGTGTTTTCAGGCTGTTAGCAGAAAGCAATTGCAAGCTTATCAAATCTCACCTATATTTCAGTGCAGAACAGGCCAGGCAACACTGCAAAGAGGGAACTGTTTGAAAAAATGAGTGGATTAGTTAAAAGGGGAGCTTGGGGGACTATTTAAAACCTTGGAAGCTGAAAGTGTTAGAAAATGTATCTTTTCAAATCTTTTTACAATGCTGGCATGTTTAAATATTGTAAGAGATCGAGGAGGTTGTTTTAAAAAAAGGCCACAGTGTTTTTCTTTTAAAATGAGAATATTGCTCAAGTAAGAGCTCTTTCTGGTTTTCATAACTAAAACAAAGCATGCCGGAAGATATTGAATCAATAAAATAGACCAGCCTAATGATAAAGGGTAGTTTAAATATCACAAAAGCAAGAAAGCAAGCATCATATGTGCTCATCTGGATTATCCCTATAGCTGACCTGCAAGTGTTCAAAATGCAGGCAGCTTGATCAGTCCTTAAATAAAAAACACCAGAAGCAGATTTTTTGGGATAATGGCTTTTAGTTGTCCATTTAAGAGTAAACCACTTTCAGATACATTGTATTACAGCAGGAATAGCTTTTAACCATGATGGCGAACCTTGGCACTCTAGGTGTTCTTGGACTTCAATTACCAGAAGCCCAAGTCAGCATTCTAAATGGGAACTGAAGTCCAAGAACAGCTGGAGTGCCAAGGTTCACCATCACTGAACCTTATAACAATATACTGTTTCTGAGAAAACCAATTTCTTTTCCTGCTACTCTAAGGATTGCTGCTAAACTCAGAGGGAACAGAAAAGGCTAAGACATTTTTTGGGCAGAGATATTACAGTTCCTGCCACTGAGAAAGTTCTGGGGTTTTGCTGACATGATCCCTGGATTCTCTGTACTGCTGCCCCTGTGTCATTTGCTCAACAAGAGATTCACTACCCTAGTTATTTTTTTAAAATCACAAAGGCAGAAAGGTGTGCTGGTAGGCAGGAAGGCAGCTTCTCTTAATTGTGGAGCCATTTGAAAAGGTCAAGTCACAAGATTAGTCAACTGATTTTATTTTCATTTTATGTCACCTTTTTCCCCCAGCAAAAAGCCCTAAGGCTATTCACAAATTATTTTAAAAAAACCTACTGACGCATGAAAAATTATTTATATTAAAATAGTTAAATATATCTTAGGGTTAAAACATTTATTGAAAACTGTTAAAAACACATTAAAATGTACACAAAATAAAAAGGTGCAAATCAATGCCCTTTGCTGTCCAATTAACTGTTAAAAGTATGGTCTTCATCTGTCACCAGAAGGACTAGAAGGAGTGGGCTAACCTAGTTTCCCAAGGGAGAGTGTTTCACAACCTGGGAAGAACCACAGAGAAAGCCTTTTCTCACATTTCCACCTGAAGTACTGCAGAGGTGATGAGACTGAGAGAAAGCCCTGGACACTGGTAGGTATGGTCCTTAAAATAGCCTGGACCCAAACCATATAGGACTTTAGAGGCCATAACCAGCACTTTAAATTAGGCCCAGAAATGGACTGACAACCAATGAATCTGTTGTAACAGGGGAGCTACATGCTTCCTGTAATCAATCCTGGTTAACAGTCTGGTTTCAAAAATGTCTTCAAAGGTAGAGCCCGAAGTTTAGCAAGTAACAGTAATCCAAGTGAAATGTAACCAAGACAAGTGTCACCATTGCTAAATCAAATTTCTCTAGGAATGGATATATGTAGCTGGTGCACCAGCTGTAATTTTGCAGAAACACTTTTGGCAACTCCCATATCTGAGCATCCAGGCTCAGGAATGAATCAAGCTACGAGCCTGAATTTTCAGTGAGAGTGTAACCCCATCCAGTACAGGTTGAATCCCTATTCCCTGATATGCCTTTTGATTGACCAGGAGCACCTCCATCTTGTCTGGATTAAGCATTAATCTGTTTGCCCTCATCCAGCCCATTAGTGAAGGCAGACACTGGTTTAGAACAGGAACCTTCCTTAGAGTTAGGTGGAAAGGAGAGGTAGATTTGGGTGACATCCTATTGAACTCTAAAACTCTGAAAATTCTCTCCTGGAGGTTAGTTTTAAGTACTGTATATGTTAAACAGCTTGGAGAAGGAAACAGAAACCTGAGGGACACAACAGGCTAATGGCAAAGGTGTTGAGCAGGGGTTCCCTAACACCGGGTTTTGAGGACACCTCATGAGGTGTCTCCAAATTCCATCCCAGAGAGGTTACCCAGCAGGAAACTATGGGTGAGAGTATCAAAAGCTGCTAAGAAAGCCAACAGGACCAAGAAATGTTGCGCATGGGGCCTCTGTTGATCCCCAGTCTCTTCTCATAACTCCCAATAACTCTTCCACAGATGAGAGAGACATTATTGCTGCCAAATGTTACTGCTGTACTTAGAGGAAAGGGTCTCATGCTTACATGGAAATCTGAGGTTTGCGATCCTTGGCTACTGAAACTGATGGAATCCCAGGCTACCTAGGTCCCCCCACCCCTGAGAAAAATATATCTAATTTAGGGGATGATATACAGGGTGATGCAAAAGTTGCCACACATAGGCAAAATTGTATAACAACTGGTATCTTGGAATGTGTTTGCCATGAGTGGAGGAGAATGTGTAGAGCATATTTTGTAAAAAAATTGGGATGAATATTTTTGTACATGAAAGTACAATTTCCTATTTTCCTTGTTTGGCAACTTTTGGGATACTGTGGTTCTGTAAAATAATGAGTAAGGTGTGGGGTGAGAAGCAAGTAGATTAACCCCCCCTTTTTTTAAAAATAAAAATTAATTTTATATTGATGCCATTTTTTTATATTGCGATCAGCAGGAACTCACCCCTGCTAGTTTGGTCAATTGAGGAATTGAGAATACTGATGTCAGATTAGTTAGGGTTGTTTACCAGCAGCCTGACCTTATAGAGATTTATTTCTATGGAAGCACCAGATGTCTGCGTTTCTGGGTCATCTGAAAAGGAGCTAAGAGTAATTTGAGTTTTGTTCAGAGAAGAAAGGTTTTTGTTGAGAAAGAACCTTTCGGAAGAACATTGCAAAAACTTTCTTTGGACTGTAGGTAGTTTGCATTCTCATTTCAAGTTAAATTCATACACTCAGAAAATTTTGTTTTCATCTTGCCAGAATCACAGTATCAGCAGACTGTGCATGTATAGCTGTTGTGGATAAGAGTTTTCGTTAGAAATTGTGTTCAGCGATGATGGTGAATGTGCAGAGTCTCATGAGAACAGTAACCATAGTGACTAATTGCAGCAGCAGTAGAATATGTGAAGAAATCACTCCTGTTTATTATTTTTAATAGCAAGTTCCTTGTCTTTCTGATTTAATTTGATATTTCGCAGTAGTGGTGTAAGAAACAGTGAAGGTTTATTTCCTACTGCACCCCATCTCTTTCTTTGCATTATATGGACACCTAGTAAAAAAAGGTACATACAATAACTTAGGATGTTTACCAGAGATCGTAGCTTTTGGATACTTATTGATAGAATTTTTCTTCAGAAAACCTTACTGTTTGACGTGTGTTAGTTGTTTGAGTATGGAATTCAATAGGTAAAGATCACCCTTGCTTGAAAGCCAGTTGCATCCGAGTCGAGGGTTCAGTGCTCATCTCTGTTCCATAGCCAAAGAGCCAGTGCTGTCTGCGTCTAACAGACGTTTCCGTGGACATGTGACAGTCATGGCTAGACACCAGAGTTCATGGAGCACTGTTTACCTTCCCACCGAAGTGATACCTATTTATCTATTTGGAATTTCTTGCTTTCGAACTGCTAGGTTGGCAGGAGCTAGGACAGAGACGGGAGCTCACTCTGTCTTGCAGTATTCGGATCTTGAACTCTGACATTCCAGTCTTCAAGTTTAGCATCTTAAACACTTGAGCCATTGCAGTCCCATGGAATTCAATACCGATGTCATAAAGTTACATTCTGGGCCTGCAATTCCCATGCAGTTCATCAATCCAGTTGAGGATTTCTGGATGTAGTTCAAAAGTTGCTTTTCCAAGCTTTGGGCCAATTTATAAAAGCTAGGTTCAAGCCAGAGGCATGTGCTAGCCCAGAAGATTTCTGCTTTGGTCTTCTGACACTCTTGGCTTATGCCCCAGCTTTGAAAACAGCTTTCTTTGAACAGTGGGCAGATTTTAAATCTCTCTCGGTCATGGCATTAGTTTTATGGTTTTGACATTTCCATCCTGACCACTGTTTACATGTCCCTCAAGGGCCTGCCATGAAGTGCGTGCCAATCTTATTCTTAACATCAGTTCATCTATTTCCAAGACATTCAGGCTGTATGAATGAATCCAAAATGCTATCCACAAAGTACTTTGGTAGATTTTTGGGGCGTTTTTTAAAAATTAAAAACAACAACACTTTTACAGTTTAATTTCTATTTCACTTTTTTAAAGGTTTGATCACATAGAGAATATTTTGATATCGTTCAAGGCTATGGAGTTGCTCTCTGCTGTTTTCCTCCATGTTGTAGCAGCAGTTGAGGTGTCTTGGCTAAAGCTTATAGCAGTGATGGGGAACCTCGGCTCTCCAGATGTTCTTGGACTTCAATTTCCAGAAGCCCTCATGAATCCACATGAATGGGTTTACTGCAATTCATCCAGCCCAGCCCACGTCGCCCTCGTTGCTCCTGGAAGCGGAAGTAAAACGCGCCCATTTTGTGTACTTCCGCTTCCAGGAGCAACGAGGGCGACGTGGGCTGGATGAATTGCAGTAAACCCATTCCTCTGGATTCACGGGGGCTTCTGGGAATTGAAGTCCAAGAACATCTGGAGAGCCAAGGTTCCCCATCACTGGCTTACAGAATAAACAGATGCCTGGATTGTTGCAGCTTTGGCTCTCAAACAGGTTCATAGTTCCAGCAATCAAGTTGCAATGCCTGTGGCCAATTGCCTGTCAGTACACAGCATTATGTTAATTAGGAAATATATGGTAGAGATGGCCTGTGGTAATAACAAATGCAAGCATATTTGAACTTGTGATAGATTTTTGAGGGATGCATAGATTCATATTTAGCAATAAAATAAACACTTTCCACCCAATGCTGTGAAATAAATACAAGATCTTTAAATGTGTAAATTAGGCGGGGGGAAGGCAATTAGTCCTTAAATCCTGATTAGACATGACTAGACGTCTAAGCACACAGAATGCCATTACCTTTCCCAAAACAGTATCTATTTATCTACTTGGAACTTCTTTGCTTCATACTGCTAGGTTGGCAGGACCTGGGACAGAGATGGGAGCACACTGTCATGCAGCACTCAAGTCATGAACTACTGAACTGCTGACCTTCCAGTCATCAAGTTCATCATCATAACCACTAAGCCACTGCAGTCCCCTTAAAAAAAGATTCTGATTAAGTAAGGATAAATGACATTAATTTAAATTAAATTATAATTACATTTGTACCGCTGCCCACTCGCTAAAGTGACTCTGGGCGGCTCACAGATGAAGATATAAAAACACCGGACTGCTTCTCCGCCCGCCGGCGGTCAGGGCTCAAGGGAGCCTAGAAACACCTGGGAGCGGCCGGCGTGGCTTTAAAACGCCAGTGCTGGGGCCGCCCCCCACCGGACTACTGCTTCGCCCACCGGTTTTCTCCCCAGCTGTTCCCGGGGCCACTCCCCTGCTTTGTCTGGGAGGGAAGAAGCCGACGGGTTGCTGACAGCCAAAGACCTGCCGCCACATCTGCCCCTCCTCTTGTCAGGGACACTGATTTGGGCTCTGTGGAGCGTAGAACATGGGCCCAAACAGGTACATTGAGCCTTGGGCTCCGTTCATGGACATCGAACCCTGGGTTCTGCTCCCTGGACCCTATGGACTGGCGAGGGTGTTTTGTTCTGTTCTGTGGCCTAATTGTAATTATTTTATTATGGTGCTTTTATTATGTATAATTTTATTGTATTTGATGTTTTGATACTTTGCTAAATGTATTTTGGTGTATTTATTATGTATTATGTATAATTTTATTGTATTTTTTTCTCTGATCTACATTTGAATTGTATTGTATTGTATATTTTTATGCTTTTTATATTTTGGTTTTGTTATATTGTATATTTAATGATGTTGGAAGCCGCCCTGAGTTGGCCTACAAGCTGAGTAGGGCAGGGTACAAATTAAAAATCTAATCTAATCTAATCTAAACCAAGGATTTGAGATCCAGTATGCAACATGCTAGACTCCGTGAGACTTCAGTTTAGGTCTCTGCTCAATTAGGTGCTGTCTGAATAGCCGTAAGTAAATTAATTAAGTGTAGCTTTCTACATGGATAAAAATGAAAATAGAAAGGACCTACTATTCTAGGATGTTTGTGAGGGTGAAAGAAAGGAAGAAGTGTCAACACTTGAAATTTCTGTAGAAATTAGTTTAGTAGTGATTCTAAGTTGTCTTGGTACCAAAAATGCAGGAAATCTTTGTTCTGTGAAATAGTGGAATATTGGAGCAGCATACAAGAGTAGCATGTGCGTCAGCTTTCTGTAATAGTCTAGAATCATGGTTCCCAATGTAGGGCACACGCCCCAAAGGGGGCAATTTGATTTTTAGCTAGGGCAATTCGAGAATGAGTTATTAACAGTTAATGGCCTTTTAGGCTTCCTCCACTTGAATAGTTCACTTTTTGAATAATAAGAATAATATATCATTGGTGGGGTGTCATCAGGATTTTAGAGATACTTAGGTGTGGCGTAGCCAAAAAAGGTTGGGAATCACTGGTCTAGAATTAAAGAGTGTGAAATTGAGTGTTTCCTCCCTTTTCTTGTTTCAGAGAGTGTACAGCTCAACAGTGTCACGGAGAAAGGTGGGAACCTTTCCCCGGCTTCCCAGGTGATCCTGCAGCCTTTCTTGGGAAGCAAGGCAAAGAAAGGAATGGCTCTTCCTAGTGTCCCCCTGCACGTCCGGAATGCTATCCTGGCGGCTGCCCTTTTCCCGGAGTTTCTCAAGGAGTTGGCGGCCCTTGCTCAGGAACATTCTATTCTGTGTTACAAAGTATTTGGTGATTTTGAAGATTTTCATTAATTTGTAAGTTTTTTTTAAATAAAAAAAAATACTTATTTTTGTTTTAAATGCAGAGCTACTTTTAAAGGAGAATGCTACTTTATATTCCTGGTAATACTTGATTTGGAGGAAATGGTTACATTCTTAACGTTGGGCCTTATTTCTATCTCTGCGACATATATGTGATGTATAAACAAAACCAGCTTGTATTTTTTTGCATTCCTCATTTTATGTATTTTGGTTTTCCTCATAAAACTTTGCAGTAGACACTTTGAGTGAAAAAGGCGCAGCTGTGTAAACAGCTACACACTGCAGTTCTCCATAGGTTGGACTGTAATTTGCGTTAGCCCTTTATGGCATAGCCAGGAATGAGGGATAATAGGAGTTATATTCCAGTAACATCTGGAGGACAGGTTGCAACCTCTCAACTACAAGTTAGAGGTTTTTAAAACATGTATAGGAAAAATATATTTTAAAATGCTTCCAGCATGACAAATTCAGCAAGCCTTTTATGTAAATTACTTTTTAAGTATTGGGGAGGTTACTATTTCCTCCTGAATTCTGCTTTATCAGTGGCTAGAGTTGTGAATCCAAATGGATTAAACATACATACAGCAAAACCCCGACTTACGTAAAAAGTCTGTCCCATAAGCTTTTATGCAAATCATTTTTTACGTAACTCGAAGAAAACTAATAGGAAAAATGAATTTTTACATAACCCAAAGCAAACCCATAGGAAAAATGAAATTTTTATGTAAATCCAAGCAAACCCATAGGGGAAAAGTTAAATTTTTACGTAAATCCAAGCAAACCCATAGGAAATTGAGTTATGTAAATCGAGACATTTACGTAAATTGGGACATGGTTTTAGCACATCACTACGTAAGTTGAATTTTACGTAACTCAAGGCATACACAAGTCAGGGTTTTACTGTATATATATAAACCATTACTTGGAGAAAGCAGGTGCTGTCTTGAATACATACCATATTGCCTTATGTTGTGGACAAGTCTGACACCCTCAGCTGTTCTCTCCTTTGAAGTTTAGATGAAACTGGAATATTTCCTTGCCATTTCTCAGCATTGTTTGAAAAGACTAGATAAGTCCTCAAGCCTTATTTTAGTAAAAATTTGCACATGGTAAAATGTTTCTATGCAAATTATAACTTTTTTTGTAGAACATATTTGTACATTTTTATTGACAAACTGAAACATTCAAGAGATGTTTTAGTAGTGTTAAAAGTTTAACTTACTGTTACCTGTTTTGGAAGTAATAATTTTGTAAAATGGGAAAAAAATAGCCTGCTTCTGTAAGGTGGTATTTTTAAAGTTTTTTTTAAAAAAGCTTTGTGACGCTTATAAGCACTGGGTATTTATTTGACTTATCCTAATATTGCACTTTGGAGGGATGGCAGAAATTTATTGCTTGCTACTAGTAGAAAATAATAAGTTACCTGAGATAAATACACTGAAACCTGTTGCAGTTGGTGACCAATTGCTCAAGAACATTTTCTTTAGTGAATAATGAAACTCATTAGAACAAGTCCAAACATGATGAATTGGTACATTACAGATGCATTTCAGCTCAGGCTAATAAGAGTACAGGTAATTGTTCCTCTGGTGCTCAAGAAGACTTTATGCAGCCAATGGCTCAGTATTTGGAAGCCTTCATTTTCTTTTATAGGAGGTGGATATAAGAAACTGCTCCAGAATCAATGGAAAGATAATTTAGACAGGGCTCAAAAGCAATTAGTTTTGTGCCCTTTGTCAATTCCACAGAAATTTATTGATAGCAGGAGGAATAGTTTGCATCTTCCACGATACCTCTACAGATAGTTTTTTTAGAAACCAATTTTGGAACATTCCAGGTGTTTGTCAGAATAGATTTTTGGCTGACCTGGTCTTTTTGTCCAGTAGTAACCTCATGATTCCAGTCTTCCTGTTTCATCCATGGATAGAATCTGTATTTTAACTAATGGTACATCTATGTGTTAACTGCTGTGAATTTCAAAAATTACTGTCATTAGGCATTATCTTGCTCTTACCTAAATTGCAGGTAAGGCTTTGTATTTGTCTATCTAGGACAGGGGTTCCCAACTCAAGGGTGGACCCAGCCTGAGGCACCATTTCATGTGCCCCCCCAAGGGTATTCAAGAAACAAAATGGCCATCCCTTTGAAGCTGTTTTGACAAAATGGCTGCCTCCATTGTGCAGGCAGGACAAAATGGCCATCTGGCCCTCAAAGCTGACTGACAGTGTGTGACCTGGCCTCCAACTTGAAAAGGTTGGGAACCCCTGATCTAGGGCTCCGTAATGGTGGTGCAATTGTAGATTGCATTACTTTATGCATGAAGATGACCTCTCTAATACATGGAATCAGTTTGTCAGATCTAGTTTTTTTATATATGTTGCACTGTGTTTGTAGACGTTCTCTGCATACAAAGACAAAGATTTGGAGCATGAGAGAAAAATCCTGTCCATTGTTGTATATTTATACACTGGTGAATAAGCTGCATTTCCATTCTGAAAGCAACTTACTGTTTGGAGGCCATTTTCTCCTGAGCATACTCAATGCCACAACTAGAGTAGGCCCCACTGAATCAGTGAAATGTAGAGGAGCTGATCCCCCACTGATTCAGTGAGCCTAATGTAGTTTTGACTTACTATTGGATTTCAGCCTGTATGTCAGCGATGGTGAACCTTGGCACTCCAGGTGTTCTTGAACTTCAATTCCCAGAAGCCCTGATCAGCAGGATTGCTGACTTTGGCGTCTGATAATTGAAGTCCAAGAACACCTAGACTGCCATAGTTCGCCAACACTGCTGTATGTTGACTGTATCTTCTTTTTAATAGAAACAAGGCACAGGACTACTTCTACTGTCATACATTTTCAGTGGCCATGTCCTAAGAAAGCCAGGATTTCACTTTCCAAGGCTGTCACATTGCAAGTTTCTAGAAGAATTTAACGTGCCGGTTGGGAAACAGGATCTTGAATAGCTTGCATTTATATAGTTCAGCTATGACATGATAACCCCATTGTGTTCTTTTCCGTTGTAGCCATAGTTACATATTTGAGGGCAACTTGATTTAATAAGCTATTTGCCAGACCATATTCACTGGTGGTGTGCAAGTTATCAAGGTCACTATTAACTGCTGGAAGAAGAGAGGAAGGAGATAGTCTTCCTAATTTTAATAAGTTGTTAAAACATGGGTCAGAGTTAAAATAAAGCCTTTAACAAGATTTTGGGGCCCTAGCGGTACCTCCTTGCTTCCCCCCAATACATAATATTGAAAAATAATTTTTTAATCAAATGTTGGCATGTAGACTGTTATTTACCTCTATGAATGAAAAATAGATGATGTTTGTTTCTGTTCTGGATTGTTTTGTATCTGAATCCCGCTCACCCCACCCTCCTTGCAAAAACTCCTCTGAAACCAGCTCTGCTGTGTTCTAGGGTAATAACCCAAGCCATGATTATACAACTAATTCAAGCTGTAGCATTGTAATTATTCCTATATAAATGCCATCTCAGGGAAAGTGAAAATTGCATCTTGGTTAATGTGGCTTTGGATTGCTTTGCATAACAGCCATTTGGGATAATTCAGTGATGAGACCTAGCCTAAAAAGGCATTTAGAAAGCAAGCTGGCCCTGAAACACTACTTCAGCAATTGTGGTTAACAACTTTTCCTAATAGACAGCTGACATAATGCATTTTACTGTTACAATACCATTCTACTAGTGGTTTGATACACATAGGCTGATATGGGCCCATCTTCAAACAATTGGAATTTTTAGTGTCCATTGGCTTGATTTAGCTGTGAAACTTTCTGTATTTCTGCATTTCTTTTTAGTGTTACTTGAGTATATCTACCATGACATCTTACCTAATATATCCAGAGTCCACTGGATACATTTGATTCTGGCCTTAATGGTTCAGGCTATGTGACAAGCAACATTTTAAAACATGAAAAATTAACATTGCTTGTACAATTTAAAATAATGGTACAAATTATTTTAATTAAAAATTGCATGTAGCCTTAATGTTTATACAGAAGGCTTTTCTGCTGGGGGATACAATTCTCCCTCATTGCCCAAACATACAATCTGTTAACTAACCACTTAATTAGTAAGTAATGTTGCCTCAACAGAATATGGACCCCCAATTTACAAATGATGTGACCTTGAAATAACTGGAAGCTATGAACTGTAGTATAAACCAAATGCTGATTGTTAGTTAATCCCAATTTAATTAAAATGGGATCTAGAACATGAAGCACAAAACCTTTTGCAGAAGTGTCTTAACAAATTTTTATTCTAATTATTTTAGCTTTCTGCTATAATAACATTTTTTAATGCTAGATTGTCATTCATACAACTGATACTCATCTCTTAAGGCAGTGGCTAATTTATGCTAGAGTTCAAAGAAAATGTGCTGCAATGTGGAACCACTCTAGATTGCCTGGGCAACTGTTAACAGAATTTTTAAAACAAACCCATTATCTCAGAAGAATTCCCCGTATTGCTGATAAGCAAGAGCCAATGAAATATTGTTGTATCCAGTGCCCTTGAAATGTTCCTGCTCTTTCGCTTCTGCAGCCTTCCATGGAGCCAAATACCTGTTTCAAAAGCCTTTCTGTCCCTTGAACATTTTTTAAGGACACATGAGTGGTTGCAGAGAAAGGGAATTGCCAATTTCCCCAAAATCAGCAGGACCCAGCAAAAGAACAGCACTGGATCCTGGCCATTTTTGCAGCCAGGAAAACTTAAGAACAAGGTGAGGGAAATTGTTCTTTTTGTAAGCAGGCTATTTTTAGAGTCTTCTGGATGTAACCTTCCATGTTTGTGAGTTCATTTAAGCTGATGTCTCCATAAAGTCAGCCTGGAACTAAACCACAGTGTAAGAGAGAGAGAAGGGCCACTACCATGGGAAAAAATATAAGGTTTTCAAACCATGGACATCCCCTGCGAGTCAGTTATAATGCTTAACATTGTGGAGTTATTCATCTGATTTTCAGAAACACTCGTTCAAGTGTTAATGCACAATTCACATTTTGAAGAAGATAGTCAAGATCCAAGATCAACCAACACGGAATATTCTTGCAAAATGAGAAAACACTGGATGAGCAAAATAAGTCAACATTGAATATTGGAGTTTATTGCTTATAAAATGTTATAGTATTTTTATGTACAAAATTTATTAAATATTGAAAAATATTAAAATACTGGAGGACTGATTTCTCGAGATACTGGTGACAAAGTGATGACCCTGAAATTTGCCCAAGAAAATCCTGACTTCATTCCAAATGTAAAATCTTTCATCTCTGTAGTGACTGACACCTAATTTTCCTACCGTATCAACAAGAAATTGATGCTTGCCTGAAGAAGTGATTTTGAAGCACTAAAACTTGTGCAATGTTTTATTTTTTAAGTGATCCTATAAAGGTATCACCTTTCTCCTGCATTTATTTTGTGTATGGATCACATGGCTGTCTGTTTGTTTCTGGGGTAAAGAGAGGCTTGGGAAGTGTTGGCTTAAAATTCCAGATGACAGACAACTCAGCTACTTAATATCACATCTCTCAGTGATATTAAGAGAGGCAGCTGGAGTGAGGGTGGGGGCCGGATTATTTGGCACTGTGGACTGGATCTGGCCCATGGGCCGTAGGTTAAGAACCCCTGCCCTAGAATATAGATAATTATTATTGCATACAAGTATTTTCTCCCCAATCAGCAATAAGACTTCTCAGGAACATTCGCCCTCATAATAAGTCTCATTCCTTGTTTATTTTTGACAGAAATGAAACATCCACCCATGTTTGCCAGCTAAGACAGAGGCATTTTAATCAGGAGGGACAATACATGGCCCATGTCTCCCCACTGTAAGTTTTTGTGCCTGTTACAACTTCTTGTCCCTAGAACAAAAAGGATATGTTTTTATACCACAAAAAGGTGTGTAACAACCCCATGACAGGATAGGTGAACAAACCCAGTGCAATTGTTTCCCCTGCTCTAAGGAGATTTTTTTTAAAAAAGTGTCTTCTGTTCAAATTGAGACGGTAAGTATCATTAAAGCAAAATGGGAAAATTTTCCCTCAATAGATTAAAGTTGTGAAGAAATGGCTGGGCTGTTGCGTAAACTTGCTCAATGGAACAATGCGTTTGCAGAGCTATGCAGTGGGGATGGAGCATGGGAAAATCTGTGGTAGAGAAATCATCACTTAAGCTCCAATTGAATCAGGTTGGCCAGACTGGAGAAAGGGGGGTCTTCCATCCCCACCCCTAGTCTTTCTTTTTAATTTCTTCCCTCTTAGGTAAAGGCCACCCTTGCTCGAAAGCCAGTCATATCTGACTAGGGTTCAGTGCTCATCAAAGAACCAGCATTGTCTGTGTTTACAGACATTTCTGTTCAACTTCCCACTGAAGTAGTACAGTAAAACCACTATTTACATAAAAAGTCTGTTCCGTAGGCTTTTATGTAAATCGTTTTTTACTTGACTCACAGCAACCCCATAAGAAAAATGAATTTTTATGTAACTTGAAGCAAACTCATAGGAAATTGTGTTATATAAATCGGGACATAGTTTTAGTGAGTGCAAAAATCATTAAGTCAAATTTTATGTAAGTCGACTCATATGTAAGTCGGGATTTTACTGTATCTATTTATCTACTTGCAATTTCTTGCTTTCGAACTGCTAGGTTGGCAGGAACTGGGATAGAGACAGGAACTCACTCCATCATTTAGTAACTGGGTCTCAAACTCTGACCATCCAGTCTTCAAGTTCAACGTCTTCCCTTTTACTGGCTTCAAATACCAACTACGCGTCCTGCATTCTGGAAGTGACAGTGCCCAAGTTCAGGTCCTGCTTCTTTTGCAACAGGGATGGTGGAGCAACAGCAAGAGTTGACCTTTTCACCATATCAATAAGGTGTTTGAGGATGGACCTCCCCTTTGCTGTTCTCTCCAGAATTTTAAGTCCTATTGCAGGAATGGGAACTTTTGTCCCACCCTCAAGAGGTACTAGCCTTCACCATTAACTATACTGGACAAGGTTGTCATCCCACAACATTGGGAGGGCTACACATCTTCCAAATAAATGGCTATGGATTATAACTTCCAAGTTCCATATACAGTAAGATATTTTCAATTTTCTCTAAATCAAGTACAAAGAGGTTCTGGGATTATAGGATTTTTTCTGATCACCTTATGTGAGGGCGTGAAGAGAGATCTGCCCTATAAGGGAAAGATGCCATACTCTCTCAAGGGGCTGCAGTTAAATCTGAGAACACAAAAAGAATGTAGCCCATAGGCTTCTCATGTTTCCAACAGAAGAATGAGAAGGAGAAAAAAAATCTTCATTCTCCTTTCTTCTGACACTGGTTTGTTTGGAGCCTCCAACATCCAAACTCCCTACTTAAAATATTAGGGTTGCCATGCCAATATCTTAATTACACAATTACCAATTTAAATTAGATCATGAAGATAATACATACACAGAGCACCTACCTTTCCTCTTTCATTTTACAATAAACTTCTCTGTTAACAAAAATCAGAAGATTCTTAGGTATGCTAAATCTTGATCAAATTCACAATAATAATTTCATGTTAGAAATTATTCTGGGTTGAAAAGATTTTTGCAGAAGAAACTCCAATCAGGGAACACCCAAATGAGGCTTCTTTCATGTCCCCAAGAGCTGGGACAGAGACTGGCGCACAATCAGTCATGCAGTACCCAAGTCTCAAACTGCCAACTTGCCAGCCTTCCAGTTAATATTGCAAACTGAGCCACCGCATCCCCTAAATTTACAATATACGAAACTTGGTGGGATGGATTGGTTGTGTTACCACCTTATAATTAACAGTATAAGGATGCACTTGCTCTTGGAACAAAATCCATTTCCGATTAATTAACAAAACATACAAACACATGCTTTCACCATTGCCAAGAAAAATCCGAAGAGAGTTGCATTTAAGATTTTTAAAAAATATAAAATGGATCATTTTTCCTTTCGTTTAACTGTAATGTTCAAAATCAGCATGTTTCAAACACAAAACTTGTACATTCTTCACTGTAGCTCTTTCCTGGAAAGTCTTATTTTTCCAGTTTGACCAACAAACTCGAGAGCATCAGCAATAATCTGGCATAGCAAGCACGCAGTGACTGAAGCTGTACAGTGGCATGGATTACTAAAGACATCAGAGGGTCAAGCAATTACCATTCTAGTGCTGTGGAGAATGTCAAGAATACTGAATTTTCACTCCAGGCTCCTACAATAGCAGTTTTTCCAGTATTTTTTTCACTTGTACAGGGTCCGACCGTCCTCTTGTATTTTTTTGAACTTGTCCAATGAGCTTATTCAGCACTTTCACATTTCCCTTCTTTATTTCTGCCACCTTGAGAGAGAAATTTCCGGTGGGGGGTGGGGGGGAGAGAAGGAAGGATGTTCAATTTTGATCAATATTGCCATACTAAAGAGCAAGAGCACACTGAACAGGCTTGTTGCTAAATTCCTGTTCTCACAGTGGGGAAAACGAATTCTCATGGCGGATGTGCTTTACTTTGCAGAGTATACATAACAAAGTACTCTTTACTCTTTCAGCAAAGGAAATACAGTTGCACGTACAGAATCCATGTGTCTCCAGATGTTTCCATGGACATATGGCAGGCATGACTAAACACCGGAGTGCACGGAATGCTGTTTACTTTCCCACTGAAGGAGTACCCATTTATCTATTTGCAATGTCTTGCTTTTGAACTGCTAGGTTGGCAGGAGCTGGGACAGAGATGGGCGCTCGCTCTATCATGCAGCATTCGGGTGTCAAACTGCTGATCTGCTAGCCTTCCAGTCATCAAGTTCAGCATCTTAACCACTAAGTCACCACAGTCCCACTCTCAGGGTAGGCTTGGCTAAAGTTGTTTGCAAAATCTTGGAAGCTGTAAAGAGCGCTAACTATGAGATCCTGAGAATGTCGCAGTAAGACATTTGTCAGAAAATCAAACCTGTCTGTTAATTCCAGCATGACATTATACTGTAGTTGCATTTCACAAAAGTATCTTGAGATAATGGCTTAGAATGCTTTTCCTTGACCCGTATCTTCTAACATTAAATAGCTGGACTCTGTTTTCATAGAGCAAATGGACTATCTGGTTTTAAAGCAAGATACTGTTGCATTACAACAATTAGCATTCCTCAGCACTCGTAATGCAGAAGTGTAGAACAAAAGCATTTGAAGGCAACCTCTGATCTAATGATACCACATCTGCAAACCATCACAAAGTTCGGTTTCACTTACCAGTGATAACTTTCGTTCTTCGAGTATATAGTTTGTGAATCCACACTCATGGGTTATGCGCCTGCGCAGAACGGCCGATCAGAGGCTTGAAAAGCTATTGGTCAAAGGTTTTGGCGGTAAGACCGCCCACCGTACCGCCCACCCTGAGGCGCCCGCGCGCCATTTTACCTCAGTTCCATACTTAAGCCAAGCACAGGATAAACCAATTGATCTCATCCGTGCAGCTCAAGAGGGGAGGCAGGGTGGGTAGTGTGTATTCACAAACTATATACTCGAAGAACGAAAGTTATCACTGGTAAGTGAAACCGAACTTTCTCCTTCGTATAGTTTGTGAATCCACACTCATGGGAGATTAGCAAGCTCACACTTACTTGGTCGGTGGGCAGTCGGATGAGATGATCCCACGATGAAGATGATGTCGGTCAGGCAGGGTGAACTGTCAAGGGCGATGGGCCCGGAGCCCCCGAGTGAGGACGACACGGCCAAGCCTGGCATCCGCAGTGGCTCTGGTGTCCACCCTGTAGTGCTGGACAAATGTAGAAGGTCTGGACCAGGTGGCAGCCTTACAGATGTCCTCAAGCGGTGTGCCCTCCAGAAAGGCCATGGATGTTGCAACCGCTCTGGTGGAGTGCGCCCTGACATGCGGTGGAGGGGGCAGCGATGCCGACTCGTAGGCCAAGTAGATGGTAGAGGTGATCCATTTGGAGAACCGCTGCGCAGAGATGGGTTCACCTTTGGACTTGCCCCCATAAGCCACGAAAAGGCGTTGCGACTTCCTGAACTCCCTTGTCCTGCTGGTGTAAAACAATAAAGCTCGTTTGACATCCAGCGTGTGCCAAGTCCTTTCTTGGGCGTTAGTGGGGTTCTGGAAGAAGGTTGGCAAGGAGATAGTCTGTGCCATATGAAACTGGGAGACCACCTTTGGGAGGAAGGTGATGTCCGGTTGAAGTACCACACGGTCATTGAAGAATTGAAGAAAGGGTGCGTCTGCCCGCAGAGCAACCAGCTCACCAGCTCGCCGAGCAGACGTGATGGCCACAAGAAAGGCCATCTTCCATGTGAGGAGACGAGCATCTGCGGTAGCCATGGGCTCGAAAGGAGTCCTGGTAAGTGCATTGAGGACGGTGGAGAGTGACCATTGGGCCGTCGGGATCCTGACCGGCGGGAAGGTGTTCCGCAATCCCTTGAGGAAACGTTTCACCGTTTGGTCGCAGAAAGCGCCAGAAGCGGGCGAGCCAGCTGGAGAGTGAGCCACCACCGCTGCGAGGTGTACTCGGATGGAGGCGATGCTGAGGCCAGACTCCGCCAGATGGAGGAGGTAGGTCAAGACGTCCTGCAGCTCCACCTGCGAGAGGGGGGTCTGCTGAGATGCCAGGAAAGCACAAAAGCGTCTGTATTTGGAAGCGTAGGACTTCCTTGTGGAAGGGTGCCTTGCTAGTTCCAGGATCCTGGACAGTCTGGGGTTATCCTCCACGCGGTGAGGTGGAGGCTGGGCAGGTCCGAGTGGTGGAGCTGGCCCTGCTCCATTTAGAGGAGCGCGGTGACTCCGGTAGCGTGCGATACTGAGATGACATGCGCAACAGCAGCGGAAACCATGGTTGGCGAGGCCATGCTGGGGCCACCAGGATGGCTCTGGTCCTGTGCTGAAGCATTCTGGTGAGGACCTTCTGGACCAGGGGAAACGGAGGAAAAGCGTAGAAATAGTCCTGATCCCACCGTTTCATGAAGGCATCGCCCTCGGAGTTCACACCGATGCCCGCCCTGGAACAGTACCTGTGGCATTTCGTGTTGGACTCCGATGCGAAGAGGTCGATGTTCGGAGTCCCCCAGTTCTCGCAGAGCGACTGGAACACCTCGTCGTTCAGTTCCCATTCGTGGGTCGTCGAGGTGAGGCGGCTGAGATGGTCGGCCAAGACGTTCAGCTTGCCCTGAATGTGCACTCCAATCGGGAAAATGTGCCTCTCTAGGCACCACTCCCAGAGTTGCACGGCTAGGTAAAGAAGGGTGGTGGATCGTGTTCCTCCCTGCTTGTTCAGATACGCCACAGCCGTGGTGTTGTCCGAAGCCACTTGGACTGCCTTGCCTATGAGCATGTTCTCGAAGGAACGGAGGGCCTTCCAAATGGCCAGTAGCTCCAAGTAGTTGATATGGTACATCATCTCCTGAGGCGACCAAGGGTTGTTGACCGTGAGAGTCCCGCAGGCAGCCCCCCAGCCGAGGTTGCTTGCGTCGGTCAAAATTTGCAACGAGGGTTGCGGGGGGTAGAAGCTCTTTCCCGTTGTCACGTTGAGTGGTGTCGTCCACCACACCAGCTGGTCCCTCAGCTCCGGGGACGGAGTTAGCCGTTTGGACTGACTCTCCCGGAGCGCGTCGAATTCGTGCAGAAGCCACGACTGTAGGGACCGGAACTTTAACTTGGCGTGAGGGACCACAGCCGTCGTTGAGGCCATGAGGCCTAGCAGTCTTTGAGCCTTTTTCGCCCGGATGCACGGTTTGGTGCGTAGGTCGTTCACTCCCTGCGCGATGTCCTGCAAGCGCTTCTGGGGTGCAAAGGCTCTGGTGGCAAGTGAGTTGAGTATCGCTCCGATGTACTCGACGCGTTGAGAGGGGATCAACTTCGATTTGGTGAAGTTGATCCTGAGGCCGAGACTCTCCATGAGGTGGACCGTGAACTGCGTGTCCCGAATGGCCGACGAGCTGGTGGGGGATACAATCAACCAGTCGTCGATGTATGGGAAGACCCTGATTCCCCGCTGGCGAAGGAAGGCGGCCACCGGAGCCATGCATTTGGTGAAGACTCGCGGTGCCGTGGCCAGATCGAACGGTAGACATCGGTACTGGTAAACCGAATCGCCGATGTGGAATCGAAGGAACCTTCGGTGCTCCTCGAGGATGGAGACATGGAAGTAAGCGTCCTTGAGGTCTATGACTGTGAACCAGTCCCCTTTGTTGATGAGGGGAAGGACGGTCTGCAGGGTCACCATCCGGAACTTCCTGGTGTGGATGCATTTGTTGAGGCGGCGCAGGTCCAGAATCGGGCGAAGTCCTCCGTCCTTCTTCTGGACCACGAAGTACCTTGAGTAGAAGCCGTTGTCCCAATCGGGCGGGGCCACCCGCTCGATGGCTCCCTTGGACAGAAGAGTTGATATTTCTTCCTCCAAATGGGGGGACGAGGTGGTGAAACGATGTCTTCCTACCCGAGGCGCCCGCACGAACTCGATGGCGTAGCCAGAGGACAAGATCCTTAAGACCCACCGGTTGTCCGTGATGCCCGACCATACCTGGAGGAAGTTCCGGAGGGGGAGGTACGGGAGATGGAGCGCGAGAGACTCGGCCGTCGCAGCTTCAAACGCGCGACTTGGACGTAGCATCCGAACGCTTGCCGTGCCCGTAGGGCTGGTAGCGCGGCTTGTGCTGGCGTCGTTGCTTGTAAGAGCCAGACCTGGGCTGCTCCACGGGGCCACCCTGTTGTTGCGGGTTTCCCTGGTAGCGCCGCGTGAAGGGCTGGAACCTCGGCCTGGCAGGCGGAGCCGGCGTGGTAAGCCCCAGAAACTTGGCGGTGGAGTTGGTCTGCCGCATTTCATTGAGGACCTTGTCCGTGTCCTGCCCAAACAGGCCTTGCCTGTCGAAAGGAAACTCCTCGATGAGCTTCTTCATAGCGTCATCGAGGGAGGTGCCCCTAAGCCAGGCGTGGCGACGGAGCAGGATCGCAGACGACATGTCCTTCGCCGCATAGTCATTTATATGCCTGGTGGTTCGCATCTGTTGCTCCGCCAAGAAATCGCCCTCGGATGCCAGCGCGTCGATCCGTTTCTGGGCGTCGGCAGGTAACGTAGCCGTTTCGGCTTTCACCCGGTCCCAGAGGTGAGACTGGTACAGGCCCATGGCAGCCGAGTAGTTGGCGGCGCGGAGGAAGAGGGAACCGGTGGCGTAGAATTTGCGGCCCACCGCGTCCAGCTTCTTCCCTTCCGGGGTCGAAGGCACCGGGAACCCGCTGGTGGCCGTCCTGTGTTGGAAGGCCTTGACCACCAGGGAATTCGGCAGGGAGTGCGCCTGCAGGAACTCGACGTTCTCGTCCAGGACTCTATACATGCCGCCGAGCCTGGACGAAACGGAGTGCGCTGACACCGGCTTCCTCCACGTCGCCTTCGCCGACGTCAGCATGGATGGAAGCATGGTGATATGGACCAGCCGTACCGCACGTCTGTCCAGTTTTGCGGTCATTTGGTCCTCACCTTCCAGTGGCGGCTGGTCCACCTTCAGGTTCAACGCGGTCCCCAGGCGCGTCAGCATGGCCGTGAGCGAGCGTTGATCCTCACCACGTGGTGGGTCAACCGCGCCGATGGCCTGGTCCGGCGTCCGTTCGGCGTCGACGTCTCCCTCGTCCTCCTCCAAAGAGGTGCTGGAGTCGTCGGAGGACGAGGAAGGAACTCTTGCATCCACGTCGGGACCGCGCCAGTACGGCCTGGGCGGGCCGGCGGGATGTGAGTCCACCGCTTCAACGTCTGGACCAACCCGCGACGATGTGGGTGGGCCAGCGGAGCGGACCCTCGACCCTCGGGAGGTCGGTGGGGCCACAGCAGGGCCAGCATCCCTGGGGCTTGCGGTGGTCGGTACCGGAGCCGCAGAGGCCGCAGGCATGGAGGTCTTAAACTGGTTGGCAAAAGTCTGAGCCATGACCTCAAACATTCCCTTCAGGAACTCCATCTGGGATGGGTCCCCCACCGTCGGGAGCGACGAAACGGTGCCCGACGAAACGGTGGCTGGCAGAGTCGGCGACGAAACGGTGGCCGGTAGAATCGGCGACGAAATGGTGGCCGGCATGGTGATCGCCGCGTCGTCGAGCGTCGGAGTCCTGGGCCTTGGGGAGACGGAAGCCTGCCTCATAGGCGAGCGGGCCCTCCCACGAGGTGGTGACGGGAGTACCTGAAGTGGGCGAGCTGGAGCCCCAGCCCTGCGTCCTTTTTCAGGCGATCCTGAGGAGGACCGTCCTCCCCAGATGGAAGACCCAGGAGACGGACATCTCGCGACCGAGTATGGTGGCGAGGGTCCCGGAGACACAGGGGTGTGCGGAGTAGGCGGGAGCGATCGCCTCCTCTCCGACCCGCGCTTCTTTTTCTTGTCTCCGTTCTTGTCCCTCTTCTTCTTCTTGATGGTAGCGGAAGAAGAGGCCGAAGGCGGAGGAGGCTGAGAGACGCTAGCCGAGGTAGACGTAGCCACAACGGGAGCCAGAGAGAGTTCCATCAGGTGAGCTTTGAGCCGGTAGCTCCGGTTTTGCACGGCCAGACGGGTGAATTTCTTGCAGTGGGGGCAAGACTGGCTCTGATGAGACTCTCCGAGGCAGAAAAGGCAGAGGCTATGCCCGTCGGAAGCCGAAAACTTTTTCAGGCAAGCCGAGCACTGTTTGAAGGCTGCGGCCATCAAAGAAAAAATTCTTCCAACTGAAGTTTCTGGAATGCGGTTACCCCGAAGGGCTGGCCAGCCGCCACCCCCTTGAGGGGGGAAACGGTGACCGAAGCGAGTAGGTAACTGAGTCCACCAGAAGGAAGAAACAGCACCGGGGTGGCGATCCTGCCCGAAGGACAAGATCACCGAGAAAAATTTTGAATTTGCCAAAAGACTTTCCCTCAGAAGGGCGAAAAAAATTGAGGAAGCTCTCAACGATCATCCTGCTGCTACGGCGGAAAGAAGAGAACTGAGGTAAAATGGCGCGCGGGCACCTCAGGGTGGGCGGTACGGTGGGCGGTCTTACCGCCAAAACTTTTGACCAATAGCTTTTCAAGCCTCCGATCGGCCGTTCTGCGCAGGCGCATAACCCATGAGTGTGGATTCACAAACTATACGAAGGAGAACGTTGCTTTGCAGCAGAAAATAGCAAACCAGTCCAGAACTTTTTCAAGCCTAACAACAGACAGCCTAAAAAGTACGCTGCCATAATCACCTGTCTTAAACCACTAATAAGGTGTAGAAGAATGATTGTAACACCTATTGTGGCAGGGTCTTCTGTAAAGAGAGATCTCTAGCATTTAGTCATTTTACCACTGACGCAAACTCTAGGCGACAGGTTTGTGGTGGAGAGCATTCAAATGGCAGGTGGCTTCCTTGCTGCCTTGCCTGCTGTTGCCGGATGGAATGGCCTTAAATAGAACAGCTAAAAACCCTCCACATTGGCTCAAGCAATCACACTGCCTGAATCAATGTGTACTGCGGTGGCTTAGTGGTTAAAACACTGAACTTAACGACTGGAAGTTCAGCAGTTCAAGACCCAAGTGCTGCGTGACAGAGTGAGCTCCCGTCTCTGTCATAGCTCCTGCCAACCTAGCAGTTCAAAAGCAAGAAATTCCAAGTAGATAAATAGGTAGTGCTTCGGTGGGAAGATAAATGGTGTTCCATGTCTAATCATGCCTGCTACATGTCCACAGAAACGTCTGCAGATGCAGATGTTTCCATGGACATGTGGCAGGCATGGCTAGACACCAGAGTGTACGGAGCACTGCTGCCTTTCTGAAATGGTTCCTATTTTTCTACTTGCAATTTCTTGTTTTTGAACTGCTAAGCTGGCAGGATCTGGGACAGAGATGGGAGCTCACTCCATCATGCAGCACTCAGGTCTTGAACTACTGACCTTTTAGTTGTCACATTTAGCCTCTTAATCTCTAAGCCACCACAGTTCCGCTTGTATATTAATTGAAACTAAAACTCTGAAATGACTTTCTCCCAAATATATTTTCTATGGAGACCATGTTGTAGGTGCTCGACTGTGTGGTGGGGCAAACAAACAAAAACACCAAAAACAACAACACCCCAACCCAATACACAGATACACTTAAGAAAGGACTGAAAAAATGTAATATTGATCATGACAGTTAGGAAGCTCTCACTCAAAACCGAAATGTCTGGGGGAAATGCTGTCAAGCAAGGAGCTAAAAAATTCGATGTAAAAACAATCTAGGAGGCACAAAGGAAAAGAGAAGAAAGCAAGCCTGTATGTAACTTTTTGACAGGCCAACAAAACAAGGATCAGCTAATCTGCCCTGACTGCATCTGTATCTTCCGGGCTCATATTGGATTAGTTAGTCACTGCATGTCCATCAATGTGCTCATGTTCAACCTTAAAAATTCACTTCTTTTCCTCTAAGTCATGAGTTCTCAACCTTTTTAAACCGGGGGCCAGGTCACGCTCCCTCAGACAGCTCTGGGGGCCGGATGGCCAATTCGCCCATCCTCCACCACATGGCTTTTCCTGGTTTGGTAGAGGCAGGGGGGGCACATGAAATGGTGCCGTGGGACACATCCGCTTTGCGGGCCGCAGGTTGAGAATCCATGCTCTAAGTGGTAAATCTGAAAGAGTTGGTCTTTGTTGAAAACGAAAGGTGAAAACTTTTATATCACTGAAACTAGAGGCCACACGTAGCAACCATGCCTAGTAGTCACTGGGAATGTTGCAGCAATTTACAATCTAATTTCTCGATGAACAGGAATTCATCTCCTGTGATGAAATAATCCTGGAAGGGCGGGGGGAGGCTAATGTTAAATCTAACAACACTCTGTCTAGACCAATGTTCTCGAATCTTTGATTTTTGGATTTCAATTCTCAGATGCCTTAGTCAGTACATTGGCTGATCAGTGCTTTGGGAAATTGACTTAGGCCTCTGGGAATTGAAGTTCAAAAAAGCCAAAGGTTGGGAAACACTGCTCTAGACTATGTCCAAGGATGGTCATACAAATACAATTTCTATAGGACAGGCAGGGTCCGGTTACTACACCCAGAATCTTAGCTTTCATTTTGTGGGAGTAGGAGAGTTGCATTTCCCCCCAGATCTATGTATTACATTCAAGCATTATTAATTCTGCCAGTTGTAAAGCCCTTATTAGCAAAGCAAGATTCTCATCCTATCAAGAGATCAACCAACTCTAAGGGGCTTATTCAAATAATTTCTTTATGCAGTTATAGCCAGTTGTTGCCTGGTTGCTGAGGAAACCAAGTAAGTTTCCTCTAGGTAGTGATTCTGCTGAGAAGAAATCTCATTTCCCCCAGCATCCAAGACATGGCTTCTTTGTATAGGGGGAAATGTCATCTTTCCTACTTTCATTTCCAGCATGATTGCCAAAACCACATCAGGAGACGGCTGCAGATTGACGACAGGTGCTTATTTGACACTGACAGTGGAAGGGATGACAATATAGCCTTTGCACTTTTCTGCAGCCCCTTAACACAAGTAATCTTCAGCAAAGATCCTTTCACATTGCCAAATAAGCAACAATGTCTTGTCATTCTGTGACACATGGCTGTCAATGTTACAGCTGTGAGTAAGAATCTGCTGTGGCTCCCGTAGGAAAAATACAGTCCATAATGGTGGTCTAGATACGATGCCTCTGAGTGTAATGAAGATATGAAATGCATTGTTGGAACATACTTTGATTGATCATTTGGAAGTGTGCTAATTCACAAATTAGATTTCACCAGAGTGGGAACTACAGAAAGTCACTGCTCAGAAAAGTGGCATCAAAGAAACCTTTGATTTTTTCCCTCTGACTGGCTAGAATACTAAAGAATTAAAAGTCTCGCAATCTATGCCATTATCGAAGAGAAGCCCTGATAGTAGACATCATCTTTTCGTAATTCTTGATCAGTTAGTACTCAACCTCTCTCGGCTTGTGCTTCAGTACCAGCTGGGAAAGAAAAGAGGCACTTTCATCAGCCACTACAAATTAGTTAGCATGATGAAGGACAGAAAGATTTCATGTATACACATTTTCTTTATCAAAAGCTCTTTGCAAAGCTGTTAGCCTTCATTGAAGAGCTGCGGGGCAGGGATAGCATTGTTCTTGATAAATATTAGCATTTTCCCGGCAGCTTCAATACGCAGGCACCATTCTATTTAATGTGAGCCATCCTTTACTGTCTTCCCATCCTGTGCTGTAGGGAAAATCCAAAAGCATTAATGGAAAATGCTGAAGGGCAGGGTGGGGAGACAGTGGCAAATGGAACAAAATCATTTAACAAAGACCAGGAGCATCACACTGGGGCATTTTACATTTTGCTTATACAAGCAAATGCTACCTTGCTATAGTGCAGTCTGTAAGGATAATTCAGGTTAGCTAGAGAAATGATACTGAAAGAGTTAGATCAGGTGTGCCCAAACTATGACCCGTGGTCCAGATCTGGTACATGACACCAATTCATCTGGCCCACACCGCCCTGATCACTCCCAGAAGTGGAAGTAAAACATGCCCGTATGGGTGTGTTTTACTTCCCCTTCCAGAGGCCATGAGGGAGGCATGGGCCAGATGAATTGGTGTCATGGGCCAGATCCGTCCCATGGGCCATAGTTTAGGCACACCTGGTTAAAGCAGAGAAAATGGCAGCTTAAAATCTATCTCATCCTTTTGCAAAACAGATTGCAAAGCGTGTTTTACTTCTGTTTCTGCTGGGAGGAACCATGTGACCGGCCCACTGAACTACGTGACCGGCCTGCTGAACCACATGGCCAGCCTGCGGCCCAAAAAGTTTGGGCACCCCGAGTTAGATTTAAGTCTCAGCTCTGTTACCATGTTTTGCAGTCACTCTGCATGTCACAATGTGACACCCCCCCCCCCCAATTCCCTCTAAAGAGTTACCAAACACAGATGGCAATCTGAAGGAAAGATGGCCATTTACTTCATTTATCTCTGCCACCCACCCTTAAGTGTCAGACCCTCTTGCTCCCATTTTCTCAAGGTTGTTAACAGTATCACCTGTGCCTGATGGCCTTCCATCACAGCCTGACAGATGCGCTCAAGCTCATTTTGGTCCTGGATCAGTTCAAGTTTCTTTTCTTTCACAATCAGAGTTGGCGATTTCCCTTTCCCCTTCCACATCTCTTCAAACACCTGCAGCATCAAGATAAAGAAAAATCTGTGCTTGAAGCATGTGCTTCTTGTTTTTCAGTATGCAAGAGCTAAATACGCAATAACAAAAAGGCACAGAGCTAGGAGTGTAAGGACCAGCACTCTGAGTTGGAATCAGATATCACTATAGTAATGATGACATCTGATATCTAGATATGCAGACAAAACCAACAAAAGCTTAGGACTGGGGTTCGCAACCTATGGCCTGCGGCCTGGCCCTGGCCCACTGCAGCAAAACATCTGGCCTACGGCAATGACCCCGGAAGCAGATGCATTTATGACAGCTGTAAACGCACCCGTGCATGCGCAAACACGCCCCCCATGGTTTACATCAACGTTTACGGTGGGGGGAACATGTCTGGCCTGCTCAGCTGTCTGAGGGGGCATGTACCAGCCCATGGTGCAAAAAAGATTGAGAACCCCTGGTTTAGGATGTGAAGCTTTCCACATCATATGAGTTTGCATAGGAAATGATAAACACCAGACTTCTGAGCTGCTATTTCTAGTTCTTCAAGTAAGGTACAGAATTTTGGGCCAATGGGAGATTATAAAATCTTTGTTGCAGGTTTGTAAAACTATGCAATTCTTTGACTGTATTTAAATTATACAGGCTTACCAAAATTCATTCTAGACTTTAGATCAGTGGTTCCCAACGTGGGGCACAGGGGTTCCCAGAAGCCTCGATTAGTACATTGGCTGAACAGTGCTTTGGGGAACTGACTTAGGCTTCTGGGAACTGAAGTTCAAAAACCAAAGGTTGAGAAACATTGCTTTAGACTGCCTGAAATGATTGGCAATGGGATATTTGTTCTTGTTGAAGCTTTCATGATATGGAGTTGTGAGGTGGACATTTGGCCATACAAACTGTTGTTCTAGGTCACTAATGCTGTTCTGAGGCTCTATGGAATAAGAAATTCCTTATTTTGTTTTAACAAGAACCAAGGTAAGAACCACAATGATGTAATAATTTTAAAATTCCATTCATCAGCCATTTACTTGAGTGTAGTAAGTCACAACTAGATTAGACTCATTTGAATTAACTGAGTTTACAACTTGCTAGGCTGAGTTACAGAATTTCAGCCATTGCCCATTGTTGTGATCTATAACACTAGCTGATTACCCGGCCTTGCTCGGATTTTGTTTTTTCCTTAAAGGACGTACAAGTGAAACTCGGAAAATTAGAATATCGTGCAAATGTTCATTCATTTCACTTACAAGATGAAACAAATATATGAGATAGACTCACTACATGCAAAGCGAGAGATGTCATGCCTTAATAAGTTATAATTGTGATGATCATGGTGTACAGTGTGCATGAGATTATGTGATGATTATGGGGTACATGAGATTGGGGGGTTGGGGTTTTCATAAGCTGTAAACCATAAGCATCAATATTATAACAAAGTAAGGCTTGAACTATTTCGCTTTGCGTGTAATGAGTCTATCTCATATATTTGTTTCACCTTTTAAGCTGCATTACTGAACTGAATGAACATTAGCACGATGTTCTAATTTTCCGAGTTTCACCTGTATAGTTCTGTCGGCATGTCCTGCCTTGTAGTTCTGCTTTCTTCATCAATGCCTCTGCCATCATTGCCTGCGCTGTTAAATGGAATTCTAATGGCCCAATCCATGGTACATTTAAACATATACTGTAGCAATACAGAATCAGACACATGAAAAAGTGGAAAAGAACCCAAGGTTAAATAAATCCAGCTGCCTGATAAAGCAGGCAATGCACAGCTAAAACATCCCTGACAAATAGCTATCCAATCTTGGGTTCAAAATCTTCAAGGACTGAGAGTTGAGCAGCAGACAGTCCATTCTACTGTAACATCCCAGCAGCAGGAAGAGATTCTTAAATGTAAGTAGGAAGAGATTCTTAAATGTTCCTCTAACTGCCCTCCTCCCTGCCTCCCCATTTCACTGAAGGCAGGAACGGCTCTTCCATCTCTTTCTCCTCCCGCCTCACCGGAGCTGTTCGCCTGAGGACTCCCCCCACCCTCCAGGACCCATGGGGCTTGTTGTTGTACGGTTTGATTGCTATACAATGTATGCATCGTATAGCGATTATCCCTATGGGATGCATTGTACAACAGTACGATTTTCCCCATACAGATACATTGCATCGTATAATGATTTTAGTTGTTATATAGGGGCACAATATTTTTTTTTCAAATCCTTGTTGTTGTATGAACAAATAGGTCAATCTTTGAAGAAATCAACCCTGACTGCTCCTTGGAAGGTCAAATAGTAAAGATGAAGCTAAAGTGCTTTGGACATCAAATGAGAAGAGAGGATTCACTTGAGAAAGCCTTGATGCTGGGAAAGGTGGAGGGCAAAAGAAGAAGGGGGTGGCCAAAAATGAGATGGCTAGATGGTATTGTAGATGCAATGGGCACAGAGCTGGGCGGGTTGAGGAGGATGGTGGAGACAGAGGTGCCTGGCGGGCAATGGTCCATGGGGTCGCAAAGGGTCAGAATCGACTGTGCGACTGAACAACAACAACAAAAACAACAAGAGGCATTCGTTATATGGGGTTCTACTGCACTTGCAGAGACCATTTCAAATACTGAAGCTGTGCTCTTTCTCCACGGACCCTAAATAACTCCTGCCTACTTCACAGAGTTTGTGAAATTGCAAACTGCTTTTCCCAAAGAATTTTTGTTAAGCAGTCAGCAGGATAAAAGCTACCCATCAGTTGAGAAAAAGGAATTTAGCTACATAATGAAAGCAGGTCAGAGACTACAGCAGTGTGGAAGGCTATAATGCAAAATCTTGGGCCAGGTTGAGCCCATTTATCCATCTTCATAAACACACAGCTGCTTGAATGCAAGTGTTTGCCTGGAATAATGTTACAGCATTTTCCAGCTTTGTAATTAGGCTATGACACCTTGTAAAAACCCAGAGAATAGACTGTTTATTTTTTAAAAACCAATTTCTTTGGACAGTCAATTTCAGTATTCCCTGCTCTTGTTTCAGAAATAGAGCCAGAGAGCCAGAGAACATGCAAAGCATCGTCTAATTTTTTTTTCCCTGCCCAGTCCTGGATTGACAAAATAATTGCCTGTTTGGACAACTGCTATATGCCAATCCAGAAATGACTGTTGTTCTGGAAACTCCATGCTATTAATTCACCGAAACTAAGAAAACGAGTCCTTTTTCACTCCAGAGAACAATTAGTAATGCTTTATATAAAACAAGGTGAAAACAGGAGGCTAGGACTAACCATATTGTAAGTCTTCTGCCATAACAGATGGGACCTCTGTCAGGGCTATATCTTAACATTTTCCTCAACAACCTGTACATTGATGCTATATTTCTCTACAGTAGTTGTTGTTCAAAATTATCTTGCACCAAGCTGCAGTTCTGTTGCCAGAGGTCACAGGAGTGTAGTAGCAAAGTCACTTGGTGCCATTACCGTTCAGCCTCGTTGTTCTTAAGAAACAATAAAGGGCCCAAAGCCATGTAGTGGGATTAAATTTGCCGGTACATATATCAAACCTGTCTAATGAAATAAACACATATCATAAAGTAATAAACAAAGTAACTAAGTATGTTTCCTTGTTTATTTTTAAAACAGCCTTTTTCCTTTTTGTTTAGGCGAGGAGTTCTCAACCTTTTAAAGCCGGGTGCCAGATCACACTCCCTCAGACACCTTCAGGGGCTGGATGGCCATTTTGCCCTTCCTCCACATGGCACTTCCTGCTGTGGTGGTGGGCCACATGAAATGGTGACGCAGGCAGCATCTGGCCCATGGGCCGCAGGTTGAGAATTCCTGGCTTAGGCCATGGTTCCTGGACTCTGAACAGAAATAAAAGCAAAGCACAGCTATCTGATACCCTGTGCCATTGTATCACTGGCAAGGGTAGCCTTACATCACTTTGGGCCACTTTCTGTACTGACCCTGAAACAACATGAACATCACCCATTTCCCCCTCAGCCCCCCAATCAGTTGGGCTGCCAGGAGAGGAGAAAGAGGGGGATCCTGTTCCCTGGCTTCTAAGATGACTATCTTCCCTGTGTAGATTGTTGGGAAATAGGAAACGTTTCACCCTCCCCACCTCCTGGTCCAGCAATCCCTAGATTTTAGCAGGTAGGGTGTGTGTGTGTAAGGATTTAAGCACCAAAAAGGGACATTTAGGTTTCGAAGTGTCATCTAGAAATAATTGCATGTAGTCAGATTTGCATTGGACAAGAAAGGGCTGGTTACTTCCGTGCGCTTCCTCCAGTCCCATTTTGTACAAAAGATGACTATGGGCTGACTACCTTTTGCTCTATCATCTGAATGGGAGGGTAAGGATTTACCTTTCTAAACTCTGCTTCTCTCTTCAATCCTAGCTTTGTGAGAACATTTGGCTATATTTCATCAAATGGTAGAATGATGGGTTCCCTGTTGTATAGTATTAGTTTTTTTTTTGGTTTTTTTTAATGTTTTAGGGTATTTTTTTTTGGGCAAAGACACGGCAATGGTGACAGGCAGGGATTCGCCTGGGTAGGCTTCACCCGACAGATTTTTGCCTCTCGCCCTTGCAATTCTCCTCCCGCTGTTTCGAAAACAGCCCTTGAAACAACAGAGGGAGAATGTCTAGGGCGAGAGGCAGGAATCCGTCTGGGGAGGAGCCTACACTGTCGGATCCCTGCCTTGCGCCTTCTCCCAGAGGGAAGCGGTTCGTTATCCTTGGTGGGCTAGTGCTGAAGTTTTCGGCCCCTGCCCTCCGTGGAAGGCAATGGCTTTCCTCCGGGAGACGAAGGCTGAGAATGGAGCTGAAGCTGCAGTGAGGCCGGCACCGGCCTTCGTCGCTGGGGCTGCGGGGAGAAGAGGGGCTCCCCTTCCTTGCCACAACCCTGCCGAAGCCGTGGCGAGGCTGGCACTGGCCTTCGTCGCCAGGGTAGCGGGGAGAAGAGGGGCTCCCCTCCTCCCCGCCAAAGCCGCGACGAGGCCGGCGCTGGTCTTCGTCGCCAGAGCCACGGGGAGAAGAGGGGCTCCCCCTCCTTCCCACAACCCTGCCAAAGCTGCGGCGAGGCCGGCACCGGCCTTCGTCCCTGGAGCCGAGGGCATGGCTTCCCTCCGGGAGACAAAGGCCGAGAACGGAGCGCTGTTCTCGGCCTTCGTCTCCTGGAGGGAAGTGGTTCACGCGTCAGCCATTTTTTTTACGTGTGTGCCGGCTTTCCCAGCCTCCTCTGCGTTCATGTCCTTCTGCCTGATTGGCTGAGGGGTGGTGCGGTGCAGAGGATGCTGGGCCTTGTAGGTTTTTTTGTTCATGTTCTTGGGGCGGTTGCCCCACTCTCGGCATCTGGATCCTTGCGGCGATGCTCGCAAGGACATAAGGTAAGTGTGGCTGGCTCGGTACAGAATGGTTGGGCCGGGTGTGGCCACGTATGCCGGACACGCACAGCCCATCCATCATTTTATAGGTAAAGATAAGATAATATGTTGGTATTCCTTTGGTCAGACTTCTTCCTAAAAAAAAGTGAGGCCTAAAGAATTAGGTCAGGGTCCAATCCAATATTTGTCATGACTGACAAGCCCCATCATGTGATTAAAAAAATAAAAGAAAAAAGATTATTCCTCTCCCCACACAGTGGCTACTACAAGCCCAGGGGTGGGGAACCTGCAGCCTTGAGGGGAGCCTGGGCTTCTGGGAATTGAAGTTCCAGAACACCTGGAGGACTAGCCTATTTCCTCTAGGTCAGAGTTTTTCAACTTTGGGCCTCCAGGTGTACTTGGACATCAATTCCCAGAAGCCCAGGCTCCCCTCAAGGCCACAGGTTCCCCATCCCTGAACCCTTTCATCACAGCCTCCAAGCTATGAAGTGTACCATGTGTAATACATCTCACAGCAGTCATCAATGTGAGGTTCATTGATTTCTACAGATCATGAAGAGGAATGCCTTAAAATGCCAGCAGCTTCCAAAGTGTAGGTCTTGTGTGTTTTTCCATGTATATTTGCACTCATGTTTCTGTCTACCTAGTGGATAGATAGATAAATCTTTATTGTCATTGTCCTGCACAGAACAACAAGATCCAGCTAAACTTCCCACCATTTCTTGTTAGATCTGCCCCTGCAATTCAATCACCTACTTTCTAATGCAGCAATTCATCCACAGTTGCAGGTGGGAATATAGCGCTTTTTTGCCTTCAGGCGATTCCATCACTCTGTCAACTGTAAAGGATCATTATAAACATTTGTTATTCTTTAGACATCAAGCCCATCAAAGTTCTCTTCCCACTCTGGCAAGGGCACCGCATTTTACAAAATGATTCAATGATAGCTCAAACAATGTCATTGCTTGCCAGTGCCTTATTTAGATAGGTTGTCAGATTGCAACTGTGACCTGGGTATAAATTTTAGCAACTTATTAATATAAAACCAATAAAAAATAGTGATAGGACAAAGAGAAGAATCTCTACAAATGCATTGTTTCAGATCAGTGAAATGTTTGTGTGATTACACAACTCCTCTGAAAAACTATTTCTTCAATAGGTATTGTAACCGCTGAAAAGTGTGGTTTAACATTGCATGGAGATGTGCTGGGAAAGGCGAGACAGCACTTCATACCCAAGGAAGTCTACTTCCATCAAGTATGTGCAAATTTGTTAGGCCTGGAGAGTAAATTATCATCCTGGCACCCATTCTGGACCACATCCAGCCCAGGACTTGCCTTATAAATTCAACACTCTAAAAAACACATGAAGTTCTCAGATTGTCATTTTCATATGCGGGGGTGGGTTTGAAGGCTTCTCTCTTTCTACCACAAAAGCTGACACTTCCACTCCTCTGCATACAAGACCCACTTCGTGTCTCCTTCAAATTTTGGCACTAGGGCGATGTGTGTCCTTAGAGAACCAAATGCAGCGGTGTGGGGGGTGAAAAAAAAGAAAAGAGAAGAAAGACATCTACATCTTGTGGTTGCCAATCTCTGTAAAATTCAGTAACAAATGTTCCTTGCGTCCTAGGGCTTAAGCAGCCTAATAAAATAAGCTGATGCTATAAGTCTCCCAATGCGGACATCTTATGGCAAGGTTTATGTTCACAGCATTTTGCCAGACTTCTCTGCTGTGAATATGGAGGGGAGCGGGGAATGGCAGAGCCACCATGAAGCTACTGCTGTTGGCGACTGCTCTTTTCAGCCTGGGAGTTTGTAGGCTATGCAGGAGCAATGGTGAGTGTTTCTTCCCTTACAATGTGACATATAGTTAGAGCCTAGTAAACAATCAATCTGCCAAGTACCCTAGGCTGAAAAATGCAGGGCTACTAGGAGCCTGGTGTAATAGTAGAAGACAATGGCTGAAATCCTATTACTGAGCACAATGAGGTGCAACTCAAGTAGGCCTGTTGAATCAGTGAGAATACGATGAATCAACTTCTCTGTAAGGGCCACCAAGAGAAGGCTTACTTTAGCTTAGTAACTCATAACTAGACTTAGGGACCATTTGAATCAAAGGCACTTGCAGAGGAGTTGACTCACTAAATCACAATTGATTCTATGGGCCTATTCTAGCAAGTTACTAAACTAAGCAACAGGTTTTAAGGCAATGAATAAATATTTATGAAGCAAGTGTACTGTACAGGCTTCCAAAATTTGACCAGCTCTTGATGCATCATACTGCAGCTTCCAGCTTTCTTGCCTGAGCCATGCTGGCTTTGAATAATGGGCATTCTAGTACATCATACCCAAAGAGCAGGATAAGCTAGTCATAGCTGCTAAGAGAATATTAGCATCTAAGAAGGTTTTAAGCCAGCACACCTAATTTTAGCAGTAGGTAATTTCAGGAGGGGTGGTAGTAAGGCTTGTAATGTGCAACATCTCTGCATACAAGCTTATCTTGTTCTTTCTCTCCCCCCCCACTTCTCTCTCACACACATATCACTGCCTTTTCTTCTCTTCTCTCCCAGTTATATTCCACATCTACTCATCCTATGGAGGAACACATATACTAACACAATGGCTTCTATGCTTCTTTTACCAGATAATCTAACCTCACAGACTGCCATGATGACAAATCATGACTGATACTACTCCAACAAGTACACTTAAAATTAGCAGTACTAAGAGAAAAAGAAAGAAGTGTTGAACAAATGATAGAGGAGTTTAAGAATTAAGCCACAGTTAACCCCAAACACTGCTATATCCCCCCCCCCCAGCCACTGTTTAAATTTCAAAAGCAATGTAAACCAAATAGCACCTCTTCTGAAGAGGGCCAGGCAAATTTTAATTCATATGAAACAGCCCAGACGCTCTTTTGTTCTCAAAACATCCTAAGTAATCAAGAACTTCACCTGAATATGTTATGTCATATTTCATCTAATCTTATGTATTGTGCCACTTATTCAACATATGTATGTTTCTTTTTGGTTAACATATACGGTAAAACATATCAGAAGTGAATATTTTACTATTGTAAAGAATTGTAGCAATGGTAAAGAAACCCTGTCTTGAGTCAGAAAATCTGTCATTCTGAACTAATTGCATTGAATGATTCACATTTCTGGTGCTGAATAGCTGCTTCATGCCAACCAAATTCTTTTACATTTAGAAGGCTCAAAGGTTTATGTTTCCATGTATGTTAAAAATCATCCCTGGCATTTGCTGCAGTGGGAGAAGCTACGGTAGAAAGGAACAGAAGCAGATGGTATGTCTCTCAGGCAAAACCCCTGATTAATTATCAATAATATACACATATAGGATGATACATTTTCAGAGCAACAAGAAAAATGTGCTTCTGTCAGATCATTTAACTTCAGCCACTTTCAAGTCTAAATGACACTTCTTGAATTACTTTCTGTTTCAACCAGATTCATGAGCTGAAGTCATGTTTAAAATACTATTTTAAACCAACGCATGCATGCTCTTTAAGTGGAGCAAAAGATTAGTCAACACACAATTTCTACAAGTTCTCCTTCGTATAGTTTGTGAATCCCCACTATTGGGTTATGCGCCTGCGCAGAACGCTGATCGGAGGCTTAAAAAGCTATTGGTCAAACGTTTTGGCGGTAAGACCGCCCACCGTACCGCCCACCCTGAGGCGCCAGTCCGCCATTTTACCTCAGTTCTCTTCTTTCCGCCGTAGCAGCAGGACGATCGTTGAGAGCTTCCTCAATTTTTCGCCCTTTCTGAGGGAAAGTCTTTGGCTAACTTCAAATAATTTTTTCGGCGATCTTGTCCTTCGGGCAGGATTGCCATCCCGGTGCTGTTTCTTCCTTCTGGTGGACTCAGTTGCCTACTCGCTCCGGTCACCGTTTCCCCCCTCAAGGGGGTGGCGGCTGGCCTGCCCTTCGGGGTGCTCGCCTTCTCGAACCTTCCGTTGGAAGAATTTTTTTGATGGCTGCAGCCTTCAAGCAGTGTTCTGCCTGCCTCAAGAAGTTCCCTGCCTCCGACGGGCATAGCCTCTGTCTTTTTTGCCTGGGAGAATCTCACCAGAGCCAGTCCTGCACTCACTGTAAGAACTTTACTCGACTTGCAGTGCAGAACCGGAGCAACCGGCTGAAAGCGCACCTTATGGAGCTCGCTTTGGCTCCCGCCGCGGCCGCCTCTACCTCTGCTGGTGCCTCTCAGCCCCCTTCGCTTCCCCCTTCTTCTTCAACTCTCGCCATCAGGAAGAAGAAGGAGGAGGATAAAAATGGGGAGAAGAAGAAACATGGGTCGGAGAAAAGGCGATCTCTCCCGCCGACGCCTCGCCCTCCCGTCTCTCCGGGGCCTTCGCCTCCCTTTTCGGTCGCGAGATGTCCTTCACCCGGATCTTCGATATGGGGCGGACGGTCCTCTTCGGGATCTCCTGAAAAAGGTTGCAGGGCTGGGGCTCCAGCTCGCCCACTTCAGGTTCTCCCGTCTCCTCCTCGAGGGAGGGGCCGTTCACCCACGAGGCAGGCTTCCGTCTCTCCGAGGCCTAGGACTCCAACAATCGATGAACCGGCAGCCACCATTCCGGCCACCGTTTCGTCTCCAATCCTCCCAACCACCGTTTCGTCGGCCACCGTTTCGTCCCAACCATCGGCGGTGGATGCATCCCAGATGGACTTCTTTAAAGGGATCTTCGAGGCCATGGCAAAATCGTTTGCCCAACAGTTCAAGGCCTCCATGCCTGCGGCCTCTGCGGCTCCGGTGCCGACCACCGCAAGCCCCGGGGATGTTGGTCCTACTGTGGCTCCACCGACCTCACGAGGGTCGAGTGTCCGCTCCGCTGGCCCACCCATATCGTCTTGGTGTGGTCCAGACGTCGATGCGGTGAGCTCCCATCCCATCGACCCGCCCAGGCCGTACTGGCGCGGTCCCGACGTGGATACCAGGATTCCTCCCTCGTCCTCCGATGATTCCAGCGCGTCTTCGGAGGAGGACGAGGGGGAAGTCGACGCCGACAAGACGCCGGACCAGGCCATCGGCGCGGTTGACCCACCGCGTGGTGAGGATCAACGCTCGCTCACGGCAATGCTGACCCGCTTGGGGACCGCCCTGAACCTGAAGGTGGACCAGCCTCCACTGGAGGGCGAGGACCAAATGACCGCCAAACTGGACAGAAGGGCGATTCGACCGGTCCACATCACCATGCTTCCATCCATGTTGACGTCAGCGAAGGCAACATGGAAGAAGCCGGTGTCATCACACTCCGTTTCGTCCAGGCTCGACGGGATGTACAGAGTCCTGGACGAAAACGTTGAGTTCCTCCAACCGCACCCCTTGCCGAACTCGTTGGTGGTTAAGGCCTTCCAGCATAGGACGGCCACCAGCGGTTTTCCGGTACCTTCGACTCCGGAAGGGAAGAAGCTGGACGCGGTGGGACGCAAGTTTTACGCCACCGGTTCCCTCTTCCTCCGAGCCGCCAATTACTCGGCTGCCATGGGCCTCTATCAGTCGCACCTCTGGGAGCAGGTGACGGTCCTGGCGGCTAAGCTGCCCGGCGATGCCCAGAAGGGGTTCGACCCACCCAGGCCGTACTGGCGCGGTCCCGACGTGGATACCAGGATTCCTCCCTCGTCCTCCGATGATTCCAGCGCGTCTTCGGAGGAGGACGAGGGGGAAGTCGACGCCGACAAGACGCCGGACCAGGCCATCGGCGCGGTTGACCCACCGCGTGGTGAGGATCAACGCTCGCTCACGGCAATGCTGACCCGCTTGGGGACCGCCCTGAACCTGAAGGTGGACCAGCCTCCACTGGAGGGCGAGGACCAAATGACCGCCAAACTGGACAGAAGGGCGATTCGACCGGTCCACATCACCATGCTTCCATCCATGTTGACGTCAGCGAAGGCAACATGGAAGAAGCCGGTGTCATCACACTCCGTTTCGTCCAGGCTCGACGGGATGTACAGAGTCCTGGACGAAAACGTTGAGTTCCTCCAACCGCACCCCTTGCCGAACTCGTTGGTGGTTAAGGCCTTCCAGCATAGGACGGCCACCAGCGGTTTTCCGGTACCTTCGACTCCGGAAGGGAAGAAGCTGGACGCGGTGGGACGCAAGTTTTACGCCACCGGTTCCCTCTTCCTCCGAGCCGCCAATTACTCGGCTGCCATGGGCCTCTATCAGTCCCACCTCTGGGAGCAGGTGAAGGTCCTGGCGGCTAAGCTGCCCGGCGATGCCCAGAAGGGGTTCGACGCGCTGGCGACCGAAGGGGACTTTCTGTCGGAGCAGCAGATGAGGACGGCCAGGCACTTCAATGATTACGCGGCCAAGGACATGTCCTCTGCCATTTTGCTCCGTCGTCATGCCTGGCTCAGGGGCACCTCCCTCGATGATGCTATGAAAAAGCTCATCGAGGAGTTCCCGTTCGATGGACAGGGCCTGTTCGGACAGGACACCGATAAGGTGCTGAACGAAATGCGCCAAACGAACTCGACGGCCAAGTTCCTGGGGCTTACCACGCCGGCTCCGCCTGCCAGGCCGCGATTCCAACCCTTCACGCGGCGGTATCAGGGGAACCTGCAGCAACAGGGTGGCTCAACGGATCAGCCAAGGCTTGGCCCCTACAAACAACGGCGCCAACGCAAGTCCCGTTACCAGCCTTACGGACAGGGCAAGCGTTCCGACGCAAAATCCAAGTCCCGAGTTTGAAACCGCGATGGTCAAGTCTCTCTCGCTCCACCTCCCATACCTTCCCCTCCGGAATTTCCTCCAGGTGTGGTTGGGCATCACGGACGACCGGTGGGTCTTAAAGATCTTGTCCGCTGGTTACACCATCGAGTTCGTACGAGTGCCTCGGGTAGGAAGACATCGTTCTCCTTCGTATAGTTTGTGAATCCACACTCATGGGTTATGCGCCTGCGCAGAACAGCCGATCGGAGGCTTGAAAAGCTATTGGTCAAAAGTTTTGGCGGTAAGACCGCCCACCGTACCGCCCACCCTGAGGCGCCCGCGCGCCATTTTACCTCAGTTCTCTTCTTTCCGCCGTAGCAGCAGGACGATCGTTGAGAGCTTCCTCAATTTTTTCGCCCTTCTGAGGGAAAGTCTTTTTGGCAAATCTTAACAATTTTTCTCGGTGATCTTGTCCTCCGGGCAGGATCGCCACCCCGGCTCTGTCTCTTCTCTTGAGTGGATTCAGTAGCCAATTTTTCGCATCGATCACCGTCTCCCCCCTCAAGGGGGTGGCGGCTGGTCGGCCCTTCGGGGTACTCGTCTCCAGAAACTTCCACTGGAAGAATTTTTTCCGCGGTTGATGGCTGCAGCGTTTAAACAGTGCACGGCTTGCCTTAAGAAGTTTCCGGCTTCCGACGGACACAGCCTGTGCCTTTTTTGTTTGGGAGAGTCGCATCAGAGCCAGTCTTGCCCGCATTGCAAAAAGTTTACGCGCCTCGCGGTGCAGAACCGAAGCAATCGCCTCAAGGCTCACCTGATGGAGCTCGCTCTGGCTCCCGCCGCGTCCGCCTCCACGGCCGCCGCTGCCGCTCAACCACCGCCGGCCTCTTCCTCCGTCCTTCCGATGAGGAAGAAGAAGAAGAAGGACAAGAACGGTGAGAAGAAGCGCAAGCGTGGGTCGGAAAAGAGACGGTCGCTTCCCCCCACTCCGCGCACACCCGCCTCTCCCGGGCCTTCGCCGCCGTTCTCGACTGCCCGATGTCCTTCTCCGGGATCCTCCATCTGGGGAGGACGGTCGTCTTCCGGGTCACCTGAGAAAGGACGCAGGGCTGGGGCTCCAGCTCGCCCACCTCAGGTGCTCTCCTCTCCTCCTCGGGGCAGAAATTCCTCGCCGAGGCAGGCCTCCGTCTCTCCACGGCCCAGGACGCCGACGGACGAGGCGGTCGTCACCGTTCCGACGACCGTTTCGCCGACACCGACGCCGGCCACCGTTTCGGCTCCCACCGTTTCGTGGGCCACCATCCCGCCGGCCACCGGAGCTCCACCGCCAGCGGACTCGGACGCGTCTCAGATGGCCCTCGTCCGAGAGATGTTCCAGGTCATGGCGTCGTTTGCGACCAGGTTCCAGACCTCCACGCCTGCGGCCTCTGCGGCTCCGGTTCCGACCACCGCAAGCCCCGGGCATCCCGGCTCTGCCGCGGCCCCACCGACCTCCTGTGGGTCGAGTACCCGCTCCGCCGGCCCACCCAACCCGTCATGGTGTGGTCCGGACGTTGATGCGGTGGACGCCCATCCCGCCGGCCCGCCCAGGCCGTACTGGCGCGGTCCGGACGTGGACGAAAGACTGCCTCCCTCGTCCTCCGATGAGTCCAGCTCGTCGTCGGAGGAGGACGAGGGAGACGTCGACGCCGAGCGCACGCCGGAACAGGCCATCGGCTCAGTGGACCCACCGCGTGGTGAGGACCAGCGCTCACTGACCGCCATGCTCACGAGGCTCGGCACCGCCCTCAACCTGAAGGTCGACCAACCGCCGTTGGAGGGTGAGGATCAGATGACCGCGAAGCTCGACAGGCGTGCTGTGCGGCCGGTCCACATAACCATGCTCCCCTCCATGATGACCACGGCGAGGGCGACGTGGAAGAAACCTTTGGCGGCACACTCCGTTTCGTCCAGGCTCGACAGCATGTACCGGGTCCTGGACGAGAACGTCGAGTTCTTGCAGGCGCACCCCCTGCCGAATTCCCTGGTGGTCAAGGCCTTCCAGCATAGGACGGCCACCAGCGGATTCCCGGTCCCGTCGACGCCGGAGGGAAAGAAACTGGACGCGGTGGGGCGTAAGTTTTACGCCACCGGCTCCCTATTCTTTCGGGCCGCAAACTATTCGGCCGCCATGGGCCTGTACCAATCTCACCTCTGGGAGCAGGTGAAGGTTGAGACGGCTAAACTGCCCGCCGATGCCCAGAAGAGGATTGACGCGCTGGCCACCGAGGGGGACTTCGTCGCCGAGCAGCTGATGCGCACTGCCCGGCATATCAACGATTATGCGGCAAAAGACATGGCCTCCGCAATCTACCTCCGTCGCCATGCTTGGCTCAGGGACACCTCCCTCGATGACGCTATGAAAAAGCTCATCGAGGAGTTTCCCTTCGACGGGCAGGGCGTCTTCGGTCAGGACACCGATAAGGTCCTGAATGAGATGCGCCAGACCAGTTCCACGGCGAAGTTCCTGGGGCTCACCACGCCGGCAACTTCCACCAGGCCGAGGTTCCAGCCCTTCACACGGCGGTTCCAGGGCAACCCACAGCAGCAGGGACCGACGGAGCAGCCTAGATCCAGCTCCTATAAACAGCGGCGACAACACAAACCCCGCTACCGGCCCTACGGACAGGACAAGCGTTCGACCGCGAGGCCCAAGCCCCGCGTTTGAAGCTGCGACGGCCGAGTCTCTCTCGCTCCACATCCCGTACCTCCCCCTCCGGAACTTCCTCCAGGCATGGTCGGGCATCACGGACGACCAGTGGGTCTTAAAGATCTTGTCCTCTGGCTACGCCATCGAGTTCGTGCGGGTGCCTCGAGTAGGAAAACATCGTCTCACCACCTCGTCCCCCCATTTGGAGGAAGAAATAGCGACCCTTCTCTCCAAGGGAGCCATCGAGCGGGTAGCACCGTCCGACTGGGACAACGGCTTCTACTCGAGGTACTTCGTGGTCCAGAAGAAGGACGGAGGCCTTCGCCCTATCCTGGACCTACGCCGCCTGAACAAATGCATCCACACCAGGAAGTTCCGGATGGTGACCCTACAGACCGTCCTCCCCCTCATCAACAAAGGGGACTGGTTCACAGTCATAGACCTCAAGGATGCCTACTTCCACGTTTCCATCCTCGAGGAACACAGACGGTTTCTCCGCTTCCGTATCGACCATTCCGTGTACCAGTACCGATGCCTACCGTTCGGTCTGGCCACGGCACCGCGGGTCTTCACCAAATGCATGGCTCCGGTGGCTGCATTCCTCCGCCAACGGGGCATCAGGGTCTTCCCGTACATCGACGATTGGTTGATCGTCTCCCCCACCAAATCGTCGGCCGTTCGGGACACACAATACACGGTTCACCTCATGGAGAGTCTCGGCCTCAGGATCAACTTCACCAAGTCGAAGTTGACTCCCTCCCAGCGCGTCGAGTACATCGGAGCGGTACTCGACTCGCTCACTACGAGAGCCTACGCCCCCCAGAAACGCTTACGGGACATTGCGCAGGGGGTGAGCGAACTGCGCACGAAGCCGTGCATCCGGGCGAAGAAGGCTCAGAGACTTCTAGGCCTGATGGCCTCAACGACGGCAGTGATCCCCCATGCCAAGTTGAAATTCAGGTCCCTGCAATCGTGGCTCCTTCACGAGTTCGACGCACTTCGGGAGAGCCAATCCAAACGGTTGACCCCATCTCCAGAACTGAGGGACCAACTGCTCTGGTGGTCTACACCACGCAACGTGGCCACGGGGAAGAGTTTCTACCCCCCGCAACCTTCGCTGCAGATACTGACCAACGCGAGCAACCTCGGCTGGGGCGCTGCTTGCGGGACTCTCACGGTCAACGACACCTGGACACCGCACGAAACGGTGCACCACATAAATTACTTGGAGCTGCTGGCCATTTGGAAGGCCCTGCGCTCCTTCGAGACTCTGCTCACCGGCAAGGCGGTTCAAGTGGCCTCGGACAATACCACGGCGGTGGCGTACCTCAACAAGCAGGGAGGAACACGGTCCACCACCCTCTTGTACCTTGCAGTGCAGTTGTGGGAATGGTGCCTGGAGAGGCACATTTTCCCAATTGGAGTGCACATTCAGGGCACACTGAATGTCTTGGCAGACCACCTAAGCCGTCTCACCTCGACGACCCACGAATGGGAGCTGGACGACGGAGTGTTCCAGTCCCTGTGCGAGGTCTGGGGGACGCCGAGCATCGACCTCTTTGCATCGGAGTCCAACAAGAAACTCAGCAGGTACTGCTCCAGAGCAGGCATCGGACCGAACTCCGAGGGCGATGCCTTCATGAAACGGTGGGATCAGGACTATCTCTACGCCTTTCCTCCGTTTCCTCTGGTCCAGAAGGTACTCACCAGGATGCACCAACACAGAGCCAATGCAATTCTGGTGGCACCGGCGTGGCCGCGCCAACCCTGGTTTCCGCTACTGTTGCGCATGTCGTCACAGTATCGCACACTGCCGGAATCACCGACACTCCTCCAAATGGAGCAGGGCCAGCTGCACCATTCGGACCTGCCCAGCCTCCACCTCACCGCGTGGAGGATAACCCCAGACTGGCCAGGATCCTTGAACTAGCGCGGCGCCCTTCCACAAGGAAGTCCTACGCTTCCAAATACAGGCGTTTTTGTGCTTTCCTGGCCGCCCGGCAAACGCCCCCCACGCAGGTGGGACTGCAGGACATTTTAACCTACCTCCTCCAGCTGGCGGAGTCTGGTCTCAGCATCACCTCCATCCGAGTGCATCTCGCAGCAGTGGTAGCGCACTCTCCTGCTGGCTCGCCCGCTTCCGGGGCTTTCCGCGACCAAACGGTAAAGCGCTTCCTCAAGGGACTAAAGAACGCTTTTCCGCCGGCCCGGACACCGACGGCTCAATGGTCACTGTCCACCGTTCTTAACGCGCTCACCAGGACCCCCTTCGAGCCCATGGCTACCGCCGATGTTCGTCTCCTCACATGGAAGACAGCATTCCTGGTGGCCATCACGTCTGCACGACGAGCTGGTGAGCTGGTTGCCCTGCGAGCAGACGCACCTTTTCTCCAGTTCTTCAACGACCGCGTCGTCCTCCAAGAGGACATCACCTTCCTACCCAAGGTGGTCTCCAAGTTTCACATGGCACAAACTATCTCCTTGCCAACCTTCTTCCAGAACCCCACTAACGCCCAAGAAAGGACTTGGCACACGCTGGATGTGAAACGAGCTTTATTGTTTTACACCAGCAGGACTAGAGAGTTCAGGAAGTCACAACGCCTCTTTGTGGCTTATGGGGGAAAGTCCAAGGGTGAACCCATCTCTGCTCAAAGGTTCTCCAAATGGATCACCTCTACCATCTACCTGGCCTACGAGTCAGCTTCACTGCCACCTCCACCGCATGTCAGGGCGCATTCCACCAGGGCGGTTGCCACATCCACTGCCTTTCTGGAGGGCACACCGCTTGAGGACATATGTAAGGCTGCCACCTGGTCCAGACCTTCCACATTTGTCCAGCACTACAGGGTGGACACCAGAGCCACTGCGGACGCCAGGCTTGGCCGTGTCGTCCTCACCAGGGGGCTCCGGACTCAACGCCCCTGACGGGTCCACCTACGGGTTCTTCAGCTCATCGTGGGATCATCTCATCCGACTGCCCACCGACCAAGTAAGTGTGAGCTTGCTAATCTCCCATGAGTGTGGATTCACAAACTATACGAAGGAGAAAGTTCGGTTTCACTTACCAGTGATAACTTTCGTTCTTCGAGTATATAGTTTGTGAATACACACTACCCACCCTGCCTCCCCTCTTGAGCTGCACGGATGAGATCAGTTGGTTTATCCTGTGCTTGGCTTAAGTATGGAACTGAGGTAAAATGGCGCGCGGGCGCCTCAGGGTGGGCGGTACGGTGGGCGGTCTTACCGCCAAAACTTTTGACCAATAGCTTTTCAAGCCTCCGATCGGCTGTTCTGCGCAGGCGCATAACCCATGAGTGTGTATTCACAAACTATATACTCGAAGAACGAAAGTTATCACTGGTAAGTGAAACCGAACTTTTCACACCTCGTCCCCCCATTTGGAGGAAGAAATATCAACTCTTCTGTCCAAAGGAGCCATCGAGCGGGTAACTCCGTCCGACTGGGACAACGGCTTCTACTCAAGGTACTTCGTGGTTCAGAAGAAGGACGGAGGACTTCGCCCAATTCTGGACCTGCGCCGCCTGAACAAGTGCATCCACACCAGGAAGTTCCGGATGCTGACCCTGCAGACCGTCCTCCCCCTCATCAACAAAGGGGACTGGTTCACAGTCATAGACCTCAAGGACGCTTACTTCCATGTCTCCATCCTCGAGGATCACAGGTGGTTCCTTCACTTCCGCATCGGCAATTCAGTGTACCAGTACCGATGTCTACCGTTCGGTCTGGCCACGGCACCGAGGGTCTTCACCAAGTGAATGGCTCCGGTGGCTGCCTTCCTCCGCCAGCGGGGGATCAGGGTCTTCCCGTACTTCGACGATTGGCTGATTGTCTCCCCCACCAGCTCGTTATCCATTCGGGACACACAATTCACGGTCCACCTCATGGAGAGTCTTGGCCTCAGGATCAACTTTGCCAAATCGAAGTTGATTCCCTCTCAGCGCGTCGAGTACATTGGAGCGGTGCTCGGCTCGCTTGTTACCAGAGCTTCGCCCCCCAAAAACGCTTGCAGGACATTGCACATGGGGTGAGCGACTTCCGGACCAAACCGTTCATCCGGGCGAAAAAGGCGCAGAGACTTCTAGGCCTCATGGCCTCAACGACAGCGGTAATTCCTCACGCCAAGTTGACATTCCGGTCCCTGCAGTCGTGGCTCCTCCACGAATTCGACTCGCTCCGGGAGAGTCAGTCCAAACGGTTGACTCCGTCTCCGGAGCTGTTGGACCAGCTGCTGTGGTGGACGACGCCACTCAACGTGGCCACGGGGAAGAGCTTTTACCCCCCGCAACCATCGTTGCAGGTATTGACCGACGCAAGCAACCTCGGCTGGGGGGCTGCCTGCGGGACTCTCACGGTCAACAACGTTTGGTCACCTCATGAGATGGTGCACCATATCAACTACTTGGAACTTTTAGCCGTTTGGAAGGCCCTACGTTCCTTCGAGACCTTACTCACCGGCAAGGTGATTCAAGTGGCCTCGGACAATACCACGGCAGTAGCATACCTGAACAAGCAGGGAGGAACGCGATCCACCACCCTTCTTTACCTCGCTGTGCAACTCTGGGAGTGGTGCCTGGAAAGACACATCTTTCCGATTGGAGTGCACATTCAGGGCAAACTGAATGTCTTGGCCAACCACCTCAGCCGTCTCACCTCGACGACCCACGAATGGGAACTGGACGACGAGGTATTTCGGTCCCTTTGCGAGGCCTGGGGGACGCCGAGCATCGACCTCTTTGCGTCGGAGTCCAACAGGAAGTGCCACAGGTATTGTTCAAGGGCAGGCATCGGACTGAACTCCGAGGGCGATGCCTGCATGAAACGGTGGGACCGGGACTACCTCTACGCCTTTCCCCCGTTTCCTCTGGTCCAGAAGGTCCTCACCAGGATGTACCAACACAGGACCAACGCAATTCTTGTGGCTCCAGCGTGGCCTCGCCAGCCCTGGTTTCCGCTACTGTTACGCATGTCGTCACAGTATCGCACGCTGCCGGAATCACCAACGCTCCTCCAAATGGAGCACGGCCAGCTTCACCATTCGGATCTACCCAGCCTCCACCTCACCGTGTGGAGGATAACCCCAGACTATCCAGGATCTTGGAGCTAGCACGGCGTCCTTCCACACGGAAGTCTTATGCTTCCAAATACAGACGCTTTTGTGCTTTTCTGGCATCCCAGCAGACGTCCCCTCCACAGGTGGGACTGCAGGACGTCTTGTCCTACCTCCTCCATTTGGCGGAGTCTGGCCTTAGCATTGCCTCCATTCGAGTCCACCTCGCAGCGGTGGTGGCTCACTCTCCGGCTGGCTCACCCGCTTCTGGTGCCTTTCGCAACCAAACGGTGAAGCGTTTCCTCAAGGGACTACGGAACGCCTTCCCGCCGGTCAGGACTCCAACGGCACAATGGTCACTTTCTGCCGTTCTCAACGCGCTCACCAGGACTCCTTTCGAGCCTATGGCTATCGCGGATGTTCGTCTCCTCACGTGGAAGACGGCGTTTCTGGTGGCTATCACGTCTGCTCGATGAGCTGGTGAACTGGTGGCTCTGCGGGCAGACGCACCGTTTCTTCAGTTTTTCAATGACCGCGTGGTGCTCCAAGCGGATATCACCTTCCTTCCCAAGGTAGTCTCCCAGTTTCATATGACACAGACTATCTCCTTACCAACCTTCTTCCAGAACCCCACCAACGCCCAAGAAAGGACTTGGCACACCCTGGATGTGAAACGAGCTTTATTGTTTTACACCAGCAGGACAAGGGAGTTCAGGAAGTCGCAACGCCTCTTTGTGGCTTATGGGGGGAAGTCCAAGGGCGAACCCATCTCTGCCCAGAGGTTCTCCAAATGGATCACGTCTACCATCTACTTGGCCTACGAGTCGGCCTCGCTGCCACCTCCACCGCATGTCAGGGCGCATTCTACGAGGGCGGTTGCCACATCCACTGCCTTTTTGGAAGGCACACCGCTTGAGGACATATGTAAGGCTGCCACCTGGTCCAGACCTTCTACATTTGTCCAGCATTACAGAGTGGACACCAGAGCCACTGCGGACGCCAGGCTTGGCCGTGTCGTCCTCACCAGGGGGCTCCGGGCTCATCGCCCTTGACAGTTCACCCTACCTGACCAACATACTCATCGTGGGATCATCTCATCCGACTGCCCACCGACCAAGTGAGTGTGAGCTTGCTAATCTCCCAATAGTGGGGATTCACAAACTATACGAAGGAGAAAGTTCGGTTTCACTTACCAGTGATAACTTTCGTTCTTCGAGTATATAGTTTGTGAATACACACTACCCACCCTGCCTCCCCTCTTGAGCTGCACGGATGAGATCAATTGGTTTATCCTGTGCTTGGCTTAAGTATGGAACTGAGGTAAAATGGCGGACTGCGCCTCAGGGTGGGCGGTACGGTGGGCGGTCTTACCGGCAAAACTTTTGACCAATAGCTTTTTAAGCCTCCGATCAGCGTTCTGCGCAGGCGCATAACCCAATAGTGTGTATTCACAAACTATATACTCGAAGAACGAAAGTTATCACTGGTAAGTGAAACCGAACTTTATACCTCTCATTCAACCACAACATATCTTGTGACAGTTCTGAGACACACAAATTTGATCTGTCACAACCTTTCATGCGCTACGCCCCACTATGTGTCTGAAGAAGCCTAGACCCCAAAAAGCTATGTCAAATAAAATTTGTGAGTCTTAAAGGTGCCACAAGACTTTTTGTTGTTTTCTTTGCAACAAACTAACATAGCTATCCCTTCTAAAAAATCCCCTCACTCAATGTTTTCAGGAACCAAACCATTGTGGAGTCCAAAAACTCAAAGAGACACTAGCATCAAGGTGGCTACTTGACTTTAAGTTAATGATCTCTAAATTCCCACCAACCAGACAACAAATAAAGTGACTTGCCCATTTGGAGAGAATGTCTTGGGATTCTGTACCATACAAGGCATATGTGAAGAGGAGTAGGACAAGGGCCATGAGGCAGACCCAGAGGAAGATGGAGAGATAACATCAAAGACATAGTTCAAGAACACAATAACACTGGTGGAGGCCGCTTGAAGTGCCAGAGCAAGAACCTTGTATCTCCCTCAAAATCCGAAGGAGTAAAAGAGGAAGTAACGAAGAAGAAGAACCAAGATACTTCTGTCCATGTAGAAAAGAAGTTTAACCCCTCTTCTTTGCTTCCATTGGGTTAGAAGCAACTTGGGTCAATTACAAACAAATGGAAGTGGAAATCAGCAGAGGAAAAAAAGAGTTAACACTCTAATACAAAATTTTCTAATATATATATTAGACTAAAATTCCTTTTGCCCATAATGGCTATATGATTCAATGAATTGTAGCATCACAAAAGCTTTCTGAGATCTTTGTTGGAATTCAGTGCTTGGGATAGGGCTTAACTCCCAGACCCATAATTGGGCAGGAAACACCCCCACCCCCAGGCCTGGCAGATGTCAAAACACCAGAAGACAGAGCAGTCCTCTTACCCCACCATCCACATGCTTCCCACACTTTTTCTTTGCATTCTCTGAAAAGGACCCTAGGTGCCTTTGGGAAATGGAAGCAACACCCAAAGGTGTTCCAACTGAGGGTACCTTGATGGCTCCCAGTTCCACAGTCTGGCAGGTGGGGAGGGGGAGGTGTCCATCAAATTATGAGACTCGACAGGAAGTTTATTTTCCCCAATAGTCCCTCCCCACTCAGTGCCAAATCAAAGTGGGAAATGAATCAGGCTGTACTAGAATGCCTAAGCCAAAGCCCTGTATTACCTTCAGGTTCCTTTGTCTGAAAACAAGGAGGAAGCTGATTAACAGGGAATCCCATGTTGTTTTCTTTTGACATGGAAACACATTTTTACAAATTCTGGATTGAAACCAATTGCAACATAGAAAGTATTAAAAGAAAAGGATCTTCAAAAGGAATTTAAAAATATCAAAGGAAAAAGATCTTCAAAAGGAATACCCACCATTTTGGCTGCTGAAGAAGAAATTCTTCTATCTTCTAGAAGATCCAGAAGTTCTGCCAAAAGTTGAGGACTGATGGGGCTAGAAAGACAGAAATCACTGAAGACAGGTTTGTTGTTGCTGTGTGCTATCAAGTCACTTTTGACTTATAGACTCTAACAGGGTTTTCAAGCATGTCAGATTTTCAAGTAGTTGTTTATCCAGTGAGATTCCATGTCTGAGAAGGGATATGAATTTGATAGATTGATATTCTTAAATTAAAAAAAAATATTCACCCTATGTTTAGGATGACCAAGGATTGACAAAATCTGCTCCTTTCTCACCATGGAGTTCTCTGCTTTACTTCCCTCATGCTCTGAATACCTAGTTTGTGGACTATAGCAAACATGCATGTGTTTCAAATAGTTTTAAACATTCATGCTCATAATTCTTTCTTAAAGTGAATGGTAATGTCTCAACTGTCATTCTATTTTACCTTCATAAAACTAATACTGTACTGATGTCTTGTTGTGGACTCTGAGAATATCAAGTTGGATCTCTAAACTATGAGAACATCAACAATCTTGGAAAGTGTGATGATTAACAGCTGTATTAGGTATGACCCATCCCACAACCATAAAATTTTTGCACCAGCTTTGTATCTCCAGCTCCAGGCATTGTACTCCTACACAACAATGTGCACAAATCCCCTATAATGTGGGGGTTGTGGTTTATTTATTTATTTTGTTCGACTTTTATCGACGTCTCCTCGGCTCCAAAATCTCTTCTGCCCTCCGAATTGTGAATTTATGTACACACCTTGGGATAAGAATTCAAAACTCAGGGTTGGTGGAAGAAAATTATATAGAAATAGGTATAATGTTATGATGAAGGTTTGGGAGACAGGAGATTGGGTGGGGTTTGTATGTAACACAGCTAGGATTAAGCCATTGTTAAGATCAATAGGCACAAACTGTTCTGCTTATATTGCACACTAACCCCCACCCCCACCCAACATATGCTCTACTCCGAATTTATATTTGTGCTTAGACTGCACATCAGTAAAGGATCTGGAATCAAAGCCTTACAAATAATGGCTCAGGGAGCTAGGTAAATTAGTGAGAGGATTCTAGTAGCAGTAATCTAAAAATATATTTCTGACCTCTAACTTGTAATCACAAAAAATGAATTTAGAAGTTCATGTCCTATTAGATGATAACACTGTTTACTATAGTTGTTGTTGTTCAGTTGCATAGTCGAGTCTGACCCTTTGCAACCCCATGGACAATTGCACACCAGACACCCCTACACCATCCTCCTCAACCCACCAAGCTTTGTGCCCATTGCGTTAATACCATCTAGCCATCTCATTCTCTGCTGCCCCCTTCTTCTTTGGCCCTCCTCCTTTCGCAGCATCAAGGCTTTCTCAAGTGAATCCTTTCTTCTCATTTGATGTCCAAAGTACTTTAGCTTCATCTTCAATATTTGATCTTCCAAGGAGCAGTCGGAGTTGATGTCTTTTAAGATTGACCTATTTGTTCTCTTTGCTGTCCAGGGTACTCTCAAAACTCTCCTCCAGCACCACATCTCAAAGGCCTCTATTCTTATGCGCTCAGCTTTCTTTGTGGTCCAGCTCTCACAATCAAATATTACTACTGGGAATACCATTGCTTTAACTATGCAGACTTTTGTTTGCAAGGTGGTGTCTCTACTTTTAACTGTTCCCCAAATTTCTCATAGCTTGCATCAGTCACCTTTTTATTTCATGGCTGCAATCACCATCTGCAGTGATCTTGGATCCTAAGAGTGTAAAGTCTATCACTGCTTTTACTTCTTCTTCATCTATTTTCCAGGGAGTGATAAGGGCCTGTTGCCATTATCTTGGTTTTCTTGATGTTGAGTCTCAAGTCAGCTCTTGCACTCTCTTCTTTCAACCTTAGGTCTTCTTCACTCTCTGCCATTAGGTATCAACTGCATATCTCAAATTGTTGATGTTTCTCCCAGCAATTTTAATTCCAACTTGTGATTCATCCAGCCCTGCATTTCACATTATGTGCTCTGTGTATAAGTTGAATAAGTAGGGTGACAAAATGCAGCCTTGTCTTACTCCTTTTCCTATTCCAAACCATTCCGTCATTCCGTATCCTGTCCTAACTGTTGCTTCTTGACTCTTGCACAGATTTCTCATGAGACATATAAGGTGTTCTATTTACTATAGCCTCCACAAATTGGTGTCTTCCATACACCATTGGGTTACAATCTCCAGCAACCTCTGAATAACTCATGGTCAAGGATGACAGAAACTGTAGTTGAAACCATCTGGAAGACAAGAGTCTAAGAAAGGCTGCACTGTTATAAAAACACTAATTCTTAGAGTCCAAGATTTACTTATTTAAAGATCTGAAAGCCTCACCTTTCCTTTACTGTACACTCATGTTGTTTTAAATAGCCAAGAAGATCTGTTAGAATCCAGCCAACCACCTTTTGGGGATTCATTTTTGTTGCTTTCATCACCATTTCAAAGAATTCTATTAATCCAGCTTCACCCTGTTCAAAGATAAAATGTGTATTAAGAAGGCAAAGGTTAAAAACAACACCCCCTTCAATCCCCTTTTCTTTTTGTTTGACTCATCAACATGCAATATTCTTAAACTCTGGGTCCCACAAATTCCGCACCATCAATCTAATCAGTGTGCTTCAAGTTACTTCACAATATTTCCAAAAGAGTGACTACATGAATATTCAATTGAGCTGTTGACAGTCAAGGCTTCAGCCTCTCTGTGAGTTTTACAGAAGTTAATACTCTTGTTCACTAGCTTGTTAATAGAATTAATTCCTACAGTTATTCATAACCTAAAATGTTACATTTAAGACTGAAGCCAATCATAAACAAGCAGTGGTAGAGTGTTCTGAAATGCAGAATGTTGGCCTGCCACTACTCGTTTCAGCAGACTTTTATCGTTATTCCTCCTAAAACATTTCAAGCTACTTGTTGATTTTGGAACAAAAGTACTTAGAAATCACTGACCCATTCAGGAAGCAAGCTACAAGGTCAAGAAAATGCTGCAGCCGATGTGACCTGCAGGCATTTGGTAGACAACTGGCCACATCACAAAGGTTTGCAAATTCACCATCTTGTATCTCAGCAAGTCGAGATATATATCATTCCTTTCCCTGCAAGTTTGATTGTCACAGAGAAGTGTGGACACCCACAATATTAAAAAAAAGGGTTATAGGCTATGGCTGTGGAGATGATTTCACAAATATTTCTGTCTGTCTGACAACATAGGGTAGGTAAAGTTAGTGCTTGTATGTGAGTGGAAGAAGGTTGAGAGAAGAAATGCCAGAACACATTTTAGGTAGGCTAGTATGGAGTTCAAAGTGCACTTTCAAGTGCCTTCATTTTGGCAGTATCACCTCTGACTTAGACTCAGAAGATGTGAGAGTTTCTATTTCCTTATTGCATGTGTTATATTTGCATTCCTAACTGCTTGATGAGATACTGAATCAGATGAAACATCCACATATTTTAAAGTACTGTACATTAATAAAGAACTGTTTGTTACCTTCTGCCATTTTTCATTCTTAACACAGAAGCATATGCACCACAAACTATTTGAGCCTGGAAAAAGTGATGGGACAGTGCTCAGAAACTCCAGCCACCACGATGGCCATACTAGTTGGGGAGTCAGAAATTTGTCACTGTTCCAACCTCCAATAAATTTCCGACTATGACATTAAAATAGATATGAAGTCATATCAAGAGAGCTCAGCTGTCATCATAGAGCAGAGGTAGTGAACCCGTGGCACTCACAGCCCTCTCAGTGGGCACACATGCCCCAACAGAGTTCACCCCACCTCTCTGCCCAGCAGTCCAATGGGAGCGCTTCCTCCCTCCCCCAGCAAGTTCACCCTGCCCAGCAGCCCAATGGGAGTGCTTCTTCCCTCTCCCCCAGCACAGTTTGCCTCGCCTCTCTTACAATCAAGAGACAGGGAATATATAGAAAATCTGCTTAAAGTACTTCTACTATTATTTTTGTCAAACCTCCCCATTTTCTTAAAAACCAGATTTCATGTACAAAGGGCTACTGCTTGAATAAAACAGAGGCATAATAAAAGATCTGAATGAAATTAGGGAACGTTGGTCACCATTAACCTTCAGAAGTGTTGAGCATAAGTGAGGGCATCACTTTTTTATTGAAAAAATGTGCTATATTCTTCAGTGGTTTTCCAACATGGGGGATGATGATTGTTGAAGGCAGCTTTAAACCAGACCCTATAAGTCAGTGAAGGTGAACCTTGGCACTCCAGGTGTTCTAGGACTGCAATTGCCAGAAGCCCAAGTCAGCACTCCTGCTGATCAGGGCTTCTGGGAATTGAAGTTCAAGAACAGCTGGAGTGTCAAGGTTCACCATCACTGCTGTAAGTCATTCTGTTCTGTTCATCAAGTATACTAAGACTTATTGGTAAATCAACAGCAGAGTACATGCATAAATGAGCGTGTGTATTACACGCTAGTGAAAACCTTCCCGGAATTCCTTGTGGATACGGGTTAATTAGATTAGATTTTATGATCTGGACTCAAGCTCCCACTGAGTCATAAAAATCTGGGGATGACCTTGGGCCAATTCTTCCTTTTCTCCTTTAGCCTAATTTCTGCTCCTTGAATTGTTGTAAGATTAGCTCTGAAGGGAAGAGCCATCAGTCTTGTCTTGAGTTCTCTGTAGGAAAAGTGGGATATAAAAATAAATACAGTGGTTCTTAACTTCCATCTCTTTTTTTGTTGCATGGACCGGTTCACTGTCCCAAGTACTTATTATGTCTTGCTTTAGTTTATCCTTAATTTACACTGGTTTTATTCTCAAGATAAAGATTCTTGCCTGTTTTGATTGTTAACTTCCATATGCATGGCATTTAAAAAATAAACTTAATAAATAAAGAGGAGGGAAAAGCCGGAGAGGCGAGGCAAGAAAGAGAGTTGTGCTATCACGACTGTTTACCGTAATTAAAGGAAACTAGTGCAAATTTTGTAATATAGTCTTAAGAATCCCCTAAAGAATTAATGCAGCACCAACTGGAATAAGCAAAAAAAAAAAAAGAAAAGAAAAGGAAAAGGAAACAATAATTCTGTACTGATCTATGACATTATTTTAATGCAATTTTCTTTGCATAATGCTCTGGCTAACAAGTTGGCAGGGAGCACTGATCTCACATTTTGAAGGCCTCTCAGTACCTATGCCATTTATTTAATGAGCACACTTGGGCCCTCTAACTTGAAAGACTGTTCATTAGATTTATGCATCCTTTCCATTAGCAATCTGCTTGTATTCCTGATGTAAGCTTCAAACAACAACAAAAATGCCATGTCTCAGGTGAATTTTGATTACTTTGTATCTCACTGAATCAAAAGAAAAGTCTCTGTATTTAAATTAAGAAAGAATCCAGTTCTTCAAAAACAACCCTCCTGTTTAAGAATGTGGGATATTGTGCTTCTCTATCCACAATTCAAAACATCAGGAAATGGCCCAATATTGCTGCACAATATTGCACCCATGTTGCCAACAGGAAAAAGGATGCCAAATTTTACATAACAATGGGCAGCCTGACTATGGATGACATTAACGTCAGCAGTCAAGATGGCTTATGGGATACCCTCTTGTGCTCACTACCACTCACAAAGAGACACCAAGCAGGGGGGAAATCCCAGAACCTGTCCCTTTTCCCCATCATACAATCACTTCTTATCCAAATACAAAGCAACTGTAAGCGCTGTTTTTTAACCTAGTAAAGGTAAAAGTTTCCCTTGTTCAAAAGCCAGTCGTATCTGACTCTAGGGTTCAGTGCTCAAAGCCGAAGAGCCAGTGCTGTCTGCTTCTGCAGATGTTTCCATGGTCATGTGGCAGGCATGACTAGACACTAGGTTTTTTAACCTAGAATATGCCAAATGTCAAACAAACACATTAGGCCATAAGAGAAAAGAGAATACCCCCTAGTACAGAGGAGAGAATGCTAAGTACAGGTAAAACTCGGAAAATGAGAATATCATGCAAATGTTCATTCAGTCCAGTAATGCAACTTAAAAGGTGAAACAAATATATAAGATAGACTCATTGCATGCAAAGTGAGATAGTTCAAGCCTTACTTTGTTATAATATTGATGCTTATGTCTTACAGCTTATGAAACCCCCCCCCAAAAAAACCAATCTCATGTACCCCATAGTCATCACATAATCTCATGTACACTGTATGCCATGATCATCACAATTATAACGAATTAAGGCATGACATATCTCGCTTTGCATGTAGTGAGTCTTATCTCATATATTTGTTTCACCTTTTAAGTGAAATGAATGAACATTTGCACGATATTCTAATTTTCCGAGTTTCACCTGTATTGTTCAAAGCTGATACTGTAGTACTGTGAAAGAAAATTAAGATAATGTAGACAAGTTTACTTATTAATTCACAGATTAAAGGAATCCTTATTGACAATAAACTATATATGCTATATGGATATCGTTTCTATACAATTTCTTTCTGGTTAAGAATATGTTACACAGTAAATGCTACATGTCACTCTGAATGAGTCATTGCCAGCGCTTCTTGTGGCCTGTCTGCTCTCACCCTGCACATCCTGGAGAACTTGTCAAAAACAGCATCTGCTGGGCCTCAGCTGAGTACAGAGATTGGCTGGCTAGCCCAGAGTCTGAGTAGCAGCCTGATGATGAAAGTCACCTTGGGAATAATAATTTTGTGTCAAAAATTATTCTGGGTTGAAAGGATTTTTGCGGGAGAAACTCCGCTCAGGGAATGCCCAAACGAGGCTCCTTCCATGTCCCCGAGAGCTGGGACAGAGACGGGCACTCAATCTGTCATGCAGTACCCGGGTTTCGAACTGCCAACTTGCCGGCCTTCCAACTAACAAGGCGAGCTTCTTAACCATTGAGCCACTGCAGCCCCCAGCCACCTTGGTGGGCTTGGTCTTTGCAATTGCCTGCAGGATATGAAAGTCGTGGAAGGAGAGAAGGATGCTTGGGGTTGCTGAGGGAGAAGCAGAGACTGACACTGGGGAGAGGCAGTAGAAGTGCCAAGCTAATCATATATGTCAAAGAGGTAACGCGAGTATGTGTAAACAGAAAACAGGGACTGTGGTGGCTTAGTGGTTAAGACGCTGAAATTAACAACTGGAAGGTCAACAGATCAGCAGTTCGAGATCCAAGTGCTGCAGAAAGGAGTGAGCTCCCATCTCTGTCTCAGCTCCTGCCAAACTAGCAGTTTGAAAGCAAGAAATTGCAAGTAGATAAATAAGTACCACTTTGGTGTGAAGGTAAGTGTTCCATGCACTTCAGCATCTAGTGATGTCTGCCACATGACCAGGGCCGCCATCAGAAACTTCTGGGCCCCATACTGAGCAATCCTATTGCCCCCCCCCACACACACACAGTTATGGCTGGCGGCGGCAGGGACCCTGTCAGCTCCAGGCTCTATACGGCAGTACTGCCCTGATGGCGGCCCTGCACATGATAACGGAAACATCTGCAGACGCAGACAGAACTGGTTCTCTGGCTATAAACAGAGATAAGCACCATACCTTAGAGTTGGATATGACTGGCTTTCAAGCAAGAGCAACCCTTACCTTACACAGGAAACCTTTTGACTGGGGCAGTTGGTCAAGAGATCAAGATATTGGCTTCAAACTAGTGCCTTGTTAACCTTGTCCGAGAATTGTATGTCACTGGAGACCACAGCTGCTGCCAGGATAGCTGACCCATACCCCAACTCAGAGGAGGCCCTGGAAGCACAAGCACCAGAAAGAGTGTGCCCTCAATGATCCAGCTTTATAGGGCATCCCTACAGAGTGCTGGCTGATGTGGCTATTCATGCCCAAACTATGAACTATATCAACCATAATAGGGGGATTTAAAATTATTAGAGTAGGTCAGGAGTTAGTGTCTAGAGGTCAGCATGCTGGAGGACCTATGGAAGGGAAGAGGTCAGCAGCTGATGTGGCCTGTGAAATGCATGGCCACATGATAAAGTGTTGCTTGCCTAGTTTGGTAGTTTCCGGAGTAAACCGATGGAAGATGGGTTACCAGTGCTGGTAGTCATGATGGCTATGTATTCCCCCCAGTACCATGTGCCTCTCTATATCAGTTGCTGGAGAACACAAGCAAAGTGGTAAATGCTGCTGTACTAATGCTTTGTTAGGAGCATCTCACGGGCAACTGATGATGCCAACAGAAAGCTGGATCTAAAGCTCCTTTGGTTTTATCAAGCGCAACTGTTTATATTCATTCAGGGAGACTAGCTCACTTATTTTTGCTAAGATACCAGAGTGGCTCAAAAGCAATGCACCATAGAGGAGATTACATAAATTTCCAAACTGTTGTCTAAAGACAAGATCCCTATGGTGTGTGACTTCTCAATATTGCTGACAGTGCTACTATATGGAACATAACCACAAGCAGAAGCGTAAACAATCCTTTATGGCCTTGCTCTTAAGACTGATTGAGTTAGAACATTTTTGAGATTTAATCATTGGGCCTGTGAACTCAGACAGAATGCACTATAGTACCAGTATTGCAAGAATATCAACTTCTGTGGGGACAACAGTGCAGCAAATACGTGTGGTGGTGTGGCATAATGAGCAGAGAAGCAATTTGATCAGGAGACTATGTTGGGTAGCCAGAGTGAGATAGGTAGAGAAAGTCAAAAGAGGGAGTAGAAAATACAAATGAGAGGAGAGTTAAGAGGAGAAAAGAGAATGGAAGGTCAGGGGCTAGAATATTGCTTAAAGAATAGAGGCATGCAGATTAGAATCCTAGAACTCTTATTCATCAACCTGAATCAAATTATTATTTATTCTGAATGTTATTTCATATCATTTAAAGTAATTGTAGATTTTAATTCAATAATGTGGTCTGGTTTGGGGCATTGCAGGGCTGGTCTATCTTGTTCCCATTTTTATTTGTTTGTTTGTTTGTTTATAACATCTATATACTACCCAACTTACTGAAAGCACTACTTGGAGTGGGTCTCAATATTTTAAAAAAATAACACTGTTGTTGGTCACAAACCTTGCAGATCTTCAGTTGATGCTGGATTGAGTTAGAGCTTGAAGTGGTTTGGATCTCAACATTAGGAATGCAAAATATCTGGTAATAAGCCGAACACCAACTCAAGGCAAGCTAATTAATGGCAGAAACACAAGAAATTGAAAGAGTGGACAAAACTGTCTATTTGGGGAGTATGTTAAATGAAAATTGGGATCCCGAGGTAGAGATTAAAATAAGAATAGGGAAAAAAACCAAGATCCACCTTCCTAAAAATGCGACACTTATTATGCAGTAGAGATCTAATTCTCGCTACAAAGATCTGATTAGTGAGATATTACATATTCCTAGTGTTGTTATATGGAGTTGAAGCTTGGACATTAACCAAAGCAAGGTTGGCCAACCTTTTTGCACCATGGGACAGACCACGTCTCCTCAGACAGCTGAGCGGGCTGGAAGCATATTTCCTCACCGCTTCTGCTGCTTCCCGTTGCGGTGATTCACGGTGTGATCTCGGCTTCCACCGTTTCCCATGACAGTGGGAGTGAGGGCGGTACATTTTCACCATGTTTTCAGCTGTTTTTTGCTGCATTTTCTCTGCATTTTTGGCGCTACCAGTGCGTTTTTGGTGCTTCCTTGGCAGCAGCGGGATCTTCACCATGGGCCGGATTAATTGGCACAAAAAGCATCTGAAAAGAGAATTGATGCTGCAAGGAAAGATCCCTGGGAAGAGAGGCCTGTAGGAATGCATCTGGATTCTGTCAGGCTGTCTTCTGACACATTTTGTAAACAAAAGCCTCTTTGCTTACTGAGAGACAACACTAGATTTTGGGCTCTGACACTTCTGATTGGCTGTATGCCCTGAGTTTTGTTTCTGTTAAGTTTCGTTTCTGGTATACTCTGCTTGAATAAGTTTCGTTTCTGAGACTCTCTGCTTGAATAAAGAGAAGGCAGTAGTATCCTTTGTTCAGCCAAAAGACCAGCGTGTGTGTTTGCTTTTCTCTCTATCTGTTTCCCTTCTTACTGAGCCTAATGAAGCTGGACTTCGTGGACTCTTAACTCCCTATCTTAAAAGATCTGATGATATAAACTGCTACTTCATGAGACTGATTGAGACATGAATCAGATTTCTACAAGTGGCACCCCTCGTGAGGCAATTGAATGAAATTCAAAGGAATGCTTTGAACTCTGCTTCAGCAATTAACACCTCATAATTGGCGACCGGGGAAGGTCTCATTCACCTACGACCAGGCAAAAGGTCAGACCGGAGGAAGGTCATAAATTGAGCGCTCAAAATTCATCCAATTTTACATTGGGTCCCACATTAGGTGAGTGAAGAAAAATATTATTTTTTTGAATTATGGGATGTGTGATGGCGTCGCAAATGCATGAACTTTGTAAAGATATCTCAGATCTTTTGATTAACGGGCAAAAGGCTGATGAGAAGAAGATACAGCAGCTGGTTAAAGCTATAGAAAAAAATCAGTCCTTGGGTTAAATATGATCAATGTCTGGACTTAAAACAGTGGAAACAGATTGGGAGAGAAATGCAGAAGCATAATGGAATTCCTATATCAATATTATTTACATGGGAGGAAGTCAGAGACTGCCTTCAGAGACTCACTCCAAAGAATATGTTATTCTCTCAGAGGCTTGATGGCCCCCTCCCAAAGCTTTTGCCAGCAGACAAGGGAGGGGCTATGGCAACTGCTCCTCCATCATATGAGAAACAACAGCCCCCTGATGGGGGTGGAGGTGGAAATGGAGATGGGACATTATATCCTGCCTTGCAGCAATCAAGCACTTTTAGCCCTACAAAAGACCTGTTCTCTGCTGCAATACTGCCTGCCGAGTCTAAAAAACAGCTAGTGCCAGCTGATGGGGAACAAATGGCGGGGACCTCATCACAGATTGAAGCTATTAATGCATGCAGAGTGGCAGGAAGCAAGAAGTGTGTTTCAAAGAGCAGCATAGGAGATCTCAGCCCCCCCGTGAAGCAACCCTCATCACAAAAGCAGGAGAAGCTGAGTAGTAAATTTGATACCTCACGTTTGGGCAGGAAGATCCTGCAGAAATGGAAGGATGGCCCAAAGGAGGAACGCACAAAACCCAAGACAAAAAAGGGGTGCAAGTACAAACTAACAGATGCAGTTTGTCATAAGGTTGAGAATCAGATGCTGGAGATGAAAGAAATACAGAGGAAGAGGGGGGTGAATATTTCCTCGATGGACAGCAGGCTGTTGCAAAAATACAAGGAGGAAGAAGACATACAGTTTTTGGCTGATTTTGAACTGCCCAACCCTCAAACAAAGAGATCCAGAGTGAGCTGTTCCAAGTTTCAGGCATCAGGATTGCAGGGAAAGCAACTTGGAATTCCCTGTGATTTTCTTCTGTGTGAAAATTACTTGCAACTTCTGGAGAAGTTCTTTGTGCCTTCACACCTCTTCGCCTGCCTTAATGCAGATGGGGGTGGCTGGAGCATAAAGGAATGTGTGTGTGCCAGAAAAGCTGAAAAGGGGGGTTGTGTGGGATTGTCTTGTGAAGTCAGTGAGACTTAATTTATGGCTTAATTTCAACCTTTGCCATGCCAAGAACTGTGCTGGAGAGGAGAGAGTGTTTAAGGAAGCTTCAATCAAGATTTGGACTTTTAATTTGGACATTTTAATTGGACTAAAAAGAAAAAAAGTTTGTGTGGACTTTAAAAAAGAATTGGCTTTGTTTGCATTATAAAACCTGACAGCCTTTTTTAAGAAATTGTCTACCTGCTCAGGCTATGAGTGTGAAATGCTTTAATGAGATTTGTACTGTATTTGAGTTACCATGCTATGCTGATTATAAGTTATTGAATGCTTCTTTCACTCACACCAGTGGGAGAAGAAGAAATTTAATGCCTTACTCATGTAATTGGGGAAGTGAGAAATGCTTTCTAAAATGCAACCAGACCTCCTTCATGTAAGGAAGAAAAGAAATGTTCATGTTTTGTTTATGCTTAAATGTTTGCTTATTCTCTTGCAGGAGAAAGACCTGTCTTTGCTTATGTTATATTTTGTCTTATGAAACTGCATATCTCAAGGTACCTTCAGAAGTACATGGCAGAGTTTCAGTACCCTACACATGTATATGGGTTTGTGATATTGCATTTGTGTTATATGTCACTCATGTTTCATGTTTAGTTACATGGTACTAGTAATAACAGGGCATGCTCCTGTTTCTTAGGGGAGTGTCTTCCTAAGCCATTGGTCATTTATTGGCAACAAGGGAATCCTGAGTGGAAGGATTCCTGCTCGAGCGATCCGCCCATGGAGAGAGAAGAAGGTTACTCAGCTCCAGGATGGTGGTTCACCAGTAGACTAAATTTGCTGACATTTGTTTTCTTTCTTACTGTGCTTCCAGCTGTAAGAACAATACCTCATGGGGGCAACCCCAACTTTTGGCTTCGTCATGCTAACTATATGTTTGAGGTTCATGGTAAGAATGCAACGTTATACTATGAGCATCCTCTGGCAGTGTCTCAAATGGCCTTTCTTCCGGCATTGTTCAACACGCCAGAGTTGGTTATTGGACATTTGCAACATGTTGATAGGTCTACGCTCTTCTCTAATCCTCCAGAACAATTTAACAACACCCGCTGGCGAAGCATGACATTCAAGAAATACACTAAAGGACTTTGTTTCTGCTGTCATAGTTCTGGAGTTTGGAATAGTAAATGGAAGTACTGGACTCAAGCAAAAAGGGTTTTGTGGAATGTAGGCAATTATACGGGTTGTGACGATTATTTTTGGTTATGGGGTAGTTATAACAGTTCTTATAAGCTTAATTATACCTTGTTTAACACTACTATTGAAGATATATATGATGTGTTTCCTATGTTTACTCCTGATTATTCTGCTATAGATAGTGGTTCAATTTGCAATGGATGGCAAATCAAGGATCCTAACATGTGGTTCTTTTTTAATGGAGTTGCCACGAATTTCCATCCAGGACAATATCAATGTGCAGCATTGGGTTATTTTACCTTACCCGTACAAGTGCAAATGCCGCTTCAGGCAGATGCACGGGGTCGGGAACCAGGGATGTCGGGTAAAATTCCAGGATCTGAATAATATTATTGAGGAAGAACTTCAGAATTTACAGGAGAGTATTACTAACAATGTACACACTGATGTTAATCTCTTTGATTGGGTGACTTCTTGGTTGCCTGATTTATCTGTCCTTAGACAAATTTTCTTTTATGGGTTTATTATTATTATCTGCCTTATATCTTTGTGTTTTTGCATTAATTGTATTCCTAATCTTATTTCTATGTGTAACGCATGTCCACTGCGTAGAAGGGAGACATCGGGTTTTGCACGACGGCAATTGTACTCAATGAGGTATCATCCTCCGGAACAAGGTACCATGAGTCAGGAGGGGTACGATGTTCAGGAGGACAGTGATGATGTATATGGAGGAGTAGTTATGGAGTATGATGACATGCAGGGGTATGATTAGCCGTCCCTCTCTCAAATTTAAATGTAAAAGGAGGACATGTAGGAATGCATCTGGATTCTGTCAGGCTGTCTTCTGACACATTTTGTAAACAAAAGCCTCTTTGCTTACTGAGAGACAACGCTAGATTTTGGGCTCTGACACGTCTGATTGGCTGTATGCCCTGATTGTTTCTGTTAAGTTTCGTTTCTGGTATACTCTGCTTGAATAAGTTTCGTTTCTGAGACTCTCTGCTTGAATAAAGAGAAGGCAGTAGTATCCTTTGTTCAGCCAAAAGACCAGCGTGTGTGTTTGCTTTTCTCTCTATCTGTTTCCCTTCTTACTGAGCCTAATGAAGCTGGACTTCGTGGACTCTTAACTCCCTATCTTAAAAGATCTGATGATATAAACTGCTACTTCATGAGACTGATTGAGACATGAATCAGATTTCTACAGAGGCCCTGAACGTAGATGGACTTAATGGCTGAAAAACTTGAGAGACTGGTGTGGCATGTCCTTGGAAGAACTGTTCCGAGGAGTTAAGAACAGAAAGACTATTGCCATGATGATAGCCAATATCCAGAATGGATTCAGCGGCTGAAGAAGAAGAGGAGGAAGAAGAATGAAAATCACAAATGACATAGTCAATCTTTTGCTCTTTCTCATACACATATACACAAGAAATTGGTGACAGCCGTTTATATCTTCAAATATTAAAAACTCCCCACGGAAATCTTTATTTTGTTGCCCAAGAGAGGGACTTGCCTTCTAAGCAACCCCCTGGAATGTCATTGTTTGCTTTAAAGGCAAACACTGTAAGACTATAATCAATAGCTACATTTACCTCTTCTTCTTCCGTGACTAGGCCAGACGTGAAACTGTTAAAATGAAGACAACCTTTGGTGAGTTCATTCTGCAGTTCCCTTTGCCTGACCTAGTGTGATAAAGATTAGCCAGCAACACAGGGTTGCTATTACCAGGGTACACCCAACTGTAGTTCAAGAATAACCATAATCTTCAAGGAGGCTCTTTCTATTGACTATTATGGGGATTTTGTGGACACAGGTTCAGAACAGCAGGCAAGGTTTGGATCCCATTTCTGCAGTGTATTCAAGCAGAAACAGCAAGGAATATTGGATGTATCTCCCACATTAGGGGGAAAAAATCTACTAGAGCTGTAAAGTGGTTAATACAACCTTTTAAAGAGTGTTTTCTGAAGTATCAATTCTTTGAAGTGTCTTGGTTTAACTGAGTCTTTGATCAATAGTAAACCTACCGATAAAGTGAAACTGTGCTGAGGCTGAATCCCATATTTTTCAACAAGCTTCACTCTCTTGGCACTAGGGAGGTCTGGAAGCCTCTCCCGAATCCAATCAATATCCACCACTTGGTGAGTGTTTCTGTGAGCAGGCAAAGATTTAGCGTCATGGAGAATCAATGGTGGAAGGTTGGGCTCTGGCATGAACCTGGCAGGGAGAGTAAAAAGATATTTGCTGCATCCCAACAACCTGTACCTAAGTTGACGTGCCGCCTGATAATGGCATGACTTGATATAACCAGACCAAACTACTGAGAATACACACAGCTCTCAGCGAAGATGCAGATAAGCCCTTTGTGCCAATGTGTAGCCTCGAGCTTTTTTTTTTTTGATGATCTACCATTAGCTGTCAAATCAGGCAACAGTGGAAAGAGGGAACACATTTGGACAATTTTAGACACCTCCTCCCAAGAGTAACTAAACAAAAGGCAGATGCCGCTCATCCTTCTCAGTGCCAAACAGGACCTGCAATTCTGACCAACTGGGACTATAATCTGGCAAAGGAGGGTGTGTGGAGAGAATGACTGACAGCCAACTGTTAATAATGTTTCATGCAGGTTGCAATCTCCCTTGTATTCATCTGAAAAAATTCAATGGAAATAAAGCAAGCTGCGTTAAAAGCAAAGTTGCCATTTACAGCAGGGCCCCCATAATAAATAAAACTGAGTGACAGCATCAAAGGATAAGGGCCGGGCTGAAGAGGGGGCTAATTCTAGCCTTCACAAAACCGGGCGATTCAAAAGCTAATTCCTACTTTACAGGAGAACAAACAGGAGCGGTGTGTGTGTGTGTGTTTTGCAGGCTTAAAACGATTAGAGCATTGCCCATTTTTCTTTGCCAGTGGCTGAGATGCATTCCTTGAAGAAGGCACATTTGACGTGACACCCATTGGTTTCAAAATCCGTCTTTAAATAAACAAAAACACAGTGTAAAGAGCAAAAATCACCACAGGTTCTGCCCTGAGTTATTATTCCTGCTTTCTTCCTTCCATGTTTTACACTGCTGTTTTTCAACCTACAATTCAAATTAACCAGTATGAGCTGCAACAGAGGCTGATGCAAGTTAGATACGTAAAGAATGAAATTGCCACAACACTTTCTTCATACAGTGACCTGTGGTTTAGAAAGAGGAAGGCATAAAAGGTTATTACTGCATTAACTACAGTGGATGACTGCATTAGCTGTCAAGAATTATAAAAGCCATTGTGAATCATCAAAAGGTGTGAGAAAGTACAGGCCTTTCTCTCCATACAGCAGGAGAACAGGCTGCCGTGTTCAAGTATCTGAGTGATGGGCAATTGGAAATGCTATATATTTTGCTTTAAATAAACCTGGAAGTTAGACAGTCGTTCTGATCTTTTTTTTAAGTTGCAACTGGTAATTGAAATTTAAGTTAATATAAATACTCTGTAGCTTCTTTAAAATTAATAGCTTTTGTTCATTATAAGCAGCACTAGGCAGTCCTTTTCTATCTATTTCCCAGTGGCCAGCCCTGGTAGAGGCTGCTTGGCCACTGACCAAAGAAGAATGAATGGGATATTAGAAAGAGCATTAGGGGAAAGCGTAAAGTGGCATTTGGCCCTCCAATTACCTCAGCCACCAATAGTGCCAAAGGCAAGTCTGTGGAGCCTGGAAAAGGATGCTCAGTTAAAAATGTATTTGTTCTTTTGCCAAAACCTGGTAAGAATTTGGAAAGAGTGGATTCGTACAGACCAATTTCGCTTATAAATCAAGATGCGAAGATCTTCACGGCAATATTGGCTAACCGTTTAAATAGTTTTATGGGGGAATATATAAATGTTGATCAAGTTGGGTTTCTAAAAGGACGACACATGGCGGATTTGACTAGAAGGGTATTAGATTTAATAGACAGTGTTAATCAAACAAAGGAAAAAGTGGGATTACTATCATTGGATATTTTTAAGGCATTTGATTCATTGCAGTGGTCTTCAATTAAGGAAATAGTTAGAAAATATGGGTTTGGAGATAAATTTAATAGGGTTATAGATTTACTATATCAAAAAGGAAATGCCAGGGTTAGAGTAAACGAGGAGCTCACGGATGTGGTAAAGCTAGAGGCAGGTACTAGGCAGGGTTGCCCATTATCTCCTATTTTGTTTATAATGGCAATGGAGATTTTAGCTAAAAGTATAAGGGAGGATTTAAATATAGAAGGGATTATGGGTAATAAAGTGAGCATGTACGCTGATGATACATTGCTTATGGTGAAGCACCCCGAACAGGTAATGGACAGGATTAAAGATCATCTACAAGTATTTCAAGCTATAACAGGATTAAAGATAAACTGGGATAAATCTGAATTGATGTTGTGTAATTTGAAATTGAGCGAGATGGGTAGGACGGTGTCGACACTTAATATACAAATCAAAGATAAGTTGAAGTATTTAGGGATAACTATTTCAAACAAATTAGAAGAACTTAAACGATTGAATTATGACAGCTTGAGAATTGAATTTAGGAATAAAATACGAGAACTTCAGAAGTTAAAGCTGTCATGGTTTGGAAGGATTGCTATGTGTAAAATGATACTGTTACCAAAGATTAACTTTTTATTTGACACGCTCGCGATCCATTTAAAAGAGAAAGAAATCAATGAGTTTCAAAAAATGTTTAATGACTTTTGTAATGGAGGAAAAAAATCTAGGCTTCCAAAGAAATTATGGTATTTGTCTCAGAAAAAAGGGGGGTTGGGTATGCCAAACCTCTTAGTATATTATCGAGCATTTCAAGTCAAGAATGTTGTGAAGATCTTGGCAAGAGAAAAGGTAATTTGGGAACAATTGGAAATGAAAGAATACAGAAATATTGGAAACTTGAATTTTCTGGGAATGAAAGATAAGGCGAAAAGGTCAAATAATACTATGATGAAAGGTCTCATGGAGGTGTGGAAGAAGGTAAAAAAAGATATGGTTCCGAATCTCTCCCCAATCTTGGAATTGACTGATATGATGTGTTTCCCAATAAAATTAGATAAAGAAAAAATAGAAATATTGGATAAAAATGGGACGTTGTTATTGAAGGATTGGTTAAAAGCATGTGATGTTGATGCCGAGCGGAAAAAAATGTTTGAGATATTAAACTTGAATTGGTTTCAGAAGTTAAAGGTGGACAATTGGAATAAAAAATATAAAAGAGAACTAGGATCAGATAGAGTACTTACGGAATTTGAGGAATTGGTAAGGAAGATTAGAAAAGGCGAAAGTAGTATTAAGGGTCTTGTAAGTAAGCTTTATAATATATTGAATAGAGGTGCAGATCCACAGGAGGATTTGAAACGGAAGTGGGAACAAAATTTGAATATAAAAATTGGGGAGACTGAATGGAAAAATAAATGGAAAAAGAGAATTATGAGAACAATGTCTGTAAGAATTAAAGAACATAATTTCAAGATGTTGTGGCAATGGTACCTGACACCATTAAGACTTTACCAGATGGATAATAAAAGAGATAAGTTATGTTGGAGATGTAAAGAATTTGATGGAACATATGAACATATGTGGTGGAGTTGTAAAAAAATAAGGGATTTTTGGGGAAAAATAGAAAATGAATTTGGTGAAATATTGGGTAAAAGTGTTAAGTTGGTGTCGGGTACTATTCTTTTAACGAATGTGGAAGATCTGGGTTTAAACAAGGAGGAAAAAGAACTACTGGAAATTGTACTGACAACGGGTAGACAATGTATAGCCAGAAATTGGAAAAACGATGTAGATATTCAGGTTGGAGAATGGTATAAAGAAATGTGGAGTTTAGCATTGAACGATAAATTGACATGGGAGATTAAAGTCAAAAGAGATAATTTAAAAGAGAATAGATTCTGGAATATATGGAAACCATTCGTGGATCACTCTATTATGGCAGGTGATAGTTCAGGACCAGTACCATCTCAAAGAAGTTTCTGGACTTGAGTTAAAAATAAACTCTCCGGGCATTGTATATATTCACAGGGTGTTTTTTTTTTTATTGGTTAAAAAGATTAGTGGTAGTACAGAAAGTTTTTTTTTCTATTATTTTGGATTTTGAAATAAAGGTTCTTAATATTTGGTGGTTAAATAGTAGTTAATGAATATAGATATTGTTATGTGCTACCATATAGTAATGTTTGTTAGTATGATATTATGGACTTGTTAGTGTAATGTACTGTTAATGTATTGTTAATGTTTTCTTTTCTTTTTCTGTATGTTTATTAAAGATTTAATAAATTTTTTTAAAAAAAATGTATTTTAAAAATACCAGGCTGGATCCTGAAAGATAAATATAGAAACACTCTCCTGAATAGGATAAGGTATGGTCTGTGAGCTGCATGTAGTCCGCCACAGCCCCTGGAGCCTCTGAGCCCCACTCCCCTCCAGGCCAAAATTTCAAATCGTGCTCTTAGAGCCCTCAGGGGGGGAATTTGGACTCTAATTCCATCCTCACTCTTGTTCGGGTCAACTCCCCCTAAACCGGCAACAACAACAGGGCCAGGGAGGATAATAATAATAATTTTGTGTCAGAAATTATTCTGGGTTGAAAGGATATTTGCAGGAAAAACTCCTCTCAGGGAATGCCCAAATGAGGCACCTTTCATGCCTCCAAGAGCTGGGACAGAGACGGGCACTCAATCCGTCATGCAATACCCGGGTTTCGAACTGCCAACTTGCCAGCCTTCCAGCTAACAAGGCAAGCTTCTTAACCACTGAGCCACTGCAGCCCCTACCAAGGAGGATGAAATAACATGTAACAGGCAATTCACATCTTCCAGGGGCTTCTTGGAGCAGTGTACCATTCTGATTCAAAAGAGTTTGCCTAAAAGGGTATGTGGCTCATGAGACTCTAAAGAAGGATGAGCAAGGCTCCGATATCCTCAAATGTGGGTTCCCTGCTTTGGAACAACCAGTCAGATGTGCCATGGTGTGTGTGTGTGTGTGTCCTGAAAATCACACAAAGAGGGTCTTTCAACTGAGTGGTGTGGAAGACCCTCCTTGTTAATTTGTCTCTCAGAACTGTAACCGATTTTATTCAGGAAAGTCTTCCAAGATTAAGACAATGGGTCTCGGAAAGTCTACGGCAGCGTTTCCCAATGTGGGGTCCACGCCCCACAGGAGAACTTCAATTCCCAAAAACCTGAGTCAGTACATTGGCAGATCAGTGTTTTGGGGAATTGAGTTAGACTTCTGGGAATTGAAGTCCCAAACCCAGAGTTTGCGAAACACTGGTCTAGGGGCTATCAGAATATTTCCATGCACATTTCATTTGACCCAACAGAAAATGTAGTTACCGATAATCCTGTTTTCCTTCTTTGTCCCTCATTGCTATGGTGCGCCTAAAAACAAAAAAAATAAATAAGGCATGGGACACAACATATCTCAGTATTATGAATGCATTTACAATCCATTATTCCCTTATAAGGGTCATTGGAAGAGAAAAAGCTATTAATATTACAGTTAAATTTACCCTTATCAGAATTTAGCCCCTATTAGATATTTATTATTTTGCCTCAGTTCAAAATAAGATTTTCACAGTTTTGAGAAAACCCTCTTGTAAGGAGCTGTTGGATCAAAAAGAGTAGAACATGCAAAGTTCCAGCAGTTGTTTGGGATCCTGCAATTAATTATTATGACCTTCAATTGTTTGAGGGGCAAATATGTTTACCATCTAATGTCCTCAGTAAACAAGATATGTTGGGTGGAATTGATTCAATGCTCAGAAAATTCTTTGGGGCCTTAAAATCCAAGAAATCCACAGCCAGCATGAGCTGGAAGCTATAGACGTGCCCAAGTTCTTACTACAGTATCTTACATTCATGTTGTCCTCTCTTACTGAGGAGTGTTTCTAGTCTGTAAGATGGATTCAAAAAGCAAACCATCCTTTTCATAACTTATAGGAAATGATGAGCACGACAAATGATAAAACTTACCCAAGCTTATAATCAAAGGCTCGAGTTTCATTCAAAATAGCTCCTCCATTCTCCAGCACTTGAATTTGCCTTTGTATTTCATAGTCTGAAAGAAACAAACAAACTTAACTCAGTTACGCTGGACCCTTACATGTTTTTCCTCTGTCAGATTTTAAGGGGGAAACACACAAATTTGAGCCTCAAGAAAAATAGAGCAAGCTTATTAGTGAGAAAGGGTCGGCACTGCTAGAAAGCCAGTCGTATCTGACTCTAGGGTTCAGTGCTCATCTCTGTTTATAGCCAAAGAGCCAGCGTTGTCTGCGTTTGCAGATGTTTCCATGAACATGTGGCAGGCATGACTAGACACCTGAGTGCATAGGATGCTGTTTACCTTCCCACAGAAGTGGTACCTATTTATCTACTTGCAATGTCTTGCTTTTGAACTGCTAGGTTGGCAGGAGCTGGGACAGAGACAAGAGCTCACTTCATCGTGCAGTACTCGGGCCTCGAACTGCTGACATGCCGACCTTCCAGTCGTCAAGTACAGCGTCTTAACTACTAAGGCACCTAACCCTTTGAACAAAGAGTTAGGAAGACACTAAACTGCTAAATGATGTGGCATATACTGTACACCCCATTTTAGAGGGTTTAATTTTGAACCAAAGCTCATTCCAAAACATCCTGAAGTCCTGTAATTGAAACAGGTATTTTGTCATATTAACTAGGACTGATTGCACACTCTTTCCACTGTTTCTGCTAGAGATCATATTTAATTAAAGCTTATGTCTCTCCAGGCTATTTATTCAGTGCATTCAGTTGGCCTCGCAATGGCACCCCCGGACTTTTCTGCAGTAGGGGCAGAGGGACCTTTGCGGAACCGGATGTTGGGACCCACCACCATTGCCAGCCTTTCTCCCTCGGCCAGCTCCTGGCCAAATGGAGATGCGGATCAGCTGGCGGTTCCGACAGGAGCCGCTGCCAACACGACTGACGCCACTGGACTTCCTCCCTCGGCCGGAGGGAGATGAGGACTTGCCGGAATTTTCCCTCAGCTGTTTAGCCTGGAGGGATGTGGATAAGTCGGAGTTGTTGTAATATATTCTGTAATATATTTTTGTTTGGGGTTTTATTTTGAAACTGGTATTGTTTTGGAATGTTTATTGCATTGTTGTGCACTGGATGTCGGACTCCGAGCCTGACCACCCCCGCCGACATCCTGGGGCTCCACCCCCAGCCATGACTTTAAAAACCGTTGAGGTTGAAGCGCTTCTGCTTCTCTTTTGGACTTGCTTGGGGCTGGAGTGAGATGTGTGGGGTAATACCGAGTTGTTACTGATACGGTTTTCTATTGTATTCTGTACTGTGTTCTGCTATATTGTATCTTTGCTCTTTGTCATATTGTATCTTTAAATATCTGTAAACCACTTTGGGTCACCCACAGGGTGAGGAAGCTGGTATATAATAATAATAATAATAATAATAATAATAATAATAATAATAATAATAATAATAATAATAATAATAATAATAATAATAATAATAATAATAGCAAAATAGTCTGTATACATAGGAAGCTCCCCATCCTCTTTGAACTCATCACCTCTCTCATGTTGCACCTGTATCACAGATTCATGTTCTTTGTTACTCACACATCTCTGTCCTATCTCATAGCATCCCCCCTACTGCCTTCATCTAAGGAAATGATTACCATGCCAGCATGAAACGACACTGACATCTTCTAAAAACAGATCATTATATTTTACTCGCCTTTCACACAGGAAGCCCTGCTAGTACAAAGCAAAAACCCACCAGCTGTCAGCCAAGATGTTACACCCTGTTTTTTTAAACAACACACTGCATTGTCGGCGCATACGTCTACATGTATATACATATACTGGGCTAAGAAACATAAGGAAACCATGGACTGTAACTGTGTAAGAGAAGAAAAAGTAGTTGACGAGAACAAATTAAACTCGTATATTCTACCTTTCTTGCATTGTAGGCCAGATGTTGTTGTTCCAGTGTAACTCTTTTGATCCTGCACGTCTAGTTATGTTGGGTAGAGATGATCTAACATCCATAAGATAGTCATCTACAACCATTTGTGTTGTAGACATATATAAAATTTACTTGCCAATGAGACAATTCTTAATTATAGTGACCCTTTTCGGGGGTTTCTAGGTAGACAATACAAAGAAGTGGTTTACCATTTTCTCCTTCTGGAGGCATCCAGGGACTGTAGAGCTTGCCCATGACCACACAGTCAGGCTTGCTCTTATCCAAGAAGGCACAGTGCAGTGGGGGATTGAACTCCTAATCTTTGTCTTTTCAGCCAGATACGAAACTTGCTGGGCTATCCAGACAGTATATAGCAATGGAATTCCTCAGAACTTCATTCCTTGAGCAATCAGACTAGTAAATGAAGCCCATGTTTACTTCCCACTGACCAATCACAATATAACTGCTACCTTCAGCAGAGAGATCAAGGGGGATGGGGAGCCAGCAGTGACGGCACCAGAAGCAATTCTGCAGCTGTCAGTGCTCCTCAGTAGTTTTTTCAATGTAGGTGACATAAAGAGGGCATAAATTTATGTTCCAACAGGTTAGGTCTGTGATGGCGAAACTTGGCGCTCCAGGTGTTCTTGAACTTCAATTCCCAGAAGCCCAAGAACTCTGTGAATCCACAAAAATGGGTTTACAGCAATTCATCTGGCCCACGCTGCCCTCTTCGCTCCCGGAAGCGGAAGTAATTTTTTAAAATTTAATTAATTAAATTCAAATTTTTATGCCGCCCAGTCAGGTAAACCTGACTCTGGGCAGCTCACAGCAAGTTAAAACATACATAAAAACAGTTGAGCCATTAAAACCCAACATACCCACCCACCTATCCCATTTATCATTAAAAGACTACTCACGTTAAAAACTGCCTGCATTGGAATTAAAAGAAATGGAGACTTATTTAATAAGCCAACAGGAGGGGACCATCCTTCCATTTGTGTATGGGCGTGTTTTACTTCCGCTTCCGGGAGCGACAAGGGCGGTGTGGGTCGGATGAATCGCAGTAAACCCATTTGTGTGTATTCACAGGTTGCTTGGGCTTCTGGGAATTAAAGTCCAAGCACATCTGGAGTGCCAAGGTTTGCCATCAAGGGGCTAGGTCTTCTCCCGCGAGGCAAGTTGGGAATAGAACTTTCTAACTGACTTTGCAACGAGATAGCTAAACCAGTGAGCTAATCAGCCATAGACACTATAGACAGTTTTAAAATACAGTTGCCTTGACATGGTTGAATAAATTGATTACTAGTGGCACAATCAGTCATATCTGATAAGGGAAGGAGTAATCCAGTTAGACTGGCTGCTAAGATCTGTCCAAATATACTGAATACACTTTCTGGACTTTATGAATAGCCTGTTGGCCACAGAGGCAGTAGGACAACTTTTGTACTATATCTAACATTGTACGCAAACCAAACATTACACTCTGTAGGACAGGATTTGACAGTCCATATTCAAGGGTGCAGAAAGCTTTATCACCATCAACTTGAAATCCAAAATGGGCTGTGGATATTCTAGTTTCTATGTAGATATCAGCAGACATTCTGGTATCCAGAGAGCATTTGAGCTTTTACTTTTTAAAAATGGTTGTGGTTGCACATTAAAAAGCACCCAAATTATGAAATACTCCTGCTAAAATATGAATAGACATGTACTGTAGAAGGCTTTGGATTCCCTGAGTTACACACTGACTCACTCACCATACAAATAGCTTATGGACTGAAACATATGACCTGCCAAGAACTAAATCAATCATCAACCTCACCAAACATGCTGGCTGGGAGTGTTGAGAACTGTAGTCTCACATACTTTAAAAAAAAAAAAGGGGGGGGGATTTTTTGAGGAAATACATAGAAATCATTTTTAGATTGCTTTTATGGTACACTTCTTGATAGATCTTTTGTAATTAATTCACATTAAGGTTTTAGGAAACATTTGTGAAAGTGTTTATAAGCCTCCTCAAAGTCAATTTGATGTGGTACAAAGTGATGGGAAAAAGGGTAACTTCCCAAATTCTGCCAATGACTTGTACGTGGGGAAACAAAATACCATTTGCAGCTTAGAGCAGGGATTCTCAACCTGCGGCCCGGGGGCCGGATGCAACACACGACACCATTTCATATGCCCCCCCACCCCAACATCTCCACCACACCAGGAATTGCCATGTGGTGTAAGAAGTGCAAAATGGCAATCTGGCCCCCGAAGCTGTCAGAGGGAGCATGACTCGGTCCCTGGCTTTAAAAGGTTGACAACTCCTGGCTTAGAGAGTAGGCAGATTTCTGTGGGTCTTTTTTGCCTATCATAAAAACTGAGCTTTCTGAGTGCCCAGCTTTCAAATTCTTCAGCTGGGAAATAATGCTTTGTTTTACCTATTGCCTTTGCAAGAAATCGAGCACTATTGATGTTCTTCACTTCAGTTCTTACTCCATACTCCTCTCCAGGGTGATGAACGGAGACATTGGCATCTACTCTCAGCTGGCCCTCTGAAAAGACATCAGATAAACCATATAGTTTTAAGCATACATTATGCAGAAAGGTCATCACAAAGTCTTTCAGTAAAAAAAAATTAGGACAACGATAACGATGGATGTGCAAGAGAATGCTCCTGTTGCAGCAGGAGAGGGAAACTTACAGCCCTTCAAATGTTCAGTTCTCATCACACTTATTAGTAATGCTGATCAGGTGTGACTGGAGTTAGAGGCCAACAATAGGGCCACACATTTAGCATCCCTATCCTTATACCAACATCATATGGATAAATGCTGAATTAATCTTCTCTGAAGCCACTGACGATCACTTCATCACAGGCACAGATCATGCATAGAAGATGCAAGAAGAAAACACAGACACAGTGGAAAAATGCAAACAGACAAGACTATTTTCTGAACATTTGTCCTGAGTCAGTAGATCTTGTATATGAAAATTGACACATGCACCTATAATAACTGAACTCATTTGCAGTGGCTCAATGGTTAAGAAGCTTGCCTTGTTAGACCTGGGTACTGCATGATGGCTTGAGCACCCGTCTCTGTCCCAGCTCTTGGGGACATGAAAGGAGCCTCATTTGGATGTTCCCTGATCGGATTTTCTTCTGCCAAAATCCTTTCAACCCAGAATAATTTCTGACATGAAATTATTACTATTATCTGAAGTTACAGCACAACTGAGCACAACCCAGGTATTGCAAATACAGCCTTGATTTGCTTTTGAAACTTCCACAGTCATCTGGAATATAATGCCAATCATCCAAAACAGAATCCTTCACATGTACCTACAGAACTATCTGGTATTTATGTATTTATATTCTACGAAGGAAGATTAAAGGATTTTAAGAATCTTTTGTGCACGAAACTGTTGCATCTTAAGTGAAAATGCTCATTAAGAATACCCAATAGAAAGAATAATGACACGGCCATCATGGAAAATTACTATGTAAACACGGTGCAGCATGGTGCCTCTGAGTTTGCTTTGTGACATTTTAATGAAACCAAGAGCAGAAGAGATCTTATTAGAAAATTAGCTAAGGAGGAGAAAAACAGCAAGATTCTTCCAAGCATAAGGTAGACTGCTCAAAGCAGTTATCCTGGCCTCTCTGTGACATAGATATGGCCAAAGGATGACAGAAATGAAATAGCCAACTTTGGCCATTCAAATGCAATAGTTCCAGGAGATGCAGAAGTATTAGTGTAAGTGCGCCGCCCAGAGTTGCCCTAGGGCAAGAGGGCGGAATACAAATACAAATAAATAAATAAATAAATAGGGCAAAGAGCCTGTTTTTTTAACAGGCAGCTGTCCACCATTTGATATGGCACACTTATATTTGTTTGGCGAGGCAGTGCAGAGATTTTCCTGTTCAGCCTCTATAGAGGAAAACATTCAGCCTTCCAGATGTAATAGCTTACTATTCTGTTTAACCCCACTAAGCACAGCCAATAGTAAAGGATTTGTGGGGGCTGTCATCCAAAATACCCAGTCAGCCAAACTTCTCAGCCATTACTCTACACTTCATTGTGTCCACAGGCTAGATGTTTTTTTTCACACAAAGAAAAGGTTTCTGAACAAGCTTCTCAGTGGCAGGAACGAATTCACAGAGCTTCAAGAAAGATGATGGGTTTTTCTTTGGGGTTATAACTGGTATGAAATGATCACCTGCAAGTTTTATAGAGATCTGTCACAAAGCCAATAACAGTTAGGACAGATTTATTCAAGTGTCCTTGGAAAATTTACAGCTTAAGGAGAGGGGTCAGAAACCTGGGTTTCCTTTTCATTCCATGAAATCTTTGTAATCTTTGCCACAAATACAATTTTGAATCTTTTGCAACTGCCGAAACCATCATACTGGCAAACCTGTATGAAATGATACAGATTCAGAACAGCACTAAACTAAGGGGTGGGATGGAAATTCTTCAAAGAACTTGCTCAAATACAATTATTTGTTTTTTATATTCTTTTTCAGTATTGAGCAGCAGTAAATAACGTGACTCGCTAAAGGGGCCAACGGCTACAGGCGGATGAACCCCTTTGGGTGGTGTGATGGACCCCCTCAGTGGAGGAAATGCTACTAGAATCCATCCTATTGGGCCCAAAGTCAAAATGAGCAGAGGAGGAACCACTTCACTATTCTGATTCCCAACGTTCATGGAGGAGGAAGAGATCATGCCAGATGGGACTGGCTGTGAAGGTGCACCTTGTTAATATCCTCAAGGTTGCAGCAGTCCATTGCAGTCTCAAGTGTTAAATCCTGTATGTTTCATTTCAGGAGATGGCTCCATGACCACACTTCATGGTAAGCTGTGATCCATCTTAAACAAATTCATGACAGTGGCATTTTCCCTGTTCCCAGGAAAAAAAAATGTATACGAGTAGCAGCCACCGTTGCCAATTCTTTTTCAAGAGGCATTTAAGAATCTGGCAATCCACTGGTAAAGCAATATAAAATCCTGCCAATAAGAGATTTCACAGATTGTTAGATTGCATAGTACCCCCCCCATTGCACTACTTTCTTATATATTTTTATCTCCACTTCTGTTAATGCTCTGCCAAGTGAAACAAATACTGGATGTTTACAGACCAAGGTAAACAGCACAGATATAAAACTTGTATAAAATTTGTGCATGCAGTCAAAGCTGATTCTTCAGTGGCACTTTCAAAAGAGGACAATGTTCCTTTTCCATTCTTGTATGCAATATAACTGGATAACAGTGGGCAAGAAAAATGTATGAGAAACATTAAGGAATTCTTCCACAAACCACAGGGACACAGATAAATAGAACCCCAAGAATATGATATGACTGAGCTGAAGCAAAGTCAAGGCATCTACAGTATATACCGATGGGAGACTAATCAAACCCCGAGTGCAAGAGAGAAATCAATGTTGTTACTATACAGGTGAAACTCGAAAAATTTGAATATTGTGCAAATGTTCATTCAGTCTGGTAATGCAACTTAAAAGGTGAAACAAATATATGAGATAGACTCATTACATGCAAAGAGAGATAGTTCAAGCCTTACTTTGTTATAATATTGATGCCAATAACTTAAAGTTTATGAAAACCCCAACCCTCCAATCTCATGTACCCCATAATCATCACATAATCTCATGTACGCTGTACACCATGATCATCACAATTATAACAAATTAAGGCATGACATGTACCCCATAGTCATCACATAATCTCATGTACACTGTACACCATGATCATCACAATTATAACAAATTAAGGCATGACATATTTCACTTTGCATGTAGTGAGTCTATCTCATACAGTGGTACCTTGGATAAAGTCCAACTTGGATAAAGTCCGATTTGAATAAAGTCGCGGTTTTCATACACACATGATGCATCACATGAAGTCCAAAACCGCTAAAAAAAGGGGGGTGTTATCCGAGGTATTTGGTATAGGAACCTCGGATAAAGTCCATTTTTTGGACATTGTCCAATGCATCGCCCATTTGATTCGGATAAAGTCCAAAATCGGATAAAGTCCAAACTTGTTTAATGGAGTTTGGACTTTATCCGAGGTTCTACTGTATATTTGTTTCACCTTTTAAGTGAAATGAATGAACATTTGCACTATATTCTAATTTTCCGAGTTTCACCTGTATATTAAAGAAGCTGGTGGGAGACTCAGCCCAGATGCCTCTGACATGCAACTCTAGACAGCTCAATGTGCAATTAACCTGGACATATATGCATAGGTTCTTCTAGACTGAACAATCACTATAAACTCAAGTCCTAACCGTTCAGCCTTCCACCATTTGCAGGATCACTTGCTATTAGCCAAAATGTTATCATTATTGCTGTTCTGGATAACCTGGATCACAGCAGCTTGGAAGGAAGCAATCAATGGATGAGCTTTTAGTCGCTTCCTTCCTGCTAAGGTTTATCACAAAAGAATCTGAGCTGAAGACAAGGCAGCTGAGCTCCCCTAAGATACCTCAGGTACAACTGACCACATGGAGACTCCAGAAATGTTTTACAATAAAGGAAATGGAACTATTAACCAAAAAATAACAATACTGACTGATAGGCAGCCTCAAGGCAAAACAAGTAAAACACTGTGGAAGTGCCTTAAAAAATCACAGCTGAGGAAGGATAAACATGTCCTCCCAGTCCTCTACCTGCCATGTTTGCTTGGCTGCTCCCAAGAGTCTGGAGAATAAGCTGAAGCTCTCTCACTGCTGCAGCAGCCTCTTCTCCACAGCACATATCGGGCTCCATGACAACCTCCATCAAACCGACTCCTACAAGAGATGAGAAAAAAGATTTCGAACAGCAGCTTTTGATCTTGACATAAAAATTCAGGCATAAGAATTGATTTTTGGAGTGAGGAGACTGGGATTACCATTAAATTGGCCATATCTACAAAACAGTAATGCAAAAACTTATCTTGCCTGACTGTCAAGAACAGGAGTTCTCAACCTTTTAAGGATGGGGGCCAGGTCACGCTCCCTCAGACAGCTTTGGGGGCCGGATGACCATTTTGCCCTTCCTCCACCATATGGTACTTCCTGGTGTAGTGGAAGAGGTGGTGGGCCACATGAAATGGCACTGTGGGCTGCATCCGGAGTTTCTCCAGTAAAAATCCTTTCAACCCAGAGTAATCTCTATGAAATTATTATTATAATCACCTGTTTTTATTTAAATGTCACACATCATCATCATCATCATCTACTGTCAGAGATTATTCTAGGTTGAAAAGATTTTTTGCTGGAGAAACTCCGCTTAGGGGACTCCCGAATGAGGCTCCTTCCATGTCCCCAAGTGCAGCGTCTTAACCACTAAGCCACCAAGGGAGCATTTACATGGTCAAGACAAGAAAATAAAAAGAAGTCCTGTGGCACCTTGAAGCCTTTATTATTTTTATTTGACATATTCTTTCATGGGTGTTTGCCCATTTTCTCAGAAGTATGGATTACTATTTGAGGTGGCAGAAATGGAAATGGACATTTAAGTGAAGGTGATGTAGAACACAAGTGTAAAATGCAAATAAATAAATAAATGGAGAGTGTCTTAACCATGGACATTTAACAGTTGACATCCTTATATAATCACCACTATTCCCCCCACTGGAAACAGGACCAGAAAAGTATCTGAAACCTACCTGCTCTGTTCAAGTCAATGAGTACCTGCTTCCTTAAGTCATCTTGAAGGCTCTTTCCACTATCTTGCTCCAACTGGATCTGCTTTATCCTCACAGTCTTGGTTATAATTTCATTCTGGTTCTTCCCTACACACAGGTTGTATGACAACACTCCATTCACAGCAAGAGGAAGCCTTTGCTGAGTGATCTGATAGCCAGCCTGCGTTTAGAGATTTAACAATATAGCTGTCACGTCTCCCATATTGGCCGGGAAACTCCCGTATTTTACCCTCTTTCCCGCTGTCCTCCCATATTAGTTAGACTGCAATGCCCTAATGCCGCCACTAGAGGGCTGCACAGAATAAACATAGCTGTCAAGTCTCCCATTTTGGCCAGGACATTTCCCTTATTTTCAATTCCAAAACTTGACAGGCATGTTTAACACTCAACTGTAATCAATTACATTAAGACAAACATTTATCCCTCTTTATTTGAACAGGTAGCCCTTTTCTTTTATTATTAAGACAGATTTGTACAATGTACACTATGAGCCCAACCACAGATTTCTTTCCTCTCTCAGTCATTGCACATTAAAATGATGATGATTTTTAAACCCACGGATGAAGAGCAATGATGAAACCATTTTGTTCCTGAAGCTCTATTTTCTATACTCAAAGCCATTCAACCCCCCAATGTCATTTATATTATCAAGATATATGCCTAAGGCAGGCATTTTGTTAAAGGCATTTGTAACAGTGCAATCCAGGGCAGCCATGAGGTTAAAAGAAAACTACACAGAAAAATATATGAAGCAGTTTTGTGGGAGAAAACTGGCTAGTGGGACAACTAAATACATCTTTTTATCTACTACTCTCACCTTCAAACAGCCTCCAACTAAGGGCATGGCTTTCGCTTTGCCTTTTTAACCTCCAATTCCCAGAAAACCTCCAACTTTTAATGTCACCGAGTTCTTTCTCTGTTTAGTCCAAAATCCTCTCTTGTAATTTGATTCCTAGCTTCAGATCCCTCCCTCTGGAGTAGCAGCAAATTTTTTTTTGCTCTAATATCCACATGACCACTCTTCAAATATTTGAAAATGGTTAACATATCTTCTCTGAATTCTCTCTTTTTTTAAGCCCAACTCGGGAGTTCTCAATCTTTTTAAGCTGGGGTGCGGGGTCACGCTCTCTAAAACAGCTACGGGGCTGGATGGCCATTTTGCCCTTCCTCCACCACATGGCACTTCCTGGTGTGGTGGAGGTGGTAGTGGGCCACATGGAATGGCACCGTGGGCCAAATCCAGCCCATGGACTGCAGGTTGAGAATCCCTAGCATAACTAAATATGGTAGGTATAGCGCTGTTATGGCATATTCCTTTATTATCGCTTCATGTTGCTGAGGCTCCATACTGAAAATAGATTTATTGGCTAGGTTTTCAAGAGTTCTGTCTGATCTTCTGTGAACCTTAAAGAACAACTTTAAACCCATGTGACTGGAATGACATTTCTGTCATTCTGCAAATGAAATATAAGCAAACGATAGTGAGAACTTAAGTCAAGAAGGCTTTTCTATACACATGGTTTGTATTCTTCTTGGCACTGCAAAAGAAAATCTCCATTTTGGAATTTGTCTTAAACAAAACAGCCTGGCCTGCACTTCTGGCTATGGTTTTTCAATCTGTTAGGTTTCTTCTGCACTATCTTCGGCTCTGTTGTTCCAAGTCTGATGAACACATGTAAGAGGTTAAAAACTAGTTTGCATCTCTGATTTTGTGTGTGTGGTCTAGTAAAGGTATTATCCTTAGTAGCAAGAGAACAGGATATGAGCATTCTAGGTTACCTCCCATTATTCTAATTGAAGTTAATTTTTAAACAGAACAGAAGTGAAGAAGAGTTGTCTTATGACAATATATAACATTTGGAAACACCAGAGACAGGTGACCACCCGGGCTTCCTGACTACCAGGTTATGATGCCAAGTAAACAACCCATGACTGTATCATTACATGACAGAAAACATGGTTTATTTCTCAAGTATCATCACCCCAAGATAGATAGCAGATTAAAACAATTCCTGGACACCTTCATGGTACCTCTTATTTTATACACCTCTACCCAATTTTCAGGAGCATGACATTTAATTTTGATTTTTTTGCTTAACCAATCCATCCTAATTCAGTCAGATAACAAGGAAACTCTCTATAACATCCTTTCATTAATGAAAGTCAAGGTACAGATCCCTTTACATCACCCCACCCTAAATGTTCATACAGTGGTAACTTGGGTTATGAATTTAATGCATTCTCAAGGACATTTCGTATTGCGAAAAATTCTTAACCTGAGGTACCAGTAGTAGATGTATTTCCTTGCGTGCATTATCAGATCTGGCCACTATAGGCCACTGCCTGCAATGTAAAAATTGGAGAAACTTGCATTGTATCATGAAAACATTTCGTAAACCAAGGCACTATTTTCAATGGATTTTCATTCGTAAGCCGATAATTACGTTACTCGAGGCGTTCATAACCCAAGTTACCACTGTATTTATCTACATACGCATCTACATGCTGATTTGTTCTCATTTGAGAAACTTGATGTCAATGTTCTGTGAGGATTGTCTGGCTCCAAATTTGTTTCCTATTTCCAGAACTACAGTTTTTGTCATCATATTGTTCAATGCATTAATAGTGGGGGTTTTTGGTGGGGGAGGGAGAGTAAGAAAATTGCCCAGAATTTTGAAAACCAACAACACAGCAGCCTCTAAAAGTTCCTAGAAAACATTAGCTTGGGGGAAAATAGTTAGAAAAAAAGGATTAGTTCTTCCATGTAAAAACATTGATGTTACCATTGTTACTTGTTTTTTTTTTAGTGGAATGGTGTGTGTGTGTGTTCATTATATTATCATTAGCCTTAAAAGAAACATGTCATAGGTAACATTGTTATTCGTAATATGTTACTTTCTAGCTCTGTTTGTAGTTTTGATGAGACTAAAGCAGCCTTCTACATTCCTAAGTAAATACAGACGATGCAGAAGAAAACAGTGTTCCTAGCGCAGGCCTTTGAAGACATTCAATTTTATCCCGAGCATTGATTTTTTTTAAAAAAAATACCTCTCCAGTCTTTTCATTATTATAATGTTGGCTTCAAGCAGAAACTCAGGCCTTCTGTTTACATTTTAAAACAACGAACCCTGACTTTTTGATGGATTTGAACAGGCCTGCTTCATTCTATCAGATGTAATGAAACAAACCTTCCACAGAAAGCCACTACCTAATGGAAGTGTAATTTGCAACATCTACAGATATTGCTACCTGATATTAAGCCTCCTTTATACCTTTTAAAGAACTGTGGGCTTTGAATAGAGGACGCTGTATTTTAGTCCCACGGTAAGTAAACGGTCGTGATTGTCTCTAGGCTCTTATGTATTTGGGCTACTTTCATTTTGAAAGATCAATAGCAGATTGTTTGTCTTAACCCTAACAGACAATTAGTTGGGAACAGATGAAGCTTGGCCCTAGCAGTGTTGTATTCCAATTTAATTACTCAACCCAGGGGAAAACATGAAGTGCAGCACTGGAACCAGCAAGAGCTTGGGTTCAGCTGTCTGTTCATCAAGACACGAAACACGGTGTCATATCCAGCTTGGATGGGGGAAATGAGGGCAGAGAACAAAAAAGCAACTTGTCTCCCCGCCTGTTTCTCCGCCTTTCCTTCAGACCAGGGGTGCCCAAACGTTTCGGGCTGCGGGTCGGTCACGTGGTTCAGGGGCCTGGCCACTATGGCCCATGTGCCGGACCCAGGCCCCTATCCCAATTCATACGCCCCGCAAAGCCCTTGTTGCTCCCGGAAGTGGAATTAAAACACGTCCGTATGGGCACATTTTACTTCCGCTTCCAGGAGCAATGAGGGCTTCATGGGCTGGATGAATTGGCATCGGGGGCCAGCCCACAGGCCGTAGTTTGGCCACCCCTGCTTCAGACTAACCCCTTCGGACAAAGCTCAATGCATACTCACAGGCAGATCGGCATAGAAATAATGCTTCCTGTCAAACAAGGACTTCTTGTTTATGGTGCAGTTCAAGGCAAGGCTCGTTGCTACTCCTGCTTCTACGCATCTCCTGTTGAGAACCTAAAGAAATATGACACATGACTTCACTTAGATATACTCAGTATGAAACAAATGCTTCTCCCACACACTGTTTTTTCCCTTAAAAATAGTGCAGGTTCCCTTTCACTTGCCTTCAAGAGTCATTATCTCTTTCGTCGTGTGTAGGCAGCTCAGGCTTAGCAGCTAAAATCTGAGTTCTTTATTTTCCCATATCATACGTGGGGGAAAGGGGTAGGGAATGGCTGTCAAAAGAATTGTATGGATCACTCAGTAAGAAAACACTTTTCAAAAATATGGCTAATTTTTTCGAAGTGGTAGCTGTGTTAGTCTGTGCAAATAAAAGGCTTGGTGATCCCAGTTTAGGGTTCTTTATCCCTACTGATACTGACAACAACAGAAAGTTGATTTTCAGCTGTTGACAGCTGTAGTGCAGACTGACCACTGACCCACTTCAAAACAAACACTTCTGAACTCATTAATGAATGAAGATTTCAGTATGTCACATTCTAATTAGCTAGAAAAGTCAACAGATAAGAACTATAAACACAATCTGTAGCTATTAATTTAAATTAACTCTGGGGGGATGCAGTCAATACCCGCTGCCTTACCAGGCTTAAGTTGGGCAATCAGATCCTTGGATTCTTTCTCTGATACTAGTGGCAAGGGGGGCAATTCCTTGGGCTGATGTGACTTGCAGTCCAACAACATCTGGAGGATCCCAAATGTCCATGCCTGCTTTACAGACTTTAATCACAACCGAAGACCTTAATTCAACAAAAAGGTTCCAAGTTTGCCAAGTTTAAACAAAACGGCGGCCACAACTATTTTCAGCTGTTGTGCGACTGCGGGATGTCCTAGGAAGGCAGGAATAGTGCAGAAAAGGTTCTCCCACCCTCCCAGAGGCTGCTGGGGAGGCAGGAAGCTGGAAAAATGCACCCAAATATGGCATTTTTCCGGCCCCAAACAGCATGAAAAGGTAGGAGATCACGTTGTCCTTTTTGTTTGGATGGGCACTCACCCTCCAGCCCTCCGGGAAGGGAAGCGCCCAGGCGCTTGGCTGCTTCCCTTTCTGGAGGGCCCAAAGTGACCGCATCACATAACGCTAAATGGTCATTATGTGATGCACCATTTTAGCAAAAAAAAAGAGGGGGTCATTATCCGATTTTGACGTTATGCGATGCGGTCGTTATCCGAGGTTTTACTGAATTTTCTTTTTCTTAACGTTTTGTTGACTCTGATGAGAACACTATTAAACTGAGTAAAATTTAGGCCCACATTTCGTTTCCACAACCAAGAGAGAACAAGGACAGAAAACTACTTGTTTTAGGCTCCCAAAACAAGCAACTTGCAGTCAACTAAGAAAATGACTATTTGCAGAACAAAACTTGCAGGGGAATAAAACAAATATATCATGTATAGAACAGCAAGAAATATCTATTTTCATGGAAGAACAAATAAGGTGTCTTTCCTGGCAAGAGCAATGAGAACATCCTAGGTAGCAAAGAAGAAAATGACCATAAACCTGACTGGCACTGTTCATACAAGAACACATCACATTAGAAATAAGTAGATAATAAACCCAAAGTAAGTAAATAAACGTCAACCTCTATGGCCTCTCCTTCTATGGGTGCTTTTGAGAACAGTCATGGAATGAGATAAGAGATAATGAGGGAGGCTGTAATGGATCTAGTGGCTTCTCTTGCAGGAGCGGGATGAGGGTTATCCATCCGTCCTTGCTCTTCTTGACCTCTTAGCGGCGTTCGATACCGTCGACCACGGTATCCTTCTGGAACGGCTCAAAGGATTGGGGATCCAGGGCACTGTGTTGTCCTGGTTTTCCTCTTTTCTGGAGGGCCGTACCCAGTCGGTGTGGTTAGAGAGTGAGAGGTCCAGCCCTAGGCTCCTCAAGTATGGGGTGCCTCAGGGCTCGGTGCTCTCTCCTCTCCTATTTAACATCTACATGAAGCCACTGGGTGAGCTCATTCGTTCCCACGGGGTGCAATACCATCAGTACGTGGATGACACTCAGTTGTACATCTCAACCCGTGGGGACCCCAGTGATGCTGTTGAAATCCTATCCGGATGCCTGGAGGCCTTTGGGGTCTGGATGGGGGCCAATGGGCTTCAGCTGAATCCCAGCAAGACAGAGTGGCTGTGGATAAGGGGCCCCATGTTATCCAGGGAGTTACCATCTTTGGTACTGGATGGGGCTGTTTTGCCCCAGACAGACCCAGTGCGCAACTTGGGGGTCCTTCTGGACTTGCGGCTGCTGCTAGAAGAACAAGTAGCGGCTGTGGCCAGGAGGGCTTTTGCCCAGCTTCGGGTGATTCGCCAGTTGCGCACACTCCTGGACCGGGGCTCCTTGCTTATGGTCACCCATGCTCTGGTCACTTCCCAACTAGATTATTGTAATGCGCTCTACATGGGGCTGCCCTTGACAACCATTCGGAGGCTGCAGCTGGTCCAGAATGCGGCAGCCCGGGTGGTGATGGGATGTGGGTGATATGCCCATGCCTCACCGCTACTTCGGGAGCTGCACTGTTTACCAGTTTGTCTCCGGGTGCAATTCAAGGTGCTGGTTTTGACCTTTACAGCTCTATATGGCAGTGGGCCAGGATACCTTAGAGACCGCATCATCCCAAGAGTGTCTGCCCGTCCAACCAGAGTGGACCGGAGGGGCTCTCTAATGGTGCCATCAGTTAGGGGTGCACATCTGTCCAGCACCCGAAGGAGGGCCTTCTCCGTGTCCGCACCAACTCTCTGGAACCTCCTGCCAACAGATCTAAGACTTCAAAGAGAATTGCTGCCCTTCAGGAAAGGATTGAAGACCTGGCTGGCAGGGCAGGTGTGGGGCCCGAATGGGAACACGGTCCCCGCCTGCTGGCTTATGTAAACAATTAAGAACTCTCTCTTCTTCTTTTTATAGTGGGAGGGATGGGTGGGTGGGATATGGGTTTTTTAAAGTGGGTGGGATATGGGTTTTTTTAAAAGTGTTTTTATGTGTTTTTAGAACTTGTTGTAATGCCGCCCTGAGTCGGGTTCTGCCTGAGTGGGCGGCATATATAAATATGACTATTAAATTAAAAAATTAAAAATTAAATTAAATTAAATTTCACAATAAAAGCAAATTTCTTCATTTGTGTCAGAAGGAATCCAATGGTGCTTCTGGAAGCTGATGTTTAAAAATATATGCAATATTGTGTTATAGCAGGGGATCCCAACCTTTTCAAGCCAGGGGCTGGGACAAGCTCTCTCAGTCAGCTTTGAGAGCTGGATGGCCATTTTGCCCTGCATGCACGATGGGGGTGGCCATTTTGTCCCAACAGCTTCAAAGGTGTGGCCATTTTGTTTCCTGAATGCCCTTGGATGGGTGGGGGGCACATGAAATGCGGGCCTTAGGTTGGGAACCTCTGTCTTATAGCATCCATTATACCAAAATGAGTTGTATATTTGGATTGTTTTATTGGCCAGGATATGGTGTTTTGTCTACCTCTGGAATCAGATTGTCGATGCTAGACTTATTTGTACATAATCAGGAGTACCGAAAGTCAAGTAAGGAGTACTATATGTACTGTTACTCATCTTTGCTCAGGCATGAATAATGCTTGCTTCTTAGGAGTGAAACACTGGGTAATGAATGGGATAGTATTCTTATTATTTCTAGCAGATTTATTAGCTAAAGCATGCATTAATCACTGTATCTCTTACTTCAAAGACATAAGAGACTTGGTCTTCGAATTTCTTTAACCTCTCAAAAAAAAGTCTCTACATTTAATAAGGCAATAAGATGCAACCATATATTTTAGGCATTTAACTGGGATGCCATTAAACCTTTAGTGTAATTATTGTGGCTTTGTAGATGCTTATTATATGTTTGAGAAAATGTCTAGGGTTAGAATAAAGAACACATAAAGGCAACAGAAATGCTTACCAGTGGGAGAATGGACCCAATTAGTCCTAACTTGAAGACCAAAATGAGAGAGAGAGAGAGCAGATAATGCTGAAGACTTAAATTGTTTTATAGTCAAAATAGTAGTTTTGCATGAAGCAAGTGTTTTCACTTTCAGCACCAGGTTTTACCTTCTAAACATAAGAAATAATAATTATTACTGCTTCATGAGGCCGGTCTCTTACATTTTAGGTATGTTGTAATTGGCTGTATATTTATGTGGAATAGCAGCTTTGTCCAGCCATTTCCTCTCAGTATAATCAGATTTTGATAGATATACAGCACAATTCTATTCAGGTAAAGTCCAACTAAGTTCATCAGAGCTTACTTCCAGTTAAGCGTTTGCATGGTTGCTGTGGCAAGGATCCAACCGGGTGCATAATGTATACTGGAGGCCAATATAATTAAGTACAAAGTAGAGATGTGGATAGATTCAAAGGCTAGCAGAGAAAGAAGCAAATCTAGATACAGATAAGGGTTTAAGATAGGTGTGTGCACTGCCTTCAAACAAATGAGAGAGGCGTGGCCAAGATGGCGAAGGATTAACACATACTTTACATGCTCGCACCACTTAATGAGGATTTGAAAGAGACCTAATATTGAAAAAAACTAGAAAAACCCACCAGAAAGTGTTGGTTGTGTCCGTCTAATTAAGGAGATCTGCTTTTGGTCACCGCATTCCGGGAGTTGAAGCCCGTGGGGCAGGGGCGGCGGGTAAGGCAAGCGGTGAAAGCCGAGCGAAGCCAGCCAGGCTGCGGATGGGCGGGACCCCCGACGAGGGAGGCCAGTAAAGCTGGAAACAAACTAAGAGAAGTAAAGAAAGACGGACCTGAAATGGGTGCGACAGATGGCGGGTTCTTCGAGGAGTGAGGTGGAGATAGCCTGGTGAAGGTAAGGCAAGTATGGAAAGAGGGAGGAAGTCGAGAGAAAGAGAGAGAGAAAGTAAAGGACGGGTAATGGCGGCGGAGAAAAAATTGAAAGTTAAGTGAAAGTTGTGGATGAGAAAGGAAGTAACGGAGAGAAGACAGAGACGGAGGTGGCTGTTGTGGAAGTGGTCTGGGAGCATGGAGAGAAGGCGGTTGAGGAGGGAAGAAGGTGAAAGAAGAAAGAAGGAAAGGGAAAGTATAAAGATCTGAAGATGGACGGACGGTTTTTGTGAGTTCGGGCTGAGGAGGAGGAGGGGGAAGAGATCGGCTTTGGCTTCGGAGGCCTCCGGAGGCCGCAATGATACTGTGGATTTCTTTTTTTATTAGCTTTTTGGTTTGAACAAAGTTTAGTTTTCGCTATTTTGTAGTGGATACAGGGTTTTTCCTTTTTTATATAGCCAATTTTTTATTTCTCTTCCCTTTAGCAAGCAGTGTTTTTCTGCTTCACTTTTTATTACTGTGGATTGTTATCTTTTTACCACGCTTGGAGTCAGCAATGTGCCTTTGAAACTTATTTTCGTCAGTTCTTTAAGAAGCTAACTGTTTATATGGGCGAAAGTACTGAGTTGTTTTCATGATATTTTTTCCTCTCCTCCCTTCTCATTTGGATATACAGTTGCTGGGAATCTTTAAATGAGTCTATGATTTTTGATACAATATTGCAATTAGATTATAACAGAAAAGCTTCCGTACTTGGTTGGATTACAACGTGAGCAAAGGAATCCAGGAGCTGCATTTAGAGTATAATTATCAAAAGTGCTTGGTTACACTTAGCTAAATTTTTGTTTTGGATTTTGAAGAAATTAATTTGGAATTTGCTTGGGAGGAAGAATTTACAGAATACAATACAGCAGTGTTTTATAAGTTCATTAAACTCAATTGAATCTGGAATTTGACCAGGAGGAAGGGTTTGGAGGAAATAAAGGGGTAGCTGCATTGAGATTACTATTTGAAGCCACAATGGAAAAATTGGGGAAAGGAAAGGGGAAGGATGAAGAGGTGGTGAAGCCCAAGAAGACGGATATGAAGGACGAGAAGAAAGACAAATCAGCAACTGAAGCACCCCCATCAGTAGCAGCACCAGAACCTGCACCAATGGATCAAACACAAATTATGGTAGAGTTGGGGAAACTGTTTTAAAAATTTGAGAGGATGGAAGGGTTTTCATGAGATTAAGGAAACAAGGGTAAAAGATAAAGATGAAATTATGGAAAAACAAGATAAACTGGTTGCAATGTTCACTGATTTTTCTAAGAAGGTTGATTTTAATTTTCAGAGGATGGATATAAGTGTGAAATCGATACAAAAATATATGAAATTGATGCAGGATGATATGAAAAGGCTACACGAGGAAGAAAAAGAAATCAAAGTGAAAGTAGAAGTGCAGGAGAAAAGGATAGATATTATGGAAGAGATGATGAGAAAGCAGAACATAGTAATTTGTAATCTTGTGGAAAAAATGCCAGACCAGCTGAAGGAGAGAATAGTTAATGGGCTAAATAGTTTGAAAATGGGGAAAGATTTTGAGAATGAAGATATTGCAAATGTTTATAGATTGGGTGCAAGGAAAGGGGAAAGTGTTCAAAGAAATGTTTTGGTTAAATTCGCAAATTGGGGGGATAAATTAAAGGTGATGATCTTTATAAAACAAGATGGGTCTGGTGTTTTAAAAATTGATGGGAATGATGTTGAGGTTTACAATGATATATCAGTTGACGAACGTGGTTGGCGCTATAAGATGAAGCCAGTGACAAAAATTTTGATGGAACATGGGATAAAATATAATTGGAGATTTCCACAACAATTGAGATTTTTTATGACAAGAAAATGCATACAATTGATGCAGGAATGGATGCTTTGGAATATTTGTATTTAATTGGTCTGGTCAAGGCGGCTTCGCAAGAATGGCTTGGATTAAGGAAAGCTTTAATAGAATCGGGAGGAATAAAAAGAGACTATGGAAATGTAGAAGAGAGGGGTGCTACAGGAGGAACAGATGTGGACTCTAAAGTACTGATGGTGGTTGATGAAGGGTGAATCAGGGTTTAGTGGATGGAGAAGAAGATAGAGTGATGCAGGGGAGAGAAATACTTTTTATAAATGTTTGTTTGTTTCTAAAAATAAGATTGTGTGCTAGAGCGTTAGATAGTAGACATATCTTCCACGTTCTCCCCTTCCCCTCTTTGACTGTGAAGGGCTACTTTTTGGAGAAAGAAGTGGAGAGGGTAGGTATGAATGTTCATTGTTTTAGATGATGTTATTGTTTATGTGTGGTAGAGGGAAACACAACCGTAGGAAGAAGCGGAGGTCATAGAAGATGGTTTTTAAGATTAAGATATGAGAAATATTAAAGTGCTGTCATGGAATGTGAAGGGTACTGGTTCTTAAGTGAAGAGAAGAATAGAATCAGCCCTGAGGAAAGATAAGCCGGATATAGTCATTTTACAGGAAACTCATCAAAAATCGGGAGATACAAACAAGATTTTTCTAGGATGGATGCAAATTTATGAAAAGTCCTATGGTACTTCAAAGGCAAGAGGTGTCACAGTTTTGATTTCAAGCAGACTAGGTTTTGAGATGATAAATAGTATTTCCAATCCGGAAGGTAGATATTTAATAATAAAAGGGAAGATTGATGATGAAATAACTTTAGTGAATATATATGCACCAAATGACATCAAGGCGAGTTTTTAGATAAAATATATGGTATATTGGAGAAGGAAAAAAAATGATTGTGGCTGGAGATTTTAACTTAATAAGGTCAAACTTAGATTGTACAAATATAGCAAGGAGTGGAAGAGGATGTAAAAAGCAGATTCTTGATAAATGGATGAAATCTTTAGGCTTGAAAGATACATGGAGGGAGTTTAAAGGGTCGGAAAGGACATACATTTTTTTCACAGGTGCATAATACATACTCCAGAATAGATTATATATTTGTAACAGAGAATATGATCAGGAATATAGATGAGGTGGAAGTGGGAATTTTCAAAGAATCAGATCATGCAAAAGTGTTGGTAGAACTAAAGATAGAGGGAGCAAAGAAAAGCAGAAGGAATTGGAGATGATGCTAAATTTTTCAAGGACCATAAATGTAAAGAACAAATAATAGAAAAATGGAAAGAAAGCTGGTATTGGAATGATACGGACGAGGTCAGTTATAATATGGTATGGCATGCTATGAAGTCGGTTTTTAGAGGGGAGAGTATTATGTTGGCTAGCATTAGAAACAAACAAGACAAAGTTGAAAAAGAGATAAAACGGTTACAAGAAGAGCATGTAAAGACAAAGGATAAGAAGGTTTTCGATAGGATGCAAAGATTAAAGACGGAATTGGTAGGAAAGGATGTTGAAAAAGTGAAAAGAGACTTGGTATATTTAAAAAGGGGAAATTTTGAATGCAGCAACAAAAATTCAAAATTATTAGCAAGAGCTGCTAAAGAAAAGAGAAATAAAAGGGAAATTGGAATTTTGATTAATAAAGATGGAATAAGATGGAATAAGATTAAAGATAAATGTAAGATTGTTAAAGATTTTTATCAGGACTTATATGCTAAAAAGAACATAGATCGGGAGAATTAAAAGATCAATTGGAGAAACAAATAGAAAATAAGATAAAACAGGAACATAGAAATAGAATGGAAGAGCGAAAAACAGAGAAATAAATAAAAGAAGTAATAGCCAACTTGAAGACAGATAAAGCCCCGGGGGAAGATGGGTTATCAGCTGAGTTTTATAAGGAATTTATAAAGAATTTAAAGACTTTGTGGTTCCAAAATTGATGAAATTATATAATTACATATTGGTAAGGTTTTTTGCTAAGATTTTTACAGCAATATTGGCAAATAGATTGAATAGTTTTATGGTTAGTTACATAAATGAAGACCAAGCGGCTTTTTTGAAAGGAAGACATATGGCGGATCTGACAAGGAGAGTTTTAGATTTAATAGAGAGTGTAGGACAAACAAACAAAAGAGAAAGTTGGATTATTATCATTAGACATTTTTAAGGCATTTGATTCATTACAGTGGGTAACAATCAACGAGATAATTAAATGCTATGGATTTGGAGATAAATGTAGAAAAATGATTGAACAATTATATCAACATGGTATTGCCACTGTTAGGGTAAATGATGATTTTACAGAAGAAGTAAAACTAGAAGCTGGAACAAGGCAGGGCTGGGCATTATCGCCAATATTGTTTATCATGGCAATGGAGTTGTTAGAAAAGGCTATAAGAGAAGATAAGGGTATTGAAGGAATATTACGAAATAAGATAAGTTTGTATGCTGATGATATTTTAATAATCACGAAGCATCCTAGGAAGGCATTAGAAAGAATACAAGAGCAGTTAAAATATTTTGAGGAGATGACAGGTTTGAGAATAAACTGGGACAAGTCAGAAATGATACTGTGTAATATTGACAAGGAAGAGCAAAAGAAAATAAAGGGTAAATTTAAATTACAGATTAAAGATAATTTGAAGTATTTGGGAATAAATATTTCAAATAAATTTGATGATCTTAAGAAACTGAATTATGAAAAACAGAAAAAGGAAATTAGACAAAATACAGCAATATCAAAAGGTGAAGTTGTCCTGGTTTGGCAGGATCGCGTTATGTAAAATGATATCGTTACCGAGAATTAAATTTTTTTTGATGCCCTGCCGATCCAATTAAATGAAAAGGAAATTAAGGAATTTCAAAATATGTTAAATAATTTTTGCAATGGTGGAAGTAAACCTAGAATAGTAAAAATAATAATAATTGGTACTTATCTCAGAAAGAAGGAAGATTAGGATTGCCAAATTTGAGGAATTATTATAGAGCTTTTCAAGTTAAAAATATTGTGAAAATCTTAGCAAGGGAAAAGGCAATCTGGGAAGAAATTGAGATGAGGGATCTAAATCAAATGGGGAAAATGGTCTTTTTAGATAGCAATATGGGGAAAATAGTTACAAAAAGTAAAATGATGAAGACAATATTGGGAATGTGGAAAAAGGTGAAGAAGGAATTGGCCCCAGACACATCTCCGATAATAGAAATAGAGGATATATAAAAAAAATCCAATAAAAATGGACAAAAGGATGAAAGAAGTTCTTTCTAGAAATGATATTTTCCTGTTGTAAAGATAGAGAGAGAAAAGTAGACATATATGCACAGTTGAGGTTGAACTGGCTCCAGATAGTGTTGGTAAATGTGGAATAGTAAATATTTGAGGGAAACCAGTTTGAAAAAGATAAGACTGATTTGAAGAATTGATATTAAAGATAAGAAAGGGAGAAAGGGGAATTAAGGGCTTAGTAAACAAAATATATATAATGTTAAATAAAGATGGTAATCCACAAGAAACGTTAAAAATAAATTGGGAACAAGATTTGAAAATAAAGATTGCAGGTTTGGGAAAATAAATGGAAGAAAAGCATTATGAGAACTATGTCTGTTAGAGTGAAAGAACATAATTATAAAATGTTGTGGAAATGGTACTTGACCCCAGTGAGGTTACATCAGATAAAAAACAATCAAGATAAAATGTGTTGGAGATGTAAGGATACACTGGGAACGTATGAACATATGTGGTGGGGTTGTAATGTGGTAAAAGACTTTTGGGGGAAAATTGAGAAAGAGATTTGCGCTATTATGGGCATGAGACTTAAATTGGGGCCAAGTACTGTTCTGTTGACAGATGTGGAAAATATGAATTTAAATAAGGATAAAAAAGAGTTACTGTCGATAATGTTGACAGCAGGTAGACAGTGCATTGCTAGGAATTGGAAAAATGAAGTAATTTTGAAAATAGAAGAATGGTATAAGGAGATGTGGGATCTTGCGTTGAATGATAAGCTAACATGGGAGATGAATAAGAAAAAGGGTATAGTTAAAGAAAATAGATTTTGGAAAATATGGAAATTATTTGTGGATTACTCATTGAAGGGGAAGAAGGGAATAGACCAGTACCAGATCAAATGAGCTTTTGGGAATAGAAAAACAACTGTGACACCCCGCATCCTCCAGGGCATTGTATAAAACACTGGGTGTATATTGTGAAAATTGTTTATTGTATTTTAATTATTGTATTTTTATTTTAACTTAGTAGTTGTATTAAATTGAGGAGTATAAGAATTGAGTTTGAATATGTATATTAGGATAATTGCAAGAGTGTTATAATGTATTAAAATTTTGGAAATATAATCAAAGAGGTTTGGATGAAAGGGGAAGGTGTTATAGTACTAAGTCGTAATTTAATTGTATTTTTATGTTTTTCTTCTTTCTTTTCTTTTATATATATATTTTATATGTATATTGTATTTGTAAGTTTGTTGTTTGTATTTTTATTCATATTTGTTTTTGTTAAGTTGTATTATTGTAGAAAATTCAATAAAAATAAAAAAGATATGTGTGTGCACTGCCTTCAAACAAATGAACTGAATTAAGAGATATTGTTGTGAATCTGGGGCAACTACAGAATAGAGCAAAGAATCTCTCTATTAACTCTGGGATGGGACAACACTACAATGGATCCTCCATATCTATTAATATTCTCAAACTTTAAAAGCAACTCAGTGATTTTAATTAAGCAGAAATTAGAAGAGATATAGCAGACTGAGCTTCAGGCGCCTAAAGAGAAGACAAGTGACAGCTGAACCAGCCTATAAAGCAGGGGTTCCCAACTTATGGCCCATGGACTGGACCCGGCCCCCGACTCCATCCAATCCAGCCTGTTACTGCCTCTGAAGCACCTGGAAGTGGAAGTAAGCACATTTATGTCATCCGTAAAATGTGCCTGCGGCTTGCGTAAAAGCGGAAGTGGGTGCATTTATGTAATCTGTAAATGCACTTGCTTCTGCTTCCGGGACCATGGTCTGGCCTACAATCCTGTTCAGGGTGTGGTCAGGCCCACGATGTAAAAAGGTTGGCCACCCTTGCTATAAAGTCCACAATCTATTGGATACTCTATTCACTGATATACTAGGGATGGTTCAAACTGAGGTTAGGGAGTATCGTGCTGAATCAGTTATCCACGTTCTTTTCTACTGTCCTTTTTACAAGGAAATCTGCCTCAATTACCTAAATCTCATCTTAACCAGATTCTCTCAAACAATGGCTCTACCGGTTACATGGTCCAAGTGGCTACCTTCCTGAGATGTGCCATCCAACTTCATCCTTTCAGTGGAAGATGGTGCTTCTTGGTTTTCAATGTTTTAATTGCACCACTCCTTATTGTCTTAACCATTTTGACACCACTGGCTCTTGTAGTGCCGTTGTAATGCCAATAAAGGTTTATGTAAGTTATGTAATAGGACCTGCCCCTGTGGGGCCAAACGAGCCGAAATGGTTATTCATGTCCGTTTCTATTGCCCTTTTTATGAGGAAATCCACCTTAAAATTTTAAAAAACCCTTTTTTACAAGTTTCACTGGACTTCCAGATTCACCCTGTTGCTAATTTTAAACAATGATTCTACTGATTTTATGGATAGAGTGGCTGTTTTTTTAGTGTGAGCTATAAGACTCTACCCTAGAGGTAGAAGTAGTTGATTCCAGGCTCCCCTTGATTTTATTTGTACCACATCTTGTTGTATCAACTGCCTGTGATGAGTTCGACACTGTAGTGCTGGTTGTAATGCCAATAAAGGCTTTTGAATTTGATATAGAACTCTATTTCTATATAGATCTCGATCTCTTATCCATACTACACCTTTACAACTGCTCTGCCAGCCATTTCACGGAGCCTTAGGGTGAGATAAAGACTTGTCCTACTGTTTAGATACCCTTTTGCAATCTGGCATCTTTTTCTTTATTGCCTAAGTTTAATTTACTAAACTTTGTCAAAATATTTGGACTGTGTTATGTATACGCTGTGAACGGATGGTTGCTTTGAGTGCGTAGATCACACAATTAAGGTGCCACATAGATATTTCCATCCCCCCCTGCACATTATTTTACACATCCGAGGTCTAGAAACACAGAGATGTCATAGACCTAGAAACAAAGCAGGTCAAAACATTTCCTAAAGGGCACAAAGTGCATTGACCCTGATCTGTATGCCCTTTATCCAGGCATAAGCAGTCCAGGGAGTTTTCCCCATTTCTAGTTTAAGGTAAATATGGGGGGGGGGGGGACAGCTGTGATTTATTACTTTCACTTGCATAGGGATGTACATGCCGGAACTCCTGGTTCACATGTCACAGATGGAAATCCTGATCTTGGATTAGCGACTTCCAATAACCAAGAAGAAGAAATAAAATGGTGCTGGTTCATCCACTAATCCAGAATAAAAGGTCTTTATCATATGAGACCAACACACAAAATGAAGTCCTCTTATCCTGTGTGTTGGTCCCAGTGTCCTTCCACAACACTGTTTCAAATGCTGGTGGTTATTCTAAGAAAAATATTTACTAATCCACTGATTAGTTAGGATAATGTAAAGGATAAAAGAGTTGTAAATGATATGGCCCCTACATGGCCTAATCAAGCATATTTGCAGCTTCTACACAGGAGCTTTCTCATTCATACTGATCAGCGGAGTGACTATTTACAACAGGGGTTCCCAACCTAAGGACTGTGGGCCAGATTTGGCCCACAGTGCCATTTCATGTGGCCCCTACCACCAAGGGCATTTGAGAAACCAAATGGCCACACCTTTGAAGCTGTTGGGACAAAATGGCTACCCCCATCATGCAGGCAGTGCAAAATGGCCATCCGGCACTCGAAAGTGACTGAAAGTGTGTGACCCGGGCCCCGGTTTGAAAAGGTTGGGAACCCCTGATCTACAAACAAAGAGATAAGACCATGGTTTTCCTCCTCACAGAGAAAGAGGGGGCAATTGAACTTATAGGTAAAGGTTGCCCTTGCTCGAAAGCCAGATGTATCCTACTCCAGGGTTCAGTGCTCATCTCAGTTTATAGCTAAAGTACCAGCGCTGTCTGTGTCTACAGACGTTTCCGTGGCATGTGTGACTAGATGCCGGAGCGCATGGAATGCTGCTACCTTTCCCGTTGAAGTGGTACCTATTTATCTACTTGTAATTTCTTGCTTTTGAACTGCTAGGTTGGCAGAAGCTGGGACAGAGATGGGAGCTCACTTCGTCACGCAGTACTCAGGTCTCAAACTGCTGACCTGCCAAACTTTATACACAAGGTAAAACGGCTTACTGCCAAACAAGTGTTCTTAATCCTGGTCTGGACTATCCTTTAAAATCCAAGGAATACCAGAAAGTAACTAAAAACCCAGAACTTCAATCTGTTATATATGTCTAGCAGCTATTACGATTTCATCAATATATACTAATCTACCACAACAGTGTAGTTGGATAGCAGCTCTTGCATAATCAAATCTTCAAATGTTGGTGTCTGTGGAAAAGAAAAATCCAGTAAATGTGGCCTTGCATTGCTGAAACAAATTCGGAAAAAAACATGTTCTCAGTGCTGATCATCAATGTACAGACCCAGGTTCATTTTATTGAAAAAGCTATCCTTCTTTTAGCTTTATAAACCCATTCCATACCTGGCTACCTCAAATGCGATGCCATTAATATCTGCATAAAATATTTAATGAAATAAAAATAGTTTTTGCTTTATATATTTTTATTATGCCAATGCAAACTAATTTAACAAAAATTAGATACTGAAGTTTGGGATAATGAAATCCACTATGTTGACCCTACCCCACAGTTCTTTCCAGATGCACATATAAAAACTCTTTTGCTGCAAATAAAGCAATTCTTCATACTGCTGCCTCCTTGTGTTTCAGTAATCATTCTCAAACTAGCAGCTTAATCTTCTAAATTAATTCATTATTGTAATGGAACTCTAGGTTCAAAATAATCAAGCTGCACACTCTCTCAGTTTAACTTTTTCTCTCAGTTCAAAAAAATGTTGGCATACATGTGGGACTGGTAAACGTCTCAGTGTTGACCTCATGTAGTGCCCACTGAATAATTGTTCTATTGATTTTCAACAACCACAGTATATTTAAGACAGCTAAGGGGCCATTCAACAATTATGTGATCCATTCTTTGGGGGAAATTGACCCCCCCCATTTGATCCAACCATATTTTTCACTTCGAACTCCGCCTCCCTTTAAAATTATGTAATCCACTTTTCACTATTGGTGCCTAATGCAGAATGTATCGGTGAGGATTCCCGATGCATCACACCCTTTGTGAAGAGATTTTTTTGCAGGGAGGAATAAGGATGTCAGGTAAATTCCGATAGTGTTCTTCTACTATCTTCTTTATAAGGATTAACATTTTATTGATAGTTTGAACATTAATGACACAATGAAACGGTCAAGTGAACCTTGACTCATGGGAATTTTAACTTAGTCATAAAAATTAAGAGTAATGTTAACTAAAACGCAACTTTCTCAAGTCTTAAAGTATTTATTGCTTCCAATTAATATGAAAGAAAAAATAATGTAAGAAATAAAAATATAAAGAAAACAGTGTCAAGGAAGTCAACATAATATTGAAACATTAATTTTGAAGGAAATGTTTTACAGCGTAATCGTCTAATAAAATAAAAACTTTCTATGGGCCAGGTATTATTTATTTCTCTTTTGTCCAAGGGCATGCACTCCAATCAGGAATATTCTTGATTAAATGGATCAGCGGAGTGTCATCATCAGAGTTGTTGTCGTCTCCTGCTGGGGGTACATCAAGATCATCTTCCCAAATCGGATCAAAATTCCCAGATATCATTTTTAAACCTAAAAAAGCGCCATGTTTCAAAACCACAGCAGCTCCAAATGGATTACGTAATCTTTGACCTGAACCACCACCCCCCATGTAATTTTTCATAATTCACATGGCAGACCCCCTCCCCCCCCCGAGGATCACGTAAGCTAGTTCAGAAAGGAGATTGCTGAATATTTTAAGCATGTTCATCAGACACCAACAATTTGTCAACTAAGTTTCTTTGGTTGACAAATATAAGCACATCACACCTATATTCTACTAAAAACCAGTTTGGGGCAGACAGAGATAATTTTATTAAGAGGTTAAATAATCTTCATTCAATAGCACCTTCCTAAATTCACTAGTCTAATACAAAAATCCTACTGCTTGCCCTCCAAAATTTCTCATGCTCAAACACTCACTTCCAATCTGCCCAACCCTAAGCATCACTATCACGATTCACTTTCACCATTAGCTCAGTTGTTTTATCCTTTAGACACTGAATCAGCAACAAACCCCTGCACTGTGATATACTCTCAATTCTTCTATATTCCTCCTCAATATCTGGCACCTTTAAAGTGAGTGTTGCTAAACAGCCACAAGCAAAGGCATGGAGAATTAAGTTGCACCAATTCAGTACCTTTGCTAAGAGTATAAAAAGGAATGATGTGCCCCTTTGATATTCAAGAGCCATTATCTTTGCATCTCTCTAGATATGGCTTTGTTCCTATAGAGCAGGATTCTCAGCCTGCAGCCCGTGGCCCAGATGCGGCCCAAGGTGCCATTTCATGTGCCCCCACCCCACCTCCACCACACCCGGAAGTGTCATGTGGTGAAAGAAGGGCAAAATGGCCGTCCGGCCACTGAAGCTGTCTGAGGGAGTGCGACCTAGTCCCCGGCTTTAAAAGGTTGATAACTCCTGCTATAGAGATGCAATAGTCAACCTTGGCACTCCAGGTGTTATTGGATTTCAATTCCCAGAAGCCCTGATCAGCAGGAGTGCTGATCTGGGCTTCTGGTAATTGAAGTCCAATAACACATGTAGTGCGAAGGTTGGCCAGCACTGTAATAGAGGCTAACCATATCTTAATATGAACTGAGCAGACTGAATGCAGGACTATGGCTACAGTATGTCATAACAAATTGGAATTAAGTCCAATTATACAATATGTAACAATGTCACATTCCACACAAATCATCCTCTAGGCCTCCAGTCCTTCTAAGAAAGATTTATTCGAAATACATAAAACCTTGTACTGTATAATGAAGGGCTCTGATAGCAAAACAAATATGCATAGGGAAAGGAAATTGAACCCAAATGGTGCCACGGACAGCAAAAATTTTCATTGTTTATTTATTTATTTATTTCCCGCCCTCCTGGTGGGAACACCACTCAGGGTGGCGAACAACAAAGGAGGAAAAGGAAAAGGGGAAAAACAGAAATAAAAATACAATATAAAACAATTAAAACATCAACAGTTAAAAACATTACCCCAACCCACCCACCCCTGCTAAAATCCACATTAAAACACATAAACCCCAAATAGTCATTAAAAACAGGTCTCTCCACCCACCACCCACATTAAAACAGAGATCCTAGAAAGGACAAGTCGGTCTCCCAGGCTAGACAAGCCAGCGGGCCTGAGAGGTGGGGGCACTCATGCCCCACACCTGTTGACACAACCATGTCTTCAGCATCTTCCTAAAAGGGAGTAGTTCCGTCTGGAGACGTACCTCAGGTGGAAGGAGGTTCCACAGGGCTGGGGCAGACACGGAGAAGGCTCTCTTCCTGGCCCCAGTCAGATGTACCTCTCTCACTGATGGGACCACCACTGAGCCCCTCCTGTCTGCAAAAATAAAGTTCCTATGGGCTATTTTCGCATAACGAAAATATTTTCATTATCTGAATTTTCCCACAGGAAATTTTCATTTTGCAAAAAAATTAATTGTTATGCAAATTTCCCCACAGGAAATTTTGTTATGTGATTATTATTTTTATATAACAAAAATTTCGCTATACGAAAAACTCGTGGAATGGATTAATTTCGTTATGCGAGGTACCACTGTATGACCAGTGCTTAAAAACAGAAAGTAAATCAGTATGTTCAGCACAGAACCCCTCTTAAATCAGAAAGCCTACATCCGCATTGTTAAAGAAAGATCAGTAGGACCAGAATGGAATAACAAAATTCCACATGACATTCTGACATAGCAGTACTAATATTTTAAAATATCCTCTTTCAGCTTATCTACCACACACTAGGGGGAAAAACTTTTCCCTCCCTGCATGAAGAAGAAGTCTCTGTTGGGGGTGAACAAGAGCAGATCACAAATTTTTCATTAGGTTAGCTATCAAACTGACTACTAATCAGGAGCTCTTATCGCAAAAAAGAAGCCTGTTCCAGCTTAGGCTCTGGACTTCTCCCTGGAGAGCTCTTATAAAAGAAACATAATTGTCTCTTAAAAGGAGCAAAATTTATACAAGAATTTTGACAGGACTCATGCAGGCTCATACATATCTTGTATGCTCAGGTACAACTCTGCCCTTCCCTCTTCAGGATAGGAAACTAGAATACAGGTAGACAAACAGGAAATGTCAAGTCAAGGATTTCAAATGAAACTTAGTTAGCAAAATTGAACCATGTGACCCATCCATAAAATCAAAACAAATGCAAAACGGAGGTGATATCTTTTATAGGGTCACTTAAAGAGTAAAGCATAAAACACTCCAAGCTTTTGTGACTAAAAGGTCACTCGACAAAAAGGTCACTCCGCCGTGCCATGCCATGTGAATTTGCCTAAAGAAGTGACCTTTTAATCACAAAGCTTGCAATGTTTTATGTTTTATTCTTTAAATCAGGGGTTCCCAATCTTATCAAGCCGGGGGCTGGGCCATGCTCTCTCAGACAGCTTCAAAGGCTGGACGGCCAATTTGCCCTGCTTGCATGATAGTGAGTGTGTGTGTGGCCATTTTGTCCCAACAGCTACAAAGGGGTGGACATTTTGTTTCTCGAATGCCCTTGGAGGGGTGGGGGGCAACATTAAATGGCACTGCAGGCCTTAGGTTGGAACCCCTGCTTTAAATGAATCTTAGTGCATCAAAACCTAAATACTGTATCAACCACATTACACTCTTATTATTGTTCTGGCCTGATGAAGGTTAGATACTTTGTTGGGCAACAACTTTCTGTTACCTCAGACTGAGGCATTCCTCAACCATTCTGTTTTGTCTATACCGGGATGCCCAAAAATTTTGGGTCATAGTTTGGTCATGTGGTTCAGGGAGCCAGTCACTATGGCCCAGGGGCCAGATCCAGCCCCAAATGCCAATTCATTCAGCCCACGAAGCCCTCATCGCTCCTGGAAGCGGAAGTAAAATGCGCCCATAGTGACGCATTTTACTTCCACTTCCAGGAGTGATGAGGGCTTCGTGGGTTGGAAGAATTGGCATCAGGGGCCAGATCTGGCCCCTGGGCCATAGTTTGGGTACCCCTGGTCTATACATACATCTCTTCATGTTGTGACTGGTGTTTTGTGTTTGTATGAATTCCACCTACAAATATAAAGAGCTCTACAGAGGTATTTCTAAACTAGTTCCATAAAGAAGAACAGAGCTTCTCCATGTGATTGGGAACCTTGATTTTTCACAATCTCCAATCAAACAAGATTCCTCAAGTAGCAGAATCATTCCTGTTCACACAGTTTCTTTCCTTGGGGAGACAAAAACTGGTGAGGGGTTAGTGCTTAAACCCTCTTCCTACTCACAATTTCAAACTAACCTTTCTAAAATGCCTGAATAGGGCTAAAGCGAATCTCTTTTCATTAAACTGCAAGACCTTTTTTAGAAGCCTTACTTTGGAATCTGCCAACCAAATGAGGCAAGACAAGTGATTCCTGGTAGAAGGCCTTTCTGGTGGTGACACAAGTGATGGGCATGAGCCGGATCGGACCAGTATGTGCATACCGGTAGTAAAAATGGTTAGCCCCACCCATCTCCTCTTAGAAGAAGCTTCAGAGGGGGTTGGCCCCATTTCCCCCATCGTCCAAGGCTTTCCCTAGGCTCCGTTTCACCCCAAAGCACATCTCCAGCCACTCTGGAGTGGTTGGGGAGGCACTTCAGGGTGAAGCAGAGCACTGGAAAAGCCTTGGACAAAGGGAGAAATGGCTTTGGAGTGGGCTCTTCACTATAGAGCTATGAAAATAGAAACCTCTTCTATTTTCATCACTCTATAGCGAACCTATGAAGCCATTTCCCCCTTGTCTAAGGCTTTTCCTGGGCTCCATTTCCCCCCAAAGCACATCCCCAGCCACTCCGAAGTGGAAAAGCCTTGGACAAGGGGGAAATGGCTTCAGAGATTCGCTATAGAGTGATGAAAACAGAGGCTTCTATTTTCATAGCTCTATAGCGAAGAGCAGTCACATGGCCAACAGGCCACACCCACCCAGTCACATGGCCACACCCACAGTGTGGTAGGAATTTTTTTTATACCCACCACTGGGTGACACCCTGGTTATGCAACAGTCTCTCTAAAGAAAATTCCCTATTATCATCTGCAATATTTCATAATCTAAAATCATAGCTTCATTATGGCTTACAAACTCTGCTTCTTTAAACCATGTCTTGTTGTGATATTAAACCTAGTGCTTACCCATCTATCCAAGTTAAAGCAGAAGCTGAGAAGAAGGCAAGGGAAACAAAACAAAACCCTCCCGAAATAGGGAAGACAACACACAGTTTGATCCACTTATTAGTCTCCACTAGTGATAAAGTAGTGAGATCAACAAGCAATTATTCGAGCCAGACCCAGTAGAGGTTACAAAAATTTAGCGTTTTCATTTGGATAGGAATATTGCAACAACTCTTTGAGTAATACTGATGATGAAAACAACACATTCTACAAACTCAGCATCGACTGTATTTCCTAGAACTCTTTCTGTCAGGAGACAAACATTTCAAGTTTAAGACAGCAGTATCATTTGAATCTTGACTTACTGGCAGAGTTCCTGGCAAAGAGGCATCAAAGAAAGATACCAATGAGTTAGGTGCTGCTGCAAATTGAACTTGAGAACCAGAAAAGAGCTTTGAGTTGGAGCTGATCTGTGCATGGATTTCCAAGCCCACCACTGGCACCCACGATGCATCCCTGAAAGAAAGTCCAATGGCAAATTGTTTAAATTAACTACAGTACAGCCATTTTCAGATTTTAAGAAAAATTGTTCTAAATTTATACTTAGCCTACCCTGAGATCCTTTGATATAGGGTGGGATATAAATATTTAAATTAAAACACACACAAAGTAACACACTGGGAAAATACATTGAAATTTCAAGAACAGTTGGGGGAAAATACAAGCATCTACAGCATCTGAGTTCAACAGCATGTCAGAAACACACCACTAGTATATAATAAATGATGATACTGTGAAATGTTTTCATCAAACACACCTGAAAATTATCTAGAGAAGCATGTCCATTGACAGCATAAAAGAATGCACACCATGACAGCTTTCATCATTTTAAAGATGTTCATTTCAGGAGTAAGGCTTGTCTACAGAGGATGGATTTGTTGGACAGATGCCCAACTTTGAAGCCAACAGAGATTATGAAATACAAGATAAATATTAATTGATTTCCTATAAATTTGAGAAATCTCCAACAGACAGGTGGCATATTCAATTATGCATATGCTGTCAGATGGCCACTTTCAAGCTGAGAAAGGTGGGTCTACAGAATACTATTAATACTGCATTAGCATAGACATCAGTAGTCTGGCAATAGCGAAATCATCTTTTTAACTAAAGGAGATGGCTCTCAAAAAATACCGAACAAGGATAAGTGCCTCTCTATCAGCTGAAAAAGTAATTGCTGCTCTCACATCCATAATCGCCTTATGAGCAAGAGGACAGAGTCACCTTTACTACATGAACTGCTTGACAGGTTCTGTAAGTAATTATCTGGACTTACACAAAGACAGACACGAATATAATATTTCACTAGTGAAGTCAAGATTATACCGTAACAATGACAGGAGTACTTGGATCACTATGAGATATGTGGAATGCCAAACAATGTTAAATATATCAAATATGATGGGTCCCCCACCCAGCTTTAAAAGAACTCCCTTTAAAAAAACCGCACAAGACAAGTTCATGTTTTTGTTACATTATAACTATTAAAATCATACCACATTGAAGTTTCCATCCTCGTTTCATTTGTTAAAAGTAGCCATACTTCAGATTAATTACAATTTATTGTAGGTTATTGTTTTAACTTATTCCTCAGCATATTCCTCACGGTGTTCAAAATTTATTGATTCAAAAGTAAAGCAGTTATGTATGACAGCAGTTGACAATATAAATCCTCAGACATTTATGAAATTGTTAATCTTGCCATTCAGGTTGTGATTGGAGTGGGGAAAACCCTGAGGCTTTCCTACTTTGGGCCCATCATGCTCTAGAAAAGACAATAATGCTGGGAAAGGTTGAAAGCAGCAGGAAAAGAGGAAGACCAAGACAAGATGGAATCACTCTTTTAAGGAAGCCACAGGGTTGCTTTTACAAAAGCTGAGGTGAGAGTTGAGGACAAGATGATCTAGAAATCAATCATTCATAAGGTCATCATAGGTTGGAGGTGACTTGACAGCACATAACAGCCACCACGGCTTTTTCTATTGAAATGTGCCCAAAGCAGCTCAGAGTGCAAGAATAAATCCGTACAATTCATTGATAGCACGTAACACCAACAACCCCTATGTAAAAGAGCATCACCAGGTCTACCTTGTTAAGGGTGAATGTATGTAAACAAAGATGACTGGATAGCTCAATAGTAGAGTTACACAGAAAGAGCCTGCTCAAAGATTGTGGTATTTTTGAACCACAATCGGGTGTACCATGGACAACAGCAACCTTTCCCAGCTAATCTTTCTTACACTGGCACAGGAGAAAGGAACTATGAAATGAATTCACCAAAAGGTGGCTTCATTTGGGCAATTTCACGTCCGGCCTAGACATGGAAGAAGAACAAACTCAATGGTTTAGGGGAGTTCAATTCCCTGTGCCTCCAGGAAAAAGAACTAACCTGGGCCAGCAGCACAGTCTCAGGACACCTTCAAAAGAAAGGAATGATAAACCACTTCTAAGTACTCTCTGTCTACTTGGAAAACCCTGAAAAGTTGCCATAAATCTGAATTGACTAGACAGCAAACAATTATTACTTAAAAACAAACCATATTTATATATTTTACCATGAGTTTGGGATGTAACTGCAATTTATTTATTTTTCCCCCTGTGCAGTTGCAAGATGAGTGCTCAGCAGGGTGAACATCCACATCAAATTTGCATATTTAAGTATTTTGTCACTTATTTGGAAGCTAACGCTCGCTGCGGCTTCATGCACTTTAACCATCAGAAACATAAATGTTTGCATAGTTTTCACTATGCAAACGTGAAGGATCCTCAGTTTACTTGGCAGGCTGCACGGCAACGTTCCTGAGATGCTTGAACTTTTTCCTGGAAGGGAAATGTGACCCTGATTTCATTCTCGTTCTCTGGGTACGTTCTGTTGTGTTTTAACTGACCAATTTTATTTTTGACTTAATGGCTACGTTACCAGGGCAAGAGCCTTGCAATATGCATAAGACCGCTGTACTGCAACCAGAAGGTTGCGAGTTTGATCCTGACCAGAGATCAAGGTTGATTCAGCCTTCCATCCTTCTATGGTTGGTTTTTGTTGTTCAGTCGCACAGTCAATTCCGACCACTGTCCTCCAGGCACCCCTGTCCTCCACCATCCTCCTCAACCCGCCCAGCTCTGTGCCCATTGTCTACAATACCATCTAACCATCTCATCTTTGGCTGCCCCCTTCTTCTTTTGCCCTCAACCTTTTCCTACCATCAAGGCTTTCTCAAGTGAATCCTCTCTTCACATTTGATGTCCAAAGTACTTCATCTTCATCTTTACTATTTGACCTTCTAAGGAGCAGTCAGGGTTGATTTCTTCTAAAATTGACCTATTTGTTCTCCTCATTGTCCTGGGGACTCTCAAAACTGTCCTCCAACACATTTCAAAGGCATCTATTTTTCTGCGCTCAGCTTACCTAATGGTCCAGCTCTCACACCCATACATTACTACCGGGAATACCATTGCTTGGACTATACGAATTTTTGTGCAATGTGATGTCTCTACTTTTTACTATGTTGTTATAGAAGTGTAATTGCTATTGCTATTTATGAGGGCAAGAGCCCTGGTGGTGCAGTGGTTAAACTTCTGTACTGCAGCCAGAACGTTGTGAGTTTGATCCTGACAGGAAACAAAATTGACTTAGTTTTCCATCCTTCCGGGGCCTGTCAAATGAGTACTCAATATGTTAGGGGCAAAATGCTAATTACTCTGTGAACCGCCCTAAGCGTGGTACATAAATGTTGAAGCTGGAAAAAATGTCACTGGCGTGAATTTAAGGTGAATCCCATTTTACCATGAAGTGATCCACACACTATGATCACGGAGCCATCTCCTGCGGCACACATGCATGCATAAATGTGATTGCTATTGATCTTACTTTCGACTCAAATGAACAGGTGTTTCATGTAGTTAAATGGGCTCGCTGTCTTGGAGAATTAACTGAAAGGAGAATATAATCCCGATGCTTCAAACAGCATGACTTGAAATACAAGGAACGTGTGAAAGCAAATAAACGAGTCGCTCGTCCTTCGAGCTCCCCGCCCCCCGACTGCGCCTTGCCATCATACCGGTTTAGTGTCGTCGCAGTCTCTCCCCTACTCCGGCAGAGCGCGCTAGCGGCCACCGAACTCTCTCGGACATGGAGTTCGGCGACATTCCCCACGTTCAGATTGCCAACCCAAAGCAGATCCCTGCAGCGCCGCATCATCGTGGGCATCGCCATTTTGCTCGGCACGGGAGAGCTATCAGGTGATCTAGCCTCGCGTATGGAGACCCCTGGGAGATGTAGTCTCCAACGCTCGCAGACTCGAGAAAGAAGGAAAGGGGAGAGGAAACAAAAGACTTCATTTCCCGTGATGCACCACGAGAAGAACGGCTTCGGAATCCAAGGGGGGGGGGGACAGTCATAAGGCGAAAGGGGAGTTGATAGGCCAAAGGTTCAGGCTCCCTCTGGCGGCAGGTGAGAAACCGAACCCTGTTCTGTGCCTGAGAAAGAATCCAAAGAAAACGGGGGCGATGCGGATGGATGCCTTGCTTAGGGCGATTAGACCAAGAGGAAGAGATAGCTTCTGTACCTACCTTAAATAATGGCTTAGAATAGGAAAATTTGGGAGGCGGAAGGTCAGCAGTTCGATTCCCGAGTACTGCAGGACGAAATGAGCTCCCGTCTTCGTCCCAGCTCCTGCCAACCTAGCAGTTGCAAGCAAGAAATTGCAAGTAGATAAATAGGGACCACTTCGGTGGGAAGTTAACAGCGTTCTGTGCGCTCTGGTGTCTAGTCATGCCTGCCACATGACCACGGAAACGTCTGTAGAAGCAGACAGCGTTGGCTCTTCGGCTTTGAAACAGAGATGAGCAATGAACCCTAGAGTCGGATATGACTGGCTTCCGAGCAAGGGAAACCTTTACCTTTAACGTGTAATGCAAGTTCCACTTGTTAACATTTTTTTCCTTCACCAAACTTGGCAAAAAAAGAAAAGGGTGGTGGTGGGGGAAACAACACCAAATACAAATGTTTGAAGTGGTAGCCATGTTAGTCTGTGCAAGCATATCTGAGAGTAAACAAAACAGAACAGCAAAAAAATAGAAAAAATGTGGCACCTTAACGACTAACTCCTGTATTTAAATGTGAGCTTTCATGGGCCAATCTGATGACTTGGTGCCACAACATTTTTTTATCTTTCTTTCTTTTTTTCTTTTTTTGGCTGTTTTGTTTACTCTCAGATATACCAAATACAGACTCTCTCTGTCCCATAAAACAATCCTAGCTGGGTAGGTACACATGAAGGAAGCAGTGGTGTAAGGCAGTTGTTTATACACAGGCAGAATATTTAATTCGATCAAGCAATAATCTTATACCATGAAAGGTACTCAGTAATATGAAAGCATTTATTAACAGCAAAGAGAGCAAATAAGTTGATCCTGAAGGAAATCAACCCTGACTGCTCTTTGGAAGGACAAATATTGAAGATGAAGCTAAAGTACTTTGGACACCAAATGAGAAGAGAGGACTCACTTGAGAAGGCCTTGATGCTGGGAAAGTTCGAGGGCAAAAGGAGAAGGAAGGCGGCAGAGGATGAGATGGCTAGATGGCATTGTTGAAGCAATGGGCGAAGAGCTGAGCGGGCTGCGGAGGATGGTGGAAGATAGGGGTGCCTGGCGTGCAGTGGTCCATGGGGTAGCAAAGGGTTGGACTCGACTATGCGACTAAACAACAACAACAAACATATTAACAAATTAAATTGCATACAATAGATTATCCAGCCTTCCACAAGAATTTGTCAAATGCAGAACAGTGGCCACACACCAGATCTAGTTTTCTTGTTGGAGCAGTGGCAGAGTGATCTGAAATTACAGCGACTAGACATAACACCTGTGCCATGGTCAGATCACTATCTGGTGACTCTGGACTTTCTGGGGGTGATGTCCCATCATAGGGAGGCGGGGCCAGTTAAATTGGCCCGCCTCTGGCAACTGATGGGTCCTGAAGGATTCCAAAGGGAACTGGAGTGTTTTTCTCTGGATCAGCTACACAATTCACCCGAAGCTCTCATTGACCTTTGGCATGGGGGTGTGATGGCAGACTTGGACGCGATCGCGCCATTATGGCCTCTCAGCACACGTGGGCCCGGATCATCCACATGGTTTATGGAGGATTTGAGGGAGCTTAAATAGGGAAAGAGATGCTGAGAATGCCGTTGGGTGAAGACTCAGAGGGATTCTGACCGAACACTGGCTAGAGCCGCTATCAGAGCCTATCTGGTAGCGATAGAGGTGGTGAAATGGCAATATTTCACCACCCTTATTGCCTCTGCAGATAATCGCCCAGCGACTCTGTTTCAGGTGACTAGGTCCCTCCTAAGTAGAGGGGACCCTGTCCCTGGTTGGCAAAGGTCAGCAGAGGACTTTGCTGATTATCTCGTTGTTGTGTTCCTCCTATTCTATAATTCCCCAGAGAGAGTTTTTGAAAATCGACCCCCACGTGCGGCCCAAACTTAAAGCGTTGAGGGCCACACTACGGGACGTACAGGGGAACAGCATTCCAGTGTTGGGGGTCGGGACATTCCGGGTTCGTTTTAAGAGACATTCTGCGGAACTTCCCCTAGTGGTGCTAAAAGGGGGGAGTTGTAGCCTCCTCGGGACACAATGGTTCCAGCCTCTAGGTTTGTTCATAGGGGGGGTGCATGCCGTAGGCGTGGACCCAATACAAGCGGTGTGCGACGCACACCCCGCCGTTTTCAAAAGTGGACTGGGAAAGTTCAAGGGACCCCCCGTAGCCTTCGACCTAGACCCGGAGGTCCGCCCGATAAGACTCAAACCGCGCAGGGTGCCGTTCGCACTAAAGGACAAAATAGAGGCGGAACTGGACAAACTGGTGGGTCAGGGGATTCTTGTTCCTGTGGATTCCGCGGAGTGGGAGACTCCAATTGTAACAGCACTGAAGGCTAACGGGGAGGTGCGCATTTGCGCTGATTATAAGTGTACAATTAACAAGGCGATCCGCCCTAATGCATACCCGGTGCCAGTGATCAGCCACCTCCTGGCTAGGCTAAATGGGGGAAAGTGTTTCGCTAAGCTCGATTTAGCACAGGCCTACCAGCAACTCCCTGTAACCCCCGCCACAGCGGCGGCACAAACAATAATTACACATAAGGGGGCGTTCCAGGTGTCGCGTTTACAGTTCGGCGTGAACTCGGCACCTGGCCTTTTTCAGTCGCTCGTGGAACGCCTCCTGAAGGGGCTGGAGGGGGTGTTGCCATATTTTGATGACGTGTTGATAACGGGGGGGAGTAAGGCCGAGCTGGCACATAGATTGGATAAAGTTTTGACCGTGTTCGAGAAAGCGGGGCTGCGACTGAGAAAAGACAAATGTGTCTTTTTCGAAACAGAGGTTGAGTTTTTAGGGTTCCGGGTCACGCCCGAGGGAATTAGGCCGTCCAAATCTAAGGTAGCCGCCATCAAGAAAGCTCCTCGCCCCACATCCAAAACCGAACTGCAGTCATTTCTGGGGCTTCTCAATTTCTACCATACCTTCCTTCCACGGAAGGCGTCTGTTGCCGAGCCGCTCCATCAGTTACTTAAAAAAGAGGAAAAATGGCTGTGGGGTGACGAGCAAGAGAGGGCGTTCACAGAGTTAAAGCAACTCCTGACATCCGAGGCAATCCTGACTCATTTCGACCCCAAATGGCCAGTAGTGTTAGTCTGTGACGCATCCCCGGTGGGGGTGGGGGCGGTGCTTTGCCACGTGTTGAACGACGGAAGGGAGGCCCCGATAGCGTTTTATTCAAGGTCCCTGTCCCAAGCAGAGCGGAATTACGCACAGACCGACAGGGAGGCGTTAGCAATATAGCGGGAACCAAAAAATTTCACGATTTTCTGTATGGTCGGCCGTTCAAGATCGTGACTGATCACAAGCCCCTGTTAGGAATCTTCACTGCAAATAAGCCCACGCCCCAGATCCTGTCCCCGAGAATGCTGCGGTGGGCTATTTTTCTTAACGCATACCAACATGAGTTGGAATACCGGCCCGGGAGGGAGATCAGCCATGCAGACGCGCTCTCACGGTCTCCGTTGCCCTTGTCGGACGATCAGAAGGCAGGGGTGGGAAGAGACCGCCAGGTATTGCTAATAGAGGTTTTAGATTCACCCCCATTAGTGCCGGCCGACATTGCCAAGGCAACGGGAAAGGATAGAACACTGGAGAAAGTGTGCTCGTGGGTACAGAAGGGGTGGCCGGCGTCATCCCCAAGCATGGAATTCGACCCATTTTTTCGAAAACGAATAGAATTGTCATTAGAGAGGGGGTGCCTCTTGTGGGGCCAACGGGTGGTGGTTCCTACGTCCCTGTGACCGAAGGTGCTAAAGCTGCTGCACGTCAGCCACCCGGGAATCGTCCGTTCCAAGGCACAGGCCCGCAGTTATTTCTGGTGGCCCCAGCTGGACGCCGACATAGAGCATATGATCGGCACTTGTGAGGCATGTCAGGGCTCCCGACCGGAGGTAGCCCGTCTCCCGCATAGGGAATGGGACGCAGCAAGGGGACCGTGGTCCAGGGTACACGTAGATTTTGCTGGCCCGTTCCGAGGAATCATTTTTCTCCTGGTAGTGGATGCATACTCAAAGTGGCTGGAGGTCATTCCGGTAAAGAGCACATCCTCCGCCACTACCATTGGCCAGCTGAGGAGGGTCTTTTCCACATTCGGTTTACCCGACACTCTGGTCAGCGATAACGCTAGCTGTTTCACGTCCGCTGAGTTCGCGGCATTCATGGAGGCAAATGCAATTCGGCACGTCACATCCGCGCCGTTTCACCCGGCCACGAATGGCCAAGTGGAACGGTTGGTGCGCACAACAAAAGATGCGTTGCGGCGCATGGGCTCGGGGGATCTAAATCACCAAGTCTGTCAATTCCTGTTAGCGTACAGAGTGACCCCATTAGCGTCCGGATATTCGCCGGCTGAGCTGCTGATGCGGAGGAAACTGACCACGATCTTGTCCAGGTTAGACCCGACGAGGGTCGAGGACAAAGGGAAGAACATAGGTTTAGCGGTCTCGAAAGGGTTCGGCGTAGGCGATCCTGTACACTGCAGGAACTATGCCAATGCAGGCCCAGCCTGGGTGCCAGGGACGATAGTAGAACAGACGGGACCGGTGTCGTATCGGGTGGAAACGAACACCGGTCTCCTCTGGAGGAGGCACGCTGACCAACTGCGGCGCCGAGTGAGGGAGGGACCGATCAGTGGGGCTCAGCAACCAGATTCAGCGATAGGGTTCTCCCCCACCCGTTTAGCCCAAGGGGGAGACAGAGAAGGACACCAGTCCAAAGCCAGGGGGGAAAGCAGTGAGCCCGGCTCATATCCTTTTGACACGCCAGTTCTACCAGCTCTATCCGAGCCCGGGGAGGGGGAAAAGGAGTTTGCAGCCGCCGCTGCCGCTTCCCCCGAATTCGATTACGATTTTAATTTTGCGAGCCGGGGGGTTTTTTTGGAGTGTTCCCCCACCCATCCAAGCGAGAAGAGGGGTTTTTCGTTAGCCCCCAGTGCCCCCGGTTCTTCCCAAACAAAGCACACACCTCCCAACAAAGCCGCAGAGCCGCGGCAAGCCACTAACGAGTCATCCTCTCCAATTACAGGGCAGGAAGCCAGGGAGCAAGGAGGAGGGAGAGAAGCCGGGGCAGGGCAGCCCGCGCCGAGACCCCAGCGTGTTCGAAATAAGCCATCTTGGCTGAGAGACTTCGTCTCGTCCTAGGGGGGAGGAGTGTTGTGTTCTAACAGTGTAACCTTCTACATGTGATAACAATGTATCTGAACCAATGTAACCTTGCCTACGAGTAACAATGTAACCTTCAGCTGATCACTATAAACCCTGTAATAGGACGCGAGCTAATGACCACCAGCTGGCAGCAGCGAGCGTCCAAGCTCTCTTGGTTCAAACCCACCAAAAGGCCACAGCGCGGGAAGTTTCCCGCCGCTACCTACACCTGGACAAGAAGGGCGTGACCAGCCATGACGTCACGCGGGCAGTAGCCAATGGGCTATCGTGGAGCCACATTCAAATACGTTACTACCATATATATATAGAGCTGTTCGTCCGCCATTACCTCATGTTCCCTCTGTCCACCATGCAATAAACCTGAGTTAACCCAGCCCTTGGCTGTTTCCTGTGTCTTGACTCTCATACACGAAATTGGCGACGAAGGTGGGATGATGGATCCCCACGGAGCCAGGACACAGAGCGGGTTCAACATTACCAAACCGCAAGACTGGGAGCTTTTTGAGATGGACTTCCAGGCGGCACTGGTGGAACTCAAAGTCAAAGAAGACGACGAGGAAAGGAAGAGGGCCATCCTCACCCGCATGCTTGGGATGGAGACCAAGCGAACGCTGGTGGGCATTATTGCACCGAAGAAGATGGGTGAGTTCAAAGCCGATGACATCATGAAACTGCTGCGTGAGCGTTTCCGACCCTCGAGGGCAATGTTTCCCGCTCGGAGCGTGTTTTGGAGGCGAGTTCAAGCGCCGGACGAGTCGGTAGAAGCCTTCGTAACAGCTATGAGAGTAGCCGCCACCCCCTGCCGATGGGACCACTTTCTAGAGATGGCCCTCAGGGACGGAGTTCTGTGTGGCCTGAAGGACAAGGAAGTGCAGCGCAGCCTGATGAACAAGGAGCCACCACCCACACTGACAGAGGTTGTAGAGGCCGCGGAAGCCGCGGAATCCACGAATGCTGGAGTAGATGAGATGCACAAGTGGCGTGAGTGGCGTCCGAGGGCCGGCAAAGCGGAAAACTTGGTGCACGGAAAGTCCGGACAGTCGGTGCACGCAACCCGACGGACCTCGAAGTCGTCTTCGGAAAGCAGCGACGGCGAGGAGGTCCAGAAGGTCCGAAAGGGAGGGCGGCGTTGCGATGGTTGCGGAGCGGCCCATGAGCGCGTGAGGTGCCCATTCAGAAAAACCGAGTGCTACAACTGCGGCCGCCGGGGACACATCGCCAAGGCATGCAGGAAAGGAAAAGAGGGCCGGAAACAGTCACAAGACCGTTCGGCCAGACCGGACCGTTCAGCGAGGTCCAAAGATGGCGCCCGGACCACGAGGAAGCAGGACGGCGTGGGCCGCATCTCGGACGACAGCGAGGGCGACGCTCCTGTGTTCAGCGTGTCTGCGGGACAGCCCCATTACTTCGTTGAGGTACTAGTACAAGGGACCCCTATTAGGATGGAAGTTGACTCGGGGTCCTCCTATTCTATAATTCCCCAGAGAGAGTTTTTGAAAATCGACCCCCACGTGCGGCCCAAACTTAAAGCGTTGAGGGCCACACTACGGGACGTACAGGGGAACAGCATTCCAGTGTTGGGGGTCGGGACATTCCGGGTTCGTTTTAAGAGACATTCTGCGGAACTTCCCCTAGTGGTGCTAAAAGGGGGGAGTTGTAGCCTCCTCGGGACACAATGGTTCCAGCCTCTAGGTTTGTTCATAGGGGGGGTGCATGCCGTAGGCGTGGACCCAATACAAGCGGTGTGCGACGCACACCCCGCCGTTTTCAAAAGTGGACTGGGAAAGTTCAAGGGACCCCCCGTAGCCTTCGACCTAGACCCGGAGGTCCGCCCGATAAGACTCAAACCGCGCAGGGTGCCGTTCGCACTAAAGGACAAAATAGAGGCGGAACTGGACAAACTGGTGGGTCAGGGGATTCTTGTTCCTGTGGATTCCGCGGAGTGGGAGACTCCAATTGTAACAGCACTGAAGGCTAACGGGGAGGTGCGCATTTGCGCTGATTATAAGTGTACAATTAACAAGGCGATCCGCCCTAATGCATACCCGGTGCCAGTGATCAGCCACCTCCTGGCTAGGCTAAATGGGGGAAAGTGTTTCGCTAAGCTCGATTTAGCACAGGCCTACCAGCAACTCCCTGTAACCCCCGCCACAGCGGCGGCACAAACAATAATTACACATAAGGGGGCGTTCCAGGTGTCGCGTTTACAGTTCGGCGTGAACTCGGCACCTGGCCTTTTTCAGTCGCTCGTGGAACGCCTCCTGAAGGGGCTGGAGGGGGTGTTGCCATATTTTGATGACGTGTTGATAACGGGGGGGAGTAAGGCCGAGCTGGCACATAGATTGGATAAAGTTTTGACCGTGTTCGAGAAAGCGGGGCTGCGACTGAGAAAAGACAAATGTGTCTTTTTCGAAACAGAGGTTGAGTTTTTAGGGTTCCGGGTCACGCCCGAGGGAATTAGGCCGTCCAAATCTAAGGTAGCCGCCATCAAGAAAGCTCCTCGCCCCACATCCAAAACCGAACTGCAGTCATTTCTGGGGCTTCTCAATTTCTACCATACCTTCCTTCCACGGAAGGCGTCTGTTGCCGAGCCGCTCCATCAGTTACTTAAAAAAGAGGAAAAATGGCTGTGGGGTGACGAGCAAGAGAGGGCGTTCACAGAGTTAAAGCAACTCCTGACATCCGAGGCAATCCTGACTCATTTCGACCCCAAATGGCCAGTAGTGTTAGTCTGTGACGCATCCCCGGTGGGGGTGGGGGCGGTGCTTTGCCACGTGTTGAACGACGGAAGGGAGGCCCCGATAGCGTTTTATTCAAGGTCCCTGTCCCAAGCAGAGCGGAATTACGCACAGACCGACAGGGAGGCGTTAGCAATATAGCGGGAACCAAAAAATTTCACGATTTTCTGTATGGTCGGCCGTTCAAGATCGTGACTGATCACAAGCCCCTGTTAGGAATCTTCACTGCAAATAAGCCCACGCCCCAGATCCTGTCCCCGAGAATGCTGCGGTGGGCTATTTTTCTTAACGCATACCAACATGAGTTGGAATACCGGCCCGGGAGGGAGATCAGCCATGCAGACGCGCTCTCACGGTCTCCGTTGCCCTTGTCGGACGATCAGAAGGCAGGGGTGGGAAGAGACCGCCAGGTATTGCTAATAGAGGTTTTAGATTCACCCCCATTAGTGCCGGCCGACATTGCCAAGGCAACGGGAAAGGATAGAACACTGGAGAAAGTGTGCTCGTGGGTACAGAAGGGGTGGCCGGCGTCATCCCCAAGCATGGAATTCGACCCATTTTTTCGAAAACGAATAGAATTGTCATTAGAGAGGGGGTGCCTCTTGTGGGGCCAACGGGTGGTGGTTCCTACGTCCCTGTGACCGAAGGTGCTAAAGCTGCTGCACGTCAGCCACCCGGGAATCGTCCGTTCCAAGGCACAGGCCCGCAGTTATTTCTGGTGGCCCCAGCTGGACGCCGACATAGAGCATATGATTGGCACTTGTGAGGCATGTCAGGGCTCCCGACCGGAGGTAGCCCGTCTCCCGCATAGGGAATGGGACGCAGCAAGGGGACCGTGGTCCAGGGTACACGTAGATTTTGCTGGCCCGTTCCGAGGAATCATTTTTCTCCTGGTAGTGGATGCATACTCAAAGTGGCTGGAGGTCATTCCGGTAAAGAGCACATCCTCCGCCACTACCATTGGCCAGCTGAGGAGGGTCTTTTCCACATTCGGTTTACCCGACACTCTGGTCAGCGATAACGCTAGCTGTTTCACGTCCGCTGAGTTCGCGGCATTCATGGAGGCAAATGCAATTCGGCACGTCACATCCGCGCCGTTTCACCCGGCCACGAATGGCCAAGTGGAACGGTTGGTGCGCACAACAAAAGATGCGTTGCGGCGCATGGGCTCGGGGGATCTAAATCACCAAGTCTGTCAATTCCTGTTAGCGTACAGAGTGACCCCATTAGCGTCCGGATATTCGCCGGCTGAGCTGCTGATGCGGAGGAAACTGACCACGATCTTGTCCAGGTTAGACCCGACGAGGGTCGAGGACAAAGGGAAGAACATAGGTTTAGCGGTCTCGAAAGGGTTCGGCGTAGGCGATCCTGTACACTGCAGGAACTATGCCAATGCAGGCCCAGCCTGGGTGCCAGGGACGATAGTAGAACAGACGGGACCGGTGTCGTATCGGGTGGAAACGAACACCGGTCTCCTCTGGAGGAGGCACGCTGACCAACTGCGGCGCCGAGTGAGGGAGGGACCGATCAGTGGGGCTCAGCAACCAGATTCAGCGATAGGGTTCTCCCCCACCCGTTTAGCCCAAGGGGGAGACAGAGAAGGACACCAGTCCAAAGCCAGGGGGGAAAGCAGTGAGCCCGGCTCATATCCTTTTGACACGCCAGTTCTACCAGCTCTATCCGAGCCCGGGGAGGGGGAAAAGGAGTTTGCAGCCGCCGCTGCCGCTTCCCCCGAATTCGATTACGATTTTAATTTTGCGAGCCGGGGGGTTTTTTTGGAGTGTTCCCCCACCCATCCAAGCGAGAAGAGGGGTTTTTCGTTAGCCCCCAGTGCCCCCGGTTCTTCCCAAACAAAGCACACACCTCCCAACAAAGCCGCAGAGCCGCGGCAAGCCACTAACGAGTCATCCTCTCCAATTACAGGGCAGGAAGCCAGGGAGCAAGGAGGAGGGAGAGAAGCCGGGGCAGGGCAGCCCGCGCCGAGACCCCAGCGTGTTCGAAATAAGCCATCTTGGCTGAGAGACTTCGTCTCGTCCTAGGGGGGAGGAGTGTTGTGTTCTAACAGTGTAACCTTCTACATGTGATAACAATGTATCTGAACCAATGTAACCTTGCCTACGAGTAACAATGTAACCTTCAGCTGATCACTATAAACCCTGTAATAGGACGCGAGCTAATGACCACCAGCTGGCAGCAGCGAGCGTCCAAGCTCTCTTGGTTCAAACCCACCAAAAGGCCACAGCGCGGGAAGTTTCCCGCCGCTACCTACACCTGGACAAGAAGGGCGTGACCAGCCATGACGTCACGCGGGCAGTAGCCAATGGGCTATCGTGGAGCCACATTCAAATACGTTACTACCATATATATATAGAGCTGTTCGTCCGCCATTACCTCATGTTCCCTCTGTCCACCATGCAATAAACCTGAGTTAACCCAGCCCTTGGCTGTTTCCTGTGTCTTGACTCTCATACACGAAACTCGTGGAGAAAATCGCTGAGATTCACTCGAAGTTTAACCCCGGCATGGACACTATGGGTCTGGAATTGAGTGGAATCGCAGTCTTGCCATGTTATCTGGGATCAGTTGGATCCAGTTATCCCTGAAGAAGTGGCCAGGCTCCTTGGATCTGTTCGCGCCACTGCTTGTCTATTAGACCCATGTCCCGCCTGGTTGGTCAAGATGTCCAAGGCGGTGAAAGGCAGTTGGGTTTGAGCCATAACTCCGGACAATCCGGGACCTGCGCACAACGGTTCTGCGCAAGTTGCATTCTACGCATGCGTAGAAGGCTTTTACGCTTCTACGCAAGCGTAAAAGCCTTCTACGCATGCATATAATGTGACTTGCGCAGAAGGGATGTGCAGTACCTCTTTCTCCCCGCTGCCAATTCTGGGGTTTTGGCAGCTGCGGGCGGGAAATGGCGCAAATCGACGCCAAAATTTGGGAAATCCCGGCCAATCCGGGAAGGTTGACAGGTATTGTTTGAGCAATAGTCAACACATCCTTGCAGGAAGGGGTGTTTCTTGCACCATTAAAACATGCTTTGTTGTGCCCCTTCTTGAAAAAGTCAGCGCTCGACCCAACAATAATGGCCAACTATCAGCCTGTATCCAACCTCCTTTTTAAAGGGAAGGTTTTGGAAAAGACAGTGGTGTGGCAGTTACAGGGGGTTCTGGCTGAAGCGGATTATCTGGACCCCTTTCAGTTCGGAGTCAGGCCCGGATATGGTACTGAGACTGCGTTGGTCATTTGGATGATCTCTGGCGGAAGCGGGATGGAGGTCATCCCTCCATCCTTGCTCTTCTTGACATCTCAGTGGCCTTCGATACCTTCGACCACGGTATCCTTCTGGAACGGCTCTGAGGAGTGGGGATCCAGGGCTCTGTGTGGTCCTGGTTTACCTCATTTCTGAGGGGCTGGACCCAGTCGGTATGGTTGGAGGATGGGATGTCCAGCCCTAGCCCTCTCCAGTATGGGGTGCCTCAGTGCTCGGTGCTCTCACCTCTCCGATTTAACATCAACATGAAACCGCTAGGGGAGATCATCCGTTCCCCATGGGGTGAGGTATCATCAGTATGCTGATGATACTCAGCTATACATCTCGGCCCGTGGTGATCCAAGCAATGCAGTCTGAGTCCTATCCAGGTGTCTGGAGGATGACCATTCGGAGGCTGCAACTGGTCCAGAATTCAGCTACCTGGGTGGTGATAGGATGTGGGCAGTATGCCCGTGTCTCATCACTGCTTTGGGAGCTTTACTGGTTGACAGTGTGCCTCCAGGTGCAATTCAAAGTGCTGGTAATTACCTTTAAAGCCCTACATGGTAGTGGGCCAGGATACTTAAGAGACCGCGTCACCCTGAGAACATCTGTCCATCCCACCAGAGCAGACCGAAGTGGCTCTCTCATTGTGCCATTTGCTAGGGAGGCTCGTCTCTCTCTAGCACCAGAAGGAGGGCCTTCTCTGTGTCTGCTCCGGCCCTTTGGCGTTGCTGTCCTTTAGGAAAGGGCTAAAACCTGGGTGGCAAAGCAGGTGTGGGGCACCAGCGATGCGGTGACCCCTGCCTGCTGGCTGATTTAGTAAGAACACCCTCTCCCTCTTTTAATCTCTTTTAATCTGTAGGGGTCAGAGTAATTTTTGGTGGCAGTTTTAATGGGGTTTTTATTGGTTTTTAAAACGTGCTTGGTTTTATTTTCTGTGAGCCGCCCAGAGTCTTTGGAGTTGGATGGCAATATAAATCAGAAAAATAAATAAATAAATAAACTTTAAAATCTAGCTGGAATTCTATTCACATATTGTGAAGCATCTTTCTCATGTAATAAAATAAATTGTGCTTTATTATAGTTTTGAAATTGTAATACACATAAGATTATTTATAGTTGTCGACCAATTCAATTCTTGATAAAATCTTGCCAGATTTGGTCTTGTATTGCTTCATAGAGGTGAAGTGGGTCTATTCACCGTAACGGTATGTGCGTAATAATGATGGTATGTTGTCAGTCAGTTATAGGTGTTTTATTGTGGAGCAGCTGAGATACATGAATAGGCAAGCTCCTATAAATGAAATCCATTATTCTTCTCTCTGTCACTTACCCCGAGGGGATGAATAGTTGTTACTTTTCCACAGTCAGACATGTGGATATCTTGATGATTATTTATTGCCCTGAAAAGATTATTCTTAAAAGGTAGATGTGTTATGTAACACCTGTGTTAGCGTATTAAAAGTGAAGAACAGATCAAGCTTTTAAATCTGTCTCCAAAACACTGACATTCAACAAATTATAATCCATTTTTAATCTCTCACACTCTGTTACATGGGAATAATGGTAAAAATGCAATTGCAGCTGCTTATATACCACTCTGTGATGCTAAGCATGGGACTGTGATGGCTTAGTGGTTAAGTCACTCAACTTGATGACTGGAAGGTCAGCAGGTCAGCAGTTTGAGACCAGAGTGCTGCATGGTGGAGTGAGTTCCCATCATTGGTCCCAACTCCTGCCAACCTAGCAGTTTGAAAGCAAGAAATTGCAAGTAGATAAATAGGTACTGCTTTGGTGCACTCCAATGTCTAGTCATGCCTGCCACACGACCACAGAAACATCTGCGGATGCAGACAGCACTGGCTCTTTGGCTGTAAACAAAGATGGAGCACCACATCCTAGAGTCGGATATGACTGGCTTTCAAGCAAGGGCGAACTTTACCTTTTATAGCCTAGATGTGTAGCTAAAGGAATTGATAAAGATCTGGATGTGGAGAAGTAGCACAACTAAAGGTAAGATGGCTTAGAATAGTTTTGCCTAATGTGCCTACCTTTTACTTGCAGAGATTTTTTAAAGGGTTGGGTAATATTAAGAAATCTTACCTTCCACCCGATGTCAGAAATGGTCCAGCCCAGTCAACTTGCCTTGTTGGTTCTCCACCATCTTATTTCTGTGACATTTCTTGACTTCAGCATGATTATAACATTTTAAAAATAGCAGTGAGATCAATACCAAGATATATCTTGCAAAACAGGGCTGTGATTTCAAGAGGGTCTGGAAGCACACCATGACTTTTTATCGCAGGGGTTAGCAACCTTTTAAAGTTGGGGGCCAGGTCACGCTCCCTCAGACAGTTGAGGAGGCTGGACAGGTACGGTCCTGCGCCGTAAATGCTGATGTAAATGCGTCCACACCTGTCGTAAACATGTCTATGGCTGTCATAAATGTGGCTGTTTCTGGCAACGGGTGGAACAAGGCTGGATGATTTGACACAGCGGGACAGATCTGGCCCACGGGCTGTAGGTTGCTGACCCCTGTTTTTTTGTATCGACAAATGGGTAAGCATATGCCAGAGATGCCACCTGAACAAGAAAATAGGATAAGAAGCAAACTAAACAGAGTTGGGATCTACATTACAGGGGTCCAGAGGCATCTCTTGGATGTGCATTAGATTTTATTTATGCTGCCTTTTTAGGATACCTGCTTGAAAAGATGAGGAGTCATAGGTCGTTTAAGTCATCAGCTCTGTCTTTTATCCAGTAGAGGACAGCGAAGTACTCAGGATTTTAGTCCATATTTCACAATATTGTGTTGACAACAAAGGTGCAGGAATGGAATCAAATACTTCCTTTTAATTTCAGAAAGAAGAGCTTATTCTATAGAGTAATTGCACAATTTTTCCCCCTTTGGCCTGCAAATAATTGTAACGTCAATGAAATTAATGTGCCGTGCAGCAAAATGTGGATTTATGGAAAATGAAGAAGGTAAGGTATGGATTGTAAAGCATTCTTCATAGTAAAAGTACCATATAAATGATAAATGCACAATTAAATTTCTCTGTATGAAGGATGTTCTTTACCAGGCTAACAGTTATGTGGAATAGATACTTGTTTACATTTAACTGTTCCATGCAGACCTCAGTTGATGACTGTTTGTTTTCTGAATTTCCCCTCTCATTCTGCTTAGGATGAACTAACCTCTTCTTGTAATAGTAAAAAGATTGGAGTCAATCCCTTAGTGACACTTCTGGAAGGAATAAGAGCCCCTTTGCTTCTTATATCATATACTATTGCAGAGCCTTGAAAGGTTTATTAAAGTTTCTGTTTTATTATTATTATTATTATTATTATTATTATTATTATTATTATTATTATTATTATTATTATTATTATTATTATTATTATTATTATTATTATTATTATTATTATTATTATTATTATTATTATTATTATTATTATTATTAGAGAAGCACAGTGTCCCAGCACAGTGGGGACATCTATACAGGCACCAGGTCTCATCACGTCCAGTTTACCGCAGGATTGAATGTTTCTGTAAAAAATACTGTCTTTTTGTTAAAAACATTTTTCCCCACTTGTAGCCACAAAGTTAGCAGGGGGCCCCAAACTACAGCCTGCGGGCTGGATCTGGATCCCAATGCTAAATCATCCGGCCTGTGCCACTCCTGGAAGCAGAAGTAAACGTGCCTGTGCATGCGCAGAATACTGCCGTAAATGCACCTGTGGCTGTTGTAAACACATTTTTGACAACCATGGGTGCATTTAGGGCAATGTTCTGTGCATGTGCGGGCACATTTTATTTCCGCTTATGGTGAGAGGAACCACATGACCGGTCCACTGAAACCACATGACTGGCCCACAGCCCAAAAAGTTTGGCCACCTCTAATATAGAGAGATGTCAGCAGAAACGGCACATTCTGGGTATACACATGAATAATAGCTGTGCTATGTATGTCTGCTTAGAAGTAAGTAAGCTCCATTCAGTCCAATGGGATTGGTCCCAAGTAATGTTTTCAGTATAAGTTAGACCAGACCTGGGCAAAGAGCATCCTTCCACATGTTTTTAGATTGCAACCCCCAGTCCTTACCAGTGCAATGCCTAATGGAGGTTGCTGTTCAACAAAACCCAGTGGACAACCCTATCCCCATGTCTGATAGTGGTGGTATAATACGATGGAAAAGATGCAACTTCCTTTTTCAAGGCTAGCATTACAATAGCCAACATAAATATTCTTGCCATGAAGGCACAAAATAAATCATAAAACCTTTTTCTTGTTGTTCCTCTCCTACTGGGGCCTGGATACCATCAATCATGGCTGATTCAACTTGGGAATACAAAACTATACTGCCTAAATTTAACATGACCTTTTTTTTGTGGTTCTTTGAGGTTGATTTCACATCAATGGTAAGTATCTGCTGATCCATCTATTTTGTATTATGCCATAACTCAGTTCTAGGCTAGATGTGCACAGTCATGCAATTGCATGACAGATTGGGTCACTGGCCACTGTGTTTGTCGTTATTTCACGATGTATCACCATTCATCTCCAAAGGCAGCAATAAGTATTGCAGTTCAGTTTCTTTCAGCACTGGAAAATATTAGAATTCCCATCATCAGAGCTGGCCCAGTGATTGGAAAGAGGTGGTTAGTCTGGGATGTCAACAAAGGACAGCAGATTGTTTGTTATTTAACTATATTTTAGGGTAATTATATTTTAGTGCTTTTTTCTGCCTGGTGTACCAAAATAACCTACTGTTTGCCTCTTGACCTGCACTTTTTCAGACAACAAAAAGTCATAAAGGCCCTTCAGGCCTCATCTTTCTGGAATTGGCTACCAACTGGATCAATGGATTTTTTGACCAACATGTCAAGTTAACATCTTGGAACTATGTTTATGCATATTAGGCATGTACAATATGTACCACCACCAACTAGGCCAGAGGGATGTTCAGGCTCAAGTGCTATTAAAGCATCTATGAAACCAGAGTATGCCAACTTGTAAAACTACCTCTAGAGAGGAAATATCATTATTATGTTTTGTGCATGTACACTAAATGGTATCTCAGACCCAAGGTTTGTTCCCAATGTTTAAAGTAATCTGTGCAAACACAACATGTACATACTTTTAAAAAATATGTGATAACTGAAAACACAGAAAGGTTTGTCAACAATGTATGTGATTTAGGATCAGAAAAAATCCATACCTTATATGTCACCATTTTTCACACCAGTGATACCATGGTGACATATTACGATGATGATGATGATGATGATGATGATTGTAGTAGTAGTAGTAGTAGTAGTAGTAGTAGTAGTAGTAGTAGTAGTAGTAGTAGTAGTAGTAATATATTTGGATTTGTATGTCACCTACTCGACAACAGGACTCGTGGCGGCTCACAGAACAATACAGCATCTAATACACATTATACATATCATATCAGGAAATATACATATCACAATACAATAAAATACAATAAATAACTCACAACATCATACATCACAACCATCATAAAACATTGAGAAAAAAAGAAGAAAGTCATTCATTTGAAAAAGTCCCACAAATTGTCTGCCAGAGAGTCCAATGCCTAGGTTCACCAGGGGGTGACGTCCAGCCCCCAGTCCTTAATGCCAGTTCTTCACACCTGGCCAGGGGGTGATATCCTCCCATGCATATAATTTTTAAAACAAATTCTGTATTCACTAATTGTTAGCCTGGTCATGGGGAAGGGGGACCCAAAATGCAGGGTAGAACATTGGCTCCTCAGAAGATCTGTAAGAATTGTTCTACAGAAAATCTTTGCATATGGCTGCAATCTCAACAAATTATTTTTCTTTAAGTGCCATATCTGATTCCAAATATTGGCTATCATCATGGTGATCAGTCATGAAGATTGCCCAGGGAACAACATAATGTAGTAGTTTTCCATTTGCCTTCCACATCGCAGCATGACACCCATTCCACTGATCCAGTTCCATGAGTCACTTTCTGGTCCTGAGTCCATTTGGCACACAAAGTCCTCCTCAGCACCAGGCCAATATTGATGAAGCTGCTGCCCTTCCATCAAGATGGATTTAAGTGTGATTTAATCCACTTGGGGACCATCACCCTTCCCTGTGAACTTCACCACCCAAGGCCGTTAGTCCTGAGGGTTGTCAGGTTAGTTAACCATCACCTGATGATCTGCATTGAGTCACTGGCAGTATGGTCTACTTTATTACCATAGCATGATAACCTGCCCACACATTCATGCTCAATTTTGGTTAGTTTTGTTTTGGATTGTGCAGTGTTCCTTACACTCTGGTCAGAAAATTGAGTGAATCTTATTCAGACCTTTGCACTGAGCAAATTATAAGAGGAAAGTCTGGGAAGAATGTGCTTGCACAAAATGTGTTAAATTAAAGTTTGGGGCTCAGCTGTAACTTAGTAACACTGTTTCCACTGTTGTCTGGAAAAAGAAATTCCAGTTTCATAATAGCACAGGTTGTCAAGGTTCTAGATAGAGAGATGATTTCACTTTCTGTAGAAAACAGCATTTCTCTTCTTCCTCCCCACCTGCACTAAATACCAGAAAGCTATGTCATAAAGTTTAGTTTTAGAAAAGCTTTGGAAAGCAGGAAATACAAATAAATTGAACTGCTTTGGACAGGGGTTCCAACCAGTCCCGCATAAGAACTTTGTACAGTAGTTGGTCTTTCTAACTGGAACATTTGTTCATTCTGCTGTGTGTGCCCAAGAGGGAGGTGGGAGGGGAGAAATGCCACCAGCAATGGTTGTAAACCTTGTAGTACTATTTTAAGACTTACTATGTAAATATTTCAGTGCCAGAAACATCTCGAGGCAGTACTAAATACCAGAATAAAAACTCAGGGAAACCACTCCTAGTATAGCTATAGATAATATCCACCATTTACATTAGATGCTGGCTGAAATATTTGGATACCATAGAAATGTTGTTAACATTAAGACAAGGGTCACTTAAGGATATACAGTGAAATAGGATTAAGCATAAAGTTTCAGGTAACAAAGATGCACATAACTGGAGTTCTTTTTTGGGACAGCAGGTGGTTTCCAATATTATAAGAGGATTATTATGGCGGGGGAAATGCATGGGAATTGTAGACTTAGCTGGGCAGGGCCCAAACTGTGCATTGTGTTGACTCTGAGCTTCCTGGGTTCCAATTTTATAAGATGACAAATGGATGTACATTTTATATTAGCTGAAATTTTGTTGCTTAGTATAGTACAGTGACGGCAAACTTTTTAGAGACTGAGTTCCCAAGGAGTTCCCAAGGAGGCGGGGGAGATGGGTGGCAGGTGATGTTATGTGGATGTATGTTCACCCATGTAATGTCACCAGCACACTTTAGTTGCACATATGAGTGCGTATGTGTACCACCACCAAACTTCGTGCCCCCTCAGCAAGCCAACCCACTGGAGAAGTCCCTGCCGCTGCACCAGGCCCTGCTGCCACTGCGCTGGACAAGTGTGGCTGCGCTGGGTACCGAAAAAGCCTCCCGGGCTCTGGAGAAGCGCTGCGTAGCCTTACCACTCCCGCACGGCCTTCCCCCCACCCGCTGAGCCTTCCCACCCCCTGTCAGGCTTCACCCCATGAGTGCTCCCCACCTTACCTCTCCCAGCCGGGATTTCAGTCTCCCTCTTGCCTCTCCTTTGGCAGAGAGAGAGAGGGTGGGTGGGTGGGTGGGGAAGTGGTACCAGCCAGGTTGCGTGGGGCAGGGCTTCCCCTTGATGATGTGCATGCCAGGAGAAAGGCTACTATATGTGTTGTGTCCAACAGTAAGAAGCACACACACCCAGCCAAGTCTCCATAACAGCATCAATGTTCATTGTAAGCACATTATGAGCAGGTTAACAGATAACTAGCAGTCGGACCAACAGAGCCCTGAAGGCAGTGTTGCCAACCAGGGGACTGCAGATAGTCATACCAGTCTAGTCAAATTATCGAATTTACCATACGGCAGGAAGTGGGTGGAGTCAAGGCTGGAGTGGGTGGAGTCAAGGCTGGAGTTGGTGGAGTCAAGGTTGGAAGTGGGAGTATTTACCGTATCTATTTACCACACTTTTCCTGTATGGTCCATACGGCAAATTACCGTACTTTTCTATACGGTAACCATATACTGTACGGAGGGCCCAATTACCATACAGGTTGGCAATGCTGCTCTCAGGAAGCAGGAACACAGACAACCAACCAGGTGTCGAGTATACTGAACCCAAGACCTTGAGCCTTATATGGGAATTGCTTAATAATTACAACAGGAACATGGTGCCCATGACACAGCAATAATTAACCTTTTATAACAGTTGAAATAAATCTTAATAAACCTTAATACACAACAACATGCCACTTCTGCCACGCATGCCATGGGTTTGCCACCACTGTTATAGTCAGTTGCAACTAGAAAAGGCTCTTTGACTCAATGTGGATTTGATAAGTCAACTCCTCTGTAAGATCCACTGATTCAGTGAGCCTATTCTAGTTGCAACTTAGTATTCTGAGTAACTGGATTTCAACCACTAAGTCATACAGACTTACTAGTGTGAAACAATACCTTTGAGGATGCCATTTTCTAGTATTGCAGACCTAGAGCGTAGGTGTTTCAAATAACAAATTACATGTTTCATAAGAACATAAGAACATAAGAACAGCCTTGCTGGAACAGGCCACAGCCCATCTAGTCCAGCATTCTGTCTCACACAGTGGCTCACCATTTCCTTCAGGGCATTATTCCCAAAGAGATGCCTTCACCTGCTTAGGATTCCCTGGAAATGATATTGAGAGATATCCTGCCTATCTCTCCAACCCGGAGGTTGTCCTTAAGTATCCATAATTATAGCCATTGATACTCTTGTCCTCCATGAACTTGTCTAATCCTTTCTTAAAGCTGTCAAGACTGACAGCTGTCACCACTTCTTCTGGCAGGGAGTTCCATAGACCAGGGATCCTCTGGGTGAAAAAGTACTTTGTCTTATTTGTTTGAGAACTAGTACCCAAATGTTTCATGGAGTGCCCCCTAGTTCTAGTGTTATGCGATAGGGAAAACAGTTTTTCCTTATCTACTTTGTCCACACCGTGCATGATTTTATAAACTTCAATCAGGTCACCTCTTAGACGCCGTCGTTCAAGAGTGAAAAGGCCCAACCATTGCAGCCTCAGATGGTAAGGAAGGTGTTCCAGTCCCTTAATCATTTTGGTTCCCCTCCTCTGCACTTTTTCCAACTCCATAATATCCTTCTTGAGGTATGGCGACCAGAACTGTACACAGTATTCCAGATGGGGCCTCACCATAGATTTATAAAGAGGCAAAATGACACTTGCTGACTTATTTTCTATACCCTTCCTAATGATCCCTAGCATTGAATTTGCTTTTTTCACTGCTGAGGCACACTGGGTTGACACCTTCATTGAGCTGTCCACCAGGACACCAAGGTCCCTTTCCTGGTTTGTCACAGAGAGTTCAGAACCCATCAGTTTATAAATGTAATTGGTTTTTTTTTTGCCCCAACATGCATCACTCTGCACTTACTAATGTTGAAGCTCATTTGCCACTGTTTTGACAAATTACATATACTTTCCCCCATTAACATAAATATTACTAAAAATGTGTCCAGGCAGGAGATATAGCTTTGGTAGTTCGAGCTCTTTGGGTTTACTCATAATTATGGCATCCACATTTGTTTTTAAATCGCTCACTCCACTGCCATCCCTTCTTTTAAAGTTGTGTGCTCTTTTTCTGGTATATCACGAGGGCTTCATTGATTTCAGATTCCCAGTGATTCTGCTATGTAGCCTATATGGACAGTTAGTATGCACTCAATTGTACCTGTGCAAGGTCTTATCTATAGTGACAGCCTTATAACATACTGTATGTAGTGGACTATGATATTAAAATGGATGATGGAGAAACCCCTTCTTCTGCTTCACATTGTCTATTTTTAAATTCCCCCCCCCCAATCGATGCAGCACAATTCTAGATACAAAATAATACATATGCCATGCTAGATAGATACATTGTGATACTTCTATGTCAGTTTTTTACAAGGAGGATTTATCCAGTTTACTCACAAATAAGGTTCACCTGTTTACTTGCAAGTAAGGATGTAACAGCAACAGCAGTGGAGAACAGCAGAGGCATGGCAAATTCACTGCAGTGCCAGTGGATTGCCCAGGATCATGGAGGAACATGGAAGAACTTGGTGCAGTAGCAAAAATTATTACCAAGAGCAGTGGGGCAGAACAGTGAGAGGGCTCAAGCCCAGCAATAGGACTTCTCAGTTGACCATAATAATTCTAGACACAAAGTTACATGCTATGTGAGTTCATTGCTATTTCACGTATAAGTGAACAGGAAGGCAAGTTGGATATTTGGCACAGGTAAATAATCATTTACAGTGTAAATGTTAGGATTGGTCCAGATATCCTCAGATGAGATAAAATTGATTGCATTAGCGATAAGAAATGTTTCAGCATGATCCAAATTTTCAGTCTGGACATGCTCTAAGTCAGAGTTGATGAATCTATGGCACATGCAGAGCACTTTCTATCGACATGTGTGCCATCTTGGGCAAGCCCCGTCCCACGCTGCTGGTGCCAATGGCAGTGCCGCTTCCCCACCCACCCCTTCCCTCTACCAATGGGGAGGTGAGAGGAGAGGCTGAAATCCTGCCCGGGAGGTGGCACATACACATGTGCACACACCTACGTGATGTCACAGGATGCAGTGGTGGTGCATGCATGCCTCCTTCTCCTTGGGCATTCGGTCTCTAAAAGGTTCGCCATTACTGTTCTAGGTTAAAAAAAGTAACAATGAAAGACTGCTTCGCCTCTCTTTTGGTATAACTGTAATTTTCTAGTTACTCTTATTGTTCTGGGAGTGTGATCTTACTGAATGGAGGAAGATGAATATCATGCATTTAAAGTACCATTTGGTGTTATGTTTCATGATGTTGCCTTGTGCTACTTTGTGAACACTGAAAGAGCAGCAAGGTGGACAGGAAAAGACTATGTTACATAGAATAGACAGGAAATTGTTATATTCAGGGATTTTCCTAATGTAACTAAAAGGAACTATTTTAGTTATTTTTGGTAAGTGGGTAAGTAGAGAAACATTGTTAAGAAACTGCAGTGCTGCAGTTATCCACCGGCCAGGAGGATAAAGAGTTTCAATGCAAGTAGGGTGGCATACAAGTTGAACTACTACTACTACTACTACTACTACTACTACTACTACTACTACTACTACTAATGATAATAATGATGATAATAATGATGATAATAATGATGATAATAATGATGATAATGTAATTAACTGACTTTTCATTATATAGAAAGCAATATTCTAAAGCAGGTGGAGACTTCTAATTTCCACTTTCTTGTGAGCTATTTTTAGTATGCACTTATCCTTTTTTGCGGCTCAGAGATCTGTCTGTGAAGCAGAGTATGGGTATTCATCTAGGTATTTCTTGGATAACATCCAGGGCACTTGGAGTATTGTATTTCAGCATATAGAGTAAGGGATAGGCTGGGGTCTTGACTGTATTTGACGACGTGTGGTTTTGGCATAGTCAATTTTACTCCTGTTTAAAACCCCAATAGTATTTTATAGAGGGAAGACTAATAATTAAACATCAGGAGGAATATCTTCAAAATCAGATTCTTCAATGTCGGCATGCATTAAAATTATTATCTTCATTGCAGTAATGTTTTGATTCTTAACAGTCAATTTTAAATCAGAAGTGAAAAAATATACCACATTAGACCATTTATAAGCCAACATTCATTTAATTAAAATGATTATACAGTATCAGAAATTTGAATGGATTACATGCCACTGAGTGAGTCCCTCTGTCCCTTAAGCAACGTAAAACACCTCTGCGCCTCTGTTCCTCTCACTTTCCTGTTATCAACAAAAGTTATTCCAAAACAAAGGAAGACAGTGTGCCACAAAAGAGGTTGCTTGTAGAACAGAGAGCTCCTGATCACACAGTTTGTGAGCCTAAATTGAAGGAGAGAGAAAACATTGTCTTATGTTATCACAAAGGAAGCAATTTTGCCTGTTCTTTAAACTAACAGACCTTCTTTATCATTTCATGAAATATGTACATGCCAAAGAAAGTGAAGGAAATGTTTGGGGTTGACTGCAGTGCTCTTGCCAAAAAGGTAGCAGGAACATGAAATGAATCAAGCTAGATAGGACCAACTATCTAGCCCAAGAGTCTGTTCCCAAAGTAGCCCACCATGTGCCAATGGGAAGTCCACCAGCAGGAGAGGATTTGGACTGCACCTTTCATACCCCAGCAATTAATATGGAGGCATATGGCTTGTGATAATGAAGTAAACATACTAATTCGTCAGTACCAATGGCCTAAGTTCCATGAATTTATCTAATTCCCTTCTAAAGTTGTCCAAGTTGGCACGTAGCAGTCATTTTCACCACTTGATACAAAGTTTTTCCTTGTGCTTGTCTTGAAAGTCCAACTCCTTGTTTTGTGGATCCCAGGTTCTACCAGGGGGTGGTGGTGAGTGGTCCCCCTGCTCTTTCTTAACCCTGTGTTTATCTATTCATAGTGGAGTGCATGGTGATATTTTATCTGTAAGGATTTCTGAATTATATGGAGTGTCTAGATTTACTTCAGCTTAGCTGTCTGTCTGGTTATGGGAAAGAGAAATTTCAACCATCTTGGTGGACAAATAATGTTGAGAACTAGAGAGGGAAGGGAATCCCTGTTTATTCTGCTGCACCTCATGATGGTCTATACCTATAAAAGAGAAATGTCCCCGTGTGGGTCCTGGAAAGGCTTCCACACCCCATCCAAACTGTGCAAACACTTACCTGGTGCGGGAGAGATAGTTAAGATGTGGGTTTCGGGGCCCGAGGTGTGCCCCACAAAATGGGGAAAAGAACGGGAACTACAACTCCTAAGATGCCTTGGGAGAAAAAATGGCAGCTTAACAACAAGGCCTGGAAATAGAATGTTAGAAAGAACTGATTTGCATGTTAGACTGTGATTGGTTTAACAGCAAGGCCTGGAAATAGAATGTTGGAGATTTGCATGTTGGACTGTGATTGGTTGAGAGTGAATGCCTGTTAGGGAAAGGTCCTGGAATTCCTGAGAAAACCTACATCTATAAAACAGATGCAGACGGAACGACCCATTCCATGTAAGCCTCTATAGCCTAGGAATGAGACACTTTCAATGTACATCACAGCTGTGTGAGTGAGAGACAGTGTGTGTGTGTGTGTGTGTGTGTGTGTGTGTGTGTGTGTGTGTGTGTGTGTGTGTGTGAGTGTGTGAGTGTGTGAGTGTGTGTGTGCATGCAAGAAAATGCATGAGACAGTGGGTTCCAGGTCAGTCACTGGTGGATGTATGGATGTGTGTGCCTGATTGAGAGAAAGAGAGACAGACACACAAAGAGAGAGAATCTGTGTGTTGGGGTGAATCAGGGGTCAGAAAACCTACACATACAACAAACACACCCTGACCAAGGCCGGGCAATCAGCTAGTATTTGATATTGATGACCATGGTATCCTTTTGGATTCCAAAGGGTCTTGGAAACACTGCTGTATAATTGCCTGAAGGTACAAATGCAGGAGGTAGCTCTGGAACACTCTTGTTCAACACTCTAAGGGGTGATCCCGTCTTCTCTCCCTTCTTACTCAACATTTATATGAAAAAGTTCTTTGTGGTTGTCCAGAAGCAGGTTTGGTACCACCAATATGGTGATTACACTCAACTTTAATATACAGTTGAAATTGTTGAAATGGCAGTTGTGTAAGTCTGTGTTTTAAGCATATCAGAGAGTAAAAAACAATAAGCAGAAAGTGCCATTGGGATGCTTCATTACATCTGTCAGCACAAAAGAGAGACTGAGGCAGCTTCAGGAAAGAACATGTGTCTCTTTTCAGGACACCTCCACCATTACCCTCTTCAAACAAAATATGTTCTTCTAAAGAAACACCAATAATAATGCCTCACAAAAAGCAAAAGGCTATTATTTATTGAGCCATCGCTTGCCACTGTTTTTGTTTCTACTTAATCCAAGTAATAACACTGATAATAAAAATGGTCAAGCTCAATTGCTCCTCAAAAATCTAATAAAAGTATATTACCCATCAAATTATGTTGCACACAAAAAATGCACCAAAACTAACAGAAACAAGAATGACATGGAACCGAAACTCCATCACTGACTCACGCTGAGAATCATCAATGTACGCAGTTGAAGCATTGTTGTGTTCTGTAAAGCTGTGCCTTTAACAATGTACCTTTGCCATGTGTTAACAATGTAACCTTTCTGTGTGCAACATTATAACCATCAGCTGTAGCAATGTAAACCTGATAAGGGGACGCGAGCTAGTGACCACTAGATGGCAATAGCGAGCGTCCAGCTCTCATGGCTCAGATTCACCTGGTTCAGCAGCGCGGGAAGATTCCCCGCCACCTCTTCACCTGGTCAAGAAGGGTGTGACCTTCTACGACGTCACGCAGGCAGCAACCAATAGTCTGTCGACGAGCCACATTCAAATGTATAGCCAGCTGTATATATTGAGCTACTCATCCGCCATTACCACATGTTCCTCCGGATCATCATGCAATAAACCTGTGTTAAGCCAACCCTTCGGCTGTTTCATTGTCTTCGGTCCCTTACACTAAAAGCATCTTTTGTTCTATAGTGTTTGTTGCTCCATCTTATCATATGCCTTCCCATGGAAGCACAAGGGGACAATAATTGCTATAAAGTAGATAGGCAAATAAATCTGTTGTAATAACTTTATTCCAGTGGGGGAATCCAAAACAGTATGGAGTGTACCACTGTATTCAATAACACTGTCTTTGGTGACATGACATTCCATGTTGTGTTGATATAAAATGAGCTTCTAGATTCATTTCCACTTTCACTGTTGTTGGCCCAGTACATTTGTGAAAGAGAGACATACATCTCAGGAGGTACTGTATAAACATGTAGATATATTTCATTTTAAAACTTGTCCTAAAAATGAAATAAGTCTAACTTTTTATATATGTTGAGACATTTCCATTTTTTTCACTGCTGGTTGTTGTTGTTGTTCAGTCGCACAGTCGATTCCGACTCTTTGCGACCCTATGGACCATCGCTCTCCAGGCACCTCTGTCTTCCACCATCCTCCTTAGTTCACACAGCCCCGTGCCCATTGTGTCTACAATACCATCTAGCCATCTCATCTTTGGCCGTCCCCTTCTTCTTCTGCCCTCCACCTTCCCCAGCATCAAGGCCTTCTCAAGTGAATCCTCTCTTCTCATTTGATGTCCAAAATACTTCAACTTCATCTTTGTTATTTGTCCTTCTAAGGAGCACTCAGGGCTAATCTCTTCTAATATTGACATATTTGTTCTCCTCGCTGTCCAGGGGACTCTCAAAACTCTCCTCCAGCACCACATCTCAAAGGCATCTATTTTTCTTCGCTCAGCCTTTCTAATGGTCCAGCTCTCACAGCCATACATTACCACCGGGAATACCATTGCTTTGACTATGCGGACCTTTGTTTGCAGTGAGATATCTCTGCTTTTCACTATGTTCCCCAGGTTTTTCATAGCTTGTCTCCCAAGAATCAGTCGCCTTTTTATTTCATGGCTGCAATCCCCATCTGCAGAGATCTTGGATCCTAAGAAAGTAAAATCTGTTACTGCTTCTACTTCTTCCCCATCTATTTTCCAGGGACTTATAGCGCCTGTTGCCATTATCTTGGTTTTCTTGATATTGAGTCTCAGGCCAGCTTTTGCACTGTCTTCTTTCAACCTAATCAGGAGCTTCTTTAGGTCTTCTTCACTTTCTGCCATTAGGGTGGTATCATCTGCATATCTCAAATTGTTGATGTTTCTCCCAGCGATTTTGATCCCATATGGTGATTCCTCCATCCCTGCATTGCGCATTATGTGCTCTGTGTATAAGTTGAATAAGCAGGGTGACAGAATGCAGCCTTGTCTTACTCCTTTTCCTATTCCAAACCACTCCGTCATTCCATACTCTGTCCTAACTGTTGCTTCTTGACTCATGTACAGATTTCTCATGAGACATATGAGGTGTTTTGGTATTCCCATTTCTTTAATTACTTGCCACATTTTGTTGTGGTCCACACAATCAAAGGCCTTGGTGTAGTCAATAAAGCAAAAGTAAACTTGTTTCTGGTATTCCTTTGTTTTCTCCATGATCCAGCGTATGTTGGCAATGTGATCTCTGGTCCCCCTGCCTCTTCTGAATCCAGCCTGCACCTCTGGTAGTTCTCTTTTTACATGCTGCTGTAGTCTATCCTGTATTATCTTGAGCATCACTTTGCTAGCTTGTGGGATTAGCACAATTGTTCGATAATTTGAACATTCTTTGGCATTGCCCTTTTTTGGGATTGGGATATATACTGATCTTTTCCAATCCTGTGGCCACTGTTTCGTTTTCCAAATCTGCTGGCATATAGCATGTAGTAGCTTGATTCCATCATCTTTCAGGGCTTTGAAGAATTCAACTGGGATACCATCATATCCACTGGCTTTGTTGTTTGTCGTGCTTTTTAGGGCCTTTCTGACTTCACTCTATAGGATGTCTGGTTCAAGTTCAATTTCCCCCTCATTGTTATTATCCGCGGTGTTTAGGTCTTTTTTGTAAAGTTCCTCTGTGTACTCTTTCCATCTTTTCTTTATCTCTTCTGCATCCACTAACTCTTTGCCATCTTTGTCTTTTATCGTGATCATTTTTGCTTTGAACGTTCCCTTGACTTCCCCAATTTTTTAAAAGAGATCTCTAGTCCTGCCTCTTGTGTTGTTTTCCTCTATTTCTTTGCACTGTTCATTTAGGTAGCTTTCCTTATCTCTCCTTGCTTTTCTTTGAAATTCTTTATTTAAGTGATTGTATTCACTGCTGGATCAAGTGGATATTTCTAGTTCTTTTTTGTTTCTTTGTTTTTACTCTAGTTTAATCTTCCATACCATTAGTCATCATTGAGCTTGCTAGAAAATCTATGTTTAGTAGGTCTTCATAGAAACTACCTCCACTGTCTGATTCTACAAAACAACAGTTTTTTTATTTTATTTTATTCATACCCCACTGTTGTGTTCTGTAAAGCTGTGCCTTTAACAATGTACCTTAGCCATGTGGTAACAATGTAACCTTCCTGTGTGCAACATTATAACCTTCAGCTGTATCAATGTAAACCTGATAAGGGGACGCGAGCTAGTGACCACTAGATGGCAATAGTGAGCATCCAGCTCTCATGGTTCAGATTCACCTGGATCAGCAGCGCGGGAAGATTCCCCGCCACCTCTTCACCTGGTCAAGAAGGGCGTGACCTTCTACGACGTCACACAGGCAGCAACCAATAGTCTGTCGACGAGCCACATTCAAATGTATAGCCAGCTGTATATATTGAGCTACCCATCCGCCATTACCACATGTTCCTCTGGATCATCATGCAATAAATCTGTGTTAAGCCAACCCTTCGGCTGTTTCGTTGTCTTTGGTCCCTTACACTAAATTGGCGACGAAGGTGGGATAATGGCAGCCCACGGGACCAAGACATGCGCCGGTTTCGAAATCAGGAAACCGGGCGACTGGGAGATCTTCAAAATGGACTTCCAGGCAGCACTGATTGAGTCCGAAGTCACGGAAGAGGCAAAGAAAAGGGCCATCTTCACCAGGATGCTCGGACAAGAAACCAAAAGGACCTTGGTGGACCTGATCGCACCGAGGAGGGTGAGCGAATTCAAGGCCAAGGAACTCATGCAGATGCTGCGTGAGCATGTCCGGCCCGCCACGGCGATGTTTCCCGCTCGGAGTGCGTTCTGGAGGCGAGTCCAAGCGCCCGGGGAGATGGTCGCTGCATTCGTGGCGGCCCTGCGGCTGGCGGCCGGCCCGTGCAAATGGGAGAATGCCGAAATCACCCTCCGGGACTGTGTGCTGTGCGGCCTGAACGACGCCGAAACCCAGCGCACATTAATGAACCAAGAGCCGCCTCCCACGTTGCAGGAGGTCGTCAGAGCGGCACAGGCCGCGGAAGCTACAAAGGCTGGGGTCCAAGAACTCCAGGACTGGCGGCCGAAGTCGAGCAAGGCAGAGACTCCGGTGCATGCGGCCCGGCGAGCTTCGAGGTCGTCCGCAGAGAGCAGCGACGACGAGGACGTCTGGAGGGTCCGGAAAGAGAGCCGGCGGTGCGATGGCTGTGGAGCGGCCCACGACCACGTAAAATGCCCGTTTCGGAAGGCTGAGTGCCACAACTGCGGCCGCCACGGGCACATCGCCAAGGTGTGCAGGAAGAGGCGCGAGACCCGGAGAAGCTCAGCAGACCGTTCCGCGGGACAAGACCGCTCAATGAGACCCAAGGACGGCACTCAGGCCACGCGGAAGCAGGACGGCGTGGGCCGCATCTCCGACGGCAGCGAGGACGACGCCCCAGTATTCAGCGTGTCCGTAGGACACCCCCGCTACTTTGTTGAGGTACTAGTTCAAGGGGTTCCCATTAGCATGGAAATTGACTCGGGGTCCTCATATTCAATCATTTCCCAGAGGGAGTTTTTGAGAATTGCCCCCCACAGGCGACCCAAGCTCAAAGCGTTGAGGTCCACACTACGGGACGTGCAAGGGAACAGCATTCCAGTGTTGGGGGTTGGAGAATTTCAGGTTAAATTCAAGAAGCACGCCGCGTCCCTCCCTCTAGTCGTGCTTAAAGGGGGAGATTGCAGCCTCCTCGGGACTCAATGGTTCCAGCCCCTGGGGTTGTTTATTGGGGGGGTGCACGCCATTGGGATGCACGCCGTTGGGTCTGACCCGATTCAGGAGGTGTGCGAGGCGCACCCCGAACTTTTCAAAAAGGGACTGGGGAAATTCAAGGGGCCCCCAGTGACTTTCGACCTGGACCCGGAGGTCCGCCCAATTCGACTCAAACCACGCCGGGTGCCGTTCGCACTCAAGGACAAGATAGAGGCGGAACTGGACAAATTGGTGGGCCAGGGAATCCTTGTGCCTGTTGATTCTGCGGAGTGGGAAACTCCAATTGTAACCACACTAAAGGCCAATGGGGAGGTCCGCATATGCGCCGATTACAAGTGCACCATCAACAAGGCGATCCGCCCGAATGTGTATCCGGTGCCGGTAGTCAGCCATCTGCTGGCCAGGTTACACGGGGGAAAGTGTTTCGCTAAGCTCGACTTAGCACAGGCCTACCAGCAGCTCACGGTGTTCCCTGCCGCAGCTGCTGCACAGACCATAGTCACCCATAAGGGGGCGTTCCAGGTGACGCGCCTTCAGTTCGGCGTGAATTCGGCGCCTGGAATTTTCCAATCACTCGTGGAACGCCTCCTGAAGGGGCTAGAGGGGGTGTTGCCTTATTTTGATGACGTGTTAATAACGGGGGGGGGGGGGAGTCGGGTCGAATTGGCCAAGAGGTTGGGGAAGGTCCTGACAATATTTGAAAAAGCGGGGTTGAGACTGCGAAAGGACAAATGCGTCTTCTTCGCGACCGAGGTTGAGTTCCTGGGGTTTTGTGTGACTCCTGAGGGGATAAAACCATCCAAATCCAAGGTGGCCGCCATTAAGAAAGCCCCCCACCCCACCTCCAAGCCCGAGCTGCAGTCGTTCCTAGGGCTGCTCAACTTTTACCACTCCTTCCTCCCCCGGAAGGCAGCAGTAGCTGAACCGCTACACAAACTGCTTAAAAAAGATCAGACATGGAAGTGGGGCGAGGTCCAAGAAAGGGCATTTAGCAAACTAAAAAGTCTCCTGGCGTCTGATGCCATACTGACCCATTTCAACCCCAAACTCCCGGTAGTCCTGACCTGTGATGCATCCCCGGTGGGGGTGGGGGCGGTGCTGTGCCATGTGCTGGAAGACGGAAGGGAGGCCCCGATAGCATTTTACTCCAGGTCCCTGTCCCAAGCGGAGAGAAACTACGCACAGACAGACAGGGAGGCACTAGCTATAGTTGCGGGGACGAAAAAATTTCACGATTTTCTGTATGGCCGCCCCTTCACCATTGTAACGGACCACAAGCCCCTGCTAGGCATTTTTACCGCAGATAAGCCCACCCCACAGATCCTGTCCCCGAGGATGCTCAGGTGGGCCATTTTTCTCAACGCGTACCAGCACGCGTTGGTCTACCGGCCCGGGAAAGAGATCAGCCATGTGGACGCTCTATCAAGGTCTCCCCTCCCCCTGACGCCCAGCCAGGTGAGCAAGGGGGAGCGGGACCATCAGGTTCTTATGACAGAGGTGCTGGATTCACCCCCCGTAATGCCCGCCGACATTGCCAAAGCGACAGAGAAGGACAAGACGTTAGCGGCAGTTAGCTCCTGGGTGCAGAAAGGGTGGCCGGCGTCCTCCCCAGCGGAGGAGTTCGCCCCATTTTTCAGGAAAAAGTTAGAGCTGTCCCTAGAGAGGGGGTGCCTCTTGTGGGGGCAGCGGGTGGTGATTCCCACTTCCCTTCGGCTGCGGGTGCTCAAACTGCTGCACGTCAGCCACCCCGGCATCGTGCGATCCAAGGCGCTGGCCCGGAGTTACTTCTGGTGGCCCCAGCTGGACGCCGACATCGAGCACATGGTCGGCACTTGTGAAAGTTGCCAATGCTCCAGACCAGAGGAGGCCCGCCTTCCCCACAGGGAATGGGACTCGGCCAAGGGGCCGTGGTCCCGGGTGCACATTGATTTCGCGGGCCCGTTCAGAGGCACCCTCTTTCTTCTTGTCGTGGACGCCTTCTCCAAGTGGTTGGAGGTTATCCCAGTCACGAGCACCTCCTCGGCCTGGACCATTAAGCATTTGCGGAGGCTCTTTTCCACGTTCGGCATACCCGACACGTTAATTAGCGACAACGCTAGTTGTTTCACGTCCTCCGAGTTTAGGGCATTCATGGAGATTAACGCCGTACGGCATATCACCTCCGCCCCATTTCACCCAGCCACCAAGGGTCAAGTAGAGCGCCTCGTCCGCACCACGAAGGACGCGTTGCGGCGCATGGGCCCCGGGGACCTGAACCTACAAGTGTGTCAGTTTCTGCTAGGGTACAGGGTGACCCTGTTGGCGTCAGGATACTCCCCCGCAGAGCTCTTAATGCGTAGGAAACTGACCACCATCCTTACTAGGCTAGACCCCACGAGGGTAGAGGACAAGGGAAGGAACATTGGGCTAGAGGCCACGAAGAGTTTCAGTGTAGGCGCCCCCGTGCATTGCAGGAATTACGCCAGCGCAGGCCCAGCCTGGGTACCGGGCGTAGTTGTGGAGCAAACCGGCCCCGTGTCGTACCGCGTGGAAACCAGCACAGGGCTAATGTGGAGGCGGCACGCGGACCAGCTCCGACGCAGGGTCTCCGATGAGCAGGGCACAGACCAAACAGAGAAAAAATCAGCGTTAGGGTTCTCCCCCACCCGTTCAGCCCAAGGGGGAGGGAAAGGGGGCCGCGGGTCCCCACCAAGGGGGGAGGAGGATGTTCTCGTAGATATCCTAGGGGATCTTTCTGAGGAGGAGGAACCCGACCCCATACATATCTCGCGGAATTCCCCCACAAATGCGGATACCCCAACTGAGTTAGAATTTGATTTTCAGAACCGGGGGAGTTTTTCGGAGTGGTCCCCCACCCGTCCAAGCGAGAAGAGGGTTTTTTCGTTAGCCCCGATCGCCCCCGGTCTGCCCACAATGGAGTTTTTCCCTTCCCCTAAGGCCGCCAAACAGCGGCAAGCCACTAACGAGTCTCCCTCTCCCATTACAGGACAAGGGACCAGGGAACAAAGAAGCAGTAGCCCCCCCAGGGGGGGGTCAGCCCTCATCACGGCCCAAACGCACGTGCAATAAGCCATCTTGGCTGAGAGACTTCGTCTCATCCTAGGGGGGAGGGATGTTGTGTTCTGTAAAGCTGTGCCTTTAACAATGTACCTAGCCATGTGGTAACAATGTAACCTTTCTGTGTGCAACAGTATAACCTTCAGCTGTATCAATGTAAACCTGGTAAGGGGACGCGAGCTAGTGACCACTAGATGGCAATAGCGAGCGTCCAGCTCTCATGGCTCAGATTCACCTGGATCAGCAGCGCGGGAAGATTCCCGCCACCTCTTCACCTGGACAAGAAGGGTGTGACCGTTTACGACGTCACGCAGGCAGCAACCAATAGTCTGTCGACGAGCCACTTTCAAATGTATAGCCAGCTGTATATATTGAGCTACCATCCGCCATTACCACATGTTCCTCCGGATCATCATGCAATAAACCTGTGTTAAGCCAACCCTTCGGCTGTTTCATTGTCTTTGGTCCCTTACACTAAAATAGAGTATCTCTCCATGACTTTTCTCTCCTGCTCTACCTTATGCTACAAAGGCCTATTTATAAGACTAAGATATTATTATTTACCTTTGTATCTTTAAATCAGTTTAAGCCAACCCTTCGGCTGTTTCGTTGTCTTTGGTCCCTTACACTAAACCCACCCTAATTGGTGCCTTGCATTTTCTATCATTTTCCTCTGCCATTTTCCTATACTCCTTCCCCATGATCATTTCTGGTTTTGCAATCTCATCAGATTGTGGGTGGGTTTGAGGCTATCAAGGCATTGAAATAACACCACAGTAGCATTAAAACAGAGAGGGCCTGACCTTTCCACAGTTCACATCAGATTATATTACATGTTTCAAGCTTCTCTTCAGTCTTCACCCAGAAACAATAGGCAACTACTAGTCGTGATCTGTTAGGTTAATAGCCAAGTATTCATTTCAAAACATTGCCAAGCGTTTCAAACAGTATATTTCTGTTATGTATGTATGTGTGCATGTTCATTGTACTGTAAAGGCAAGAATGTAACCACTCCAAATACAAACGATCTCAGCTGTAAAGGAACGCGAGCAGACAGCCCATAGAGGGCAGCTGCGAGCGTTCAGTCTCACATGGTTCACATTACTCAATCACGGACAGCCGCGGGAAAACCTTCCCCGCATTCAGCAGCAGAAGAAAGATCTGCATTCAGCAGCAGGAAAAGAGGCGTGCCTGGGCGAGGCCACGCCGGTAGCAGCCAATGAGCTACCGTGCTACAAGATTCAAATGTAGAGGGCTACTGTATATATTGAGATGTATCACCGCCATTACCTCATGCTTCACCGGAACACCATGCAATAAACCTGTGTTAAACCAACCCTTCGGTTGTCCTGCTGTCTTTGGTCCCATACACTAAATTGGCGACGAAGGTGGGATATGGCTGCCCACGGGACCAAGACATGCGCCGGCTACGAGATCAGGAAGCCGGGAGACTTGGAGCTGTTTGAGATAGACTTCAACGCAGCGCTGGTGGAGCTCGAAGTCTCAGATGAGGCCAAGAAGAGGGCCATTTTCGTCCGCATGCTCTGACACGAGACCAAGAGGACCTTGGTGGACCTGATCGCGCCGAGGAAGGTGGGCGACCTCAAAGCCACAGAGCTCCTGGCGGCGCTGCGCGCCCATCTCCGGCCAGCAATAGCGATGTTCCCCGCTCGGAGCGCGTTCTGGAGGCGAGTCCAGGCGCCCTGGGAATCGGTCGCCGAGTTCGCCGCGGCCCTGCGGCTGGCCGCCGGCCCATGCAAGTGGGAGACTCCAGACGTCACCCTCCGGGACTGCCTGCTCTGCGGTCTGAGGGACACAGAGACTCAGCGCGCGCTGATGAAAAGGGAGCCGCCTCCCACGTGGCAACAAGTCCTCGACACGGCGCAGGCCGCGGAGGCCACGACTGCCGGGGTGCAAGAGCTTCAGGACTGGCGCCCGAAGCCCGCCAAGGCAGAGAGCTCGGTGCGCGCGGCCCGGCGAGCTTCGAACTCGTCTGCGGAGAGCGGCGACGACGAGGACGTCCGGAGGGTCCAGAGAGAGGGCCGGCGCTGCGACGGCTGCGGCGCCGCCCACGCCCGCGCCAAATGCCCATTCCGCAAGGCCGAGTGCCACAACTGCGGCCGGCGCGGGCACATCGCCAAGGTCTGCCGGAAACGGCGCGAGGCCACAAGGAGTTCTCCAGACCGCTCGGCGAGGCAGGACCGCACCACGAGGCCAAAGGATGGCACCTGGACCACGAGGACGCGGGACGGCGTAGGGCGCATCTCCGACGACAGCGAGGACGACGCTCCGGTTTGCAGCGTTTCCACGGAGCACCCCCGTTACTTTGTTGAGGTAGTAATACAAGGGGCCCCTGTTAGAATGGAGGTGGACTCGGGTTCGTCATACTCTATTATTTCCCAGGGAGAGTTCATGAAAATCGCCCCCCGCGTGCGGCCCAAGCTCAAAGCGTTGAGGGCCACACTGAAGGACGTGCAAGGGAACCGCATCCCAGTGTTGGGGGTTGGGAAGTTCCAGGTCCAGTTTAAAAAGCACACCGCAACGCTTCCCCTAGTCGTCCTCAAGGGAGGAAAATGCAGCCTCCTCGGGACTCAATGGTTCCAGCCCCTGGGGTTGTTCATTGGGGGGGTGCACGCCGTGGGAGCACACGCCACCGGGACTGATCCAATACAGAGCGTGTGCGACGCGCACCCCGAGGTTTTCAAAAAGGGGCTCGGAAAATTCAAGGGCCCCCCAGTGACTTTCGACCTGGACCCTGGAGTACGTCCAATCAGACTTAAACCGCGCAGAGTGCCTTTCGCACTAAAGGACAAAATAGAGGCGGAGTTGGACAAATTGGTGGGCCAGGGGATTCTTGTTCCTGTTGATTCTGCGGAGTGGGAAACTCCAATGGTAACAGCGCTCAAGGCCAACGGGGAGGTCCGCATATGCGCTGATTACAAGTGCACCATCAATAAGGCGATCCGCCCTAATGCTTATCCGGTGCCGGTAGTCAGCCACTTGTTGGCCAGGTTACACGGGGGGAGGTGTTTCGCTAAACTCGACCTGGCCCAAGCCTACCAGCAACTCCCGGTGACCCCCGCCGCAGCTGCTGCACAGACCATAGTCACCCACAAAGGGGCGTTCCAGGTATCGCGCCTCCAATTCGGCGTGAATTCGGCGCCCGGGATTTTCCAGTCACTCGTGGAACGCCTCCTGAAGGGGTTAGAGGGGGTGTTACCCTACTTTGATGACGTATTGATTACAGGGGGGAGCCGGGCCGAATTAGCAAGGAGGTTGGGAAGGGTCCTGACAATATTCGAGAAAGCGGGGTTGCGGTTGCGGAAGGACAAATGCGTTTTCTTCGCAACTGAGGTTGAGTTCCTAGGGTTCCGTGTTACTCCCGAGGGAATCAGGCCATCCCAATCCAAGGTGGCTGCCATCAAGAAGGCCCCTCGCCCCACCTCCAAGCCCGAGTTGCAGTCGTTCCTTGGACTGCTCAACTTTTACCACTCCTTCCTTCCGCGGAAGGCAGCAGTAGCGGAACCGCTACACAAATTGTTAAAAAAGGACGAGGCATGGAAGTGGGGCGACGACCAGGAGAGGGCTTTCAATGACCTGAAGCGACTCCTGGCATCAGATGCGGTACTGACCCATTTCAATCCCAAACGCCCAGTGGTCCTGATATGCGATGCATCCCCGGTGGGGGTGGGGGCGGTGTTATGCCACGTACTGGAGAACGGGAGGGAGGCCCCGATAGCGTTCTACTCTAGGTCCTTGTCCCAAGCGGAGAGGAACTATGCCCAGACAGACAGGGAAGCACTAGCGATAATTGCGGGGACTAAGAAATTTCATGATTTTGTGTACGGCCGCCCCTTCACCATAGTGACTGACCATAAGCCCTTGCTAGGCATTTTCACCACAGATAAGCCCACACCCCAAATCCTGTCCCCGAGAATGCTCAGGTGGGCCATTTTTCTCAACGCGTATCAGCACGCGTTGGTATACCGGCCCGGGAAGGAGATCAGCCATGTGGATGCCCTGTCGAGGTCCCCCATTCCCCGGGATTGCTGCCACGTGGGCGAGGTAGAGAGGGACCACCAGGTCTTAATGATAGAGGTCCTAGACTCCCCTCCAGTAGTACCGGCCGACATCGCTAAAGCGACCGGCAAGGACAAAACGCTGGCCACAGTTTGCTCCTGGGTACAGAAAGGGTGGCCCGTGTCTTCCCCAGCAGCGGTATTCGACACATTTTTCAAAAAGAAACTAGAGTTGTCCCTGGAGAGGGGTTGCCTTTTGTGGGGACAGCGGGTAGTGATCCCCACGTCTCTCCGGCCGAGGGTGCTTAAACTGCTGCACGTCAGCCACCCGGGGATCGTCCGCTCTAAGGCACTGGCCCGCAGTTACTTTTGGTGGCCCCAGCTAGACGCCGACATCGAACACATGGTCGGCACTTGCGAAGCGTGCCAAAGCTCCAGGCCAGAAGAGGCCCGCTCGCCACATAGGGAGTGGGACGCAGCAAGGGGGCCCTGGTCCCGGGTACACGTAGACTTTGCTGGCCCGTTCAGGGGAACGCTTTTCCTCCTTGTGGTGGACGCGTTCTCCAAGTGGTTGGAGGTCATCCCAGTCTCGAGCACCTCCTCGGCCACAACAATTAAGCAGTTACGGAGGCTCTTTTCCACGTTCGGTTTACCCAACACCCTCGTCAGCGATAACGCTAGCTGTTTCACGTCCGCCGAGTTCGGGGCATTCATGGAGCGAAACGCCATTCGGCACATCACCTCCGCCCCCTTTCACCCGGCCACCAACGGCCAAGTAGAGCGCCTCGTGCGCACCACGAAAGACGCGCTGCTGCGCATGGGTCCCGGAGACCTCGACCTGAAATTGTGCCAATTCCTGCTAAGGTACAGGGTCACCCCATTGGCGTCAGGGTACTCCCCCGCGGAGCTGTTGATGCGCAGGAAGCTGGCCACGGGAATCTCCAAGCTAGACCCCACGAGAGTAGAGGACAAAGGGCAGAACATAGGGGTGGAACCCACAAAGAGTTTCAGCGTAGGCGCCCCGGTGCATTGCAGGAACTACGCCAACGCGGGACCAGCCTGGGTGCCGGGCACCGTAATAGAACAAACCGGCCCCGTCTCATACCGCGTGGAGACCAGTACGGGTTTCCTGTGGAGGCGACACGTGGACCAACTCAGGCGCAGGGTCCCCGGAGAGCAGGACGGAGACGAAAATAGCATCGAATCAGCGTTAGGGTACTCCCCCACCCGTTTAGCCCAAGGGGGAGGAAAAGGGGAACATGGGCCCCCACCAAGGGGGGAGGAAAGGGAATCGATCCACAGAGATCTTTGCGGGAGTCCGCGGCAGAAAGGAAGAGCCCCGACCACACACATACCCCTCGGAATTTTCCCCGAAACACAGATGCCCATAGAAGTTTAGACGTTGATTTACAGTACAAGGGGGAGTTAGCGGAGTGGTCCCCCACCCGTCCTAGCGAAAAGAGGGGTTTCAGTTCAGCCCCTGGTACTTCCAGTCCCGGTAGCCCCTGTGAGTTAGAATGCAATATAGCGCCAATTTCCCGGAGACCGACACCCCCAAGACGGGAGGCAACAGCGAGTCCGCCCACCACAGTCTCAAGGTCCCCCGAGCAAGGATCAGAAGGTAGCAGGACCACAAGGGCGACCTCATCGGTTCCGCGGTTCACAATAGCCGGGTCCCCGGGGTCCGAGAGCAACAGGCAGGGGTTCACCTCCCAACTATTCATTCCATTCCCATCCCCGGGCGCAAGGCAGGCACGGACGCCCCACAGAGCCACTAACGAATCCCCGTTTCCCGTTGCAGGACAAGCACCCGCGGAATCAGGGATCACAGGCTCTCCAGTACTAGGTCAGACGCAGGCACGCCCCAAGTGCACGTGCGGCAAGCCACAATGGTTGCGGGACTTCGTCCCATCCTAGGGGGGAGGGATGTTATGTATGTATGTGTGCATGTTCATTGTACTGTAAAGGCAAGAATGTAACCACTCCAAATACAAACGATCTCAGCTGTAAAGGAACGCGAGCAGACAGCCCATAGAGGGCAGCTGCGAGCGTTCAGTCTCACATGGTTCACATTGCTCAATCACGGACAGCCGCGGGAAAACCTTCCCCGCATTCAGCAGCAGAAGAAAGATCTGCATTCAGCAGCAGGAAAAGAGGCGTGCCTGGGCGAGGCCACGCCGGTAGCAGCCAATGAGCTACCGTGCTACAAGATTCAAATGTAGAGGGCTACTGTATATATTGAGATGTATCACCGCCATTACCTCATGCTTCACCGGAACACCATGCAATAAACCTGTGTTAAACCAACCCTTCGGTTGTCCTGCTGTCTTTGGTCCCATACACTAAAATTTCCCATGATCCTCGCATGTGTTTCACTATGTACATACTATAGCCTTCCTTGCTGTGTTCCCCATTTGCTGAGGAAGTTGCAGATTCTGCATTACAACTCATGCTTCCTTCACAACCTCCCTTTAAGACTATGTGAAGATTCCAACTGTGCTAGAGTTGCTATTTTCACAAAACAAAATTTTCTTGAAGTGATTTACTTATACCAACAGAATATTGGCATGGGGATATTTTTGTCTCAACACCAGCTTTCCCAGCCTGCTGCAAACTCACTCTAAATCAGTGGTTCCCAATGTGGGGCCCACGATTTATAGGATACCTTCAATTCCCAGAAGCCCAAGTAAGTACATTGGCTGATCAGTGCTTTGGGGAGTTGACTTAGACCTCTGGGAATTGAAGTCCTAAAACCAAAGGTTGGGAAATACCACTCTATATGATGCAATGATTTTTGTCCAGTATAGGCTTAGGACAGTTGGTAGTTGATGTTGGAATGTAGAGTGGAGACATTGATAGCAGCAAGATGTTCTTGTCTTATGGATGGAAAATGTGTGGCTAGAACATTGACAGATGTTCAAGGAAACCTTTTGTATTAGTAAATGTGCTGCCCCAACACATGGAACACCAGCAAGCCATTATGCTAGTTTTTGTGAAGGAGTTTCTGGATATTATCATGGTTTTGTGGAAGAATGTCTGATTTTTACTGGTAAATGTGTATCTGCAAAGCAGTGCTCCATGGAGCCTGGCACCATTTCACCTTGGGCCATTTGATGATTGGGGCCATTTGATGATTTGTGTCATTATCCTGGAAATATGCCTTGCAATGGAGCATAGCACATTTTAATCAGTTACAAAGGAAGTAAAACTGCTTATTGCTCCATCAGTGTGTTTAATAGTAATTCTACATTATAAGTTGAATGAATAGGTTGCCAATAGCCATTTTGTTTTATTTTGCTAAGGAACAAGCTGGGTTTGTGATTCTATAGGACTGATACAGTAATTGTTTCATTCTAGATCATTTAGTTTTTAAATATTCAAGGACAAGTTACAGTGTCTCCAGTCTGTGTTGCTTGATTGCATCTGAAGGGAGATGCTGTTCAAACTCTGCAGCATAGATTTAAAGTGCATATTATTTTAACTGGTTAAGGCTATTTATATTGATACTGTAGGTTAGTTATGAAAGCCTCTGCAAGTTAAATTGCCTTGAAGAGTAAGACTTCAGAAAGAGTGAAACAAGGCTGCATTTGAATATAGTGCTGCTTTAATGTTTACATCAGTGGTTCCCAATGTAGTCAGTACATTGACTGATCAGTGCTTTGAAGAATTGACTTAGGTTTCTGGGAATTGAAGCCCCAAAACCAAAGGTTGGGAAACACTGGTTTACATTAAGTCAGAATGACTCTTAAGTGAGAGACTTTTCTTTTTTCTTATCAGTTCTGTATTTTCAATATCTTCTAAAGCCCAAGTAGACTTAAGATGTTTGTTGATGGATTTAGGAAATGTTTATAAAAGCAATTTGCCATTTATAAACTATTATAAAAGAGGGATGTGTTCAGAACGAAAGATAGGAAACATACCCATTTCTTTATATTTTATTATACCTATCCCATTGGTTGGGTAGCTCAATGAGTTTGTGCACAGGGGTCAGAAGTCCAATTCAGAAGTCTGTGTAACTTTGGGCAAGTTACACAGTCCCATTGTTCCTGAAGCAGAAGGGAACGGAAAAAACACACCTGACTGCAAAAAGCCATGGAAAGGTTGGAATCAACTTGATAAAATGTAATTATTATAGCTTTCCCATTTATCAGGCATTTGTTCTCCAAAAACTACTGAGTTCTGGACTGATGTTATCCCCCCTATCTATATGAAGTTCCCCTTAACTTTCTTTATCCCATACTTTTTATCATGACTTTTCACTCTTTCTGAAGGTAGATTTTATTTTTAGTATCACTTTATACCTGAGGTGGTGTTTAATGCTTCCATTTACAGTAAAAGCCTCTGCCCAAAAACTATCAGTTAGCACTTAGCGCACACACAAAACCCACAAATAATACTCCAGCAAATAAAGAGATTTCTTAAAGATAAGTGCTTTTCTTAAGGGGAAGAATTGTGTGTTTAGTAGCTATAGTATAGACCGGGGTGGCCAAACTATGGCCTGTGGGCTGGATCCAGCCCACGGTGCCTAATAATCTGTCCCATACTTTTCTCAGAAGTGGAAGTTAAATGCGCCCGCACATGCACAAAATGCTGCTGTAAAGCATCTGCGTTTACAACAGCCATGGGTGTGTTTACGGAAGCATTTTGCGCATGTGTAGGCATGTTTTACTTCCACTTCTGTTGGGAAGAACCATGTGACCAGTCCGCACAACCATGTGACCGGCCCATGGCCCAAAAAAAAAAATTGGCCACCCCTGGTATAGACTGCTATATCTGTAACTAAAGACCAGTTCAGAATTAGATAAGTGGAATGGTGCTGTCAATTGTTCAGGAGCAGTCTGAAGTTAGACTATCTTAGCCAATATTTTCTGGTCAGTTATGTATTTTTATTGTATGTGCATGTTAGGATAGCCCCAGTTTACTCATTTTTTTCTCTCATGAGAGTTCAGAATTGACTTGATTGAGCACCCACTTTTCTGCCTTTCTGTCTTTGTGGCTATCTATGGTATATGTAAGGCTCTCTTCCAACATCACATTTCAAATTAATTGATCCCTCCTGCCTATCCTTTTTAGCAGTCTTTCTTTTACACAACATGGATGATTTTTATCTTGGTCTCAAAAAGACAATCTTTGGTAACTCCCAGTTCTCTCTCTCTCTCTTTATTCCAAAAGGTGAGGGGGACATCTTTTGGAAAACAGGCACACAATTGAGTTGGCCTGAATTGTTTCAGTTTACAATACTTTCAGAGTATTAGAAGTACATCTGAAGGTGAATGCTCTTATGAGTATTTCTTTCAATGCTTAAAGCTTATGCTACATTGATTGATTGATTGATTCCTCCTCCTCCTCTTTACTTCCTCTTTTACCCCTTTGGGTGTCGAGGAAGATACAAGGTTCTTGCTCTGGCACTTCTAGTGGCCTCCGTCAGCATTATTTGGTGTTTTTGTAACAGCGCTCCATGCGCTCTGGTGTCTAGCCATGCCTGCCACATGACCACAGAAACGTCTGCAGAAGCAGACGTCGGCTTTGAAATAGAGATGAGCACTGAACTCTAGAGTCAGATACAACTGGCTTTTGAGCAAGGGAAACCTAATGTTTCTTTGATGTTATCTCTCCACCTTCCTCTGGGTCTGCCTTGTTGTCTTTGTACTTCTCCTCTCTCCACATATGCCTCGTAAGGTATGGAATCCCAATACATTTTTTTTTACAAATGAGCAAACCACTTTGTTATCTCTGTACAGTATTTAGTTTAAGATTGGTTCTGTTCCAATTCTTTACCTTATAATCTCATTTCTGATTTTATCCCTTCTAGTCACTCTAGCAGTCTTCCTCAGGCATCTCATTTCTATAGTGACCAACTTTCATTTATGTTTTAAGTCTCCATGTATGGCTCTGGTAACATAAGGCAGGAATGAAATCCATTCATTGATTCAGTGACAAATTAAAAATTCATACTGTCAAATCTATCCATAGACAAAAAGATTAAAACATATTTAATAGGGAAGGTAGTCAGCTCACCTGTGAAATTCATATCAGAGAGATTGTCTAAATGATGTGACATTAATGATCAAGCACATGTTTTCAATTAAAACTGGCACTTAATCATAGGAAAAAAATGCTGAGAGATAAACTAATCAGGAATGGTACTGAGCAGTATAAAACGTGTATTAAGGCCATTATAATGTTAGTCTAAAATTAATTATTTTTAATAAAACATATTTTTTTAAAAATAGTCTCAAGAGTTAAATTCAAGCAAAGTACTATTTTTCATAGCAGGATTTATATAAAATACAGGATTATGTATAGGTTACAAGCAATTTAATGAGATTATATTATAAAAGAAAATGATACTCCAGAGCTTTCACGTGGTGCAGCTTGGGGTTGCCTTTACTGTTTCCCCACACAGATTGCTTTTCATCTTCTGAAGCAACAAGAGATGTGAATTAAAATGACTGGTTAGATATAGCTGTTCTCTTGTTTATTCTGAGTTGTGAGCTCAGTGAAGATGGGGAAAGAAAAGAAAGATAAGATTCTGGTTGCTTTGCATTTGACATTCCAAACAGTTTTAAAGATATGTACAGTATATAGCTTGCATTGTAAATGTGAGTATGACTGGAGTTGACATAATTTCTGTAAGGTAATCAATTGTAGCTATAGTTCTGTTATGTATTGAATGAAACTGCAAGACCCCTTTAACAGAATGTATCCGGTCAATGTATCCACTTGTATCTAATCAGAGACACATTGTAGCAAGCTGTATAAGGATGCGAGCTAAGCAGCCACAGGTGGCAGTAGCGAGCATCCGGCTCACATGGCACAGATTCCCCAAATACCTGAAGAGCGGGAAACCTTCCTGCCATACCTTCACTTGGAGAAGATGGGCATGACGATCTATGACGTCACACGGACAGTAGCCAATGAGCTACCACCCGGGATATTCAAATGTACAGTGTACTATAAAATAGAGCTGTTTGTCCACCATTAACTCATGTTCACCCTGACCATCATGCAATAAAGTTGTGTTTTAGCCCTTACTGTGGCTCCTTCTTTGTCTTCCATGCAAGACACCAAATTGGCGACATGTGAGGGTGTTCACAGCACGATCGCTGTGGCTACTGGCAAACCACGGTCATAAATCGTGGGTGATCGTCTTCCTGCCTCATCTGTTTATGCCGTAACTTAGATGCTTGGTGCCAAGGCCTGGGCCCCCTGCTTGGGCCTCTGATACCATGAGTCAAGGCTGTAAAGCCCTCCCTACTATACCCAGGGATGGCACTCAGTCACCTAGTTAACACGCAGCTGTCTAACCAATCAGCAAGGTGTGCACGAGGCAGGCATGCTGATATTTAGCCAATTATGTAACCTTATGATATCGCAGGTAACCAATAGGGATAAATTGCATACCCTTCTCTGGAATGTCTTTGTCCTGTTATTCCTAATAAACTCCGTTTGGGCTATCTTGGGCTATGTCTCTTCATGAATCAAGCCTCCGCTGTCTCCTTGATCCCAAAACACATCAGTGACAAGGATGGGATGGCGTCCCGAAAGGTGAACATCGCGCCCTTCGACACCACGAAGCCAGAAAAATGGGAACTCTACAAACAGCAGTTCCTCTATGCAATGGACCTCGAAGGCATCGAGGAGGAAGCCTAGCGCCGGGCATTCCTAATGGCCCAGTGCGGCCTGGAAACATTGGAATTGCCATGAACCTCCTGACGCTGAGGCCGCTCAGGAAGGTACCCCTAGACGAGATCCTCACCATGCTGAGGAAACACTTTCGCCCGAAAGTGTCGGTGTTTCCGGCAAGGTTGGCCTTTCAGCAGCGGTGCCAGCGGGCCAGTGAGTCCGTGGCCGATTTCATGGCGGCCCTGAGGATGGCTGCCGTGCCTTGCCAGTGGGGAGCATCCCTGAGCGAGGCCCTGAGAGATAGGTTCTTGCTGGGCCTGCGAGACGAGGGCACAAGGAAGAAGCTGCTCACCAAGGACGAGAGCATCTCCTTCGAGCATGTCCTGCGCATTGCCCAAGCCACCGAGTCAGTGCAACAAGGCGAATGGGTGTGCCGGGCCAGGAACACCGTGGTTGCCCCCCCGGTGGTCTACAGCTGTTCCTCCCATGGAGAGCAGGGGCCCTCCGAGTCCACCACATCCGCCTCCGACTTCAGCGAGGACGACGACGTGCAGCGGGTGCAGAGGAAGCCTGAGGTTCGAGACCACGCCAGAGAGGACCGCCGCTGTGATGGATGTGGGGCATCCCACGACCGGAGCCAATGCCCATTCCGGAAGGCGGAGTGCCACAACTGCAGTCAGCGCAGGCACATTGCAAAGGTCTGCAGGCGGCGTCGAGACGACGGTAAGGGCCAGGCAGAACAGCCCCAACGGAAAGCAGGCAGAGTTGGCTGAATCTTCAATGACGACAAGCCCCAGGAGCACCGCATGTCTCGATGGGTTCCCCACAACCGCGACCAGGCAGTTCACAGTGTGCCCTTGCGGCACCCCCGGTTCTTTGTTGAGGTACTGGTACAGGGGGTCCCAGTAAGAATGGAGATTGACTCTGGGTCATCGTACTCCATCATCTCCCACCGGGATTTTTTGTGCATTCCCCCCAAGTCACGCCCAAAACTGAAGGCCCTAAAGACTAACTTGCAGGATGTTCAGGGCAAGAGTATTCCAGTGTTGGGGGTGGGAGAGTTCAAGGTTTAATTCAAGAGGCGCTCTGCGCAGTTGCCCCTAGTGGTTTTAAAGGAAGGGTCCTGCTGCCTCCTGTGTATGCAGTGGTTTGGTCCCCTGGGGGTTTTCATTGGAGGCATGCACGCCGTGCAGGCTGACCCGATTACAGAGGTGTGTAATGCACACCCTGTCGTCTTTGAGAAGGGGCTAGGGAAGTTCAAGGGCCCCCCAGTCTTATTTGAAATGGATCCAGACATCCGACCCATCAGGCTGAAGCCAAGGAGATTGCCTTTCGCACTAAAGGACAAAATTGAAACTGAACTGGACAAACTGGTGGGTCAGGGGATTTTGGTGCTGGTGGACTCTGCCAAGTGGGAAACCCCCATTGTTACGGCACTTAAAGCTAACGGGGAGGTCAGAATCTGTGCTGACTACAAGTGCACGATTAACAAGGCAATTCGCCCAAATGCGTACCCGGTGCCGGTAGTAAGTGACCTGTTAGCAACTTTGCATGGGGGGAGGTGTTTCGCCAAGCTAGACCTAGCGCAGGCATACCAACAATTAATGGTGACCCCAGCTGCAGCTGCCGCTCAAACCATTGTTACCCATAAGGGAGCCTTTAAAGTGACGCGCCTCCAATTCGGCGTAAATTCGGCTCCAGGCATCTTTCAGTCTCTTGTGGAAAGATTGTTGAAAGGGCTCCCAGGTGTTTTCCCCTACTTTGATGACATTTTGATAATGGCAGGAGGGGAACAGGAATTGGCCAAGAGGTTAGACCGGGTACTAACCGTGTTCGAGAAAGCGGGGCTCAGATTGAGAAAGGGGTGTAGCAGCTTCTATCTTCCGAGGCTGTCCTGACCCACTTCGATCCTAAGAAACCCGTTGTGCTAGTCTGCGATGCCTCACCGATGGGGGTGGGGGCAGTTCTCTGCCACGTGCTAGAAAGCGGGCGAGAAGCCCCGGTGGCGTTCTATTTGAGATCCCTGTCCAAGGCAGAGTGCAACTACACGCAAACAGATAGGGAAGCCCTGGCAATCATTGCGGGAACCAAAAAGTTCCACGACTTCCTTTATGGTAGACCGTTCACAGTCGTGACCGACCATAAGCCCCTGTTAGGGATTTTCACCACAAATAAGCCAACCCCACAGATCCTATCCCCAAGGATGCTGAGATGGGCCATTTTCCTCAATGCGTATCAGTACGCCTTGACTTACCGCCCCGGCAAGGAGATCAGCCATGCCAACGCTCTTTCCAGGTCACCCCTCCCACAGGCAGGGGACCCAGAGTGCGAGGTAGAGCAAGACCACCAGGTGCTTCTGATCGAGGCCCTAGAGTCGCCCCCCATTCTGCCGGCCGAGATCGCCAAAGCTACGGAAAAGACAAGTCACTGTCCCTAGTCAGTTCATGGAGGTAATTCCGATGGCCAGTACATCGTCAGCTGCAACGGTTAAGCAATTATGCAAGGTATTCAGCTGTTTCGGTTTACCTGACGTACTTGTGAGCAATAACGCTACAACTTTCACGTCAGCAGAGTTCCAGGGTTTCATGGAAATTAACAAAATTTGCCACAGAACTGTGGCCCCCTTTCACCCCGCTACAAATGGTCAAGCGGAACGCCTGGTGCGAACAACGAAGGACGCACTGCGTAGGATGGGCCCCGCGGAATTGAACTTGCAACTCTGCCAATTCCTACTGAGGTATTGTGTAACCCCCTTAGCATCAGGTCTGTCACCCGCTGAGCTCCTCATGCAGAGGAAACCCGCCATGATCCTCTCGAGGCTAGACCCAACCAGGGTGGAGGACACGGGTAGAAACATAGAAACAGGGGGCACTAAGAGTTTTGAAATCGGCCAGGCAGTGCATTGCTGTAATTACGCGGCCGGCGGGCCTAACTGGGTGCCTGGAATAGTGGTCGGGCAAACAGGGCCAGTCTCCTACAACATCGAGACAAGCACAGGACTCCTCTGGAGGAGGCATGCCGACCAGCTCAGAGGTAGAGTAGTAAGAAGGCAAGAGTTGAGTGACCAGGCAGAGCATTCAGCATTAGGGTTCTCCCCCACCTGCTTATCCCAAGGGGGGAGACACAGGCCACAGGGGGGAGGGAAATGATACAAACTCGCATCCTTTTGACCCCCCCGGGTAACAGGAATAATTTGGAAGAGAGGGAATTCGAGGAGTTGGTAGACTTTGATTTAGGAGACCGGGGGGATTTTTCGGAGTGGTCCCCCACCCATCCAAGCGAAGAACGGGGTTTTTCTTTAGTCCCTGGAGCCCCCGGTCTCACATCCCTGGAGTTTACTCCTACACCTAGACCTCCCCAATCCCCAGCTCAAGACTCACAACCAGTCGCTAACGAGCCACCTTCTCTTACTGCAGGACGGGGACAGAGTAATCAGGAGCATGCAGGAACTCCGGCCTGAAGTGCGGCCGCCACTCGCCCAAAGCGAACATGCGGGAAGCCTCAATGGCTAAAGGACTTTGTCCTCACTTAGGGGGGAGGGATGTTTAATTTTAATTTAATTTAATTTAATTGTCACATTTATATACCGCTCACTCGGCCAAAGCCAACTCAGGGCGGTTCACAATAAAAATTAAAAAACACATGTTAAAAACAGTTAAAACTACCCACCCCCTAAAAACAAGGGCTGCAGGATCCAAAGGCACCATGGGGAAGAGTTCTTCTACACCAACCACCCAATGGAGGTTACCCTTCCACCTGCACCCCACACTTGACCCGCCAGCCAGGTTTTAAGTTCTTTTCTGAAAGGCAGCAATTCCGTCCGGGGACGTAGCTCTGTTGGCAGGAGGTTCCAGAGGGCCGGTGCAGACACGGAGAAGGCTCTCCTCCTTGTGCCAGAGAGGCGAGCCCCTCTGCCTGATGGAACAATTAGAGAGCCCCTCCGGTCCACTCTGGTTGGACGGACAGACGTCCTCAGGGCGATGCGGTCTCTTAGGTAACCCGGCCCACTACCATATAGGGCTTTAAAGGTCAAAACCAGCACCTTGAATTGCACCCGGAGACAAACTGGCAACCAGTGCAGCTCCCGGAGCAGTGGCAAAGCACGGGCATAACGCCCACACCCCATCACCACCCTGGCTGCCGCATTCTGGACCAGCTGTAGCCTCCGAATGGTCGTCAAGCGCAGCCCCATGTAGAGCACATTGCAATAATCTAGTCTGGAGGTGACCAGAGCGTGAGTGACCATGAGCAAGGAGTCCTGGTCCAGGAGTGGGTGCAACTGGCGAATCAGCCGAAGTTGGGCGAAAGCCCTCCTGGTCACAGCCGCCACCTGTTCTTCTAGCAGTAGCCACGAATCCAGGAGGACCCCCAAGTTGCGCACCGGGTCTGTCTGGGGCAAAATAGCCCCATCCAGAACCAAAGATGGTAGCTCCCGGGTTAACGCAGGACCCCTTATCCATAGCCACTCAGTCTTGCTGGGATTCAGTTGTAGTCCATTAGCCCCCATCCAGACCCCAACAGCTTCCAGGCACCTGGAAAGGACTTTGATGGCATCACTGGGGTCCCCATGGGCCGAGATGTACAACTGAGTGTCATCCGCGTACTGATGGTACCGCACCCCATGGGAACGAATGATCTCACCCAGCGGCTTCATGTAGATGTTAAATAGGAAAGGAGAGAGCACCGAGTCCTGAGGCACCCCCCATTTGAGGGGCCTAGGACTGGACCTCTCACTCTCCAACCACACCGACTGGGTCCGACCCCTCAGAAATGAGGAAAACCAGGACCACACAGTGCCCTGGATTCCCAATCCTCGGAGCCGTTCCAGAAGGATACCGTGGTCAACGGTATCGAAAGCCGCTGAGAGGTCAAGAAGAGCAAGGACGGATGGGTGACCACCGTCCCGCTCCCGCCAGAGATCATCCATCAGTGCGACCAATGCCGTCTCGGTACCATATCCAGGCCTGAATCCTGACTGAAAGGGGTCCAGGTAATCCGCTTCATCCAGTACCCCCTGCAGCCGACGCGCCACTGCCTTCTCCAACACCTTCCCAAAAAGGGGAGGTTGGAGACAGGCCTATAGTTGGTTAGGACAGCTGGGTCGAGGGAAGGTTTCTTCAGGAGGGGGCGCACCAAGGCATGTTTTAAAGGTGCAGGAAACACCCCCTCCCGCAATGATGCATTGATCATAGCCCCAACCCAGCCACCTGTCACCGCCTTGGAGGCTTTCACCAACCAGGTGGGACAGGGGTCCAATAGGCAGGTAGTGGCGCGCACAGCTGCAAGGAGCCTGTCCACTTCATCAGGGGCAACTGGATCAAACTGGTCCCAGATGGTATGGCAAGACTGTGCTCCAGCTCCCTCCGGACTCTCCCCATCCACGCCAGGATTAAACCCCGAGCGAATCCGATCGATTTTTTCCACTAGATGGTCAGCAAAGTCCTCAGCCGACCCCTGCCAACCAGGCACCGGGGTCCCCCTACCAAGGAGAGACCTGGTAACCCGGAACAGGGTGGCTGGGTGATTATCAGTGGAGGCAATAAGGGTGGTGAAGTATTGCCGCCTCACCACCTCCATCGCCACTAGATAGGCCCTAATAGCGGCTCTAGCTAGTGTCCAATCGGAGTCTCTCTGGGTCTTCACCCAGCGGCGCTCTAGGCGTCTCTTTGCCCGTTTGAGCTCCCGCAGTTCATCTGTGAACCACGGAGATGACCTAGCTCCATGAGCTCTGAGAGGCCGTAGTGGTGCGATTTCATCCAAGGCCGCTGTTGTCATCCTGTTCCACAGGTCAACCAGCGCCTCGGGCGAATCATGTTGCCGATCCAGAGGGAAATCCCCCAGTTCCCTCTGGAATCCATCAGGATCCATCAGTTGCCGGGGGCGGGCCATTCTAATAGGCCCTGCCTCCCTACGATGAAGCGTCGCACCCAGGAAGTCTAGAGCCACCAAATAATGATCTGACCATGGCACAGGTGTTATGTCTAATTTCCGTAGTCTCAGATCACTCTGCCACCGCTCCGACAAAAAGACTAAATCTGGCGTGTGGCCACTGCCCCTGGTCGGGCCCTGAATTACCTGAATCAGGTCCATAGCTGCCATGGAAGCCATGAACTCCTGAGCCACCTCGGAGCCAGTCCCCAGCGAAGGCAAATTGAAGTCCCCCAGAACCATCAGTCTAGGGAACTCCAATGCCAACGCTGAGACGGCCTCGAGGAGCTCAGGCAGGGAGTCCCTTACCCTGCAAGGGGGCAGGTACAGGAGTAAGACTCCCAACTGACCCTTAGGGCCCAGACGCAGAAGCAGGGCCTCACAACCCAGAATTTGTGGAGCGGTAGCCCTGGCGACTCCCAGCGACTCCCTGGCTATGATGGCAATGCCACCGCCCTTACCCTCATCCCTAGGCTGGTGCCAAATACTGAACCCAGCTGGACACATTTCTGACAGAGGAACCCCATCCTCTGGTCTCAGCCAGGTCTCAGTGATACATGCCAGGTCGGCCCGCTCCCCCATAATGGAATCTTGTATCAGGGGGGCCTTATTACATACCGACCTGGCATTCATCAGCAGCAGCCTAAGGGCAGGGTCACCCTGGGTCAGCTGCTCAGGACCTAGAGGTGTAACCGGGGGGCTGGAACGAGGGACAGATACTAAGTATTCCCCGAGTGCGGCCCGCCCCTCAGTACCCGCTATATCGCCCCATGCCCATCACAACCTCTATATTGGCCTCCGGAGCCTCCCTGATTATGTTATGTACTGAATGAAACTGCAAGTCCCCTTTAACAGAATGTATCCGGTCAATGTATCCACTTGTATCTAATCAGAGACATTGTAGCAAGCTGTATAAGGATGCGAGCTAAGCGGCCGCAGGTGGCAGTAGCGAGCATCCGGCTCACATGGCACAGATTCCCCGAATACCTGAAGAGCGAGAAACCTTCCTGCCATACCTTCACCTGGAGAAGATGGGCGTGACGATCTATGACATCACGCGGACAGTAGCCAATGAGCTACCACCTGGGATATTCAAATGTAGCAAAAACCCAATAAAGTTGTGTTTTAGCCCTTACTGCGGCTCCTTCTTTGTCTTCCGTGCAAGACACCAAAAGTTCAAAGGCTCCACAAAGTAGTCAGTGACTGAAGTCCTATTGTTTCATGTAGTAAATCACAGCTGGAGTAGAACCAGTGAATCAGTGGGGAGTTGATGAGTCAAGTCTTCCATAAATTTCATTGGTGCCGTGGGCCTGCTCTAGCTGCAGCTTACTATGCTAAGCAACAAGATTTCAACCAGTGTGTAATGATTTTTAAAAAGTAACTTTTCAGAAACTTTAAAAACATCTGGATTCCCCAAGCCATTTGGTCTGTTTACAAAACACACTCCTCTCCCAACCACTTCATCATTCCCTCAACTTCTACAACATAGCATCTGTTAGCACGATGTGGTGATTGAGACATGTGAAATTCCCCCACTGTTCATTTAGGTCACATCTATAAAAGCTACGCAAAAGTTATGTTTACACTGCAAAAGGAGTAGAGGTATCCTGTATATCAGGGATTCCAAATCTGGCCCACAACACCATTTCATGTGGCCCCCACCCCTCCAAGGGCATTCAAAAAACAAAATAACTGCCCCTTTGAAGCTGTTGGGACAAAACGGTCACCCCATCAAGCAGGCAAGGCAAAATGACAATCTGGCACTTGAAGCTGACTGAGAGAGTATGACCCGGCCCCTGGCTTGAAAAGGTTGGGAACTCCTGCTGTATATTATAATGTTACCTAGTCAGTGGTTGCACATTTAACACACACCAGCACACCAGGCTCATTTGTCATCTGCCATCCTCTGGAGTCTGCCCAGATCTGTGTCTACCATATCAACGATACTGTCTAGCCATCTCATCCTCTGCTGCCCCCTTCTCCTTTAGCCTTTAATCTTTCCTAGCATCAGAACCTTCTTCAGTGACTCCTCTCTTCCCATTTGATGGCCTAAATATTTGAGCTTCAGCTTCAGTAAATATCCTTCCAAGGAGCAGTCAGGTTTTGTTGTTATGTGCAGTTTATTGTTGTGTTATTGTTCGTATAGTCAAAGCAATGGTATTCCCGATGGTAATGTATGGGTGTGAGAGCTGGACCATTAGGAAAGCTGAGTGAAGAAGAATAGATGCCTTTGAAATGTGGTGTTGGAGGAGAGTTTTGACAGCGAGTCTTGGACAGCGAGGAGAACAAATAGGTCAATCTTGGGAGAAATCAACCCTGACTGCTCATTGGAAGGTCAAATAGTAAATATGAAGCTGAACAACTCCAGACGGAGTTGTTGCCCTTTAGGAAGGAACTAAAGACCTGGCTGGCGGGCCAAGTTTGGGGTGCGGGTGGGGATGGGGGTACCGTTGGGTGGTTGGTATAGAGAAGTGTGCCTTCCCCCAAGGTCCCTTCGGTACTTGCACACCTTTTAGGTGTGGGTTTTTTAAACTTTTAACTTTGTTATATCATGTGTCTTTTTATGTATTTACTGTCCGCTATGTAAACCGCCCTGAATTGGGTTGTACCTGAGTGGGCGGTATATAAGCGTGAAAAATAAAGAAAATAAATAAATAAATACTTTGGACATCAAATGAGAAGGGAGGATTCACTTAAGAAGGCCTTGATGCTGGGAAAGGTGGAGCGCAAAAAGAAGAAGGGGGCTGCCAAAGATGAGATGGCTAGATGGTATTGTAGACACAATGGGCACAGAGTTGGGTGGGCTGGGGAGGATGGTGGAGGACAGAGGCGCCTGGAGGACAATGGTCCATAGGGTCGCAAAGGGTCAGAATCGACTGTGTGGCTGAACAACAACAAAATTGTTATGTGCCATTAATTCATTTTCTGACTTACAGCAACCCAATGAATCGAGAGGCAAATATGATATATTGATGAATGTTAAGAAAATAAAGAACAGTGTCCCCTGACCCTACTTACTTCCCTTTCTTTCTTTAAAACAAATCTCTCTCTCTCTCTCTTTTTTAGGAGGAGGAATGATATTTTCCTCCTCTGGAGCTGGAGTCAGATGGAGCTGATTGCCCTGAGTATCAACATTTGTTGGTCATATTTCTCATCTGTAAGTTGGGAGAAGGTCCTGAAGAAATAGTATCCATACCCCAGTACCATGAGATGTTAAGCACCTAGCAACCCCAGAAGTGTTGGGATTGTGGGCCAGATCCGGCCCATGGATTGTGGAAGTGACTGATCAATAAAGGCATATGAGGCAGAGTGGAGCGAAGATCAGTAGTTTATTCACCAGAAGGCACCATAATTATACTCTTTCCCGGGCCACTTGCAGAAAGGGTTGAGCATGGCCCAACACCACTTAATTAGTACAATACACATTTCATCAGGGGTGATAATTACTAGGGAATAACTGGACAGGTTAGCCATTGGTCTAATCCAATCATGGACTGCTTTTCCAGAGCTATCTAATGCAAACATGGGATTGACAGTTTACTCTTGGGATCGGGGGTTCTGTGGAGTTAATTAACTTGCTGTATGTTTACCTTGAGTCACGTATCTGTGACCTCTGCACAACCATTGTTCTCAGAACTGCTGGCCAAAGCATGGTGAATCAATCTATCTATAAACTGATATCAAATCCCGTGCCCCCAATTTCCATCCCCAAATGGTCCTTAGCGGGGCATGCAGCATGTTCGCCAAACCCCAAACCATCCAAGGACAGTTTGTGCCAATTCTATCCTACGGGATATCTACACAGAAGTAATATTTTTGTTGTTGTTGTACTGAGTGGAGTAAGGCCTGGGGGATACTCTTCCCTGTTTCTCTGCCCTGAAGCAAATGTTTAGTTTCGTTGTTTTTCAAAAGCTCAAGGGAAAAATACCCTAGTGAATAAAAAACACACACATTATGAATAGGCATTTTTTCTAAATCAACTCATGCAAGGTAACAAATTTATATCTCTCAGTCTTTCTGAAATGTGTAATAAATAGCCCCATAAGCCAAACAACTCCTAGGCTGCACTAAATTAAATTACAAAAAAGGGTGAACCTGGGGCACAATGTTCTTTGCGCACAGAGAGAATGACGAATTCAAGGTAATGGCAGAGCACAACCCAAGAGGCTCTAAATGTCTAATTGCATTCCTGCACTAGTATACTGAATGCATCAAATGAAACGAACCGAATTACAACAGACCCAAATGTTTAATGCCTTTTGCAATTGATGTTGTTTCTCTCATTAAGCATTCAGCACTCTTATAAGGGGACTGCTGTGGCTTAGTGGTTAAGACGCTGAACTTGATGACTAGAAGGTCAGCAATTCAAGCCCCGAGTGCTGTACGACAGAGTGAGTTCCCATAATCTGACCCAGCTCCTGCCAACCTAGCAGTCTGAAAGCAAGAAATTGTAAGTAAATAAATAGGTACCATTTCGGTGGGAAGGTAACAGCATGCCATGCACTCTGGGGTCTAGTCATGCCTGCCACATGACTGCAAGAAAAGGCCATAGTGCTTTATTTCTTATTCACATGGAAAAGCATCTGATTTTGCTACAATGAGGTGGCAGAGTAGGAATTTATGAAATAATCAGTATTTTCCATATATGAAGTCCTATTGACCATGGAAACGTCTGCAGAAGCAGACAGAGCTGGCGCTTCAGCTATGAAACAGAGATGAGCACTGAACCCTAGAGTCGGATACGACTGGCTTTCGAGCAAGGGTGACCTTTACCTTTACTTTAGTCTGACAAAGCTGGTAAGGCTTCAAGTATTGCATGCCTCTTAAATCCAAAATTCTAGTACTAAATGTATTAACTTAATATTCAGCCCAGTACTAAAACACATAGCTTTCTCATCAGAAGGTGCCTAGAATAATTGTGATCTGCATCAATTGTCTCCCTCCACTGCTAGAATCATATACAGTATCTTCAAAGTATTCCAGATAAATAAATGGCAGTGTGAATCTTAGTCGTTATGCAAAGCTTTTATTATGCAGTTATCCATTCTTTTTCACAGACATTTACAGGATCCCTAGATGTTGTTGTTACTTACTCTTTGGAAGTACAGGTGTGTTTTATGTCCTGCTCAATTCAACCCTAATTCTCAAGCCTAATTCTCAAGCCCAGACTAAAGTGAGGTAAATTCCGCATGCGATATAGGCAGATGCTAGATCCATTTGCACTAAAGTAAAAGAGAAGAAACAGAGGTAGTCATGAAATTCTGGTATTTAGTTGCCTAGAAACAAAGGAGGCAGACACTCTAAATGCAGGAAGACCCAAAAGATCAAGGCTGGAACTAAATGCAAGCAGATCAGTTGTCAGAGAACAATGGATCTGTTGGGGCGGGGATACACTCTTGTATGCATGTAAGAACTGGTGATGTACATAAGAGGAAGTAATATGAATGACTTGGACAGCACAACAAATTTGGTGCCAGAAAATGCAATGAAAGATGAATTAGTAACAGAAATTGTAGGTCAGAAATCTGTGTTCTTTAAAGGTCTACACCCTAGACCAGGGGTTGAAAACCTTTTAAAGTCAGGGGCCTGATCACGCTCCCTCAGACAGCTGAGCGGGCCAGACTGGTGCTTCCCCCCTATAAACGCTGCCGTAAAATGCAGCTACAGCTGTTGTAAACACTTCTGGCAGTGGCGGTGTGGGCCAGATGATTTGGTGGTGTGGGCCGGGGCCGGCCCATGAACAATAGGTTGCCCACCCTTGCCCTAGACCATCTTTCCTAAATCTGGTGTTTTCCTAGGACAGGCAGGCCAGCAGCATTCTGTTTCCTGAGAACTCAAGAGCAAATAGTACTTCTTCTTTATAGTATAAAAGGAAATCAGCTGGACGGGAAATTAAATTTTATCTCGTTGCAGCACATAGAGAACTGAGCAAGAGACTGACCCTTGACATCATCTGAATGGATATGAGCCTCAAGTCTGCCTGCTCAAATCCAGGAAGAGCTTTATGGCAAGAACAAACATTCTTGAGGGTACACAAGAGCAAAACCAAATTAAAAGATGAAGGAGCAGTGAGGGCAAGGAACATCATTAAATGAGGATATAGCTGAGGATCTCAATCTCCCCTACATAACTTGGAGGACCCTGAAAATGCTAAAGGTTGGAGTCCCTAAACGTAAGACCAACATGTTCAACTGGGGGCTGCTGGCAAACAACAAAATGCGGTGTGAATGCAGAGAGATACAGAATCCAGCTATTTACTAGTCTGCCAATTACTGCCAGAAACATGCACCGATGAGGACTTACATTTAGTCAACGACAAAGCCAAGAAAGTGGCTTCATTTTTGGCAGTCCAGGGTTTGATCAAGAAGAAGACTGTGGCTTATGGGACAGTATTTTCCACCATACCTGAAGCAGCAGGCAAATTCATGAATCCCAGCCTAGATTCAGTGACACAAACAGCTCTGTTTTCCAAGTGAGGAACAACCTTATGCTGCCAGAAAACATTGCCTCACTTGTCACTTGTTTCATTCTGTGAAGGGTGTAACAAGAAACCTTTCCATACTCACCCATAGCATGTGCTGTGTCTGATAGCTCATATGAATGTCTTGCCCATGCTACAGCTGTTGAATCAAGGAAAGAAATCTAAATTGCAGAGATTATCCAATTTATTAATTTTTTATGATCCAGGCCCTTGGCATATGCAGAGCCAGCAGGAAGCTTTTAAATGTGTGAATATTGACAGCAACTTACCAACAATTTAGTGGCACTCAAAGAACCTCCACACCATCTTTGATTGATAGGTAAATAAAATTTTCTACACAGGGAATCAGGGACTCATAACAGAAGATCTATGGATGACTCTGAGCTCACATTAAAAGAAGATGGATTGTAACTATCTTCTACTTTCTTCTAACTGATACAAAAATAAACCATGCTAATATTTATTTTATATATCAGTACTATTTTATACTGAGAGTGCAAAGTTACTTTTTTTGGAAGACAAGTTCCATAATTCCCAGCCAATATGAGAACATTTAAGAGACTCACTTTACACATGCTAACAAGAACATAATCAGAAATGAAACTAATGTGAAAAATGTCAGCATCATACTGCCTTATACATACACAGTGTAATGTCAATATCTATACGCAGTTTTAGTCCCTGTAGCCAAAATCCTGTTGAGCACATTCTACTTGTGCAGTGAGAATGATATCATTGTCATTGGTAGATTGCTGCTGATTAAAGACTTTAGTTTTCAGGTTCTCTCATTGCTTGTGAACCATGTTTACCCCTAAATCAAGAAAAAGTATTTAATCAGTGGCAATATGCTGCCCACCACCATTCTTGTTGTGCAAGTAAAGCTACACAATAGGATTTTGTCTGGTGTGTAGAAAAAAAGGGCGAGCAAAACCCATGAGAACTATGTGAAAAGCTATTTTACATTAATCACTTTGATGTTTAGGGAGAAATGGGTTAACCCTTTGTTCTGTTTTTCAAATTTAGGGATGTAACCCTGTAGCCATTTACCTGTGAATAAGGGCTGTTAAATTCAGTGAAATTTATTGACCAGAATCCTTTTGGTACTTGTGCAAGGCTTTGTAACTTGCCATAGCTAATTGCACTGAAGCACTGAAATGGTGTGGCATATGTCAGATATATGCCTGGTCACATGCTTGATTGTGCAACTGAGATGCAACCTGACAGTTTTTCCATTAGCTGTGGCAAATAATAGGCATTATGTGAACATCAGTCTTGCCATTAGTGAGTTGAATATGCATATGTAAGAATATACTAGAAGTTGCTTTCTTTCTCTAACTGTTCCTGGGAACCTGTATGTTTGCCCTACCATCACAGAAGAAAAGGCAACCTTTGTCGGAGTTTGTAAAGTCTAGAACCTAGATGAAATGCTTTAGAAAGTACTGTAACATCATTACAATTATAATTTCAAGCAACCAGATAATTCAATATTACTTTTAAAGAATAACTATATGAATGCCCCAACGTTTTTCTCTGCATACTTTCCTTATAATATCCCATATCCTGTTGCTTAATGTAGTAAATTGTGTTAAAGTAGACTTACTGCAATAAATTGCAGCATGCCCATTTTAAATCAATAGAATTCACAGAGGAGGTGACTCACCAAATCTTCATTGATTCAACGATGTACTCTATATGCTCTGCTAAGCAACAGGATCGTGGCCATTGGGTAAAAGACGAGGACTAATTGCTTCTATTTTTAATTGGAAAATAAGACTCCCTGTTGCTCCAGTGACAATTTTCTTTAGCACAGACCAGGAAGCACAGAAATCAGCCACACACAATTCCTGTAATGTGTAGTGTCCCATTAATAGTTTGATGGGAATACTAGGCTTCACAGGAAGTGTGGCTGGCTGGAGTTTGAGGGGAAAAGTTAGTGGAGCAACAGAATCTCTATTCCTTGATAGTCAAAGCTCTGTGGTAGAGTCTGAGGAACACACCACTGTGAGTAATTTTACACAAAGAAGGCAAAAGCTGGGAATGGCTGAAGGAAGCAAGAAAAGAGAAAGTCCAAATACAAGATGGATTGACTCCCTAGAGCAGTGATGCCAAACCTTTTAGAGATTGAGTGTCCAAATAGAGGGGCAGGATGAACTTTGTGCTGGGGGGAGGGATGAAGCATTCCCATTTGGCTGCTGTGCAGAGTGGCGGGGTGAACTCATTGCTGGGGGGGGGGGAGGGTGCTCCCATTGGGCTGCTGGGTAGAGGGGCAGGATGAACTGTGCTGTGGTGATGTGCCAACAGAGAGGGATGGGTGTGCCACTCTGGCATGTGTGCCATAGGTTTGCCACCACTGCCCTAGAGGAAGCCAGAGCCCTGAGTTTACAAGAACTGAGCAAGGCTGTTGACTTGAGGACAGAACATTCTGAAAACCAGTCATTCATTGAGACACTACAAGTTGGAGGCAACTTGATGGCATGTAATCACAGCAACAAAAATAATGACAAAAGGAATGAGTAATTTAAGTTGTTATGGTAGTTGAAGCAACAATAACATAAGAGTGTAGAAGTTCAGTGTCCTAATGATGGCCACAAAGAATTGCCTTTCATAAGTTATATTTCAAGCTACTAAACCCCTTCTTTTCCAAGCACCTATTTCTGAATCTGAGGCACTCCTGCAACTAATATTAACCAGATGCCATGAACTGGATGCTTAGAATACACAAGGGACATACCTTTTCTCTACGAGTAAGCAGAAAGAAAATGGTTATATTTAATATCAGTACGCTGGTGACATACATCTCTATCTCTCTTTCTTTTCTTCTGCAGGGTCCTTGAGCGCTGCCTGGTGTTCATAATGAACTGGATGTGGGCCAATAAATTGAAACTGAATCCTGGGAGGCGTGGCTAAGATGGCCGACGAGTAACATCTCGATTTGGACGCTCACGCTTACCAAAGTGGTAATTAATGTGAACGAGTAAAATGGGGAAATTTTAAAGTGGCATTTTTTGCTGATAAGACTCCTGCTTGCCTATTTGGAAAGTTTTGAAGTCGGACGGTCGAAGTTTGGGAGGTATCCTGGGTAGGAGAGGTGCGCGACGGAAGCCGCGGCTTCTCCTGTCGAGGAACCGAGAACGGGACCAGCGAGACGGCAGAGATTCGAGGTGGCAGTAAAATCGGCAAGAAAGCGAGTTTACGTAAGTTTATGAAAGTCTAAGTTGAAGAGTTAAAGGTAACTGGGAAATCTGTTCAGAAGAGCCCGGACTTGGAAGCGGGTGTGGAAGTGGATAAAAGCGGGTTGTCAATCCGTTAATGGCGGCGGTCCTGGAAAACGAAAGTGGCTGTGTTTTGTTCTATGGCTTTGTTGCATTCCAGGAGAACCACGACGTGTTTTGGCGACAGTAAAGTGGTTAAAGAAGCCTTTGTTTGGGCTTCAGTTTCCGAAGGTTTCAGCGTTCTTTGAGGCTAAAATTAGGGAGTGTGGGGAAAGTTTGCCGATTCACAGAGGAAGAAGGGGGGTTTCCCCCTGAAGTCAACACACCCGCTGGAAAAGGGCGCTTTGACTCGTTCGCACTAAAAGAAGGATTAGTTTCTCTTTACCCCTTCACCGTGTGGATTATAACTAACTCTTTTTTTTTTGATATACTGCTTCTCTTCTTTGCTTTTTGTTATACACCTTGGACTCTGGGCTCTTTTTTTCCACCTCTCTTCCTAGCGGTTTTGATTCAAATGAAAAAATCTGGGTGACTGTTTCCTTGGAGTTTTTATTTTTACGGCTGGGAGTGCAAATACTTGGGCTGTTTACTTTGGGGAAACGGGCCTGATGTGGATTACCCTTTTTTTCTTTTTGTTTGGATTGTTTTTCGGTTCCTGCTTTTTTGTGGATTACAACAATTAACTTTTTGCTGGATTTCTTCCTCTCTACAATCTTCGATAGAACTGTTTGGACTGGCGTTAGTATTGGCTGCAGCGGTATAGGCTTGAGTGGATTGGTTACAATTTTGCAGCGCTCTGCAATATTGGATTTTTTAGTGGGTGTCATTATGGATAAAGGCACAAGAGGAAAAGCAAAGGAGGAAGAACCAGTGGTGAAGTCGAAGAGGAAAGATAAAGCACCAATGGAAAAGGTCCTTCAGCCCCCATCACCACCACCTGAACCCTATGATCATACTCAAATTATGGTGGAAATTGGTAAATTGTTCCAGAAATTAGAGAAGAATGAGGACTCAAGGTGAAAGACAGAAATGAAATGATGAAAAAACAGGATAAGGTGGTATAATCTGTTATGGATTTTTCAAAAAAAGTGGATCTAAGCCTGCAAAAAATAGAGGGAAATGTGAAATTGGTCCAAAACGAGGTAAATGTTATAAAAAAGGAAATAAAAGGGACTCAGGAGGCGGT